>CM025792.1:79937326-80660206 GCA_014635995.1 Sarcophaga peregrina | reverse complement strand
AGTCATACTTATAATTTCAGATACTTATACGCATTCATAGTTATTTTCATATCAAACTCATACTACTCATACTCAAAGTTGGAATAACTCGTCGTATTCATACTTAACAATACGCATGATGTTATTGACTTCGACTCGTCCCTACTAAACATTTACACGAAGCACAAAATAGGTATGATTCGCCTAAGAACACTACTATGTTCACAAGAAGATTGTGTGTATGCTTTGCTTGTTGTCTTTGTCTTTCCTTTCTTCTTTGTTTGTATATGCAACAACAACAAAGGCTGTAAATTTTGGTGAATGATTCGAATCACTCAAATGACTTATAAGTATTTTTCTAAACTTATGAATCAGAATGAGTAGACGTATGAATCAAACACATTTCGAATGTTGTGAGTTTGATGTCAATGTTGTACTCATACTCATTGCTACTTAGACTTATAAATTAATATTGTGGCGAGTACGAATGAATCAGAGTAGTTGAATTTCAATTTTGTTGATTCTTTCATACTCAAAATTGCATGAGTGCTTATGGGTAGCGGAAAAACGATTCATTGCTGATCTTTGCTACCTACCAGTGTTGCAGATCACTTTCAGCAAACACACGGTTTTTCATGGTGAATAAATCACATGTAATTTGATAGAGAATGGTTCAACAAGATGGCAGTTATCAGCAGTTAAAGTTCAAAAGTCCCTATTGGAAACCCCTACGATATAACCTAAAAAATCAAGTTTCCAATTACATAAGAAAAGAACACAATCTGATGTAAAGTGTCATATCATCGAATATGACACACTGTAGGTTGCCTTTTCATATTTTCTCGTTTACATCAAAGGATTCCAACCGAAAGAAATTTTTAACACTTAAAAAGTATTTTTCTTATCGTGTTTGATCTTGTGTTTGTTTTGAACTTTTTTTTTCTTTAAACTACTGTAGACTCATAAAACGTACGGACTATAAATTTTTTCGTAAACTCAGATGCTGATGGCATAGACCTACACATAATCCCACAATGGATTTTCATAAAGTTTGTTTTTGTAAAATCTTTTAACAACTTGGCGTTCTTATGTTCACATTTCACCTTTTTTTGTTTTTGTTTTTTTTTTTTGTCTTATTTTACACACAATTTAACAGACTTAATCGTCTGTGTTGTAGAAATTTTGCTAATAATTTATAATTCTCAAGTGCAAGAAATACAAGCAAAAACAATAAGAAAAATAAAGAAAAAAAGAGGCCTTGAAATAGTTTTTCTTTTAAAAAATAACAAAATTTACGAGGGTAGATTACATGCATGTATCCGACATCTACCATTACAAAGGGACGACAAACACTTTTGACAGGCTCATCACCATGTGTTGTATTCTAGGATTTTTTTTTTTGATTTCTCTTCTTTTTCTGTTCATGTTTACCAAAATTAGTTGATAATTTTTGTATTCTTTGCGGTTTATTTTCTCTTTCAAGGTTATTATTAAAACTGACCTAATTTTTATGTGCCACAAATGTGTCATGACATTTTATGGCAGGCATTAATTCTTTAATGGCTTGCTTGGTAAAACAAAAACTAAATTTTCACACAACTATTGTAAGAGTGTTAATTTTACGATGAAACCCACCACACTGGCCACTAGTGGTATAACTAGGGGAAAGTATCCATCTTAGCAAATTTCGATTTACATTCGTTTGTATGTATGAATGTAAGTTTGTATGTCAGCTTTTTGTTGAAAAGTAAATATTGATGTTTAACAAATTTTATATGAGCACAGCAGAACAGAGCAGAGCAGAGCAGTGTTCATTTAAGTTTCTTTTGTTTTTCTTTTCTTAATGCCAGTGCCAGTTTTTATTATTCTCACACACTCTCTCCCCCATTCGGTATCGTATTTATTCTGTCATTAAGTTTACGAAAGTCGACATGTGTTTCTAAAGTTTCTTTGACATGGTGGTCTATAAAACTTGCCATTCCTTGTGAAGAGGTGTTAAGTTTGCAGAAACACTTGTACTCGATACATTTTGTATTTGATTTCGAAAACACAGAGAAACAGGTCATGGAGAATTTACACTCACATACATACATACATACATACATAATTGCCCATTACAACCCTTCAGTCAGGATTACGACCGAGCTTCTCACACCACTTATGTTGTGTGCATTAATTTTATACATGATTGGCGGGACCTACAGTTTAAAGTCGACTCCGAACGACAGATTTTTGAGAAGCTTTTCATGGCAATTTTTACTCTCAGAGTCTTTGCCAGAAATCAGCTGAGAGGAAGTCACCGAAGAAATATTTTTCGTTTTGATGTCTGACCTGGGATACAAACCTGGGCCTTTCGTCTAATAAGCCAACACATTACCTACAAGACCACGGTGACTTCAACTTATTTAGTTTTTTGTTTTTCATTCCACGAACAATCGTTTTTACTTCATCCCAAAACAGATTCTTGTATCTCATCCTTAGAAAGACCCTTCCGGGACATGTTTTTTTAGTGCTGCCTGTACATCAGGTACCTTAGCCATTGAAATCTAGACAACATACATATTCAGGGTGGCTGATATGTATTGCAACCAACTTCAGGTTGTTATCATTTGTAAACCGCTCATCTGACAGCTGACAGATTTATTCCAGTGACAGTTCATTTTATTATTTACAAGCTTACAAAAGCATTTTGATCTATTGCATTCAGAAAAAAAGTTATTCGTGATGAAATTCAAGCGTGATAGTGGGATTGCTTTCTATTTGGCTGGAAAACCACACGCGGCTATCGTTAGAGCCCTCCAGCATTTAAATGTGAATAAATCTTCTGTTTCTCGTGCCATTGCTCGTTACCGTGATACTGGCAGTGTTGCATCACGTCTAAAAAGTGGATGAAAAAAACGGTAACAACACCAGAAATGATCCGAAAACTAAAGGCCAGATTTGATCGAAATCCATGCCGCAGTGGTTAAAAAATTGCTCGTGAGCTGAACATATCGCAAGAACGGATGCAACACATATTGAAAAATGAGTTTAGGACTAAAGCCATTGAAGTTCCAAAAAGTGCAAGAGCTCACCGATGGACAAAAAAAGTTAGGCTGGAAAGAGCCAAGGAGTTACTTCGATTGCACGAAAGTGGCCAGTTACTGAATTTGGTTTTCTTCGATGAGAAGCCATTCCAAATTGAGCAGTTTGTGAACAAACAAAATGATCGAGTTTACTTGCCAAAGATGTCAGCTAAAAATTTACACCAGCGAACACCAGCAACAGAACTCAAACGCCGCCGATGGTAATGGTGTAGGCCGATGGTCGCTCCCCGCTCGTATTCATCGACCGTGGGATCAAAATAAATGCCGAATATTATCGGAAAAATGTTTTGAAGAGAGTATTGAAGCCCTGGGCAGACAAACATTACGGCCGCAGACCATGGACATTCCAATAGGACTCAGCACCAACGCATTCAGCACGCGTTAACCAAGAATGGCTTAAAAAGGAGGTTCCTCGCTTCATTTCTACCTCACAATGGCCGCCAAAATCTCAATCCGTTGGACTTTTGCGCCTGGTGCATTTTGAAGAATAAGGTTCTCACTAAAAAATGCCAAAGTGTCATTCATATCAAGACGGCGTTTCGCCGGTAATGGGCCAAAATATCGCAGAACCACATGGCTTTAGAAACCGTCACTCATGTGTAATGTTCCTGCGGGAAGGGTTATAATGATCAGTTATGAAACTTCAGGAGGGTTTCAGCACGCAGTATAGGCTTTTCTGAGGACGTTAAGTGCCACCAGCAGATATCTGGCAAAAACCCTAAGAGTAAATAAAATTACGATCAAAAGTTTCTCAAAAATCTGTGGTTCGGAGTCGTCTTAGAACTTTAGAAACCGCCTCTCATATGTAATATTAATGCACACAACACAGTGGTGCTAGAAGCTAGGCGCTAATCCTGCCTGAAGGGCTATAATATAATATAATAAGTTAGGAAACTTAAGGAGGGTTTATGCCACTGTAATATCAAATCCGAAGAAATTATAGTTCTGCCTGCCTGCCTGATAAGTCAACTGTTGCAATTGACCATGAAATCTTGAATTTTTGCATCCATTTGGAATTATTTGAGTAAAACTCAATAAGAAAATCACTTCGAATTTTGAATTGAAAACCAGCAACGAAATCATATTTTAATTTTTTTAAGGCCAAATGCGGATCAACCCTTTCAGAGGATATTAATCTTGAAGCATAAAAAAAAGTAAAATAGAAAAAAACTCCCTTCAAAATTAAATTCCATTAAAAGATTGTGATGCTTATTTATTAAAATTGAATGAGCCACAGCCACAGATGGTTTTTGGAATTTTTTTTTTTTCCACTTTTTCCGTTTCTTCCTATTGTTATAAGGGAAATAAAGTTCTTGGAAGAGAACACAATCAAAAAGAAAAGAATGAATGAAGAGACGGCCTCGTTAGAAGTGTGGCAGAAAAAATAAATGCCAACATGCATCACGTGTACAGCAAGCAGTCCATAAATGTTTGACAATAAAATTCGATATCAATGGTTGGGTTGCCGGTTTATATTTTAAACCATTTTTCTTCTTCTTTTTTTTTATTAAACTCACATCTTTCTTCCCATATTCATGCTTATCTGTATTGCTGTTTTTTTGCCAGCAAAGGAAAGACCTTTTTATGTGGTACACGACGCATCAAAAAGATAAACGAAAACAGGAAAAGAGAAACAGAAATGAACTTTTCTTAACTTAATGCCGCCATATCCATTCATTCATAGACCAACAACGTCAACATCAACATTCTGTTCACATCCTGGCTATTTTTACAAATTGGTTTCAATATTACAAAATACCGGCAAATGTTTATGAAATTCAATATCCAAGAACCCCCAAAAAAAAAAAAAAAGACGTTTAAACACAAGCTGCGTATTGAATAAACGAGTAGATTTGAAACCCAGTTGATGTTTTCATTTGTTGGGAAATTTCCTTTAAATGTTATCCGGTATGTTGTCGGCATTTAGATTTACACTCAATTATTGTAAAACTGAGATTGCATTGTCTCTTGACAATTTAGTGTTTCAGTGAAGTTTTTTGATTTTAGTTTTTTGGCAACAAATTGAAGTATTTTGATTACATTTTCTTTTGGCAACTTCATTTACAACAAAATGTTCAAAATTATTGCTTAAATCAAATAAAATACTTTGTTATCCTAGAAGGAATTTTAAGTAAATGACGACAGTAAGTAATGACATTGGCAAGGCCAGGGATGGAAAAGTTGGTACAATTGTACTTTTTTTTAGCACTATTTGGAAGCCAAAAACACCATAGCACCTCAATGACTTATTTAGCACTATTGAAAAATGTTCTCTACTTTATTACATCACTTAAATAATCTGTCTCATCAGTGTATAATTTTTTGTTTTCGTTTCATTTGCATATGGCAACTCGTTGCTAACTTGATTCCAGATTCATCTGCAAATGTAGAAAGGATATTTTCATACCAAAATTTAATAAAAATCAAACGGACAAATGGACTGTCTCTATTTTAATCCAAACAAGGGAAGTCATTTAGTTAGTGTTGCTACAATTTTAAAATAATAAATAGTTTGCTGGTACAAAATTTATCATAAATATGGGTTTAAAATTTCGATCTCATAAACTTTTTTATTCCTTTATAGTTAAGTATTAAGTAAGTTTACCTATTATAAAGTGCTTTTCATAATTATAACACCACCAGCATTTCAATAATAATATCAAATGAAAAATTATGAAAAAAAGTGGAACTTAGATAGACCATATGGCTATCGATACTACTGTCGTGACCTTAGAAATTCAAATTTTGGGGATATAGTCTATTGCTGAGGGGTTATTTCTTTAAGTGGTTGCCTCGAATTTCAGTTTCCATCTACGCGAATGTATAGTACAGAGTACTTTACTGTTCTTAGCTGTAGTTTGCTCCTCTTCTTGATAGAAAATAATTTAAAAATATATTTTACAACAGGACAAGGCCAGAATTCATGTCAGCAGACAGAGGATGGAATGGTTCCATAAACAATCTATTGAGGTTTTATCATGGCCAGCTTGCTCTACTGATATGAATATTTTTGAATACGTTTTCCCAAACGAATTCCCCATTCTTGTCCGAAGATTATATTCAAAATAACAGACAATTTACCAGTGCTGAAAATTTGAAATTAAAAATGATCGAAGAGTGGGTGAAAATAGACGGAGAAATATTAAATAATCTTTATAAGAATATCAAAGACCGAATATTTACTTCAATAAGGGGGGTTTACTAAGTTTTAAGTATAAATATTTTTGGTAAATAAAGCTTCTTATTGAACAAAAATGAGACTGATGCTATAATTTTGCAAAGACTAAAAACCTCAATTTTTATACTAAAGTCAAAACTGTGCTAACAATTTGACAAAATTTACTGTTATTTCTGTTCTTTTACATTAATACTACACACAATAAAATGAATTGTCATTTAAATCTTTATTAATTTATAATAAAAAAAAGTTTAAAAAAGAAAAAAGTTAATTTAGCACAATCGGTCTGAAAAAAGTACAATTTTTTGTGAACGTTAGTACAATTTGTTAAGACTAATTTCCCATCCCTGGGCAAGGCCATCACTGGCAAGTAGGTCGAGTATTACTCACTTCTTCAATACATGCGTACACAATTGATCATTACTGAAGGGTTGAGTCAGGATTACGTCTTAGTTTCTAACACCAATTATGTTGTGTGTATTAGTTTTAAGTACATTACAAGGGTGACTGGACCTACATTTTTAAGAAGACTCCGAACAATAGATTCTTTTGACAAACTCTTCATGGCAATTTTATTTACTCTGAGAGGTTTTTGCCAGAAATTTGCTGAGAGAAAGTAGGAGAAGAAATAATTTTTTCATATTTCGTTTAGTTGGAGATTCTGTGTTGGAGTTTGAACCTCTGCTAATAAGCCAACACACTACTTACTAGACTACTGCGACTTTTACTCACTTCTTTCAGCCTTAATTGGATGATATGGACACCAACTGCATATAGTTTGAATGGTATGGCGATACGTACCAGTTATCTCATTGGAAATTGAATACTCTGAACACGCGTTTTGAAGGCATGGAGGTGACATGCCCTGGGCACCAATGTATTGTGATTTTCTCAAGACCCAGACGTATGCGAATAAACCAGAAATCATAGCATTTTAGAGGACAGCCAACGTAATGCATGGCATCAATCAAATTCAACCTGTTTTGGGTGAGAGTAAATGGGAATGGAATATTTTTAAGAAGCCGTTGCAGACATTTAAACGATGTTATACTGCACGTATATAATTATATCAGCAGGTCTTTCAAAAGAAATAAAAAAAAAAAATTAAAAAAGAAGCCATGGCAGACATCTAGACGATGTTACATCCCACACATACTGGCAGCTCAGCAATAACCCTTACAAACGAATAAAACATTTCGTTGTAAATAGAAAGCGCTTAAATAGAGACCCTGTATATGGTAATAGTGCCCAGCTAAGAGGAAATTAGAACATTGAAGCATACATATTTTAGAAGGGTAGCGGTCATTGAGGTCATTGTAATGCTCGCATAATAGAAGCAACGTTTAAACATCTTATTAATACGTGAATCTTCCGTCACCTGCAGCTAGATTTGAGTACTGAATCGGCAAGCTTTTAATCATTCTATAACACGGAAATAACTATTAACGACAGTGAACGAAAGACTAATCATAAACTTCGAGCCAAGCTTTCTGAGACATTTGGAACAGAAATAAACAGTCGCAGATGTAGAAAGTTGAAAGCGCCGTAGTCTCGTAGATAGTGTGTTGGCTTATTAAATATAAGGCCACGGTTGAAACTCCAGATCAGACCAACAAAACGAAATGTTAACCGAATAGTGCTTCGGTATCTTCCTCTCTGCAGACTTCTGACAAAAACTCTGAGAATAAAATAAAATTGCCACAAAAAGTTTTTCGAAAATCTGTCATTCGGAGTTGACATGTTGGAGTGTGAGAAGAGAGGTCGTAATCCTGACTGAAGGGGTGTAATGATCAGTTATGTATCTACGTATGTTACTTAAAAAGTTGATGCCAATAGTAGAAAGCCCCGCACAATTTTCCATTCGGAAAGAAGTACTAGGCTTTTAATATATCATTATAGCCTAACTGATCTTAAAGTCCTTTAGTCGAACATATTCCTGTCAATGGTGAGTATCTGAAAACTATAAGGGGGGTCGCCGTGGTCTAGTAGGTAGAGTGTTGGCTTATTAGACGTAAAGCTAGGTTTCGATCAGGCATCAAAAAATAAAAAAACTTCAAAAAGTATTTTTTCGGCGATTTCTTCTCTTTCTCTTCTTGTTTCTCAAAAATCTGTCTTTCGGAGTCGACTTTAAACAGTAGGTCCCGCCACTTTTGTATAAAATTAACACACACAACATAAGTGGTCTGAGAAACTGCGGGCTTCTTGGGGACGATTGCTGTAGACTGTCTAATGGTGAAGGTATAGCCCAGGCCATTTTATAGTCACCAGCAGCAACTCCTATCCTTATCGTTTGCATCTTCCCTCTCTCATTCCACCTTTCGTAAAAACCTGCACAATACACTACATGAGTAGAGGTCATCCCCTGAGTTCTGGTTTTATAAAAAAAAAGTAAGGCGTTGCATTGCTCTGAATTCTTGAACATGACATGACGAAAGGCAAATTTTGTGGATTTATAAAAAGCCCCAGGAGGGAATTTCTTAGGAACTAAGGGAATTCGCTGCTTACTACATACATACATACATAATTGGTCATTACAACCCTTCAGTCAGGATTATTGACCTCGTTTCTCACGCTACTTATGTTGTGTGTGTTAATTTTACACATAAGTGGCGGGACCTACAGCTTAAAGTCGACTCCGAACGACAGATTTTTGAGAAACTTTTCATGGCAATTTTTATTTCGACACTCAGAGTTTTTGCCAGATATCTGCTGAGAAGAAATCGCCTAAAACTACTTTTTGTATTTTATTTTGATGTCTGGTCTGGGACTCGCAACCAGTCTTTACGTCTAATAAGCCAGCACACTACTTACTAGACCACGGCGACCTCGCTGCTTATTGTCATACTTAAATTTTCCAGCGTGAGGTCAAGATCCTAACTTCTAATGAGAGAATTTTGGCACAAAGTTTCACTAAGTTATTCATCTGCTTGCGTTACATGATGTAACTCAACTAATTAGTTACCCATTGCTGTTGCATGCACAATATTACTTACATACGCTCATATATACGCTTTGGCGTCGTGCAAATAAATTGAAAACCATTAGACAAAATCGTGTATTAAATACGTGAAAAACAAAATTGTTCATAAAAGTTATTGAAGATTTCATAGAGAAATTCTACCATAAACGAGAATCCCACTTTCATTATCAATCAATAGCATACACGAGCATAGTTATCAACAAAAAAAGATTTTATTTATCAAAGATTTTTCTGTGAAACAAAAGATTTTCCATATAAGCGAAGAAATAGTAGCGCGTGTGACAATATTTGAGAATCCGCGATTTCGTGATACCCCTAATCCCACTGTAGAAATTGTTTCTTTTTTTCTCTTGATGGTGTTTCTAAAGAAAAGGTCATACATCTTCCAGGAGAAGACCATGTTTATGTTCTTTTCTCAAAAATGAAAATGAAAAGTAAAGAAAGGAATTTTTCTTTTTTTTATGTTCGATTCATAGTTATTGGCAGTTTGTCTGATGATTGATGGTTGTTTGTTGGGTGATAAATTGGTTTTTTAAGGGATATTCGTCTAAAAAGGAATTTCTTGTTGGCAACATCATCACCAAGATTTAATCGCTATTTGTTAGCATGTGTAAGTGTGTTTTTTATTTTATTAAATTCCATAAAAGTTGTCTAGTTTTTGGTAATTTCAGCCTTTTTTACAATCTTCATAGCAGATTATGGCTTGTGTTTATTGTTTTAAAAACCTTTTCTTTTCAAATTATTTTTTTTAAGGTCAAATATTTTCCATTTAGTTTAGATTAGTAATCCTTGTGATTTACATGAAGCTTACTTAAGTGAGTGTATATTTACAGAAGCGATTTGAGCGTCATTCTTATCGAAATCAGAAGACATAGCAACAGTGACATAGCAGAGTAAAGTTTCTTTGTTTGAATTTTTTGCGGAAACAAGTTGCCTGTCTCTTTAGAAAATATTGTCAAAAATAAACTTAAATTGATTAAAAGTTTTCTATTTTTGGAGCATTGTTCTCAGCCAAAAAGAAGGCCTCCATTGTTTAATTTTTTGTACTGTCAACATTGAGTGTGTCAGTGTAAAAGGGTAAACGATCTCAAGGACTAGATTCACAAATTTATCATAAAAAACTGTGGAATATAATACAAATCTTTCCATATCAATTCTATTCATATCCAAAGGCATCGAGAATAGATATTCCTTCTTAAGATATGTGTTGAAGGAGGTGGCCCTTACTCACAGGTACCGTCAGTGAATGGACTTCGAATCAAAAAAACTAGCAACAATTTATCATAAGGGGACAATTTGAAATTTAAAAATCGATTTCTATTATCGAAGAAAATTCATCAAAATAATGATGAAACCATAGTTCAAGTAAGCGATCAAAAATAATTCGGCATTGATGTTATTTTTTTTATTGAAAATAGTTACGCTTTATTAAGGATTACGACCGTGTTGTCTGTGTTAACATGGCTCAGGAGTAGCGGGATTTACGTCGACTGCAAACGATAGATTTTTAAGAAAATTTTTCATGGCAATATTATTTCTTCTCAGAATTTCTGCTAGAAGACAGCTTAGAAGAAGATGGTGAAAGAAAAATTGTTTTTTTCTGAGGTATTATAATGAAAAATCAGAATAAAAGCACTTCAGATGGCAAAGCCGTCCAATACTTTAGTTATTAAAAGCGTGGTCATATGAACTCTTATTATAATTTGTCCGCCCCAAGCATTGTGTACGATAACCTCCATGGATAGGACGTGCCAAATTTAGAGCAACAAACCAAACATTTCAGAAAATACAATATTTGTGCTGCTCATCAAATCGCAAATTATAATGGATGCAATCGAAGTAACTACTTGGCTCTTTCCTGCCTACCTTTTTTTTGTCCATCGGTGAGCTCCTGTACTTTTTGGAACTTCAATGGGTTTAGTCCAAGCTCATTTTTCAATATGTTTTTGGATATGTTTAGCTCACGAGCAATTTTTCTACCACTACGGTGTGGTTTTCGATCAAATCTGGCCTTCACTTTTCGGATCATTTCTGGTGCTGTTGCCGTTTTTTTTTCGTCCACTTTTTGGACGCGATGCAACACTGCCAGTATTACGGTAACGAGCAACGGTACGAGAAACAAAAGAATTATTCACATTTAAATGCTGGAGGGCTATCACTATCACGCTTGAATTCCATCACGAATAACTTTTTTTCTGAATGCAATAGATCAAAATGTTTTTCTAAGCTTGTAAATAATAAAATTAACTATCACAGGTATAAATCTGTCAGCTGTCAGACGAGCGGTTTACAAATGATAATAACCTGAAGTTGGTTACAATGCGTATCAGCCACTCTGTATATGAGTGCTGTGAGAACCTAGGTCAATAATCCTGACTGAAGGGCTGTAATGGCCAATTATGTATGTATGTATTCCAATGCTATACTAAGGGTTTCAATACAGCCACCAAGCGAAGGCTTCAACACAGCCATCTTGAAGTTATAATTGATTCAATCGAATAATTCCCTTTTTTCTTTCTCAATTTGACTTATTGCTAGTATCTTAGACAGATTTGACGTCGAAAGCTTTGAATCTAATTTCGGGTTCCACCGTATCTTTCACTGGGATGTCGTTTTTAAAGAATATCATCTTGCAACTAACATTTTGACTGACAAGTTGTATTAAAATCTTCTAGTACACTCGGTTTTCTTGCCTCTCTCGAAAGGTTTAAAAATGAAGTTTCTATAAACATTTTCCTACTTCTTATTTTCTTCCCTTTTGTTTGTAAGAAAGTCTGAATTTGTTTTCAAAAATTCTGTAGCATTTGTGTGTTTTATTTTCATGATAGCTTCTGTAATTTTTCTTTAATTTTATTAAACACTCCTTCATAATTGCTACCACAAGTACTTGATCTACCTAAAGAACAATTTCAAATGAGAGCAGAACTTTTTTTCTGCTTCCCATATTTTGCATTTAAAATAAATTCTTATTTTTTAATCTATGTCCCTGTCCCTATTTAATAAAGACAATATCGACTTTGACATGACTTCTACCCACCATTGGGCAGATGAAAAGAATTTGCATAATTTCAAGGGAAAATAGGGAAGGGGGCCGAGTTCTGCCTTCAATACATAAATCTAAAGTGTCAAAATGACCCTTTTAATTACAAGAATATCTGGCATTTGCCAACAAATAACAATAAAATCATTATAAATATTTGCATATTTTATTAAACGAGGGGCGATTGGACTTGATAGCCGTCGCCTTACGCCCAGAGGGTCTGTTTGCTAACACCATTGTTTTAGTTAAGAAGTGAAGTTTCATGGAAACCCTTTGTAAGAATATTTAATTTCTAGAGAAAGAAAGAGAGAGAATGTATGTGTTAAAATATTTAACATCAATTAATGTCTGTACATTGTAAGGTAAATAAGGATGTTACATGCAGTCAATGAAAAAAGTGTACATACATCCCGGTGATTTTAATCAAATTGAAAAAGGTGTTATGGTATTGTTCAAGGCAATTACAATTAAGAATGTTTGAAGACAAAAACGAATATTAAAAAAAGTCACCTAGAAATTATTAGAAAACGACAAAAAGAGGTCTAATTACAGCGGTGTATGTAGAGTTTTTTCTTAGACTGTATATCCTTTCAAACTGAAAATAATAAAAACTAAAACAGAAATCTTATTCAATGATAACTATTTGGAGTCTCTTATTTTCTATGATGTGTCGTGTTAATTTATGACATAGAAACCAAAGTCTTAAAGGCTTACAGTTTTCTTTGGTTAACCACTTGAACACAACTTCAAAAGAATTTCTAAATATTTTACTCCAAATAATTATACAAATTTGTTTTCCAGTAAACACCATGAGGGACAGAGCCACCTTTTCCAAAATATGGCTAGAGGACATCTGCTATAGGCAATGGCAGATGGCAACCCTTCTATCCTAGAACCTGATATAACGAATGCTTTTGCTCAGCTTAGCTAAGCAAGACTGCTGAGAGGAAGTCATAGAGGAAATATATTTTGCATGGTTGGCGTGAGCAGCTAGGTGGTGGTCCTAACTAAAAGGTTATATTGACCACTTAAGTAGGTACGTGAGAACTTTTTCGGAAATAGGATAAAAGTTTGCTACAAATGTTATTGGAAACTGTTTTTAAATAGACTGAACAATTGTCTACAGGGTGGCTGATATATAATGCAACAAAGTAAAGCGCTATATTTTTTTTTAATTTTTGTTTTTAATTTTATTGTTCAAAAGCAAAAAATGTTGAAAATAACATAAAATTTTAGAATCACTTTAGATTTGTTCTAATTGGCCGCCTTTGGTACGAATTATGGCCTTCAAACGGCCGACAAAGCCATCATAGGCTGCACGAAAGTGGCTCTGCGGTATTTTGGCCCATTTCCGGCGAAATGCGAGAACCTTACTCTTCAAAGATTCGGAGATTTTAGTAGCCATTGTGCAAAAGAAATGAAGCGAGGTACCTCCTTTTTAAGCCATTCTTGATTGACGCGTGCTAAGTGCGGTGGTGCTGAGTCTTGTTGGAATGTCCATGGTTTGTGGCAGAAATGTTGTCTGCCCGGGGCTTCAATACTGTCTTTAAGACATTTTCCCGATAATATTCGCATTTATTTTGATGAATACGAGCGGGGTGCAACCATTAGCCGCTACGGCGGCCCACACCATTACCATCGGCGGCGCTTGAGTTCTGGTGGCCAATCGCAGGTGTAGATTTTCAGCTGTCCTCTTTGGTTGTTCACAAACTACTCAATTTGGAATGGTTTCTCATCGGAGAAAACCAAATTGGGTAACTGGTCACTTTCGTGCAAGGGAAGTAACTCCTTGCCTCTTTCCAGTCTAACTTTTGCTTGTCCATCGTTGAGCTCTTGCACTTTTTGGAAATTCAATGGCTTTAGTCCTAAACTTATTTTTCAATATGTGTTGCATCCGTTCTCGCGATATGTTCAGCACACGAGCAATTTTTCTACCACTGCGACGTGGATTTGGGTCAAATCTGGCCTTCACTTTTCGGATCATTTCTGGGGTGTTGTTACCGTTTTTTTTTACGTCTACAACGCGTTTCAACACTGCCTGTATCACGGTATACAAGTGCAATGGTATGAGAAACAAAGGATTTATTCACATTTAAGTGCTAGAGAGCTCTAACGATAGCCACCTGTGGTTTTCCAACCAAATATAAAGCAATCACACTATCACGCTTGAATTCCATCACGAATTACTTTTTTTCTGAGTGTAATAGATCAAAATGCTTTTGTAAGCTTGTAAATAATAAAAAGACCTAACAACTCTAACCCGAAAATCGAGTTGACTCATAGGTGGCAAACCTTCACATCGCCTACACATACGTTACCATAGCTGCGTCAATAGCGTTAGTGAGTAATGGACTCGCATATAATAATTGTTGACGCCATTATCCAATAAATCAACTTCATCTACTAGCTGATTATATGCATGTATTGTGTATGGTTGTTCAACGACAGCCATATTCCAGGGAACTGCTATAATATTGTTGTTTGTCAAAGCAAAAATCTGATGAACCTCGAGGTTTTTTTTTAATCAATTTAATATCATCCAGCAATGCATGATTGCTCCCATTATTTTGAGCAGTACCTGTTGCAAAATAACCTTTTAGAGATAATGTCCATAATAAATGATGGCTTGTCCAAAGTAACATTTTATTGACTTGGATGTGAAATATTCTCTAATAGCCGTACTACAACGTTTTTTCTAAGGCCTTAGCCAGCCTTATTTTTAGCAAAAGCTCCAGCATATGGTATAGAGGAATAACAATATCCTGTCATAGAAGCCAACACCCAGTATTTGTAGCCAAATGGCGACCATAATATGCGATCATCTGTTCATCCCCAGAAAGACTAAGTGAAAATATACCCAAATTGTAGGAACTTTTTATTCAATGCATTGTTTAATGGAGTAATTTTGGTAAATTTATCATTCTTGTCAAGATTAGCATATTATTTCTAAACCACTTTTTTTCGTCGGTTGCAAATATCTCCCATACCACCGCATCAAATTTAATGAATGATATCTCATTTTAAAGTTTATATCTAACACTAGTGGCAAAAAATAATTAGAAATTGAAAAATTATTATTTTCATTGATAAAAATTATATTTTATATAGAGCTGCATGATAATACTGTTGTCATTATTTGCGATCATCTGCTTATCTACAGAAATACTATGAGAAGATATGTCAAATTGTATGAACTTTTTATTTAGTGCCTTGTTTAATGGAGTAATTTTGGCAGTAATTTATCATTCTTGTCAAGATTATTATTGTCACAAACGTGTTATTTTCAATAAAACTCTCAAAAATTAGCTTAACTATGTTGTTTAGCCGTCATATAATAAAGAGAAAAAATTTTGTATTTTAGAACACACTTATGCCGAAGTGGGTATAAAAATATCAATGCCCTACGACACTTAAAAAAAAAAATAAAAATATTCATATCAATATAAATACTCCAAGTCGCCGTGGTTTGGTAGGTAGTTTGTTGGCTTATTAGATGTCAAAGCCAGGGTTCGAGCTGCAGGCGGCAGTATTTCTTCGGCTGTTTCTTTTCAGCAGATTTCTGGCAAAAACTTTGAGAGTAAATAAAATCGTAGAATGTTCCGAAAAAAGGCGACGTAAATCGAAACAACATAAATCGAATTTCAAAGAACTCATACTATCAGATGCATTCATTTGTGTATATTTTACAAAAAAAAGAAAAAAAAAAAACTGAGATAATTAAATTTTTTTTCCATATACAGTCGAACTTCTATAAATTGAATCACCTTTATCCAGAAAAAAAACTTCAACTTATTGAAACTTCAAGTTAAAGAAGCAAAACCTAATAGAATTTTTCTCCAAGATGCTGTTGCTGTGATTCAACTTATAGAAAATTCAAGTAATAGAAGTTCAAATTATAGAAGTTTGACTGTATTGAATTTCTTTTAAAGAGGGAAGTCTTCTGATTTTGTTTATAAACAACAGAGGTGACCTAAATCAAATGACGACGGAAATCGAAGTTGAAGCGAACAAAATTTTTGTCAATGTTAACCGAAACAACGTAAATCGAATGAGGACGTATATCGAGGGAATACTGTACTTATAGATTTAAAACACAATTCTTCTGGTAACTAATTTAACAATGGAAGGATTTTCATAAACCCCTTCCTACGGTCAATTGATAGCTTTTGTTCAATGGTTTTCCATGCTTATCGTACTAATGCTTAATTTTACATCCTCCCACCATATTATCATAAATTGAGCCATAATTATGACATTAATTTTAAGCCATTCTGATGGAAATTTATTTGCCTTTGAATTTGACCATTATTAGTTGAACAAGATTTTGGGTCAATAAAATTTGCTAATAAAATAGGTCAATAAACTTGGCTAACAACAAAAACATAAAAAAAAGCTTTTCAACCAAATTTTTCTGACATCTTTTTTGCTTTTTTCTTTTCGTATATAAAAAAAAAATTATATGCCAATTAAGTATGCTTGTATAATACATACACACACTCACATACATACATTAGTGTTCGTTAAGCTATTCAATGCCATGAACCATGAAATCCATAAAAAAAAAGTTGGGAAAAGAAAATGCTTTAATGCATAAGGATTTTAGAGTTTGAGTGCTTTTCGTTGTCAATAATTTATGTATGCATGTAGTATGTATGTATGTATGTATGTCTGTATATTTGAATGTGCCATGGGGTGTCTGTTTATGAACACCATTATTCGATAGCTATCAAAGATTAATGTCACTTCAGATAAAATTAATTGCCAGAGTATTTTTTTTTCGTCTTTTTTTTATTTTATTTTGCTTTTAATGCATATGTCCTTTAATAGGGAGTTATAAAACCCAAAAAAAAAATTTATTTCCTTATCCATGTTTTTTTTTTTTGGTATTTTTAGCTTCCATGTACGTTTAAGTATGCCAATAGGAGGAGGTAAAATTTGAAAAAAAAAGAAATCATTTCCCTTGAGAGTGATTAAACCAGAAATGGTTTCTTTTTCACTCTCGCTGATTACATTCGAATGCCAGCCATCTAATGATGGCAGGACTAGTGGTTGGCTTTCAAAGGATAATAATTTTAATTATTTTATAATTTTTGTTTAATTTCCCCTAAAATTCAACGGAAAAAAGTTACTTTTAAGTGGCTTACAAAGTTGGAAAGTAAAAATATTTCAAAAAAAAACCATTCTAAAATATTCGTATTTTTTTTTGATTCTTTTTAAAATTTTATTAAATTCCTGTATTAAATTACTTTGTTTTTGAAATTTAATTTCTTTATTTAAATTAATTTTTTTTTCAGGTTATATAAAAGATATATATTCAGTCAGTCTTGTGTAAAGACGCGTTGCGTTTGAAGAGAGTAATTGTGGTTTAAAGATTTTTGTCGTATAAATGCTTACTGATTGTTATTGTTTCTAGTAGGCATTGTGCTGGCTTATTAGTCGTAAAGCCAGGGTTCGAGTCACAGGCCAGACATCAAAATAAAATAAAAACAAAAAATTGCTTCGGCGATTTCCTCTTTGGAGTCGACTATAAACTGTAGGTCCCGTAACTCGTGTATAAAATTAAAACACACAACATAAGTAGTGTGAGAAACTAGGTCAATAATCCTGACTGAAGGGTTTATAATGACCAATTATGTATGTATGTGTGTATATAAAAGAAACAAATATTTTGATCACTCAATTTAAAATTCCTTTAAAATCAAAACTTTTCATAATACATTGATGACTGGTTAACCCCTTCTCTGGAGGAGTTTAATTGCTTACCATTTACTCCTCTCTCCACTCAATGAAAACAATAATTAAATTGTATTTTGCTTTCCTATAAATAAATTAATACACGGCGTTCTTTAATAATATGTTCTCAAACCCTTCATTTCCTAGGCGTATTTTTTTTTACTTTATGCGTAAAGCAGGAAAGGGTAAAAAAAACACTTAAGGATGCTCTTGGATCTCATGTGAACTTGTAATGTCTCAAATTCAACAATTTTGTTCGTTCATATCCGATCATTCAGAAATGGGTTTCATCATTGAGGACAGACAATCATTCTATAAAAATTACGTTGGGTTACCCACTGTTCTGTAGTTGCCGTAGTCCAGTTGGTTGGTTTGTTGGCTTATTTGAGGCAAGACCTCAGTTCAGACATCTCGAACGAAACGAAATATGTAAAAATATATCTTCAGCGACTGCGATAGTAGATTTCTGGCAAAAACTAAAATCAAAATCAAAAATATGTCGTTGGAAGTCGACCTTAAACTGTAGGTCCCGCCGCTTTTAATACTGAACCTACCATGGACAGATTAAACGACCCATTTGAAAATAACATTATCACATCGCCATTTGCCTTTACGACATCGAATGTATTTTCCAAGATTTAATCTTCTCTTGTTAATTTTTATCGCGAAATATACGTAATTTACTTTAAATATTGCAAGGGTTAATTTGACCCCCTTTGGTAGGAATAGGAAACATGAAATATCGGTAGGTTTAGTGTTAATATCAGTATAATATTTAAAATATATTCAAAATGTTAGCATTAAATAGATGTTAGTATAACCATTGTTACTTAAACTCGATTCAACTATTAAGTCATACAAACTGTAAGTCAGGATTGAAGACCCAGCTTCTCTCACCACTTATATTGTGTCTGTTAATTTTAGACGTTAGTGCCAGGACCTTCAGTTTAGAGTCGTTTCCAATCGACAGGTTTTTGAAAAAACTTTTCATGGCAATTTTATTTATTCACAGAGTTTTTGTCAGAAATCTGCTGCTACGGATGGTGCCGAAGGATAATTTTTTCATATTTCGGTTTATTCTGACCTGAGATTTGAAACGAGGCCTCACGTTTAAAAAGCCAACATACTACCTACTAGACTACCGCGTGTTGTACAGGGTGGCCGATATGTATTGCAACCAACTTCAGCTTGATTGCTTTATATTTGGCTGAAAAACAACAGGTGGCTATCGTTAGAGCCCTCCAGCATTTAAATGTGAAGAAATCTTTTGACTTTCGTACCATTGCTCGTTACCTTGATACTGACAGTGTTGCATCGCGTCCAAAAAGTGGACGAAAAAAAAAACGGTAACAACACCAGAAATGATCCGAAAAGTGAAAGCCAGATTTGATCGAAAACCACGTCGCAGTGATAGAAAAATTGCTCGTGAGCAGAACATATCGCGAGAACGGATGCAACTTATATTGATAAATGAGTTTAGGACTAAAGCCGTTGAAGTTCGAAAAAGTGCTAGAGCTCAACGATGGACAAAAAAAATTAGACTCGAAAGATCCAATGAGTTACTTCTCTTGCACGAAAGTGGCCAGTTACCGAATTTGGTTTTCTCCGATGAAAAGCCATTCCAAAATGAGCAGTTTGTGAACGAACAAAATGATCGGGTTTACTTGGCAAAGAGGTCAGTTGAAAATTTACACCTGCGATTGGCCACCAGAACTCAAGCGCCGCCTATGGTAATGGTGTGGGCCGCCGTAACGGCCAATGGTTGCTCCCCGCTCGTTTTAATCGACCGTGGAGTCAAAGTAAATGCCGAATATTTTTGGGAAAATATCTTAAAGACAGTATTGAAGCCTTGGGCAGACAAACATTTCAGCTGCAGACCATTGACATTGTGAGTGTTATGGTTATTTTTCGAGATTACTTAGGACATTCGCAAGAATGTCATTCCTATGACACATGTATGACAGTCGCAGGCAGCTATTAGACCCCTATCAGCATATTCTTAAAAATTTTGTAATACATCATGAGGGTTAAACAGTTTTACCGTTGTTAACTGCCACTGCTCTGCTGTTGTACTGCTCATTTAAGGTAACTTCTATTTACATTTACTCAAGCGCCGGTAATGGTAATGGTCTTCGCTGCCGTAAATGCCAATGGTTGCTCCCCGCTCGTTTTCATCGACCGTGGGGTCAAAATAAATACAGAATATTATCGGGAAAATGTCTTAAAGACAGTATTGAAGCCCTGAGCAGACAAACATTTCGGCCGCAGACCATGGGCATTTCAACAAGACTCAGCACCACCGCACTCAGCACGAGTCAACCAAGAATGGCTTAAAAAAGAGGATTCCGTGCTTCATTTCTTTTGCACAATGGCCACCAAAATCTCCGAATCTCAATCCGTTGGACTTTTGCGCCTAGGGCACTTTGAAGGAGTAAGGTTCTCACTAAAAATTACCAAAGTGTCGATCATCTCAAGACGGCGCTTCACCGGGAATGCGCCAAAATACCGCCGAGCCACTTTCGTTGTAGCCTTTGATGGCTTTGTCGTCCCTGTTGAAGACCATAATTCGTAGCAAAGATGGCCAATTCGAACAAATCTAAACTGATTCTAAAATTTAATGTTATTTCAACATTTTTTACTTATGAACAATAAAATCAAAAAAAATAAAATTAAAAAAATATAAGCGCTTTACTTTGTTGCATTATATATCATGTCCACCCTGTATCGTACAATTGTTAACAAAAAGCTGCAAGATTACATATTTAATTTAATTCAATTTAAAAAAATGTTTAAATTTTACCACAACTTTGGGAGCAAGCACTTGTTATATCCGTTATTTAAACAGCAGCATTACCGGAATATTAATTTCTGTGTTTCAACAACCAAAAGAAATTTAACAAAAAAAATTTTTTTTTAATTTTTAACACACATTTTCAATTAAAAATTTTTTTTTATTTATTTTTTCTTGTTTTTTTTTTGTATTTTTATTTACTTGTATAGCAGAAATGACAAGAGCATTTATATTTTATATTGTAATGCTTATGGAACACTTACATGCACGGCTTATGTTTTATTATTAAACAAGGCATGACATTTCACTTCATTCGCATTCATATTCACATTCACATTTAAACCGTGAAACATACGCGAGTATATGTACATGCGGTCATGTTTTAAAAGCCTTAAACGCCCAGGCAAATGTAAAGTGCATAATTGATGGAAATTTTAATTTTATTAAACATATTAGGCGCGTATGAAATATTTGTAATAAAATATTGAATTTCACTGAAAATTTTATTTAATTATTATGAGTTTAATTGCCTGTCAATAATAATTTATTATCACACAATCAGATCGTTAGTAATTATTACGAAAATTATTTCTAATTTATGGTTGCGACAACTAATTTAGTGGCCTTTTTTTGATTATTATAACCATAATAGGCAGTTTACCTATATAATATTAAATACGATTTATTAATTTTTCTTTTTTTTATAATTTTATTTTCTTAATTAAATTTTAATATTCAAATGAAAAGAAAACTTTTTTTTTAATTTCTCTTTCTAATTTGTAATTGAATTCGATTCAATTTAAAGAAACTTTTCTTTTTTTTTTCCTTTCTATTACAATTACTTTTAACTTTGCATTACAAATTACTTTTTTTAACGTATTTTGTTGTGTTTTCCTTTTGATTTTATTTATTTTATTCTCATTTTTTTTTTTCAAACCCCTTCTAACAACCACTGATATCCTTGTATATCCTGCAACAGTTGAATATTAACTGAAGTATTTAAGCAAACAGAATGTCTTATTTAACTGCTTGACTATTACATGGACATTTATTTTAACAGCAAAAGAGTTCCTAACATGCTCTGTAACGAAACATATTAGTTAACATTAGCAATAACAGCAGTCCTGTACTAGCCAGTAACTCTCTTATAATGTTAAATCTTAACATTAAGAAATTATGAATGAATGCCTTTACACATCCTTTTAAAGTCTTTAGGAATTCTTTTGTTCTTAACAAAATTTTGAGATTTCAAGAGAGTATTTCCTTTGATAGTAATTTATCTAGTTTGTACTTTGGCTCTAGTAATTTAACAGAACAGATGGTCTTGTCTTGCTTAAAACACTTTAATATTAGGCTTTACATGACAATAATTTAAAATTAAAATACTTTAAGAGCACTAAACTCAGGTAATTAATGTAGACAACAAGGATATTAAACATCCTTTACGAAACTATAGACACTAAGAGTGTTTAAACCGGTGCTGATGAAACCCATATTCTGTTAAAACAATAGCTAATGTTAGATTCAAATAATTGGATAATATCGCTGAGAGGCCATTATACCCTTTGGGAGGATTTTAACACTATTCCCAACTTTGTAATCTCAAGAGAAAGATCAGCAACATTATACTACACATCCGGCGACTAATGTGTTCTTTGCCTAAAGGCCTTGAACTTTGGTTTTTCAACCCAGTAATGTCGTCGTGGTCTAGTTTATTCCACTACAAGAATAAATGTAAACAAAATACACGAAGTAGTAGGTAGTGTGTTGGCTTATTAGACGAACGGCCCGAGTTCGAATCCCAGGTCAGACATCAAAACGAAAAATATTTCTTCGGCGACTTCCTCTCAGCAGATTTCTGGCAAAGACTCTGAGAGTAAAAAATTGCCATTAAAAGCTTCTCAAAAATCTGTCGTTCGGAGTGGACTTTAAACTGTAGGTCCCACCACCCATGTATAAAATTAACGCACACAACATAAGTGGTGTGAGAAGCTAGGTCGTAATCCTGACTGAAGGGTTGTAATGGCCAATTATGTATGTATGTAAATACACAAACAACAATAATGAAACAACGATGCTTACGAACATTCGCCTTCAAGAACATTCATCAGACTGTTTTCCTTGCCATATAAAAGACAAGACAAAGCAGGTAACTGAGTTAGTAAAAGTTCAGTCAGTCTTGTGTGAAAACGCGTTGCCTTTGAAGAGAGTAATTGTGGTTTAAAGATTTGCATCGTATAATTGCTTACTGATTGATATTGTTTTTAAGTCGCTGTGATCTAGTAGGTAGTGTGCTGGCTTAGTAGACGTAAAGCCAGGGTTCGAGCCCCAAGCCAAACATCAAAATAAAATACAAAAAAGTATTTCTTCGGTGATTTCTTCTCAGCAGTTTTCTGGCAAAAACTCTGGGAGTAAATAAAATTGCCATGAAAAGTTTGTCAAAAAATCTGTCGTTCGGAGTCGACTTTAAACTATAGGTCCCGCCACTCATGTATAAAATTAACACACCCAACATAAGTAGTGTGAGAAACTAGGTAAATAATCCTGACTGAAGGCGTGTAATGACCAATTATGTATGTATTGTTCAATCAATTTGTAGATGTTTTGGCTTGAACGAGCTCCAGAGCCCCACAATGCAGCATCGCTTACTACCATTGTCAAAGACTTGTTTATCTTGGTTTTGCTGTCAGTCTGGAAATCAAGAGTAGGATCACTCTTTCCAACATGTGCTACTACAGTCTTAATGGGCAGTTAATTAGCAGAAACCTCTGCAGATTTAAATTCCTCCCCGTGCCTTTTTCTGATGCTGAGACAAGGCACTGATGCAGCAGCCTTGTGAGTATTCGAGTGAAAAGTTCTACTCAAGATTTTCGTTCCAGTGTTGTAGATAATACCCGCATTCGATCCGACAATGAGATGCTTGAACTCCTCAATGACATGGACGTTGTGCAGTGTATTAACTTACTTACTTACTTAATTGGCCATATCAACCCGATTAACGGATTTCGGCCTGTCGGTCTAGATATCTCCTGATGAACTGGTTATCGCAGCCCTTTAATTACGATATAATGTTTGAAAGCGCAGTGTATTAACATCCACCGGTAATACTAGCTCGGCCATGTCGTTAGAATGGATGAGGATGCTCCAGGGAAACGTGTTTTAGCTGCGGAGATTTGCGGAAATTGCCAAAGAGGCTGATATTGTTTGTGTTGGAATTACTAAGTCGAGGAAGCCTTGGGTCGATTGGTGTGACCAACTGGCGAAGGCACGCAGAAAACAAAAACTTCTGGAAGAATTTATTGAAGCAGTTCGAATCGGGTTGTTCATGGCTAATTACGAAGAAAAGCAACGTAAGATTAGAAAATTTTGAAAATGTAAGGCATCATGGGACTCTCAACGAAAGTTTATCCTTTTTAATCTCAGTAAGGGGCGCCGCTTGGTGGTTTGAAAACTTGAAATATATCTACCGAGTATCACAGATATTTGCAGATTATAACTGCAGATAATAAAATCAATTGAATACAATCTTCTCTTCAATCTTTTAAAGTCCTTCGAATAGTAATTTGACTGCCAAATAGTATTGCTTTGTCCTGATCTTTGTACCTAATATTCTAGTTAGGTTAGGTTAGAGGACATGTACTTGTCGGTTAAGATACCGGAAATCGAAATTGACCCATTGTACAAAATATTCTAGTTAAATTGAGCACATTGCTTTTCAGTTTGCTTCACATGGTATCCTTGAACACGTTCCCCGGGTCTTCGATAATAGTACTGATTGGAACGTGTTATCCATCTGATTGGAAACGTGTTATCTAGTCGGATGAGTCCAAATGTAACCTTTCAGTAAGATGGAAAGCAGTACTGCTAGCGCAGATCCAGGGAACGTGTTCAAAGATACCATGTGAAGCAAACTATTAAACATGGCAGCGAAAATATAATTAGTTGCGGATGCTTAACATGGTGGCATGTTGGCCCTCTATATTTAGTAGATGGTAGCATGCGAAAAAAGACAATCAACAGATTCTGCAAACCCATCTTCCGAATTTTATGGACAAATGTGCTTATCCCGAATAAGAAATTATTTTCCAACAGGATCGTGATCCGAAGCACACAGCAAAAATTCTAAAGATATGGGGTGGGAAATAAAATTTTCATTTGATGGAATGGCCGACACAAAGTCTCGACCTCAATCCGATTGAAAATTTTTGTTCATTCGTGAAAATCCGGCTCGGACAGTACGAAACAGCTCCAACAAACATGTTCAAACTTTGGGATCGTATAAATGCGAAATGGAATCGAATTCCAAAAGATGTTATTGTTCATTTGGTAGAAAGCATCTCAAACCGCGTAAATCAAGCTATTTCTAATAAGGGTCTATGGACAAAATATTGAAATTATGTTAGTTTCTTGAATTTTCTTAAAACGTGCAAAATTGAGTTTATGTGGGTTATTTTCGTTTTTTCATTCAAACTCATTGAATTCATTTAATTAATTATTGATTTTTTACTGCTATTTGTTAAGAATAAAATAAAAAATTAAAATTAATTTTTTTTTTTTTGTATTTGCTTGTATGGTTTTGTTTTTGTGGATGACGAAACTCAGTATTGTGGACATGCACTCACTTCTGCTCGTCACTGTATATAATTCCTTCAGACCCCAGCTTCTCACACAACTGATGTTGTATGTGTTAATGCATGAATGGCAGTATCGGAAGTATAAAGTCGACTCCGAACGACAGATTTTTTGAGAAACTTTTAATCGTAATTATATTAAGTCTGGGAGTTTTTGCCAGAAATATTCGCCGGATAAATATTCGCCGTACTTTGTTTTTTTCGAGATGTCTGACCTGGGCCTTGACGACTAGCCAACATGCTAGCTACTACACTACGACGACTAGGATACTATGCCTCCGAAATACTCCTTTCACTTTTGTTAATAAGTCTCGTTGTGGAGCATTTCCCACTTAAAGCCATCATTTGGTTCTGTCCAGAAAACTGTTAAGCAGGAGTCCTGCCAGTCATTCGATTCATTTAATTACGAAACCTCTTGATGAATTTTAACCAAAGCTTTGATCTTCACTACCACGGTCAACGGACGTAAGCTCAACAGGGCTTATACAGCCACCGTACGAAGGGTCCTCATTGCCGCTGTTATATCAACACATGCCGACCTACGTATAATTTCCAATTCCATTTGAACTGTTGAACATATTTGTTCTGCCTATCAGATAATGGCTGCACTATTTGTCGAGACCAAACCAGTGATAGTCTTCGATAATTTGCCCCCATTTTTGTGTGAAGTATTCCATACTTCACCAAGTATTCGAATATAATTCCATTGGGGAAGTTTACCCCTTATTGTAATTTTGATTCCGTGATTTTGATTTTAACAATAAATTTTTAAAAAAATATTTTGTTTTCTCAGACAAGGTTTCAAAATCTTTTTATTCTCCTTTGCTTTCTTGTAATCAAATGTCAACAAAGTTGTTTCGCATTGTATTTCGTGAGTAACCTGATACCACGCAATTAAATTTCTTCAAAAAGTTTAATATTTTTGATGAAAAACTTTCTTGAGAAATTTTTCTTGTTGTTTTTGTTTTTGTTTTTTTTCTTATTCCTAGAATATCAAGCCAGCCAGTATTTTAATTATGAATCTCCGTAAGTTTTCTTGTTTTCCATCAATTTTTTTTTGTTTTCCCTTCATTTCTTTCTACTTTTTTTCAATTTTCATTTTCATTTTTTGTTAATAAACATCCTTCACAGTTATTCATATTAACATGAACCCCGAATGCTTGCTGAATGCTCGGTTCAAACTCTGTTTCTGAATTTGTGAAGACTAAGATTAAATGCTGCACAAGAATGTATTCGTTCGGTCGTTAAACATTTTCTTCTCGTTTCATAATGAATATGAAGTGAACTTTTACTTGGTAATATTAAGGAAAACAATAACAAAAAGTGAACGAAAAATTCATAAATTATGAACAGAAAAAAAAAAGAAATGAAAGTAATAATGAAGAAAAACTATGATGAAAAGAAATTTAACAAGAAAATAAATTTAAAAAAAAAGAAACGAAATGATTAAAAAAAAAGTTTTTTTTTTAATTTCCATTTCAAGTGCAGTGTACCTACCTGCAGTACGCCGCCTGCCTGAGGCGCTGTTAAATTAAATGCCAAAAGAATTGTTTAACACTCATACGTTGCGGTGGCGTATTAAAGCAAATCATTAGCCCACATACAGTAAAATTTGAAGAGAATGCATAATTAATTAAATTTTATTAAATTTCAATAGAACGTTTTGAAATTTTTGAATATTTCGAAACAAAAGCCCCAAACTCAGCAAAAATTCTATGAACTTAAGTTTAATTAGTCCACCTTCCCTTGCTTAGAAGAGAAGTAGGTCTAATAATAATAATAATGCATAGTTGTTTAAGTTGAATTCATAATTCGGTTACAAGCAATTGCTTATCTGTATTGCTTCATTAAATTCTAAAGAAAACCACACTAAGAAACACTGTCTAAAAAGGGATTTCCATGTAATTGAGGTGTACTAGCCATGACTATTAATTGGTCTTCAGTAATACATTCTCTTACAGTCTGATTCAAATTGTCTCAAAGGCTTATTACCGATAAGTATGCCTTGTTATCTAATAGACTGTACAGAGTAAGAAAACACATGCAAAAGCAACAAAATGCTTTTGTAAGCTTGTACAGTGAACTGTCACTGGAATAAATCTGTCAGCTGTCAAACGACCGGTTTCCAAATGATGACAACCTGAAGTTGGTTGCAATACATTTCAGCCACCCTTTATAACATTTGTTGAAGAATTCATAACACAAAATACATTATCAAAAGCAAAAATTGTAAAGAAATTCAGCTTTCCATCTTGGACGTCGCTTGGCGATTCTAAGCTTCAAACACATCTGCATAAAAATGAATGGGATACCTCCAATTTAACCTGTTAAGAGGTTAAAAATCGCTTAAATAGTCGATAATACCTAAGCATCTCCTACCCCAGTTGAATCGAATAGACTTCCATTTGGTAGATAACCGCGAGTTTCTTAAAGGACTCGAATTATTTCAATCCTGGACCAAATAGTTCTATGGCGTTTTAGGTTTATACGTATAATATTCGATCTTAGCAATCTTCAATCTTAGCGATCTTCGATCTTCGAGTTCTTCGATCTTAGCGATCTTCAATCTTTGTGATCTTCGATCTTAGCGATCTTTAACCTTAGCGATCTTAGATCTTAGCGATCTTCGATTTTAGCGATCTTCGATCTTAGTGATCTTCGGTCCTAGCTATCTTCGATCTTAGCAATCTTCAATCTTAGCGATTTTCGATCTTAGCGATCTTCGATCTTAGTGATCTTCGATCTTTGCGATCTTCGATCTTAGCAATCTTCGATCTTAGTGATCTTCGATCTTTGCGATCTTCGATCTTAGCAATTTTCGATCTTAGCGATCTTCAATCTTAGTGATCTTCGATCTTAGCGATCTTCAACTTTAGCGATCTTCAACCTTAGCGTTCCTCGATCTTACCAATCTTCGATCTTAGTGATCTTAGATCTTAGTTGGTTAGAATTATCATCAGACAAACAATACATAGCTATATAATTGACCTGGCTTCTCACCTGGCTTTACGTCTAATAAGCCAGCACACTACCAACTAGACCATGGCGACCTTTAATTTGGAATATAATATTATTAATTGAAAGATTACGAAGATGGTTAAGGCTGAATATGGGATTTCAAAGGACAGGATAGATTGTTTAATAAATTTGTCTTAAATCTTCTTGGAGGACCAAGACGAGACCTATTTACTCATTTATTTATTACATATCATTAACCTCAGCTTCGGGTTTTCTTAAATATTTCAGTTCCTCTGGCATTAAAAAGTTAAAAAAATATTCTACTTCGACGACAACATTAAAGTGTAATGAATTGAATATTAAATCATGAAGTAAATCCTTAAACGATCCTTAAAGAATTCTTCAAAAGAAAGAAATCATAAAACTTAAAAGTTATTTGACAAAAAACGTATTCAAATTCAAATATTCTGAAAATATCTCTTTTTCACAATAAAAAATATAAAAATAAAAACTTAAAAGAAAGAAATATGAATTTCCTTAACTGAAAGTATATTTTCAAGCAATTTTTAAGATTCCTGTTAAAGTGAGTCAATAAGTATGAAAAGAAAACGAAAATCTATCTGCCGTAATGCATTTCAAATTGCTTTAGAATACATTTCGATTGCAAATATTTTACAAGAAATATGCACAAAAATACACAACGAGAGGTGTTGTTGCAACTATTCTGTCAACAACTTTAACTAAAATACTAATTCTCAGGCAAAAGTATTACAGTAAACACCCTGAAGCAGTCCTTAGTTCCTATCCTTCTACACCTCTTCAATAAATCTATTGAAAGAAAATATTTTTTCTAAAGATTTCAAATTTTAATACTTAATAATCGAGTTATTCAGTTTGCCTCTCAATGTATCTGTGTAAGTTTGTCTGTGTGAGTGTGTAAGTCTTTTAAATAAAATCTCATCTCATTTGACTATTTGAATTGCTTTAAGGATTCGAGTATTTGAAATATTGTCATGCTAATCTTTATTTTTTTGGAAAATATTCTCAAAAAAAATGTTCACAGAGTATATAAAATATGGAAAATAGTTTAAAATTGCTTTTAGAATCTTTAGCTTCCCCTTTTTTCGTTCTTTGGTGATTTTATTTGCAAAAAAAAAGTTCAAAAAGTATTGAAGATGGCATTTGTTAGGGGAGTATGAAATGTGAAGGAGCTTGTAATAAAAATTCAATCGTAATTGCAATTTAATGTGTACGTACATTAGGTTCAGTAAGATAAACAAGTTAAGAATACAAAATCGCAGCATATTTTCACAATGATACCCAACTATTATACCCATGCATGACGTATGAAAACGAATAGCACAAGAGTAGAGTTTAAGGTTTTCTGTCAATGACAGCTGTTGATGCCCATTCATAATATTGTTACGAAAATGGAAAAATATGTACTGATGTTTTACGTTACATCCTTTAAAAGCTACAAAACAATGAACTTGTTTACAAATCGTCGCACAACAAACAAAAATACAAAAACAACCACTACAAGAATAAATGTAAACAAAATAAACAAACAACAATAATGAAACAACGATGTTTACGAACATTCGCCTTCAAGATGCACTCATCAGACTGTTTTCCTTGCCATATAAAAGGCAAGGCAAAGCAGCCAACTGAGTTAGTAAAAGTTCAGTCAGTCTTGTGTAAAAACGCGTTGCGTTTAAAGAGAGTAATTGTGGTTTAAGGATGTTCGTAGTATAATTATTTACTGATTGTTATTATTTTTAAGTCGCCGTGGTCTAGTAGGTATTGTGCTGGCTTATTAGACGTAAAGCCAGGGTTCGAGTCCCAGGCCAGACATCAAAATAAAATACAAAAAAAGTATTTTTCGACAAGTTCCTCTCAGCCGATTTCTGGCAAACACTCTGAGAGTAAATAAAATGGCCATGGAAAGTTTCACAAAAATCTGTTGTTCGCCACTTACGTATAAAATTAACACACAAGCAACATAAGTAGTGCGAGAAACTAGGTCAATAATCCTGACTGAATGGTTTGTAATGACCAATTATGTTATGTATGATTGTTATTGTTTATTGAAAAGAACAGCAATTGTATAAATAAAGTTGTGATCAGTGGCGCACAGAATTGTGAGAACGATAAAGAATTTGATTAAAACTAATCACAAATTCATTTTTATTTTATTTGCATTTTACGAGCTTATACTTTAAACATTTCTGAGAGTTGAAAAAAGGTAGCAATATATTTAATCGTAAATGATCTACTTGCTCAATACTTAATTACGAGTAGAACACGCCTGGCTTTAATGGTCTCTCTAATCATCCAATTCATATAAAAATTTTCCTCTCAGTCAGAACAGAAGAAACGGTGTAATTTGATGCTTTACGCAATTCGGAAAGCCTACTATTTTCTTGTCTATAGGGCATGAAAATGTCAATTTGTCTGAGCTTAGCAATTTATTTCTTCTTTTAAACTGTAAATGGAAAATTTGTGTCCTCGATCAGAGTGTACGCTTCATAGAAAAAATGATTGAAATATTTGGCCATAACTCTGGTGATAATTTTCATATAAAAATCCGATACACTTATGCACAATTTTTTTCATGTGTTTTTAAAGTTGTATTCGTTTCGTGCTATCAAATTGTGTGAATAAAAAAAATATTTTAATGTTTTTAAAAAGTTCTGTTAGTTTCGTGCTATCAAATTGATTGAATGCCAAAAATTATGAAGAAGAAATACGAAATTCACAATACAGCATAGAAGTGAGCGTTGACAAACAACCAAGTGTATTCAATACAACATACGCCATACAAAGTCGTGTGAATTGCTTAATTGTTTTCTTTTCTACATTAGATGCTCAACCAGTACCGTAAACATTCTGGCACAGTGGTCTTTAGAACACATTTCTTCGTCAGCTGATTAATATAAGTACAAACCCAGTGAAAGGGTAAGGCAGATAGTGCTTCGAACTACATCTATTTCCTACTGTAAATAACATAATATAACGTAACTCATTACAGACAGGATTACAACCTAGCTTCTCAAACCACTTATGTTGTGGGTGCTATTTTTATCCATAAGTGAACGACAGATTTTTTCAGAAACTTTTTATAGGAATTTTATGCTGTTTTTGTCAGAAACTAGCTGAGACACAGTCTCCGAACACACAACTTTTCATATTTTGTTTTGTTGAAGATGTCTGACCAGGGATTTAAACCTAGCTTCTCAAACCACTTATGTTTTGTACGTTATTTTTATCCATAAGTGAACGACAGATTTTTTGAGAAACTTTTTATGGGAATTTTATTCTGATTTTGTCAGAAACTGACTGAGAGACTGCCTCCGAATACATAATTTTTCAGAAGAAGTTCTCTGACCTCGTTTTTGAAGACTAGGACGACTATGTCATAGCTTTATTTCAAGCCTACTAAAATCATGTACCATTAAGTGGACTTTAAAAATCGCTGTAGTCTAGTAGGTGCCTCAAAATATTTTTTTTTTAAGTTTCTCGAACGAGAATATGTTCTTATTAAATAAATTAGAGTATACGATTCTATTTCACCATATCCTTGGTATTAATCTTGCTTTTTTATTGCTACGAACACTAATAATTTCCTGGCATTCTCTACATTACTTTACCTATTTTATATGCCAGTAGTTTACACCTGTTCAGAAATAGTTGTTTAAACTTCCGAATTTATTTCCCCCTTTTGTAAAAATACATGAACACTTTAGTTACCAACTATTTGTGTTGGACACTTCAATTAATACTGAACAAACATATTTATAAAATATTTAAAAAGAAAAACAAAAAATAGAAAAAAAAATATTTGAAAATATTATTGGGTATAAGAATAAATTTTCATTGCTGCAATAAACGAGTATATTGCATTCGTATTGTCATTTCACAAGCAATACAGTTTTAAGATTTTTTTGTCTAGAAAATTGTGTTTTTCGGTAGAAAGAGCATGGGGTTCAAGTCACCACCAACCATATGTTGTCTGTTAATTTTATCTCAGCTTATTAGACGTAAAGCCCAGGTCAGGCATCAAAATGAAATATAAAAAAATATTTCTTCGGGTATTTTCTCTCAGCAAATATCTCAAAAAATTGTCGTTCGGACTCCACGTTAAATTGTAGGTCCCGCCAATCATGTATAAAAGTTAACGCCCTCAACATGAGTGGTGTGAGAAGCTAGGTCGTAATCCTGACTGGAGGATTATAATGGCCAATTATGTATATAAGATGGTACTAAGTTTTCTTTATTTTTTTAAGCCTTTTCGGCATCGTTCACACCTCGTTGTTCGATATTGTTGGTATACCTCGATCTCGAGAGCATGTCACATTTTCGACTGGATGGGCTTATTGCATAAAGTCCTCATTCTGTTGTATTGCTTGTTATCATTGCTTCGGTTTACTTAAAGTCCATATAACGCTTTAATTTAAGCAGTTCTTCTAAGTTCAATTGAAAATCTTTCTCTTCATTCTGAACAGTCTTAATCTCTTTCAAGAGTGTATTAATATTAAACCCTTGACTAGCTTCCGTTGTAAACAATTCGGAATGTCTTCGCATATATAGTGAGCGTCAAAAGAAACTGTACATTAAAAAACATACACATTACTAAATTACCGTAATTTTTATTTTAAAATTATTTCGTTGCCAGTTTTTAAAATTGGGACAAAAAAATTACAAAATATTTCGAAAAATGTCAAATTTTTTCGTGGACTTTCCTTAAGTAATAAAAGGTGAATTTGATGATTGTTAGAATTTTTTCCATAGTGTAAAGTTTTTTTTCGACGCTCATTGTGAATCGAAATCATTTAACATTAGATACAGAATTACACTATTCTCCACTACAATACGAGTAGATGGGCATAGTTGCCAGATTTGACGATTTATCGTCATTTTGACGATTTTGTACTCCAAAAATATCACATTGACGATTTTTTTTTCTTATAAAACCAGCACTCAGGGGATGACCCCTACTCATGCAGTGCATTGTGCAGGTTTCTGCTGGTGACTATAAAATGGCCAGTGATATACCTTCACCATTAGACAGTCTACAGCAATCGTCCCCAAGAAGCCCTAATGCCCTTATTTTGACGATTTTTAGCAATTAAAAATTTACATCATTTTCTTTACTTTAGTACATTAAAAGCCATTTGCCGTTGCAGACAATTTTAACAATACGATTTTAATGGGTTGGCCCCTATTCATGCAGTGCATTGTATTGGAACTAGGGAAATATGTTATAGGAAGAAGGAAAGAGAAGCAATGTTTATGGTTTACTAGTGTTGAAGTATGTTATACCACAATAACAAGAAAGACCTCTGCAGAAAGGGAGTTTCACATACGAATGGCCTGACTAAAAAACGATTTTTGTTTGTAATGCAGTGTGCGATTCACTGGCTAACTGATCACGTACGGATCTGTGATAGAACAGTGAAACACAAGCCACATTGCAACGATGCTCCCAATGAATCAATGGAGTCATTAACAAGCTACTACGGCCTCTCCTGTACAGGGTCGAAAAGAATCAAAATAGACGTTGAGGCACCGACCTATACGTATAGTCATATTCCATTCTCGATCGGTTATAAAGGGTGTAAATATGGCGTCACATTTTAGAGAAAATTAACAAACAAACGATTTTTTCTCAAATATTTGATGATTTGATGCTTCATTTATCTCTAGGCCCTATGAGTGTAGGGCCTTGAGCTGTTTCTAATTATCCGATAACTTTCCTGATTATTTTTTATTTTACTTTGAAGTCTTGTCTGCATTATGACTGCCAGTATGCCGCATATGGCGTCATATCTTAGAGAAGATTAACAAGCATATTGCAAATGATTTGATTCAAGAGATTTCTTCACTTACATGAAATAAATTCATATCTGCTACAAAGAAAATAATCGTATTTGAAGTGAATAACACTGAGAACCTCATAACATCTGGTCAAACGCAAGCAGATGAGAATTTATGCATTATTATAATACTAATTATTATAATACTAATTAAAGCAAAAGAAAAGGAAAAGAAAAAAGAATTCAAAACATATTGATTTTATTTTTTTGATACGCAAATACAGGAACACAGCAAGAGGTGTCTTGCGTGCACCCTGTTGGAACAAATTTCTTTTCTACGGCAGTGTTGAAATGTAAACAAGAAAATCTAAATATTTTAATCCTGGTAACTTTAAAACTAAGATTTTAGTGTGTTTGAGTGCTAACATTACAATGCCTTTTTTATATAAAACCAGCACTCAGGGGATGGCCCCTACTCATGCAGTGCATGGTGCCGGTTTAGAAAAATGGGTTACAAGAAGGTGGGATGAGGGAGTAGTGTTTGTGGACGTTTGATTTAAACTTACTAATATCGTAATAGTCGCCGTGGTCTAGTAGGTAGTGTGTTGGCTTATTAGACGTAAAGCCAGGGTTCGAGTCCCAGGCCAGACCTCAAAACAAAATACAAAAAGTATTTTTTTGGTGATTTCTTCTCAGCAGATTTCTGGCAAAAACTCTTAGAGTGAATAAAATTGCCATGAAAATTTTCTCAAAAATCTGTCGTTCGGAGTCGACTTTAAACTGTAGGTCCCACCACTAATGTATAAAATTAAAAACTTCTGCAGGAAGATCATTCCACAAGCGAGCAGTGCAGGCAAAAAATGAATTCTCCCTGTAATGCATTATGCGATTCACTGGACAATCAACCACAAAAGGATGTGCTCTGTGAGAAGCAAGAGTACCACGTAAAAATATGTGATTATCGGAAACCAAGCCTCTTAGCTCTCGAGAGCACCTCCCATTATAGTACCGATAGAACCGATGCTCCAATGAATCAATAGAGTTGGATACCCTACTGCCATTAATAAGTATCTTTACCCTCTTCTGTACGCGGTTGAGAAGCTTCAAACTAGACTTTGAAGCACCGGCCCATACATGAGAGTTGTGCTCCATCTGGGGTCGCACAAAGATCCTGTAAATAGTAAGAAGGTCGGATGAAGTGAAGTATTTTCTGCACCGTTTCAAAAACACTTGAATGGTTCCTTCGACACTCGAAAAATGTGATCGTTCCAACGAGCATCACAACTAATTCTCATGCCCAGAATATCAAGAGCATCCGCCTCCTCCACCAGAACACCAGCACCAACATCGCGCTGGTGTGTCAAAAAACAACATTGGGTCTTGCGCGCATTAAAATCGACCCTTTTTGCGCGGCCCCACTCAGAGATTGTTATCAGGTTACCTGTGAGTGCGTCATTCATGTTCGACCTCCTTGCCCCAATCTCCAAAAGGCTCGACCTCCGATCAGGGATACCCCTAAATTTATCCCGAACTCGATAAAAGAAAAGATGCCATCTATAACCACTCTAATAGTGCGATCTTTGAGAAAGCTCGATATATATCGAGGGAAGTGACTACCGACACCAAAAGCAATTAACTTCGATGCCAGAGCCTTATGCCAGACCCTTTCAAACGCCTTTGGGATATCCAAAGCTACAACCTTGGCCTCACCAAAGCGGTGAATGGAACCATTCCACCATTCCAAGCAAACGAGTTGCTGTTCTCTCCTTTTTAAATGTGGATGTTGGTTGCATTTTATTGATTTTAAGTCCTCTACCCAAAAACGCATAGTTTATGTGAATTCATTACGAAAGTTCAATTCCCTTTGCAATTTATTTAATTAAATTGTATTAATAAAAGCAATATTTAACAAAAGAACCAAAAAAAAAATACAAAAATGTCCAAAAGTAACTGGGTTAAGTGTTAATTTAATTAATAAAATAGGGAAACGGGGAGAGGGTAGATATTGAATGCTATTTTGTTTTTCACCCTTACTCTCTCTCTCACTTTCTCGCGTTCAAGTGGTCAAAAAGCTGTTCATATTAATCATAACCAAAGGGAATTCCCCACTTATTTATTTTTATTTTTCATTTAAATTAAAAGGAAACTAAAAATATGCTACACTTACTACGGAATAAATGATTTTGTAGTTTTATTTTATCGTTATTTGAATCAAATTAAATAAAATATTTATTTTTTCGTTTGGCTTTTAAAGAAATTCGGCGAGAGACTAAGATTGAAATGTTGTTTAGAAAACTTAACAAGTTTCAAAGAAAAGTTTCAAAGGAGTTTATGGAAAAAACGTAATTGAGGGATTGTTTTATCATAATTTACTACAATTTTTCCATTTTGCTATAGTCAAGTTCATAACCCAGCTTCTCACAGCTTTCCCGTCGCCTGTATTAATTTTACTTCATCTACAGGGTGGCCGATATTTAAGGCAACAAAGTAAAGCGCTATATTTTTTAATTTTTTTTTTAATTTTATTATTCGAAAGCAAAAAATTTTGAAAATAACATAAAATTTTAGAATCAGTTTAGATTTGTTCGAATTGGCCACCTTTGGTACGAATTATGGCCTTTCAACGGCCGACAAAGTCATCACAGGATGCAGAATGGTGTTTTGGCCCATTCTTCTTGAGATAATCAACACTTTGGTATTTATTAGTGAGAACCTTGCTCTTCAAAATACTCCAGGCGCAAAAGTCCAACGGATTGAGATCCGGAGATTTTGGTGGCCATTGTGCGATAGAAATGAAGCGATGAACCTCCTTTTTAAGCGGCGTGAGAGTGCGGTGGTTTTGAATCCTGTCGGAAAGTCCATGGTTTTCAGCCGAAATGTTTGCCTGCTCATGATTTCAATATTGTCTTTAAGACATATTACCGATAATATTCAGCATTTATTTTGAACCCACGGTCGATGAATGCGTTGCGGCGGCCCACACCATTACCATCGGCGGCGCTTGAGTTCTGGTGGCCAATCGCAGATGTAAATTTTTAGCTGACCTCTTTGGCAAGTAAACCCGATCTTTTTGTTTGTTCACAAACTGCTCAATTCGGTAACTGGCCACTTTCGTATAAGCGAAGTAACTCCTTGGCTCTTTCCAGTCAAACTTTTTTTTGGTCAATCGGTGAGCTCCTGCACTTTTTGGAACTTCAATGGCTTTAGTCCTAAATTCATTTTTCAATATGTTTTGTATCTGTTCTTGCGATATGTTCAGCCACTGCGCGTGGATTTCGATCAAATCTGGCCTTCACTTTTCGGATCATTTTCTCTGACGATAGCCCCACGCTTGAATTCCATCACGAATAACTTTTTCTTTGAATGCCTTTGTAAGATCAAAATACTTTTGTCAGCTTCCAAATAATAAGATGAACTATTACTGGAATAAATCTGTCAGCTGTTAGAAGAGCTGTTTACAAATGATAACAACCTGAAGTTGGTTGCAAAACATATCAGCCACCCTGTACTTTATATTGTCGATTCCGAACGACAGATTTGAGAAACTTTTCTTGAAGATGGTTTATTAGGATGAAATTTTGTGGAAAAATCTCACAAAGTAAATATATTTAACTTGACAAGCTTCATACCAATCTATCGTTGCAACTTTAAACTGCAGGTTCCAACATTCATTAAAACTATTAACACATGCTATGAGAAGTTAGGTTGTAATTCTGACTAAAGGGTTATAATAGCTAAATTAAGTAAGATTTGAGTTACCATAAAACAGAAAAATTCGACGCCAATTTGTCAATACTTGTACCAGATAAGGCGTTTCTATGACCACTCGATAATTTGTCGTTAATTGAGTCAGTACTTATAGTTTCTAAACTTCTTATAGCATTCAAGTTAAAAACAGAAATTTTGCCAAGATGTTTACTGTTCCTAAATTGCTAGCACATTTATAAAACCGAACAGAAGAGGAAACTCTTCTGTTCTCTAAAAAACTTATGTCTGGCAACTTCGAGAATCTTAGTGTTGATTTGTTGTTGTTATTTGCCATCGTAGTTTCTTTGTGACGTGTTTTTGTTTGTTTTTCATGTTCTTTATATAAAATCTGTTTCTGTATTTACAACAGTTCGTAGATTTTTAACTGGTGATGCTATTAAAAACTATAAGGACCATGAAGCTTGTACCAACAACAAGGTAAGTCGAATGTTCAAATTCGAAAAGAAAATTCGTAGAAACAAGCAATAGTTTTTATTCCAAAAGTAAACCCAAGCTTTAGTATTTAAAGACTTCCTTATAATTCACCTTTAAACTGTAGACACCATCACTTGTGAATCAAATTACTAGTCTGAAGTAATAACTGAAGGATTAAAATGATAAAAAAAATTTCCCATCATTCTTAGTCGAAATACCACTCTAAAGTGTGCCTTACTTAGAGTACTTTAAACAATTTATTCCAGAATAATGTTCAACCCGCCATATTTCTATGTTCCGTTAGGCTACCAATTATTTTTCCATATCCTTAAGCAATGATGTTGTGGTAATAAGCCTTTCTAAAACACTCTCTTAAGATGAATAAATTCATAGGTTCTATGAATAATTGAGCAATTTTCCTTTCATTGTGTAATAAATATAAAAAAAAAATTCTAAAAATACTCGCCTTTTTATACTTTCTTATCTACATGTTTCGCTTTCTATTATAAATAATTTTTCTTATCCTTTTATTTTCCTGCAGCTAGTTCTGGTTCATTAATCAAAAGACTTAAGGGAGGGAGCAGGAATAAGAAAAAAGATTTCTCGTATAATTTAGTAAAATAATGTTGAACAGCTTAAGCTGCATAATGGGTTTTTAGCGCTGCTGTTGCAAGTACCGACGATGCCATATAGCTGCAGCAGATATTAAAATTGCAAATTATTGTTGCATAAGTTAAGCACAATGCAAAGAACTAAAAAAAAAATTGGAAATAAAACACTGGCATAACATTAACGAAAAAAAGGAATTGTACACTGGAAAAAAAACGATATTCAAAACGAGGAGTAGATTCGAGTCATACTTATAATTTCAGATATTTATACGCATTCATACTTATTTTAATATGATACTCATACTCAAAGTTGGAAGTAGTCTTAGTATTCATACTTAACAATACGCATGATGTTATTGACTTCGAGTTGAATCTACTTAACATTTACACGAAGCACAAAATAAGTATGATTCGAGTACGAACACTACTATACTCACAAGAAGATTGTGTGTATGCTTTGCTTGTTGTCTTTGTCTTTCCTTTCTTTCTTGTTTGTATATGCAACAACAATAAAGGCTATAAATTTTGATGAATGATTCGAATCACTCGAGTGACTTATAAGTATTATAAGTAATTTCTAAATTTAATAATCAGAATGAGTAGGCGTATGAATCAAACATATTTTGAATGTTGTGAGTACGTTGTACTCATACTCATTGCTACTTATACTTATAAATCAATATTCTAGCGAGTACTTACTTAAAAGTGTATGAGTGCTTATGAGTAGCGGAAAAACGATTATAAGTATTTCTCTAAATTTATGAATCAGAATGAATCAAACATATTTCGAATGTAGTGAGTTTGATGTCAACGTTGTACTCATACTCATTGCTATTTATACTTATAAATCAATGTTGTAGCGAGTATGAATGAATCAGAGTAGTTGAATATTAATTCTGTTGATTCATTCATACTCAAAATTGCATAAGGGCTTATGAGTAGCGGAAAAACGATTTATTGCTGATCTCTGATCTGGTATACATGGGTAGGCCGTTGAAGAACGTACAGTGAGCATCAAAAAAACTGTACACTAAAAAAATTGTTTCATTGCCGGTTTTTAAAACTGAAACAAAAGAAAAATTTACAAAAAATTTCGAAATTTGTAATAAAATTTTTTCGGGGACTCTCCTTAACTCGTTGAAGTTGAGTTTGGTGATTGTTAGAATTTTATCCATAATGTACAGTTTCTGTTGACACTCACTGTATATAACATATATGAGGATATTATAGTCCATTCCGATTATTTTTAGTATTGAAGTTTTCTTTATTTTTTCAACTTCTGAAAGAAAAAATTTTAAAAAGATTTTAAAAAAACTTTAAAATTTTATTTGAGTTCAAGAAATTTTTGATTACTTTTTAGCATTTTGGTTTTTTCTCCAAGTGTATTTGTGTGGCAATTTAAATATGGAAACTTTTAAAATAAATGCAGTTTTCCAGATTTTCTTTTCTTGTTCCATTACCACCACTTTTCTTTTGTTTCATATTGTTCAACACCATATATAATATGGCTCCCTGTAGCCCTCCAAAGAGAGAGAAAACGAATGGAAAGAAAAACCATCAAGCCAAGCGAAAGACCAACTTTAAGTGATGCATGCAACTTTAATTAGTACAAAAGGCATTGCCGAGTATAGCCAATGCAAAGTTAAAATTAGAGTTAAAAACATAGCAAATACTTGGGGTATAAATTTGTATGCATTTGTATGCAAAATGATTAACTATCCGCTATGAGTTAAATGAACTAAACGATGTAGATGAAAATAAAAGGGAATTTAAATGAACACAAAACTACTGAATTAGAAACAAGAAACCAGTAACCAGAAACAAGTTTAATAAGTTCTTTTAATAAAATTATCATTCACAAGTAATTCCAAATGCTGTAAACATTAACACCAGAATTAATAGCAGCAAATGCAATTGGGAATTAAATAAATTACCCACTGAGATGGAAGTAGGCAACAGTATAGATGGAATAGCATGGCAGGATAATATAATAGCTTGGGACCTTACTATCTAAAATTAGATGCAAATTTATAAGAGATAAACTTTCTTAAATTATTCTACCTTTACACTTTCCTTCTCTTTTATGGTACACATTTTACGGAATTGCTATTCACATTTGTTCACACTTGTTAAAGTGATATTTACTTAAACAGATCATTTACAATATGTTGGTATAGGGTCTTCATAAAGCATTTCCTTCATTTTCTTAACAGTTGTTCTTTTCTCTTTAATAATATCTGTACTGTGCATACATCTTGAGCCATTAGACAAGGAACTAAGAATGCTTTTGGCTAAGGACATTATAGGTTATTTAAGTACGTGTAGAGTTTATTTTAAGTCTGTTTGTGGCATTTTAAACCGATTTTTTCTTCTATTATTTTCTCCTCAACTGCACACTCACTTACTTAACAGACAAGGTCTTTCTCTAAGCCGTTTTTCGCTAATCCTCGTATCAAATACCAGTAACGTTGTAACATCCTCATCCCTTCGAACGATATGACCAAGCCAGCGCAATCGCTGGACGTTAATACGCTGCACAATGTTCACCACATCGTTGAGGAGCTCATACATCTCGTTGTCGATCATATGCGGAAATCATTGCCAATTCGCACTGAACGGATGATTTTACTTAGGACTTTTTACTCAAATACTCACAAGACTGCTGTGAAATGTCTGAGCACCGTAAAAAACCACGGGGAGGATAAGAGAGGTCTCTGCTACTCAATTTCATATTGACTCCAGCGTAGCATCTGCTAACAAGAGTGATTCTACATATCATTATTGGTGGTAACGACAGAGGCAAGATAAACAAAACATTCATATAACCAAGCAATGGTATATAGTTTTTTTTACGCCGAGGAGGGGCAAATGTACCTAACCGCACCATAGAGGAAGTCGTCACGTCCTCCGTGTGTGGGGCCCTCACCCACTAAATCCCCCCCTCGTACCGTGGACTGTTGTGTCCACTCCGGAACGACGGTGGTATTACTTCGGAGTGGAGTCCTTTTTGGCCCTTTGGCCGCCTTCATACTCACATCCGCGTCCGGACTGCGTAATGAAGGTTGGGGAGACTTCTAATTGTCTCCACTATTCCTTCCGTCTAAGCTCCTGACTGGGACCTCGTTTGACACGTGAGCTAGTGTCATCCAGATCCCAGATCTCTCCTCTTCAGTCTCAGAATGCGCTCCACATAATTCGCCACTGAGGCCCAATTCTCTCTGCTCGCAATCAAAACCCCGACAATGTAAGCGGCCGTTATCGTTCCGATCATCTACGTCAGTGCAGAGCGATAGCTCTGCCAGCGTGCACATTCGATGATAGGGTGTTCCGCATCATCTATTATCTCCCCTTCTTCGTAAAGGCAGTAAGGGGAGGTGGTCTTGCCCATTCTGTTGAGATATTTCCTAAAATATCCGTGGCCCGATAGCATCTGTGTAACATAAAAATTTACTTCTCCAAATTTCCGACAGATCCATTGCTTTATTTCCGGAATGAGTCTCGCCGTCAACCTTCCTCTATCCTCGTCGTTCCATCGTCGTTGCCATTCTGAAATGGTGTTTTCCCTGAAGTGACCGGTTATGTGGTTTCCAGCCGATTTCGCCTTATAAATCTTCATCCGCTCTGCTGCCAGTAGATCGACAGGGATTGTACCTGCTATCACAAGTACGGCTGGGGAGGACACCGTACGATATGCCGACGCGATACGTAGTGCAGCCGTTCTCTGTACCGATAGAAGTAAGTTCGCCCGTTTTTCAACAACTAGCGTTTCGGCCCAAATTTCGCTCCCATAGAGCATAATGCTGCTTCCAACATCCTTCAGGAGTCTCCGTCTCCCCGGTAGCGGGCCTCAAATATTCGCCATTAACCTGCTGAGCTGCCCGACGATCTTCCGGGCTTTGTCACTGGCCTCGTAGAGCTACTCCCACGTTTTGTGACCATCGCCGCATCTGTCACCTCTCTCAAGGCGTCAATGGTAGACCGACCGGGCCGAAATCCATATTGTCTGGCAGACAATCCGCCACTATTCTCAATAGCCGCAGTAAGCCGTGGCTTCAAAAGCCTCTCGAGCAGTTTTCCCATCGTATCCAGCATGCATAGTGGCCTGTACGCGGATGGGTCCTCCGGGTGGCCTTTTCCTTTGCTTATTAAGACCAGCCGTTGTTTCTTCCATATTTGGGGGAAAATACACTCCCTTAGGCACGCGTTGTACATTCTCAGTAGGAGTTTCCTGTTAAATTGTTATAGCCAAAGTACAAACTTGATAAATTACTACCAAAGGAAATTATAATAAAAGTTATAAGCTTAAAAATAGGCTCATTTTTTTTTTTTTTTTTTTTTTTGTGCGCACTCCTTATTAAGGCAATATCATAAGAGAAAACTCTTTTTGAACTTTTCTAGCAAAATACTCAACTTTTGGCAAAATCTCAATACTTAGCTTGTTTTGTTGGGTTCATCAAAGCCCTTTTCACTTGCACTACCACATTTGCTTTCAAATTAAACTTTCCCATCTTCATAGAATATGTACGTACCGTAGCCAATTGATAGAAGACAATAAAATCATCCAAAGGCATGTAAAAGGAAACTGAGGGCGATTAATAAATAATTAATCCTTTAAACATTATGTTCCCATGATTATCTGCACTTCAAATCCTTTAGAAAAGAACAATTCAACCAACAACAAATGTATAACATAAGCCTGCTCTCTCTCTCCTATTGTTATTGTTATTGTGAATGTATTTTTTATTGCTTTTTTTCCTGCCATTATAACCGCATTTATGCGGTCTTTTCGTGGCCATAGTAAAATACGTGTAAAAACGATTCAAACAATATGGATTCGTTCTTTCAAGATTTACAACCACTAACATACACTCTTAAGCACAACACCAGCCATACATACACTTACACTACCTACTGATGGTAGTAGACTGCAGCATGAATAATATTGTTTCTACGTGATTATTTTAAAATTGGGTCAATCAAATCATGCGACACATAAAACTGCAGTTTCCGTGAAAAGAACAGGAGCTACATAATCATAGAATATACACAAAAACAAAACACGCACACACACACAGAGACTCACACATGCATATACAAACAAAATAAACAAACCCTCTCCTCCGCATTATTGTAATGATAATTTATTGTGTTGTTTTGGGCAGGAAGTTAATGGGAAATGTATCGTAAAATGGATGGAATTCTACTGTAAAAGAGGTATTTTTAGAAATTCGTGTAAATTTAAACGCAGTAATTAAATGTTTACACAGGACTCTTACGTACAAAAGGTAACAAATGTAAAACATAAACAAATGTAATCATAGCTGCCAGATTTGACGATTTATCGTCATTTTGAAGATTTTCACCTCCAAAAATGTCATTTTAACGACATGACGTTCTATGCCCTTATTTTGACGATTTTTAGAAATTAAAAATTTACATAATTTTCTTTACTTTAGTACATTAAAGGATTTCTTAAACTTTTTTTTTTATTTATTAAACCTGCACTCAGGGGATGACCCCCCCCTATGTAGTGCATTGTGCAGGTTTTAGGAAAGGTGGAAAGAGGGAAGATGCGAACAGTAAGGAAACGAGTTGCTGCTGGTGACTATAAAATGGCCAGTGCTATACCTTCACCATTAGACAGTCTACAGCAATCGTCCCCAAGAAGCCCGCAGTTTCTCACACCACTTATGTTGTGTGTGTTAATTTTATGCAGAAGTGGCGGGACCTACAGTTTAAAGTCAACTCCGAACGACAGATTTTTGAGAAACTTTTCAAGAAGAGAAAGAGAAGAAATCGCCGAAAAAATACTTTTTGTATTTTCTTATTTCTATTTTGATGTCTGGCCTGGGACTCGAACCCTGGCTTTACGTCTAATAAGCCAGCACACTACCTACTAGACCACGGCGACCCGTATAACATGGTGTAAAATATTATATTTTTAAATTATTTTCGAATACCCGTGATGATTTCTCTGTATTTTATTCCGTTTTAAACCCTTAAAAGCCAAAAAATTTCAAATCGGAAATATATTATCATACCCGATTGCAGACAATTTTAAAAATTCGATTATATCTTCTAATATTATCATCGGAAGAACAAAGGCAAGTGCCATTATTTTTTTTTTTTTTTTCATACGACCAACACTCAGGAGACGGCATTGTTTATGGAACTAGGAAAATATATTATAGGAATGAAGAAAGAGGGAGAAGTGTTTATGGAGACTAGGTTTGAATATTTGTATACCATAAGTAACACGAAAAATCTCTGCAGGACGTCAGCTTGACATACGAATAGTCTGTCTAACAAACGAATTTTGTCTGTAATGCAGTGTTCGATACACTGGCCAATCGACCACCTATGGATATGCTGGCCGAGAAAGACGAGTGTTACGTAGGAACACATAACTTTCATAAACAACTCCCCTTATTTCTCTCGAGCAATATCCAATGTAGTAGCGATAGAACAGTGGCACAAGCCACATTGCAACGATGCTCCAATGAATTACTGGAGTTGGAATACTATCGTGATTAACGGCCTACTAAGGCCGCACCTAGACACGGTCGAGAAGCCTCATACATACATACATGAGAGTTGTATTCAATTTTCAGACGATTATAAATGGAGTAATTTGTAAGTAGTATTTATTCCAACGTCTTAAGAAATCAAGGCACTGAAGAATGTGTCAGTTCTAGGGAGCAACACACTGAATTTTCATGCCCATAAAGTCAAGATCATCTGACTCCCTAATATTTACACCACACATGGGTATAGATGATTTAATATTATTGCTGCTTAGCATTGACTTTATATGGTTTTGGCTTTAAAACATTTAAATTTTTTTTATTTAATTTTTCTGGTGATTTTTTCACAATTTTAACGAATGTCTTTGCCGATTTTGACAATTTTTTTTAAATATTTGACGATTTGATCCTTCATTTATCTGGCAGCTATGAATGTAATGACATGGCTGTAGAATATATTAAATTCATTGCTATTTTGCATTTTAAATGCATAAAGAAATGCATGTTAGTCATTGAAATTGTTATTCGTTTAAAAGGCCTATTAATGCTGTTACGTGTGGAATATAACATTGCTTCTATAGATGGAAAACATCCAAAACCTTAAATTTCCTAATATTCAGGCACATAGGGTAGTTTACGGACCCTATCGAAAGAAGAGGTTCCACTTAGGCCAGCATTTACATCTCTTCTAATAAAATTAGGCTTAATTTAACCGATTATGGGATTAAATCGCTGAAGCAGAATATACTATGTTGAACGATCTCTATTGAGCCGTCTTTTTGAATTTCGTTAACGGCCAGATCATGCAATTCAAAGCAAAGCTCGAGCAGGATATCATATGTTACACGATCCCTATTGAGGCGTCTTTTTGAATTCGGTCAATGTCCAGATCATCCAATTTAGATCAAAAGACGTTGATATCAATTGACTGATTGGTCTCGCCATTGGCGTGGAAGGTCACTTCTACACAGTTGTCCTGGGATTGCCTATGACTTCTTAAGCATTGAAAATTCTTCTCATCTTTTTTAAGGCATAGCAGATCATCTTCATTTTCAACGCTTTATTTGTTTCGGCGTGGATTACTCACTTGTTGTAGTTGTTGCCGTAGTCTAGTAGGTATCGTTTCAAACCTTATGTCGAACATCTCCAAGGAAATGAAATTTGAAAAAATATTTCTTCGGCGATTGCCTCTCAGCCTCTGTCAAAATCTCTGAAATGAAATAAAATTACAATGAAAAGTTACTCAAAAAATCTGTCAATTGGAATCCACTCGAACTGTAAGTTCCACCAAACACAACATAAGTGGTGTGTGAAACTAAGTTGTAATCCTGCCTAAGGGGTTTTGGTATCCGAATGTTTATTTACGCTAATAGTTTTGCTCACTACCCACTAGACTACCAGGGCGCTCAATATCCGAATGTAATAATGATGAGCCAGAATACCTTACCATACCACACCATTCTAAGGCACTTCCTGAGATATGCCAATTATTTTGCGTAATCATGTTCGATATTACCCTTGTTCTAGTTCTGTACATCAGAATGAATTTAAGCATGCAGTGAACACCGTACAGGAGTCGCCATAGTCTAGTAGGTAGTGTGTTGGCTTACATATTAGACGTAAGGCTCAAGTTTAAATTTCAGGTCAAACATCAAAACGAATATATGAAAATATTTCTACGTCCAATTCCTCTCAGTAGATTTCTGGCAAAAACTCTGAGTGTCAAAATAAAATTGCCATGAAAAGTTTCTCAGAAATCTGTCGTTCGGAGTCAACTTTAAACCGCCACTCATGTATAAACTTAACACACACAACATAAGTGGTGTGAGAAGATAGGTCGTAATACTGACTAAGGGGTTGTAATAACATATTATGAACGAAGACAAATCGCTAGTACAGGATATCTAATGTGCCAAAAATCTTCTTTCTGTTGAAACCACATGTCATTAATGCCCGGATCATTCATTTCATTCATTCGAATCTCCGTGTCATTAATGATGATGAGTCAGAATACCCTGCATACAATTCTATGGCACTCTTTAAGAAATGCTTGTTGTTCTTCGTTCGTTCTAGTTCCCTGTATCAGAATGAATTTAAGCATCCAGTGAACACCATTGTGTTGCTCCGCGTGCTTCTCTATGCCACAGAAACATGATGTAACGGCGTTAAGGTTTTTCAAGAGAAAAATCCTGTAAATGGTCCTCAGTCTAGTACGAATCAATAATAAGGTACATACATATATGACCTTTTCAACGATATGAAAGTTATGCAACGCATTAGCATCTAGCGGCTGCACTGGGCTGGTCATATCATCACAGGCAGATTGTTGTAAGGATTGGCATGTCATCGTTAGGTTAGGTTAGGTTAGAGGACGTGTACTTATCAACTGCGATAAGTACAGTTCCCGGGAGTTCGAATTGACCCATTATACAACGTCCTAGCTTCTCACATCCGTGTTGTGTGCTTTACTTATATACATGAGTGGCGGGACCAACAGTTTAAAGACGACTCCGAACGACAGATTTTTTTTGAGAAGCTTTTTCATGGCAACTTTTACTCTCAGAGTTTTTGCCAGAAATCTGCCAAAGAAATATTTTCATATTTTCGTTTTGGTGTCTGACCTGGAATTCGAATTCGGGCCTTACGTCTAATAAGACAACACACTACCTATTAGACCACGGCGACTTCTTGAAATGTCATCGTTAGAAAGACCAAACTGGGGAACCCATTGATGGGTGTGACGAATTATAAATTAGATTTCAACTATTGCAAGTCGAGTAGCAAAGGCCACGTGCTTCGACTAGCACTATAATCATTCATAGTACCTGTTGGGAATTGAACCCACGATCCTCAAATTCAGCTGGTTATCCCCATTTTTTTTTTTTGTTTTTTTTTTTTGTTTACATTATGATTTTATTTTTGATTTTAAACTTAATTCATTTTTATGTAACTCTTACGAATTAAAACCTTTACATCAAAGCCAAGCATGATTATAGCTTTCTCAGCTGAAATTATTTTCTAAAACAAACAAACTTTTCCTACAGGAAACAAAGTTATTCAACGGCACCATAAGTTTCTGAAGAAGAAAAATTTCACATGTATGTACGTGTTATTCACATACATGACTTGAGTTGAACAGTAATTTTTCATTTCAATACTCATGCCTCATACTCACCTAGTAATTTTCGTTTATTTTATGGCATATTTTAAGCTCAAGTATCACCGGATGTGTCGAAAGTAATTTATTTCTGTTCTCTTCCCCTAGCTTTTTCAGCTTTGGTTTAGGGAAACAAGAGCTCTTTCTTTTTCGGGAAGGGGGCACACATTAAATTAATTGGCAAAGGAAATGACAACAGCACGAAATAGAGGGAAAACTTAATGACATTTTTTTTTTGTATTCACAAGACAAAAGAAATGAAAGAAATCATATGTGAAGAAGGAAACGAAATAAATACGGGCCTTTCGCTAAGCCATATAGGGAGGGGAGTAGAAACGTTGGTGATGGGTGGCTAAGGCTACATGTCAAATTAAATGATTTTCAAAACATTTACAAAAGTTACCAATTATTGGCATGTACTGTACATAGCAGCAGCCTGAAAGCAATGATGGATGCCAGGCATGTTTGTTATTGGTAAGAAGACCAAACTTATTTGCAATTTTTGTTTTTTTTTTTGGTTGTAATTTGTTTCTTTTGTTTTTAGTACGAACACTAATTGTTTTAAAACTTTTTTGTTTTATTATCTTTTCAATTATTTTTCTTTTAGTTTTTCCTCACCCTTTTTAGTTTAAGCTTAAACTAAAGCAATTGAAAAACTTTATTGTTTTTGTTTCACATTTTTTTTTGTTTTGTTCTTATTTTGGCTCAGAAAAGACCTTAAAAAAACAAACAAAAAAATTTTTGTAATAAATTTTTGGTATTCGAATGGTTAAACGGTATGGTTAAGACCTTAAGCTAAAAAGTAATAAAACATGTTGTAACAGTTTGTTGTTGTTGTGTAAAGAAGGGAAATATTTATATGACCTCCCTCGTAAAACATGTACAACTGAATAAACAATAAAATGTTGCAGAAAAATTTAACAGAGAGGATAAGTCAGCAGCAATATAGTAAAACATAAAACAGATTTCTTCCTCACTTCCTTTCCCCCCCTCTTTAGGGTAAAAGTGTAAGAAAACAGGAGTTAACATATTTATTTGACACTTTTATAAGGCCATTTAGTTGTTTTGTAGCATTTAAGTTTAAGACAACTTGGCTTTAAGGCAAGCCAGACGACAAAAACTATGTTATTCTAGTAAAAATTTATTTCTTTTCTCTGTTTTTTCTCTATAAAATTAAACATTTCTTAGAGATAAAATTGTAATAGAAATACGTTCATATAATCAAGCAATACAATACCAAACAATACAATACAATACAATACAATACAATGCCAATGGCATGTTATGAGATACACTTTGCAAATGCTCAAGTATTTTATGTGGAAAAGTCTGTTGTAATGCTAAACCGTAATGCATTTGCCGCCTAACCCCCACCCTAACCACAACATTTTTCATTTCATAAAAGAACCTAAGAATAGAAATTCGAATGCAGTCTGCTGGCTTTTGTTGCCTTTAAAGTAATCAATTCTAGTAGCATTTACTGCTTTAACCAGCCACAAATGGTTGTTCTTTAAAGCCTAGAGTATTTTGAACTTAATTCATGCGACTTAACAACACCGAAACTGAAATTGTTAAGACCAGTATTGAAGAAAACTTTAGACAGAATGAAATTTTATTACCCATAACTAACAGGCTTATGGGATAAGTCAAAGTCGTAGTGATGATAATAAAGGTTTACACTTTAATTTATGGTTGGTTGATACGAAAGTCTAATAAAAAATACTACGTTCAGACATGCACTTTTATTAAACCAAAATTCGGTTTATTGAGAACAATATTATTAGCGTTCAGACATATAATATTTGAAAATTTATTTGACAGCTGTTAAAAACAAAACAGCTGATTGCTTCAACAACATAAATAAAATACAAACCTTTCAGTTGACCTTCCATCTTTTGTTTGTCGTTGTTTACATTTGAGTTGTCAAATATCAATAGAAAGTGTTCGGAATAGTGTAATATGCTCACTGAACGTACATATGACAGTGTTGTATTTAATGTTTTAACCAATATTATAACAATTTATGAATTTATTGTTTATTGACCTATAATTAATTGAAATTTATATGTGAAATATTGAGATCAATAATGCTTTATTGCGATTTACGCAATAAAGGTGCATGTCTGAACCCAGTATTATCATATGTAATCAATATGTGTGTAATTAATATGTGTGCTGAATCCTTTAATTTTGTAAGAATATTGCAGTTAAATTTTCTTTATCGTCCACCTATTATGAGAAGACATTCGCCAGACTAAGGAATACGATTTTCATCCATTCAATCTCCACTCAGAGATCAGCAATGAATCGTTTTTCCGCTACTCATAAGCACTCATGCAATTTTGAGTATGAGTGAATCAACAGAATTAATATTCAACTACTCTGATTCATTCGTACTCGCTAAAACTTTGATTTATAAGTATAAGTACCAATGAGTATGAGTACAATAAGTATGACTCACAACATTCGAAATGTGTTTGATTCATACGCCTACTCACGCTGATTCATAAATTTAGGAAAATACTTATAATACTTATGGATGTTGCCGTGGTCTAGTAGGTAGTGTGCTGGCTTATTAGACGTAAAGCCAGGGTTCGAGTCTCAGGCTGGACATCAAAACCAAATACAAAAAGTATTTTTTCGGTGATTTTTTCTCAGCAGATTTCTGGCAACTACTCTGATTCATTCGTACTCGCTACAACATTGATTTATAAGTCTAAGTAGCAATGAGTATGAGTACAACGTTGACATCAAACTCACATTCGAAATATGTTTGATTCATACGTCTACTCATTCTGATTCATAAGTTTAGAAAAATACTTATAATACTTATAAATGATTCGAGTGATTCGAATCATTCATCAAAATTTACAGCCTTTGTTGTTGTTGCGTATACAAACAAAGAAGAAAAGAAAGACAAACACAACAAGCAAAGCATACACACAATCTTCTTGTGAGTACTCATAAGGTAATGATACTTACTTTGTGCTTCGTGTAAATGTTAAGTAGAGACGAGTCAAAGTCAATAACATCATGCGTACTGTTAAGTATGAATACCACGAGTACTTCCAGCTTTGAGTATGAGTAGTATGAGTATCATATTAAAATATGTATGAATGCATATAAGTATCAGAAATTATAAGTATGACTCGAACCTACTCATCGTTTTGAATACTTATTGCTGATCTCTGATCTCCACCAAACAGCACGGAGTATAGTATCAGGGAATATTTTAAACTGGAGAAAACAATATCGAGAGATGTCTGAGAAGGTTTTATACCATTTCTTCTCTTTTTTGATATATTTACGGAGAGAACATCCATGAATGAATGAATATTAAAGAAAATACCATAAAGATAGTTTTCTAAGCCCTCATATCTATTACAGTATTAGAGTATTGAAAAATAAAGCCTTCTATAGGTAAAATTTTCCAGCGGTGTGATAAATTCTTACCAAATTAAACAATTGCCAACAGCATATTCCACAATTGTTAGAAAAACCTGGCCAACTACGCTAACAATTGTTCTATCCACAATTCTTCCACATCAGTATTCATTACACTGGAAATATGTGCTGCTTACAACGAATATTACAACGAATTTTCATACCCAGAACGTCGCACTTGTGCATTAATAAATTATGGAGAGATCATGCATTTTACCTTTATTATAACGAACCCTCTGAAATAACTTGGAAGTGTGGCAATAGTCTTTACTTTTATTTAATGTGGAAGCATTAAATTATAACTCAGCATCTTTAATCAGCTGATAAGTAAACAGAATTAAAACATATTTTTGGTTTTTAATAAAAAAAAATACTTTTTGTATTTTATATATATATATTATATTTTCTTCTATGATTTCACCCCGTGTATTACGAACTTTGCCTATAACGAATGACTCTTTCAGGTCCTACGTTGTTCGTTATAACCGGGTTTGACTGTACATACTTTAGCCAAATGATTAATTTCTATTTGCTGCAATTATTTTTTTAAAATGGATCTTAACAGAGTCATGGCTTTCTGATGCTTGAAGTGAATAACTTGCAACAGGGCCAAGTTGGCTTGGGATGTTCCAAGTTCTCTTGTTTTCTTACTTATCCAACTTTTGCATATCGAAAGTACTAGAAAAAGCATCAATCCCTCATATAGAACACATACGTAGATACCCAAAGCATGACTGCTTAAAAAGGTGAGCAAATTTTACATTCAGCTTGCTTGCCAATCTTTAAACATTCATTAATTCCTTTCCAAAAAATTTTGTCACATTCCAAGACACATTAAGCATCCATTTAAGGTGACATTTAAAGTATTTAAAGGAAAATCACATCTCAATCACAATTTTGAAACTCAAATTAAAATTTCAAACATACAAGTCTCATACCAAATAAAAATATAAACTTTATTGCTTACATCGGCTCCTTCCCCCGAAAACAAAAGACAATTTGACACTTTTGTTTGGCATAGCAATACAATGAAACAGTGACACTGTGACACCTGTTTCCATTGTTGCCACTGTTGATGCAGATGCTATAACTGCTACAACTGCTACTATTACTACTGCTCCTGCTACCATTACCATCATCTTCATCACTGACGTTCTCTAAAATAATACGTAAAATTCCTTTTAAAAAAGGAAATTTACAAAACAATGTTTGTTTAGTGTTTCTAGTTGATGTTGATGTTCTCGTTGTTAATGTTATTGTTGTTGTTGTTGTTTAAATTCCTAAACCATATTTCAATGTTAGACTATGTATAGCAAACAGGAACGTTCAAAAAACTGAGAAAGAAAATTCTGTCAGTCATTAAAATTGAATCATAAAAAGATTTGATATGCACAACTATTATCCTTATTTTGTTTTTCTTTCCTTTCTTTTTCATTTCGTTTCTTTTTTTCCTTTTTTTGCTACTTTTAATGCTTTTTCTATCCCTTGAAGGAAATAAAACCGACAAAGTTGCTAGCAAAACTAACTGACATACAGTCTTTACCCCCCAAAAAAAAATTTAGGAAAGAACAAGCAAATGTATTGCACATACTACAGTTATGGAGGATAAAAGAAAAAAAATAGCAAAAACTACAAAATTCTTTCCTTCGTTTTTTTTTTCATTTTTTTAATATTCTCAGGGTAAATATTCTGACATTCAAACGAAACATTGTGGAAAGCTTGCTGTACAAACAAAACTAGAAAGAAAGAATTTGAAAAATAAAAAAAAAACAAACAAAAAACAGATAAAAATCATCAGGTTAGATTAGAAAAAAATGTAAAGGCTTTGACAGGATACGTGTAAAACACTTGTGCTTCATTTATCTGCACAAAACTCGACAACATAAGGCCTTACTGTGCTGGGTCGACCTCAATATCTTTTCGATTTTATATTACTTCTTTTATTACAGTCAAACCCGATTATAACGAACTCCGTGGGACCAGAAACAATCGTTCGTTATAGGCAAAGTTCGTAATAAACGGGGTAAAGTCATAGAAGAAAATATAAAATACAAAGAATTTTTTTCATTTATTAAAAACAAAAAGAATTTTTTCTTATTAAAAACCAAAAATATGTTTTAATTCCTTTTACCTATCAGCTGACTAAAGACGCTGAGTTATAATTTAATGCTGCCATATTAAATAAAAGTAAAGACTATTGCCACACTTTAAAGTTTTTTCTGAGGGTTTTTTACAAAAAGGGTAAAATGTATGAAATTTATTACGTTTAACCGAGAATTCCTTATAACTGAGTTCGTTATAAACGAGTTTGACTGTATAAGAAAGTCCTTAAATCATCATGTTCCGTCCGATGTTGTATAATTATTAACCTCTTTGTACCAAATATTTATTTGCCGATGTATATATGCCTGAGATCAGCAACGAATATTGAAAACGATGAGTAGATTCAAATCATACTTATAATTTCTGATATTTATACGCATTCATACTTATTTTAATATGATACTCATACTCCTCATACTTAAAGTTGGAAGTACTCGTCGTATTTATAATTAACAATACGTATTGTCACAGTTGACTAGTACACGTCCTCTGACCTAACCTAACCTAACGATGACATGTCATTCCTTACAACAATCTCCCCGTAATAATATAACCAACCTAGTGCAGCCGCTAGATATTAATGCGTTGCACAACTTTTATATCGTTGAGGAGGCCATAAATCAGTATATTTCTGAAAGCGAAAAATGTTGTATTGAATTGCTCTCAGAGATATGGCATACCATATTGTGATGGAAGTTCTTCAAAGTAAAGCGGTATGTACAGTGACGAGCAGAAGTGATTGCATGTTCACACTGCAATCATCCACAAAAATAAAACCATACAAGCAAATACCAAAAAAAAATTAATTTTAATTCTTTATTTTATTCTTAACAAATAGCAGTAAAAAAACAATAATTAATGAAATGAATTCAATGAGTTTGAATGAAAACACGAAAATAACCCACATAAACTCAATTTTGCACGTTTCAAGAAAATTCAAGAAACTAACAAAATTTCAATATTTTGTCAATAGACCCTTATTAGAAATAGCTTGATTTACGCGGTCTGAAATGCTTTCTACCAAATGATCAATAACATCTTTCGGAATTCGATTACATTTCGCATTTATACGATCCAAAAGTTTGACCATGTTTGTCCGAGCCGGATTTTCATGAATGACCAAAAATTTTCAATCGTATTGAGGTAGAGACTTTGTGTCGGCCATTACATCAATTGAAAATTTTATTTCCTACCCCATATCTTTAGAACTTTTGCTGTGTGCTTCGGATCACCATCCAGCTGAAAAATAATTTCTTATTCGGGATAAGCACATTTGTCTGTAAAATTCGGAAGATGGGTTTGCAGAACCTGTAGATAGTCTTTTTTCGCATGCTAACATCTACTAAATATAGAGGGCCAATATCCCACCACGTTAAGCATCCGCAACCAATTATATTTTCGCTGCCACGTTTAATAGTTTGATTTCCATCTTACTTCTTTGATGTCTGACCTGGGGTTTGAACTCGGGCCTTCAGTCTAATAAGCCAACACGCTATCTATCTAGACTACGTCGATATATTCATCTTAATACTTAAATACTGTAGATTAAGAATTTGTTTTATATTGTTAGGTTTTTACCTTTTAAAAACATTTAAAATATGAGCTCGGAGATTGTAAATAAAATAAAAATAAATTTGTGTTTAGTTTTCAATAAAATTCTTTATGCACAATTCTGTACGCCACTGTTCACAACTTGATGTAAACAACAACAATTGCTTTGTTTATTATGTTATTGCTTATATGTTTATAATTTTTTATGCTGGTGTTTGTTGTTATATTAATCACTACGATGATTTGTAAACAGGTTTGTTTACTTGCATTGTTTTGTTTTTGTAGTTTTGTTTATAGTTCTAATGTTAAGTGATGTAAAGGGACCAGTATTTAGATTTTTCATTTTCTTAACAACATTTTTAATAATTATTATTGTAATCATCAAACACTGATTGTACTTTTCAGAAATTTCTTGATTAATATTTTAAAAAAAATTCTTTAAATTGTCTGACAACTTAAAATACCAATCATGGAATAAAACAACATTCTTTTATGGAAACAAAAAAATATTTTAAAAAATTCTACAGACATGCTTACTTAACAAACCAACTGGATAACAGATGTGCTTATGGAAACTTTTTTCTTTTTTTTCTTACCTTTTAAAAGTAAAAAACCAAAAAAAAACTTTTTAAAACCAAGACAAGCCATTTAAAACAATCTTCTCCAAAATATTTCTTATTTAAACTGGAAAACTTAAAAGCAAAGCACAGGAAAAAAGGCCAACATATTTAAGACATTAAATTTCTGTTGCCTTATAAGGAAATCAATTTATCTGCTTGGAATTTAAATCCAAAGAAAATGCTTGGGATTGGCTTACAAAGGAATTCACTGAAATTACTCTTTTGCCCAAAAAGGGAAGATAAACACAAAATTATTTATTTAAACTTTTACTCTGCATTTTCAATTGTTTATTCATGTTGTTTTCCTTAAAGTTTTTCATTTTAGAAATTAAAACATCAAAATACCTTCTGTCTGTAGTTTGTAGTTTAATTTCCTAAAGTCTTTAACTCAACAAAGTCAAAACAATTTAATTTAAATTACAAAAATAGAACGAGAGACAGAGAGAGAGAGAGAAGGCACCACATGTTGATGACATATTTATGTTTAGAGAGAAATATGTCATAGAGAATATAACTTTTCAACTTGAACTCAGATTAGTTTAAGTACCACAAGCAATAACAAACTTGCTATAAATCTTAAAAACTTGAACAAATTTCAAGTTTAAACCACGAGGGTAGGCACAAAAAAGGTGGTAAAAGTTTAGTCAGACTTTTGGTTTTTTTTCAGACGACAGATAAAAGGCAGTCGCCGTGGTATAGTAGGTAGGGTGTTAGCTTATTAGACGTAAAGCCCAAGTTCAAATCTCAGGTCAGACATCAAAACGAAAATTTTAAAATATTTTCCTCTTAGCAGACTTCTGGCAAAAACTCTGAGAGTAAATAAAATTGCCATGAAAAGTTTCTCAAAAATCTGTCGTTCGGAGTCGACTTTAAAACTGTAGGTCCCGCCACTTATGTATAAAATTAACAAACACAACATAATTAGTGTGAGAAACTCGGTCAATAATCCTGATTGAAGGGTTGTAAGGACCAATTATTATGATAAAAGGCAGTTGTCGACAGAAATTTTATTTTCCAAAATTTTCCAAAATATCAGTGCTACGGTTTGAAGTCGACGTTTTGACCGCTTTTAGAGAAATGTGACGACTGCACAAAAAGACTGATAGTAGCCGTGGTGTAATATGTACACCATAAGACGGGAATGAGAAAAATTTTTTTTCGGCTGGCAGAATTTTGGCAAAAACTCTGGGAATAAATAAAATTGTCATAAAAAAATTCTCAAAAATCTGTAGTTTACAATCGAATTTAAACTGTAGGTCCCATCACTGATGGATAAAATTAACACACATAGCAATAGTGGTGTGAGAAGCTAGATTACAATCGTGACTGAGGGAATATTTTCTCAAATTTCTTTTTTTTATTTGAAAGTACAATCCTTCCACTTAATAATGGAAAATAATTTCATTCAAATTGCTGCCTCGGCTGGCCATGCGGTAGCCTACACGAGCGTTATAATTTTTAAGCACATTATCGATTGTGTGTAGCTGTATTTCACCAACGGCTTCACGAATATTGTCCTTTAAAGTGTCAATTATCGCTGGCTTGTCGGCGTAACACTTATCTTTGACGGCACCCCACAAATAATAGTCCAACGATGTCAAATCGCAGCTGCGAGGAGGCCTCCTTTTCAAATTCTGTGAACAAAAATTTGTTCAACATGGCCCGATAACGATCGCCATTGACTGTAACCGCCACTCCTTGCTTTTTTTTCGAAGAAAAATGCGCCAATTACACCTCTGGACCAAAATTCGCACCAAACAGTGACTCGTTTTGGGTGCGTCGGCTTTTCAATGTTTTTCCACTATTTCATTGACTTTTTAATGACCGATCGCCTACAGTCTGGCATATCTAAAAAAACATAATTACTGGACCGAAAACATGTAAACCATTTCGACACTGTTTTTCTATTTACAGCATCATATCCATGTGATAGAATAGGAGCACACATAATGGCCCGTTGTAGCTATCCACCAGGTTTAAACAGCAAGTTCTGCGGCAAATTTTGCTTGTTTACATACCCGCCAAGATCAAAATGAGCTTCATCTGATAAAAAGGTTTTTTTTTTGCCAAAATCGGCATTTTCTGTTAATCGATCGCAGGCCCATTGAGCGAAGCGAAAACGCATTGGATGGTCACTATTCGTTCAGCGGAAGAATAAAACTAATTATCTGTCAAATCAGACTAGTTACCATGTACGAAATAAGCACTAGTTGAAAAAAAGACGTTAAATGGTGGACCCGATATTTATGATACAAGAAGTTAGACGGTAATTCTGACTTGCATCCGTATAAGGTAAAATATAAGCCAACAATAAAGAGTTCGAGTCTACAAGTGATGGTTAAAGAAGTAGTTAAAGAAAAGCACGAATCTAGTGGACAATGCTAGGGAAAGTAAATCAAGACGCAATAAGATTTTATACAAAATTTTTTGGGTTTTCTATGTTGGCTTCAGAGTCCACGTAGTCTAGTAGGTGGTATGTTGGCTTAATATACGTGTAGCTACGGTTTAATCCCCATGTTAAACATCTTCAATACAACGAAATATGAAAAAGTATTGCTGCGGCGGCTCGATTTTAAATCATTGACTCCACAATGTATAAAATTAATACACATAACATGAGAAACTAGGTTGTAATCCTGACTAAAAGCCAAATTATGTATGCATGTGTGACTATAAGCCGGACTAATATCCAACAGGTACGTTTGTATGTGATAAACTAGAAGCCAGCAATACAAAGTTTGAGACTAAAGCAGAGGGTTAAAGAAGTTAGGAGCAGAGTACAAAGCTGTTGAATAACGCTGGGAGATGTTAAGCGAAAGACACTGGAAAACCAGCCAGAAAGTTTAATGGACGAGGCTATATTCTTGATATTAATAAATGATAGCTCCGGTAAGCTAACAAGGAATGGGGAGCCAAATAACCTAAATCTACACCTAGCAAGAGACGGGCACTGGCAAAGAAATTGGATAACAGTTTCCTGTTCCTCAGTGAACCTGCATCCACGGCAGAAGTCGTTAGAAGGAAGCCTCATTCTTTCAGCGTGTCTACCCATGCTGCAATAATTCGTAAGCACGGCCACTACAGTCGAGATGACATTACGACCGAGATCAAGTAATCGGTTGGTACGCCTTCCATCCATCTTGGGCCAGGTGAATCTAAGTCCAGCAGTGGAGCAGTACTCCTCATTAACCTAGGATAGGTTGGCATCCCGAAGGAACCTCCTCGCAATGGTCAACTTGACCGAGGCAAGTGGCATACTCAATTCAACAGAAGAGGATTCCGGAAGGAGCGCACCAGCTCTGGCGAGCTCGTCGGCCCTACAGTTTCCCGGAATTTCACTGTGCCCGGAGACCCACACCAGAGAGACACTGGTGAAGCGCCCCGAGACAAGGTCGAGACAGCGGCGACATTCCCTAACGATCCTAGAGTTAATCACGAAACCTGAGAGAGATCTTATCGCGGCCTGACTGTCTGAAAAGATCGAGACGCAGCTGAAAGGAGCATCATTGACTAGGATCCATTAAGCGGCTCGGTAAATTGCCATCACCACCGCATGCAACACGCCGCAGTAGTCTGGCAGACGGAGAGAAATATTCCGGTCCAGTTTCCCAGAGTAGACACCACTTCCAACGCCATCATCGAGTTTAGTGCCGTCGGTATATATATCTACGACTTCCGGGGGGACGATCGTATCAGGATTCCAGTCATCATAACTGTTTACATATCCCCACTTTTTATTTAAATTTTCCTTAAGATTTTTCTTTTACATTTGCTGGTATTCCATTCTAATAAAGAATATCATCATGTTATTTCCCCCAGTTATGACATTTTGATGAAGATTCTTTTTTCTTTCTCTCTCTCTCTCTCTCTCTCTCTCTATCACTCTCTCCATCTCTATGCATGTTATCACATATTGTTGATATGATTGCATGTCTTTGATGGGTAATGTAAATTTAAATGTAAATGGGGATGTAGAGTAAATGCGGAGTAAATGCAGAGTAAATACTAAAGCCATCATTATTTACATATTGACATGCAAGTCAACATGGTTGTGATAATTTTACTTACAAAAAAAAAAAAGATGAAAGAAAAACGAAAAGAAAATTGTTGAGTAAAGATTGCTTTTTATTTCCTGTTTTGTTTGTTAATGGGAATAAGTTTTATCAGAGTTATTGTCAAATGCAAAAATAAATATGCAAACACTGAGTGAATGTTATAAGGCAACAAGTTGTAGATTTCATAAAGCAAATAAAGCATAAAGATAACATAACATTATCATAAAATTTTTTGGTAATTAACCACAAGGCATGTACATTAGGGTGGCCCCAAAATAAATGTTGCGAATGTTCCCGACCTAAAATGAAAGTTTGATTCATTCTAAGACTACATTTCTCAAAATTTATGTCCTGGAGTCAATATTTGGTGAGCTGGATGAAAGGATAAAAAGGTCCTTTTTGCAGGTTTTTTGAATTTTTTTCATATTTAATCCAAAGCATCTATATATAAATTTGGTATCATATGAAAGGCTTTTAAAAGGCGCTTTCAATAGGTTATCAGAAATTTTAAAACAAATTTAGAAAATTCAAAAATTTCGAAATTTTCCAACAAAAATTTTGGTTTTTTTTTTAATTTTTCATAGAATTTACTTAACAAAATTGTTGAAATTTCTTGATTATAAAGACCATGTAATTTAACCAAAATGGTTTTTTCCGTTTTTCAAAATTCAATCTAGTTCAATTTTTATTAAAATTTTTTAAACCTAATTTCTTCTCTATCTGATAACCTCTGTTAACTCAATTCATATATGCAATGGGCATCAAAATTTTTCAAAGCAATTTTTACCAAAAATCTCCTGGGAAAAGTTATTGAAGAAATATTTTTCCATATTTCGTTTACTTGGAGATGTTTGACTTGGGGATTGAACCGATACTTCACATCTAATAAGCCAACACACTACCTACTAGACTACGGCGACCACTTTTTGTAGACACCCTATAAAATAAGAATTTTTCAAATATGCGTACATAATTGGTCATTACAACGTTTCAGTCAGAATTACGATCGTGTTTTACATTAGAGACACAATTACTCGGAAAATACGAGGAAAGCAAGAACTTTTATCAGACACAAAACTACTCCAAGAGTTGATAATCAAGTTGCAATAGATTACAGCACCGTTTTCACTGAAAAGTTTCACTCTACATTTGCAATTGAAACTGTCGTTTGCCTGTCGAATAGATGTTAATTTTACATTACTCAGGTCCAAGGCAGTAGGCCAGTCGTCCTTTCTATGAATTGTGCGTGTGATTAGTAACGTATGTAGTCTAGTTCGTATGTACAGAGTGGCTGATATGTAATGCAACAAAGTAAAGCGCTATATTTTTAACATTTTTTTTTTTTTTTAGTTTTATTATTCAAAAGCAAAATATGTTGGAAATAACATAAAAATTTAGAATCAGTTTAGATTTGTTCAAATTGGCCACCTTTGGTACGAATTATGGCCTTCAAACGGCCGAAAAAGCCACCACAGGCTACACGAAAGTGTCTCTGGTCCATTCCCGGCGAAGCGACGTCTTGAGATGATCGAAACTTTGGTATTTTTTAGTGTGAACTTTACTCTTCAAAATGCTCCAGGCACAAAAGTCCAACGGATTGAGATCCGGCAATTTAAATGGCCATTGTGCGGTAGAAATGAAGCGAAAAACGTCCTTTTTAAGACATTCTTGGTTGACGCGTACTGAGTGCGGTGGTGCTGAGTCCTGTTGGATTGTCTGGGCTGTGGCCGAAATGTTTGTCTGCCTAGCGCTTCAATACTGTCTGTTATACATTTTCCCGATAATATTCGGCATTTATTTGACCCCACGGTCAATGAATACGAGCGGACAGCGACCATCGGCCGGACAGCGACCATCGGCCGACCTCTTTGGCAAATAAATCCGACCATTTTGTTTGTTCACAGACTGCTCAATTTGGAATGGCTTCTCATCGGACAAAACCAAATTCGGTAACTGGCCACTTTCGTGCAAGCGAAGTAATTCCCTGGCTCTTTCCAGTCTAACTTTTTTTGTCCACCGGTAGGTTAGAGGACGTGCACCTGTCGGTCAAGACAAGCACAGTACCCGGAGGTCCAAATTGACCCATTGTACTTGTCCACCGGTAAGTTCTTGCATTTTTTGGAACTTCAATGAGTTTAGTCCTAAACTCATTTTTCAATATGTGTTGCATTCGTTCTCGCGATATGTTCAGCTCGCGAGCAATTTTTCTACCTCTGCGGCATGGATTTCGATCAAATCTGGCCTTCACTTTTCGGATCATTTCTGGTGTTGTTACCGTTTTTCTCGTGCACTTTTTGGACGTGATGCAACACTGCCAGTATGCGGCGTGGATTTCGATCAAATCTGACCTTCACTTTTCGGATCATTTCTGGTGTTGTTACCGTTTTTTTGTCCACTTTTTGGACGCGATATAACACTGCCAGTATCACGGTAACGAGCAATGGTACGAGAAACAAAAGATTTATTCACATTTAAATGCTGGAAAGCTTTAACGATAGCCACCTGTGGTTTTCCAGCCAAATATAAAGCAATCACACTATCACTATTGAATTCCATCACAAATAACTTTCTTTCTGAATGCATTAGATCAAAATGCTTTTGTAAGCTTGTAAATAATAAAATGAACTGTCACTGAAATAAATCTGTCAGCTGTCAGACGAGCGGTTTACAAATGATAACAACCTGAAGTTGGTTGCATTACATATCAGCCACCCTGTATTGAAGCTTTTAATTAATAATAAAATGAACTGTCACAGGAATAAATCTATCAGCTGTCAGACGAGCGGTTTACAAATGATAACAACCTGAAGTTGGTTGCAATACATATCAGCCACCCTGTAGGTATTGTTAACTTTCTTCCTTTAAATGCAAAAACTAACAAAGTTCCCTTCAGAAAAACTTTTCATTAAAATAATAAAATTTTCTATTAAAAGTTTTTAAGCCAAGAATACCAATACATTGGCAATATTAAAGCAAATAAGTGATTAATTTGTAACCCTGGCAATATGGCTTCATGGCCTATAGACAAGCAATACACTTTCGCTTACATGCAGAATACTTTCAAACGACAAACCCTTTAGCATGAAAGAAAAATGAATGATGTTTTGAAATCTGTCACCTGAATATCTAAAGTTACAGATTGTTGATACAACAACAACAAGAACAACAACAAAATAAAAATAGAAAAACTTTTTTTATATTTTCCACCTACCAGTTACAGTGTATGATATACAACAACAACTACTATTGCAGTGGCTTAACTATTTCTTTACTATCCATCCACAACCCCTTCCCACCATTCATCTATAAATAACTGACTGAGTGACTGACTAAGTGACCTTTTCAGTGATTCACTGCCATGGCATCAATTGATAAGAACCGACAACTGTTATGTTATGGTGTTATAAAGACAATCAAACAACAACAACAACAACTATAGCACAAACAAAAAAATGGAAAAAAATGTAACAAAATAGGCAGCAAAAAAGAAAATCAAAATAAAAAACTTCACTGACTAACTGATTGACAGGCCAACAATGTTAAACAAAACACACACACACACTCTCTCTTTCACATTCTCATTTTTTTTTCGATTTTATTATGATACACTGTCACTAAATATGTGTGTAAGTATGTGTATAGGGAGGGCAAAACGTTTCATAGAAAAGATTGTTTTAGTGTTAACAAGTACAACAACAACAACAACAACAATCATAACATGTCATAAACACATAAATTTCAAAACAAAACAACCAGAACAACAACAACAACAACAAAATCTATAAAAAGAAACATCAATCACAACTAAAGAGCGTCAAATAAAGTAAAGAAAAATGGCAGAGAGTGTGAAAACAGTAAAGCAAAAAAAGGATGGGTCTGGTAGCAATTTATTTGCTATGAAAAGGATTGATAAATGGCAGGGCCTTAGGCGGGGAATAAAGCATTGTATTGAGGCGTAGTTTTTTTTTTTTATAAAACCACCACACAGGGGATGACCCCTACTCATGCAGTGCATTGTGCAGGTTTTTTAGGAAAGGTGGAAAGAGGGAAGATGCGAACGGTATGAAAACGAGTTGCTGCTGGTGACTATAAAATGGCCAGTGCTATACCTTCACCATTAGACAATCTACAGCAATCGTCCCCAAGAAACCCGCAGTTTCTCACACCACTTATGTGTTAATTTTATACAGAAGTGGCGGGACCTACAGTTTAAAGTCGACTCCGAACGATAGATTTTTGAGAAACTTTTCATGGCAAATTTATTTTGACACTCAGAGTTTTTGCTAGAAATCTGCTGAGAAGAAATTGGCGAAAAAATCCTTTTTGTATTTTTATTTTGATGTCTGGCCTGGGACTCGAACCCCCTGGCTTTACGTCTAATAAGCCAACACACTACCTCCTAGAATACGGCGACTTTCCTCTCTGAAGTTTTGCTAAAAATCTACTTCTGAGAAATAGTCGCAGATATATTTGTTCATATTTTAAGCTTGAATTTGAACTGTGGCCGCTTCGCATCTAATAAACCAACACAGTATCTACCAGACTTCTAAATTTGCATTTGAATTTCATTTAAAAAAAGGTGCATGTCTAGACTAAACTGAAGATGGGTGAGTGTAAACTTCTAATGATACTGTTTCTAAGGGATATTCCACACTAAGACTTTGATTTGTTTTGATGACTTCTTAAGCCTAACCACTGAGATTGAGTATGTATACATACAGGTTGGCTGATATGTATTGCAACCAACTTCAGGTTGTTATCATTTGTAAACCGTTCGACTGGCAGCTGACAGATTTTTTCCAGTGATAGTTCATTTTATGATTTACAAGCTTACAAAAGCATTTTGATCTATTGCATGCAGAAAAAAATTGATTCGTGGTGGAATTCAAGCGTGATAGTGTGATTGCTTCATATTTGGCTGGAAAACCACAGGCGGCTATCGTTAGAGCCCTCCATCATTTAAATGTGAAAAAATCTTTTGTTTCTCGTACCATTGTTCGTTACCGTGATACTGGCAGTGTTGAAACGCGTGCAAAAACTGGACGAAAAAAAACGGTAACAGAAATGATCCGAAAAGTAAAGGCCAGATTTGATTGAAATAAACGCGGATTCATAATTGGTAGTTGGGTAGCTATAGTGTTGGTTTAACAAACCAAAGCATTTCAGATTCAAATGCCACTCTTTGCTGTCAACGAATACAGATTGTTTGACCAAAAGCTCACTTGAGTTCCCATAGCGGTCCATTGTGATGTCGTGGGTAAGCGCTGTCCCTGAACAAACTAAATGCCATCGAACTCATTGAAGAAATTGGCCAGTGCCGGAGTTGTACATTAAAAGCACGATAACTCCGTTAAACTGACAAGGAATGAAGAGCGAAATAAATCACAACCTCAACAGTAGTCGTTTGATCAGTGCTCCAGACTTTCCGCGTGTCTTCCCATATCGTAAAGACCTCTGAACATATCCACTGTGATCGAGATGAGCTTGCCATCAATTCTGAGCAGTTGGTTTGTACGTCTCTTATTCATAATGGACCAAGTGAGTCTGACAATTTCTATCAAAGATGTATGTCTCGTACTGTATGTATCGTACTGAATCAATAATGACGACAAATTAATAATTTGCAAACCACATACATACATAATTGGTCATCACAAGCCTTCAGTCAGGTTTAGTGACCTAGTTTCTCACACTACTTATGTTGTGTGCGTTAATTTTATACATAAGTGGCGGGACCTATAGTTTAAAATCGCTTTTGAACGACAGATTTTTGCAAGGCTTTCCATGGCATTTATATTTCGGCACTCAGAGTTTTTGGCAGAAATCTGCTAAGAGGCAATTGCCTAAGAAATATTTTCATATTTTTGTTTTGATGTTTGGCCTGGGACTCGAACCCTGGCTTTACGTCTAATAAGCCAGCACACTACCTACTAGACCACGGCGACTAGCAATTTACAAACCAAAGCATTTAAAATGGCACTCTTTCTGTCTTTACTTTGTTCTTTTAACGACTCTGCAGGAAGAATTTCAAATTTTAAGCACTGATGCAGCAGCTTTGAGAGTATTCGGGAGCAAAGTCCTAGGTAAGATTTTCGGTCCAGAGCGAGTTGGCATCCTATCCAACAATGACCTGTATGAGCCCCTCAATAACATGAACGTTGTGCAGCATAATAACATCCAGCGGCTAAGCTAGCTCGGCCATGTCTTTCGAATGGAGAAGGATGCTCGGGCGAGACGGGAATTTGATGTGGGAATTTGCGAAAGTCGGCGAGGAGGACAACCTTGTTTGCGTTGAAAGGACCAAATAGAGGAAACCTTGACTGGCGAAGACGTGCAAGAAGCAGAGGCGCCTGAAAGGATGTATTAATTCAAGACGAAATCCATTAATCGTGTTGTTAATCGCCAATTAAGTAAGTAAACTTCATTCATTAAGTAAGTGGACTTCATTGAAAACTAATCAAGGATTTTTAAATTTTTCTTAAGAGTGTTTCAAGAAATTTAAAAATTTTTAAGTTTTACTAAAGGGTACCCATAATATGTCAAAACAGTCTTCATCTCTTATCGCTTATATCGGGTGATTTTTTAGCTATTATCTTTTTGGCAACACTGGTTTAAATAGCTCACGAACGTTTCGTGTTTTGTTTCACTGTCAAACATCTTTAGTTTGGTCTATAATTTAACCATGAATCGTCTTACAAACGAACAACGCTTGCAAATCATTGAATTTTATTATCAAAATGCATGCTCGCGCGCCTCTTTCATTTTATGGTCAGTTTAATCGACCCACTGAAGCGGCTATTCGGGCTATTGTGACTAAATTTCGCACCAATTTTACATTGTTTGACATTAAACCACCAACACGCTTACGTAGAGTATGAACTGAAGAAAATATCGCAGCTGTATCGGCCAATGTTAATAATGACCATCAATTATCGATTCGTCGCCGTTCGCAGCAATTGGGTCTCTGTTACTCAACAACGTGGAAAATTTTGCGGAAGGATTTAGGTATGAAGCCTTTCAAAATACAGCTGGTGCAAGAATTGAAGCCGAGCGACCTACCGCAACGCAGAATTTTTGCTGAATGGTCTCTTGGAAAGTTGGCCGAAGATCCACTTCTTAAGCGAAAAATTGTGTTTAGCGATTAAGCTCATTTTTGGCTCAATGGATACGTAAATAAGCAGAATTGTCGATTTTAAAGTGAAGATTAGCCAGAAGCATTGCAAAAACTACCAATACATCCAGAAAAAGTCACAGTTTGGAGCAGGTTTATGGCCCGTACTTCTTCAAAGATGCTGCGAATCGTAACGTAACTATGAATGATGAGCGCTACCGTGAGATGATATCCAACTTTTTTTTGCCCAAAATGCAAGAGCTTGACTTGCTTGACATCTGGTTTAATAAGACGGTGCCACCTGCCACATAGCACGCGTAACAATGGACTTATTGAGAGGCGAGTTCGGTGAACATTTTATTACACGTTCGGCACCGGTCAATTGGCCGCCTAGATCGTGCGATCTAACGCCTTTAGACTACTTTTGTGAGGCTATGTTAAAGCTTATGTCTATACAGACAAGCCCGCTTCAATTGACACATTGGAAGACAACATTGAAGGATTTATTGGTGTGATACTGGCCAAAATGTTGGAAAAAGTATGCCAAAATTAAACTAAGCGGGTGGACCATTTGAGGCTCAGTCGCGGTCAATATTTGCATGAAATAATCTTCGAACATAATCTGCGATTTAACGCCTTTAAACTATTTTTTGTGGGACTATGTTAAAGCTCATGCCTATACAGACAAGCCCGATTCAATTGACGCATTGGAAGACAACATCAAAGCATTTATTCGTGAGATATCGGCCGAAATGTTGGAAAGAGTATGCCAAAATTGGACTAAGCGGAAGGACCATTTGAAGCGCATCATACTATCGATTCAAATAAAGATTCCATGCATATTTCTGAATTTTATTTCTTTTTTTTTTGAAAAATTTTCCTATAGCTCTCAAAACATCACCCTTTATTAACCTGACTTCTAAAAAAAGAAGAACCCGAAGTAATGTAAAGTAACAGGAAAGTTAACAAATTTGAAGCCCTAAATTAAGTTTAGTCATCAATTTGCAAATCCTTTAAATCCATTTGGTAAAAAAAACAATGTGGAATCAACAGCAACAATACTTGCCTGCAGCGAATAAGTGTCATTATTTTTACACACACTTTCTCTTTAATGGCTCCACTTACTGTACAGCAACGCCTAGATGACACCCTCTTCTGCTTTTTCTATTATTTTTTTGCTCTTCTTTTACTTTTACAATGTGTTTATGACGAAATTTATTTTATTTTTTATTTCATTTCTATTTCGTTTATCATTTCTTTTCATATTTTTTTTTTGTTTCTCTTCAAAAAAATATAAAAACCTTAGCCATACACTCACTCACTCACTCATATTTCAATGATACTCACTATGTTCTTGCATGTATTGGTATTTTATACTCTCACCTTCCATATGTGTAAGCATAAGTGTAGAGACATAAAAGACTTCCTTTTAGTTAAACCTACAAGTGTATGCCATTAAGGAAAACAAGCCAACTACAGATATATACTGAGAGAATGAAATACAAAGTGAAAGAGAAAGAGCGTGAGAGTGTGTGTATGTGTAGTAAAACTTATGAAATAATAGACGTTCAAACCTGTTTGAAATATTGCGACATTTAGTCACAAGACAAATTTGCAAAACAAGCCCTTTAATAGTGAAACATGACGGCGACAACAACAGCAACAATAATAACATTGCCTGCCTGCCTGCCAGACATCCAGCCTGGGCAGCAACAACGACAGCAACAATAATAAGGGTATTGTACTTAAATTGCAGTAATAATACAGTAACTGTTACTGTATTTTAGCAACAAAAAGCAACAACAACAACCACAAAAGAAAAGAATTATAAAAATAAGAGAGAAAAAAAATTGTTAAAATCACACAGACATGCTTACATAAATACAACACACATAATAATCACATCACATTGAGAAATAACGTCAAATGAGTATAATTTGCGAACGAAAAACAAACAACAATAATAACAAAAACAATTGTGTGTAAAGTAATATGTCCATTGGTACACTGAAAGAAATTTAAAAGAAAGTTCTCTTTTCATTTACACATACATACGTACATAATTGGTTATTACAACTCTTCAGTTAGGATTTCGACCTAGCTTCTCACGCCACTTATGTGCGTTGGGTGTATTAATTTTATACATGAGTGGCGGGACCCTGTGCTTAAAGACAACTTCGATTAACAAATTTTTGAGAAACTTTTCATGGCAATTTTATTTTGACACTCAGAGTTTTTTCCAGAAATCTGGTGAGAAAAAGTCGCCGAAGAAATATTTTATAATTTTTCATTTTCTTGGCGGTGGTTTAAAACGTGGTCTTATGTCTAATAGGCCAGCACACTACCTACATCTTTCATATGAAGTATCATTTATTTAGTGGAAGGTTTACTATTTACGATGGCATCGTAGTCTAGTAGCCAGTTTGTTGGCTTGTTAATCAATTCAATCTCACGCCTCAGACATCGGGAAAAGATATTTCTTTCGTTAACTTCCTCCCTCAGCTGACTTCTAGCAAAAACTCTAAGATTAAAACAAAATTACGATGAAAAGTTCCTCAAAAATGTCTACTTCCGAATCGACCTTAAGCAATAATTCCTGTCCCTCATGAATAAAAACATGAGTGGCTAGTAATCCTCATTAAAGGGTTGTAATGATCAATTAAGTTAATAAAGTGCTGTTTACGTATACAGATCGCTTTACAACCAACGTAAGTAGATTGGAGTAGAAGCTTTGATACCAAAACCTAACTTGAGCACGCATAACGGCCCGCTGAGATGCCATGGGTAAGCGCAGTCCCCATACTGACCAAATTCCACTGAACTCATAAAAGAAATTTGTGAGTGCTTGGGCTACAAGAAGTCGCCGTGGTCTAGTGGGTAGTGTGTTGGCTTATTAGACAAAAGGCCCGGGTTCGAATCCCAGGTCAGACATCAAAACGAAAAATATTTCTTCGGCAACTTGCTCTCAGCAGATTTCTGACAAAGACTCTGAGAGTAAAAATTGCCATGAAAAGCTTGTCAAAAATCTGTCGTTCAGAGACGACTTTAAACTATAGGTCCCGCCACTCATGTATAAAATTAACGCACACATCATAAGTGGTGTGAGAAGTTAGGTCGTAATCCTGACTGAAGGGTTGTAATGGCCAAAAAATTATGTATGTGCTACACACTCAAGTTACAACGCCCCTAAGCTGGAAACTAGCGTGTAAGTTTTATGAAAGAAGCTGTATCCTTTATATCAATGAATAATAACTGGGTTAAGTTGACAAGAAATGACGATCCAAATAACCTAGATCTACACCTCACAAGATATCTCTTCAGAAGACCCTCAACCTCAGCATTAGTCGTTCGACGGATACTGCAGTCTTTCCGCGTGTCTTCCCATGACGCAATGACCTGTGAGCATGACCGTTGTGATTGAGACAGGGTTACAACCTAGCTTCGCACACCACTTATGTAGTGTGTGTTAATTTTATTTCTAAGTGGCGGGACCTTCAGTTTAAAGTCAACTCTGAACGCCAGACTTTTATGAAAAATTTTTCATGGTCCTTTTATATTTACTGTCAAAGTTTTTGCCAGAAATCTGCTGCGATTTCTGCGCCGAAGAAATATTTTTTCATATTTTCCTTTTGAAGTCTGTCTTAGGGTTTGAATCGTGGCCTTAGGTCCACTAAGCCAACACACTACCTACCAGAGATCAGCAATGAATCGTTTTTCCGCTACTCATAAGCACTCATACAATTCTGAGTATAAGTGAATGAACAGAATTGAAATTCAACTACTCTGATTCATTCGTTCTCGCTACAACATTGATTTATAAGTCTAAGTAGCAATGAGTATGAGTACAACGTTGACATCAAACTCACAACATTCGAAATATGTTTGATTCATACGCCTACTCATTCTGATTCATACATTAAGAAAAATACTTAAAATACTTATAAGTTATTCAAGTGATTCGTATCATTCATCAAAATTTACAGCCTTTGTTGTTGTTGCATATACAAACAAAGAAGAAAGAAAAGATATAGGCAACAAGCAAAGCAAACACCCAACCTTCTTGTGAGTATTGTGTTGTTCGTACGCGAATCATACTTATTTTATGCTTCGTGTAAATGTTAAGTAGAGATGAGGCGAAGTCAATAACATCGTGCGTATTGTCAAGTATGAATACGACGAGTACAACCAACTTTGAGTATGAGTAATATGAGCATCATATTAAAATAAGGATGAATGCGTAAAAGCAGCTGAAACTATAAGTATGACTCGAACCTACTCATCGTTTTGAATACTTTTTGCTGATCTCTGCTACCTACTAGACTACGGCGACTTCCTTAAAAGTTGTGAGGTATACATACATAATTGGGCATTACAACCCTTCAGTCAGGATTATTGACCTAATTTCTCACACTACTTATGTAGTGTGTGTTAAATTTACACATAAGTGGCGGGACCTACAGTTTAATGTCGACTCCGGACGACAGATTTTTGTGAATCTTTTCTTGGCAATTTTATTTACTCTCAGAGTTTTTGCCAGATATCTGCTGAGAAGAAATCGCCGAAAAAATGCTTTTTGTATTTTATTTTGATGTCTGGCCTGGGACTCGAACCCTGGCTTTACGTCTAATAAGCCAGCACACTACCTACTAGACCACGGCGACTTCAGGTATATTTAAACAAAAAAAACCCTGGCGAGAGGAAAAACTTTTTGAGAAAAACTTTCAAATGTAAAGACAGCCGGTACTTATAAGATACATTTGCGGCTCTTAGCCTGTTCTTTTCGAATATTTTTGCAATCATTTCTATAAATATGTATTCTGAAATGTACTTCATTTTTTGTCTACAGTGTACTGTCACTTAAACTGTTGTCTTCTTTTACAACGTATGGGATTATTTTCTCTCAGTGTTCAAGCTTTAAGTCAGCCAGCCGTTATATGAAAAAAAGCACTTCAAAATATACAGTCAAACACGTTTATAACGAACTCGTTTATAACGAATTATTGGTTAAAAGGAACTACAGTCAAACTCATTTAAGACGAACTCGGTTATAATGAATTCTTGGTTATTACGTACATATTTTCAAGTCCCAACGTTTTAATAACAATTTTTTATACAAAAAACTTTGTTTATTACGAACTCGTTTATAATGAATTATCGGTTAAAAGGGAACTACTTTAAATGGTCCCAGTAATTAAATTTCATACATTTCACCTTTTTTATAACGAACCCTCAGAAAAAACTTTGAAGTGTGGCAACAATCTTTACTTTTCTTTAATATGGCAGCATTAAATTATAACTCAACATCTTTAATCAGCTGATAGGTAAAAAGAATTAAAACATATTTTTGGTTTTTAATAAGAAAAAATTCTTTTTGTTTTAATAAATGAAAAAAATTCTTTGTATTTTATATTTTCTTCTATGACTTTACCCCGTTTATTACGAACTTTGCTTATAACGAACTATTTTTTTTTTTTTGGTCCCACGGAGTTCGTTATAACCGGGTTTGACTGTATATAAACATGGCCTAATGTAAGTACCTGGCATTTACTCCTGGATATTTATTGTTGAATGTATAGAGGCTTCATAACTCCGTTATTCTTTTTTACGCCGACTCTCTCTCTCTCTCTCTCTCTCTCTCGTTCCCTTGCTCCCTTTATTGAGTACCAGCAAGCAAATAACGAAAATCCAAGAAAAAAATTGTTATAATAACCTGGGAAAAGGAATAAAAATTCAGGTCACGTAGAAAAAATTTCATAAACACTTGCACAACTTGGACTGACTGGTAAATTGCAAACAAAACAAATAGAAAAAAAGGTTTGTTGGGGGGAATGGTGTGGGCAATGTTAGCCATGTTATACGAGTAAAGTTTGTTTTGTTACTCAACAGAACAGAAATAAATATGAAAAAAAAACGTAGGAATTGTTTTGGAGGATATTGGTGTTAGTCAGGTTATGATAAATTCTATTTTATTACTATTTTCTTTCCCCCATTTTTTCCTATTCTATGTTATTCTCTATTTCTCCATTTCCCCTTTATTTTTTGCGGTTTTTTTGAATAGAGAATGTATGGTGGGAGTACGTGCAACAAAAGTTTTAACATGAAAAAGTTTTCTTCTCTTTTTTTTTAATAGTTGTGGTTGTATTTATAATTCATTTTAACAGGACAGAAAAAACTAGTATTTTTAACAGGTGAAAACGAAAAATTTTTCATGAAAATTCACAAAAACCACTGCTTGCCACAGCCATAGCCATAGACCAACAATACAGATATTTTCGCACTTTTAGAATGGAAAACTCTTTGCCACTGAAATGTGTATGTATGTCCGTACAACCAACTCACTCGTGAAGTGGATTATTAAATTATAACGAATTAAAAGGATTTAAATTAACCCGGTTAAACGTAAAGCAAACCTAGAAGAGACTAATGTAAACGAATTATTCATTTATGACATGTTTTTAAATGAAAAAAAGGTTCTGTTTTTACTTCCTTGCAAAAAAATTGGGGCTATTGGCCTTTAAGAAGTGAAGTGGTAGTGGTAGAGTATGACTATAAATCCAAATATTTCATTACAACAGAAAGAAAACTTTGATTCTCCAGGGAGAACAACAGTTTAGTATGATCAGGGAACACTTTAGAAAATCCAAGAATTAATCAGCAAAGTATCGTTCACTACTATATCCTAAACAATGTACAGAAAACTTTATTTCTATGCAACGATAATTGGCAACCCTATCATTCTAGAATCTAGTACAGTAGCCTAATTACGTACAAAATTAGAACATTTCATTTATAGAAACGAAATAATGCCACGATAAGAATTCTCTTATAGTAAATAAGTTTGAAATGCTTTGGGACAGTTCCTAGCTCCTTAAAGCAACGAAAAGGAGAACGACTGTTTAGTATGATCAGGGAACACTTTAGAAAATCTAAGAATTAATCAGCAAAGTCTCCTCAACATTGTACTGAAAACTTTATTTCAATGCAGCGATAATTGGCAACCCTATCATTCTAGAATCTAGTACAGTAGTGTAATTACGTACAAAATTGGAACATTACGTTTATAGGAACTGAAATAAAGCCACAATAAGAAATCTATTACAGGAAAGAAGGTAGAAATGCTTTGGGACAGTTCCTAGCTCCTTAAAGCAAGGAAAAGGAGGACAACAGTTTAGTATGATCAGGAAAGACTTTAGAAAATCTAAGAATTAATCAGCAATATATCGTTCACTACTGTATCCTAAACAATGTACACAAAGCTTTATTTCAATGCAAAGATAATTGGCAACCCTACCATTCTAGAATCTAATACAGTAATTAGGCAATTACGTACAAGATTAGAACTTTTCATTTATAGAAACTGAAATAAAGCCAGGATAAGAATTCTCTTACAGGTAAGAACGTAGAAATGCTTTGGGACAGTTCCTAGCTCCTTAAAGCAACGAAAAGGAGAACAACAGTTTAGTATGATCAGGGAACACTTAAGAAAATCTAATAATTAATCAGCAAAGTATCGTAAACTACTGTATCTTAAGCAACATAAAGAAAACATTATTCCAATGCAATGATAATTGGCAACCCTATTATTCTAGAATCTAGAATTTAGGTGTGAAGCCTATCAAAAGACGTTTGTGATATTAGGTGTCAACAAGACGGTGCTACATGCCACACAGCAGGCGTAACAATAGACTTATTTACAGGCGAGTTCGGTGAACATTTTATTTCACGTTTGGAACCGGTCAATTGGCCGCCTAGATCGTGCAATTTAATGCCTTCAGACTATTTTTTGTGGGGCTATGTTAAGAGTATGCCAAAATCGCACTAAGCGGATGGACCATTTGAGGCGCAGTCACGGTCAACATTTGCATGAAATAATCTTTAAACATTAAATTATATGGAGCGTACTATCGTTTCAAATAAAGATTTCATGCATTTTTCTGAATTTTATGTTTTTTTTTTTTTTGAAAAATTTTCCTATAGCTCTTAAAAAATCACCCATTACATACATTATTGGTCATTACAACCCTTCCGTCGGAATTACTGACGAGCTTCTCACACCATTCATGTAGTGCCAATTTTATAAATGAGTGGCGGGACTTACATTCGACGCCGAATGATAGATTTTTTTGGGAGGCTTTTCATAGGAATTTTATTTACTCTCAGAGTTTTTCCAGAAATCTGCTAAGGGGAGGTCGTGGAAGAAATATTTTTTCATAATTTGTTTTAAAGTCTGCCTTGGGGTTTGAACGTTGGCCTTACCAACACACTACCCACTAGACAATGGCGACTTAATAAACATTTTCTTTTAATAAGGATTTAACTACCAAAAGAATTCACAAGAAACAATTGCTTATGAAAAATAAAAACGTAAAAATATTTTCCAAGGAAAACATTTATCATTAACTGTTGAAAACAAACATCATTATTTACGTGACCAATTAAATTTTATTTGGCTTTTTAGCTTTCTTTAATTGTTGCTAAAAATATCGAAAACCGTTAAAAAATGAAAATAAAATTGAAAACAATAATCATGCATCACTTTAGGATGGTCGCAAAATATTGTTGTTGTTCATTACTGACAGCAATAACTTTTTATCGTTTGCTGTTACATTACATTGCATGTCTGGAGCACGTTCAATTGTATATGAAAAGTTACGAGTGTCATGTCAAAAGGAAAAAACCCCAGTAAATTTATTGTAAATTAAGTTTCAAATACGAAAGAGTAACGTTTTCTTAATGAAGACAAATTTTTGTTTTTTTTTTTGGGTAATTTTGGCTGCTGTTAACGACCACTTTTGCATTTGAAATCAATTTGTAGGGAACTAGGAAGGTTGGGTTTTAATTTCTCATAAAGAGGATGAAAAAAATTGGAAGGTTGTGGTGAATTTTTAAAGGAAATAATTTCTTTTCATTTTTTTTTTTTAAAGGACCAATAAAAGTATAAAATAATTTCAGAGAAAATTAAATTAATTTCGTAATCAAAGTCATTTACCCTAATTTAGTATGAATTTAAACAAAATTTCCGACAAGTTCAGTATAAATTCAGGGGTACCGCAGGGCTCTGTTCTTTCTCCTACTCTTTTTCTTATTTTTCTCAATGACCTTCTATCTATTACTTCGAATCCTATTTACTCTTTTGCGGATGACAGCAACATTTGTCATTCATATTCATTTGATCGGAGGCCGAGCCTTTTGGAGATTGGGGCAAGGAGGTCGAACATGAATGACACACTCACAGGTAACCTGATAGCAATCTCTGAGTGGGGCCGCGTGAACACGGTCGATTTTAATGCGCGCAAGACCCAATATTGTTTTTTGACACACCGGCTTGATGCTGTCTCTGGTATTCTGTCATCTGTATCTATGGGTAATGTAAATATTGAGGAGGCGGATGCTCTTGATGTTCTGGGCATGAGAATTAGTTGTGATGCTCGTTGGAACGATCACATTTTTTGAGTGTCGAAGGAAGCACACAAGTGCCTTGGTTTTTTGAAACGGTGCAGGAAATACTTCACTCTATCCGACCTTCTTACTATTTACAGGACCTTTATCCGACCCCGGATGGAGTACAACTCTCATATATGGGCCGGTGCTCCAAAGTCTATTTTGAAGATTCTCGACCGCGTACAGGAGAGGGCGAAGGTGCTTATTAATGACAGTAGGGTATCCTACTCTATTGATTCGTTGGAGCATCGTCGCAATGTGGCGTGTGTTTCATTGTTCTATCGGTACTATAACGGGAGGTGTTCTCGAAAGATAAGGGGCTTGGTTCCCGATAATCACATATTTTTACGTGGTACTCGTACTTCTCACAGAGCACATCCTTTTGTGGTTGATTATCCAGTGAACCGCACAATGCATTACTGGGAGAATTCATTTTTTGCCCGCACTGCTCGCTTGTGGAATGATCTTTCTGCGAGAGTTTTTCCCGTCAATCACGATATTGGTGAGTTTATATCGATTGTCCATAAACACCACTCACTCTTTCCTCCTTCCTATAACCTATTTTCCTAAACCTGCACAAAGCACTGCATGAATAGACGTCATCCCCTGAGTGTTGGTTTTTATTAAAAAAAATTAAATTAATTAATTAAATCTTAATTAATATCTTAAGAAACAAAATATTTGTATTTAAAAAGATCTCTTCAAATATTTTGTATTTCTTTTCCAATTAATTTCATTTATAGTCTAGACAAGTTTTATAATATTTCCATTGATTATCGAAACATTTTTTTCGTTTTTTACCCTAGATTTTAATCATATTTTTGACGCAAACGTTAAATATACCCATAATAAAAGTAAAAATAATGACAAAAAAATAATGAATTTGCCATAAAAAGGTACATAATACGACACCAATTACGTTTCAGAAATTAAAAATAAAATGAAACGAATTTATTTATAAATGATGGATGAATGGATGGATGGGTCATTTAAAAGTTTATATTTAAAAATATAAAATAAAACAATAAAAATGCAAATAAACTTTTTATTATTCAGTTTAGAAATGAAATATTATTTCATTCACATGGCTGCCACGGCTGGCCTAACAGTACCTCATTCGATTACAGCAATTTCCGTGCACTCGGAAATGGATGGCATTCCTGATGTGTGTGATAAATACCATGAGGAGTGGGTACTAAAAAGTCAATTATAATGATGCGTTACGTGTCTTCATTGACCGTCCTTATTTTCAAAGAAATATAGGAGAATGATGCCCTCCAGAAGCCGCAACAAACAGTCACTCGTTATGGGTACAGCCGTGGTCTAGTGGGTAGTATGTTGGCTTATTAGACAAAAGGCCCGGGTTCGAATCTCAGGTCAGACATCAAAACGGAAAAATATTTCTTCGGCGACTTCCTCTCAGCAGATTTCTGGCAAAAACTCTGAGAGTAAATAAAATTGCTATGAAAACTTTCTCAAAAAATCTGTCGTTCGGAGTCGACTTTAAACTGTAGGTCGCGCCACTTCTGTATAAAATTAACGAACACAACATAAGTGGTATGAGAAGCTAGGTCGTAATCCTGACTGAAGGGTTGTAATGGCCAATTATGTATGTATGTAATGGGCACAGGTTTTCTGAGCCCTAAATAAGGCATTTTTGCTTATTAACGTACTCACCAAGATGAAAATCAACTTCATCCGAAAAGATGGTTTTTTTTTTTGCAAAATCGACAGCATCGTACAGGTTCTCGTTGGCTCATCCAGAGTAGCGTAAACGAAGCAGATCTTTGTAAAACGTCCTATCTAAATCTTTCCCCATAATTTGACGTAAACTGTTGCGGAAAATGTTGAATTCTTAAGAACGATAGCGGTAGGTAGTCCTTGAAACCACTCGGAGCTCCATTTGAAGCAATTGAGGCTGCTAATGTCAATCCTTGACAGTTCCTTCAGACCATCCATGTATTGAGTATCCAAGTATTTCCTTCTCCTTTGGCAAAGAGTCGGACATGTACCCAGCAGGTGAGGGACAGTCTCCTCTTCTTGTTCATCTCTGCAGCTTCTGTAGAAGTCGTTAACAAGGTGTGCCCATAAAGCAATGTCCCGTAATTACACCGACAACTACACTGAGCCGGAGATCGCGTCAAGTATAAAATTAACGCACACAACATGAGTGGAGTGAGAAACTAGGCCGTAATCCTGCCTGAAGAGTTGCAACGATTGCAATGTTATGTATGCATACACCACCTCAGTAGTCAGGCTTATAGAGTCATCAAAAGAAAGAAGTTTTGTCATGGAAGATCCATTAGAAACAGTTCCATTAGAAGTTTATCCTCACACAGTTTCAGTTTAGTCAAGACATGCACCTTTTTTAATTCAAATTAAAATGAAATTTTAAAAGTCTGTGTTGGTTTATTAGAAGTGAAACGGCCACAGTTCAAATTCAGGCTTAAAATATGAACAAATATTTCGGCGACTATTTCTCAGAAGCAGATTTTTAGCAAAACTTCTGAGAGGAAAGTCGCCGTAGTCTAGTAGGTAGTGTGTTGCCTCATTAGACGTAAAGCCAGGATTCAAACCCCAGGCCAGAAATCAAAACAAAATAAAAAAAAGTATTTCTTCGGCGACTATCTCTCAAAAGATTTCTGGCAAAAATTCTGAAAGTCAGAATAAAATTGGCATGAAAAAGTTTCTCAAAAATATGTCGTTCAGAGTCGCCTTTAAACTGTAAGTACCGGTACTCATGTATAAAATTAATACACACAACATAAGTGGTGTGAAAAACTGACTGAAGGGTTGTAATGACCAATTATGTATGAATGCATGTATTGGCATGAAAAAGTTTCTCAGAAATCTGTCATTCAGAGTCCATTTTGAACTGTAGCTGCCGCCACTTATGTATAAAAATTAAAACGTACTACATAAGTGGAAAGAGAAGCTAGGTTGTAATCCTGAATGAAGTGTTGTAATGACCAATTATGTATGTATGTATTTATAGGTTATAAATAGCTGCCTTACTATTCGAGGAGATTCAGTTTGCATAGAGAGCCGACAGTAAGAGAGAAAACATCAGTAAGTTGCTGGTAGACTGATTCCTGATTAGATCAACGAAATGGTGTACTTTAGGCGAATATTTTGATAAAGAATTTTTAAGCGTTTGGTTATAAAAATGATAAATGTGCACAGTTTATTTTACAAGGGACTGGGAGAGGAGGCACATATTTTTTATTTTTATTTTTTTTTGTTTAGCGTCTGCATAGTATCCAAAGAGATTTGCGATAATTGACACTTTCTTCGGTAATGATATACAAAACAGTGTCCTGATATTTATCGATAAGCAGACATAATTTATCGTCCAAGTAGTTTATTTGTTTAAGATTACATTGCCTAGCATACAGTCACTCTAATAACAATAAAATAAAATTTATTGGAACTTGGAAACGATTCATTTTGAAGGCCAATTCTACCAGAACCTTTTCCTTTTAACAAATGTTGTTTGATTTGTAAGCATGAACATTTAAAATAAAAATAAAAAAAAAATATTTTTTAAGGCACTCACTTCGATTATTTAAAATGTTAACATATTTATCGAATTTCTTATATGTTTAATCTAAAACCAAGCAAGAAGAAGAAGAAGGTATTTTCTATCGTTATTGCCATAATAAAAGTTTTCCTTTCCGTTTTTCTTTCCCCCTTTTTGTTATTGTTGCCTATTGAAAATTCTTCAATAAACTTAAATCAATAGTAGAAGCCTAAACAAGTAATCGATTTATTTGCTACAGAAATTTTACCAATTCATGCATCAGTTGGTTTTAAATTGAAGTAAAATGTATTCAGGTACTCAGGGTCCAATGTCATAGACACAAAGTCACACATGTGTGAAGGCGTAGACATTGTTCATGTCACATTTAGGGGAGAGGGGGAAAGTGTGTGTTAAACTTTCTTTTTTTTATCGTTTTCGTCATGATTCCCTTTTTTTCATTCACTTACCAGCACTTTCTTTTTTCGATAAAGGAATACCAGTTCAATGAAAGGAAATACAATCTAATTTATGGACATAGCAGGCCATTACTTTTTTTTCGATTTTTATTTTCCTTTAAAGGTTTTTCAAATGAAATTTATTTTTTTATCCTTTTTTTTAAAGAAGACTTTCTACTAAGTTGATGGAAAATTAGTAATTTTGTTTGGATAACAATAAATTATTTATAATGTGATAAAAGCAAAATTTATGTACATTAGGGTGGCCCCCAAAATAAAAGTTGCGAATGTTCCCGACCTAAAATGAAAGTTTGATTCATTCTAAGACTACGTTTTTCAAAATTTTTGTCCTGGGGTCAATATTTGGTGAGCTGGATCAAAGGATAAAAAGGTCCTTTTTTAAGGTTTTTTGAATTTTTTTATTCATATTTCTTCCAAAGGAACTATATATAAATTTGGTATCATATGAAAGGCCTTTTAAAGGCTCTGTCAATAGGTTATCAGAAATTTTAAAACAAATTTATATAATTCAAAAATTTTGAAAATTTTGGACAAAATTTTAGGTTTTTTTTTTAATTTTTTTTTTTATAGAATTTACTTAACAAAATTGTTGAAATTTCTTGTTTATAAAGACCATGTAATTTAACCGAAATGGTTTTTTTCCGTTTTTTAAAATTCAATCTAGTTCAATTTTTATTAAAATTTTTTTTAAACCTACTTTCTTCTCTATCTGACAACCTCTGTTAACTCAATTCATATAAAAAATGGGCATCAAACTAAAGGAATATTACGGAATAACAAGAAAATTACATTATAGCGGGATGGATGTATCGCAAATGTTTTGGTTTAAATTGAAATATTCGTTGTATAACAAAATAAAAGTATAAAAAATTATATATCAATGGAAAGCTTATAAAATTATTTTGATACCCATACATACATACATGAATTGAGTTGACAGAGGTTATCAGATAGAGAAGAGAGTAAATTTAAAAAAAAAATAATAAAAATTGAACTAGATTGAATTTTGAAAAACGGAAAAAACCATTTTGGTTAAATTACATGGTCTTTATAATCAAGAAATTTCAACAATTTTGTTAAGTAAATTCTATGAAAAAATTAAAAAAAACAAAAAATTTGTCCGAAATTTTCAAAATTTTTGAATTTTCTAAATTTTTTTAAAATTTCTGATAACCTATTGAAAGCGCTTAAAGACCTTTCATATGATACCAAATTTATATATAGTTCCTTTGGAAGAAATATGAAAAAAATTCAAAAAACCTCAAAAAGGATCTTTTTATGCTTTGATCCAGCTCACTAAATATTGACCCCAGGACAAAAATTTTTAGAATGAAACAAATTTTCATTTTAGTTGGGAACATCTATTCCTTATTTTTCTCCATTTAAACGGGGCCACCCTAATGTACATACTTATTTATCGTAGTATTTAAAGGAAGACATTAAATATTGAAATATTGCCACACTGAATTCACACTCTACTCGAATCACAAATTATAAACTGTGATGATAAACTGTTTCGATAGCCTTTTATGAAGGATTATTAATTGTGTTCTACTCAGTTGTAGAAGATTTATGTTCTTCTTTTTTAAAGATTAAAAGTTTGAAAGGTTTTAAAAAAAAAAGAAAAACTACATTTTAAAGAATATAAAAAAATTAAAAGAATTTGAAATATTTTTTAGATTTAAAGGATATTCATTCAATTTGCTCTTAAAGATTATATTCGTGAAATGAATTCAAATTATGAAAATTATGGAAAAAGTTTTGGTTTTTTAATTTAAAAACAGGACTCATCGAGATACGACTATGGCATATCCAGTGCAACAATCTTTCCTTATTGATAGTTCGAGGTAATTGGCAACCCTATCATTCTAGAATCATCTGGCAAACACCAGCTTCATTGAAAAGGCTTAAGCAACGAAAAACAAAAAAGTTAATTGTATAAGAAGATGCTTTTGACCAATCAAATTAACTGGATAAGTTAGTTGGGATTTATGCACTTAGTCCCCAGATCCATTGGAATTTTTTGATTTACTAAGAAATCGTTTTGTTGTTCATACATACATAATTGGTCATTACAACTCTTCAGTCAGGATTATTGATCTAGTTTTTCACACCACCATCACCATTCCGAACGACAGATTTTTGAGAAACTTTTCATGGCAATTTTATTTACTCTCAGAGTTTTTGCAAGAAATTTGGTGAGAGGAAATCGCCGAAGAAATACTCTTTGTATTTTGTTTTGATGTCTGACCAGGGGCTCGAACCCTGGCTTTACGTCTAATAAACCAACACACTACCTACTATACTACGGCGACGTTTTGTTTTTAATATAGTTTTACTTGCGTTGTAAACACTTTGTTTCCATGTTTTCTTGTGAATGGCATTTAACGGGCGTCTTTCAAAAGAGATTTCTTTGTAAAGAGATTTCATAGCAAATTAATGACTCCCATGGGCTATTGTACTTTTGTTGGGCATGCTGCAGGCGCTGTGCTTCTAAAGAGGAAGAAGAGATTGTCTCTCACCCTTTGTGTCAATGCCAGGCCTTTGTCATAAAAAACAGAGGTTTCTGCCTTTTCATTTTCTGACATACTTTACCGTGTGTTTGCATTCCGGCAAATGGCATCTACAGGAGCTGCGGTTCTAAAGAGAATGGAGAGAATGATTCATCTTATATGTCAGTCCCTTGCACTATTTCACCGATAGTTTGAATACTGGCAAATGGCAGGAGTTGTGGATCTAAGCAGGAAGAAGAAAAGGACGGAGTCTTCTGACTTTGGATTTTTTAACACACTTGACCAAGGCGTTCACTAACATCAAGATTGCTGAAACAGGAAGATTTATTTTGCAATTTGGTTTCGTCTAGAGTATGTTTGATGCCCAGGCTGAATGTTGGTTGTGGTATTGCAATGGGACTAAATGCTGACCGAAATCATCTTACCTAGCCTAAGGTAACCTGCATATTTAAATTTTATTTGATAGCACCTACAAACGGGGCAAAAATTTCAAAAAGTCACGGGTCGATTAATCTACCAACGAGTGATGCGATTCCAAATCACTACAAGTACAACTAATACATAAACTTGCGGTAACATACATACAGTGACGAGCAGAAGTGATTGCATGTGCACAATACGGAGTTTCGTCATCCACAAAAATAAAACCATACAAGCAAATACCAAAAAAAGAAATTAATTTTAATTCTTTATTTTATTCTTAATAAATAGCAGTAAAAAAAACAGTAATTAATGAAATGAATTCAGTGAGTTTGAATGAAAAAACGAAAATAACCCATATAAACTCAATTTTGCACGTTTCAAGAAAATTCAAGAAACTAGCCCAATTTCAATATTTGGTCCATAGACCCTTATTAGAAATAGCTTGATTTACGCAGTTTGAGATGCTTTCTATCAAATGATCAATAACATCTTTCGGAATTCGATTCCATTTCGCATTTATACGATCCCAAAGTTTGACCATGTTTGTTGGGGCTGTTTCGTACTGTCCGAGCCGGATTTTCACGAATAGCCAAAGATTTTCAATCGGATTGAGGTCGGGACTTTGTGCCGAAAGTAGTAATTTAAAGAATAAATTTTTCAAATTTTGTGCCTTCAAATATATTTTTCATGGTACTTAATTTAATTTTTCCCATACATAATAGCCTACTTATACGATAACATTACTTGTCACCTTGTACTGTGACATTATAATTCAATACAAATGATTCATTAGTTAAACAAATACATCCTATTGTCGTTGTGATTAACATTTTTGTAGTTTATAATACTACTTGTAGCCACTTCGTTATTCTTTTTATATATCCTTATGATAATATAGAGTACGACTATGTAAACAGCAACATAAACACCTGAAGGAAAGTATCCGCACTGCAACATAAATCTCCCTTAACGAATACCTATTTGGTTAGTAAAACAATAACAAAAACAACATTAACTACATATTGTAGGGTACTAGATGTAGAAAAGTAAAACTCTCTGCAGCATGTGTTTCAACAATAGTTTACAACTTAGGGTATGACGTTGTGCTATTATTCTGCCTCTTCTTTATTAATAAAAACGATTTTATAAAAATATACTTTAAAATCTGATAGTTTTTAATATTTATAAAAAAAATGTGTTTGAAGCACCCTTGATTTAGTAGCATACAGTAAGACCTCACTTAACGCCGTTTCAATATTACACGGTTGCAAATGAAACGGTTATGCACTAACAAAAACCGGTGGACTATATAGCGACGGTGTATACTATGTATCTTTTTCAAAGCTCTTTTGCTAGTCTGTCCAGAAAAAAAAATCTAAATGTATTTCCCGATGTCACAATCACAGCACTAAATTACTGTAATTTGTCGTAATGAGCTGTCTTAACCCTGCGTCCATACAGTCATTTGTACTTCTCCTAATTTGTATACGGTACAACCATGATGTCTCCTCCAAGTCCATTGCCCTGAAAAATTTCAGGATGCTGCTCGGAGTTAGCAATAACAATTCCTTGTTCACAGAACATAAGATCCGTTGGAAAATTCCAAAAATATGTTGGAATGATTCTCCTGATCACAAAATCTACAGAGAAAAACCCCATTCTCCAACAGTAAAAGGATACGTATTTCAATGCCATACTTTCTATCAATATACGTTGCAAAGTATTTTTTGTATTGCCTATCGGGCTAGCTCGGTAAGCTACAAACTAGGGATGCCAAACGGAATTGATTTTCAAAAATCCCGGTATATTTCGAGATAATACGGGCTCCAAAAATCCAATTCCAATATGAAGAATTATATGTCATTAAAAATAAAATATAAAATTTAAGAAAATTATTTGGATTCCAAAAAAAGATTAAAGCCTTTAACGTGTGATCTGATAGGCTTGAACGAATTTTGTTGTCAACATACGCTGCCGTTGAAAAACACTTCTCGCAATCAACATTTGTTGGTAAAATAGTTCCAAGATATCTGTATACACCTCTACCACCTCCTGATGTAAATAAATTTGTTTCTTTGGACAGTTGAGTATCTAAATCGGTTACCCTTTTAATTCATTTTATAGGGCTTTTGCATTCTTCAATGCCATCAAATAATTTTTTATCACTGGAAGTAGGATTTTCCTCATCTGAGATGCTATTATCAAAGTCAAGTGACCTTCAAGACCTTTTGTAGGGTCAAAATACATATAAATTTACAATCCCGAAAATCCCGAAAAATCCCGGGACAAGTTTTTAAAAATTCTGGGATTCGAGATTTTGTGAATCCCGAAAATCTCGGGATTTCGGGTTTCGGGATTTCCCGATTGGCATCCCTAGTATGTACCTCTACCTCCTGATGTAAATAAATTTATTTCTTTGGACAGTTGAGTATCTAAATCAGTTATCCTATTAATTCGTTTCACAGTCAAGAAAATCCCGAAAAATCCCGGGACAAGTTTTTAAAAATCCCGCGATTCGGGATTTGAGAATCTCGAAAATCCCAGGATTTCGGGATTCGAGATTTCCCAATTGGCATCCCTAATACATACATAATTGGTCATTATAACCCATTAGCTTATTATACCATTTAGGTAGTATGTGTTAATTTTATAACTGGTGGAACCTACAGTTTAAAGTCGATTCCGAACGACTGATTTTTGGGAAGCTTTTCATGGCAATTTTTATTTAATCTCTGAGTTTTTAGCAGAAATCTACTGCTGAGAGAAAGGCACCGAAGAAATATTTTTTTAATATTTGTTTTTGATGGGCTGAACTCGCCACACACACTACCTACAGCGACTAGCTCATTTACACACATACATAATTGGTCATTACAACCCTTCAGCCAGGATTATTGACCCAGTTTCTCATACCAATTATATTGTGTGTGTTAATTTTATTTGAGTGGCGCAACCTAGAGTTTAATAAAGTCGTCTCCGAACGATAGATTTTTTGGCAAACTTTCATTGGAATTTTGTTTCTACTCTCCTGCTGAGAGGAAAGTCGCCCGAACAATCTTTTTTTGTATTTTGTTTTTGATGCACTGGTGGCGCGAGGCTCTGACCCTGCATTTATGTCTAATAAGGCCAACACATTACCTACTAGATCGACGGGCGACTTCTTGGTGGTCCAAACGGTTATAATCAATGAAAAAGGTTGGTTTGTCACAGTGCCCCCTTTAATTGCGTGCCATAATTCTTAACAACTTCAGACAACCAATGCATTAGAAGACTGTTCAAATCAATGCTCCTCTAAACACTTTGAGAGAGTAATTTAAGGCTTTTCCTTCACTCCGAGGTATATTAATATAAGAGATAAAAGATGGTAAATAGCCAACACAAAGTACAGCGATCAGAGAAGTAAACAACATAGAACAAAGTGCATACAACACAAGAAACAACAAGAAAAATGGAAAGAAGTTGTTTACATCTTTAGATTGTTCACGAAGGCCGTCATCCTCCATCGAGAGTATTTATCATACTGTAGATTTAGCGATATAAAAGTCAAGACATAACGAGTTCGTATTAAGATAGTCGTGTGAGATGCCATCACTTTGGTTAAGAATTAAATCCGTTGGTGTTAAGCACGAGAACGAACTATAATTCAGTCACGCTTCTGTGCAACGAATATTCAGTGAAAGTTCCCACTATGAAAGACATTTTAACAACTTGTACGAACTCGTTAAAATTCAGGCACTAAAAAGTTTAAAATTTTAAACGAAAGCCTCTAAACTACACTAAAAACTGGGTATGACTGGAGTATCTTATTAGGATTCCTTACATGGGAATATAACGAATTTTATAAAGCAAATAAACACCTTTTATGTATTAAATCTAGTGGTAAAATCTCTCCAACGATAATTATAAATTCTAAATCAAAAAAGTGCCATGCATTTATAAATTTATAATACACAGCCAAGAAGGTCTTTATTATTCACAGCACAAAAACAAAATTAATAGTTAAAGAAAAAAACACAACAACAACAAGAAAAACAAAAAGATGTAACAAATTATTAGCATCAGATACGAACTAATTTTCTAACTTCTTGATTTATTCATGAATTAACACTCACTATAAAACCTAGCAAAGAGAATTACAAAAAAAACAACAACAACAGAAACAAAATATTGTGGTGAGTAAGTAAATATTCGAAAATATTCGAACAAAATATAGGACTATTGAGAGAGAGAGAGAGGGAGAGAGAAAGAGGTTTTTTTGCAAATAGACTTGTTATTTTTAAACAGAATTCTGTTGGCATTCACACACACATATACGACCAATAACCAAAAAATTATTGGGAGTCAACCAGGAAGTCTGTCAGTCAAGTAGGCAGTCAGTCAGTCAAGTAGGCAGTCAGTCAGTCAAGTAGGCAGTCAGTCATCGAAGCAGGAAGGCGCTCATTTAGTAAAAAGAAAGCCAGTCAGAGTTTTCCTCCGCCCAGACAAAAACTGAAGTCGAATGAAAAATAAAATAAGAAAAAAGAAAATGGAAATGGAAAAACGGAATGTCTGGTTGTAAAAGCAGGGAGTTTAATAGACTAATACCCAAGCCGTTGTTGCTGTTATTAAATTATTCATTGAAATATTGAGAAATTTGCTTGGCTACACAACATTTATTTCGTGTTTTTTTTCTTAGAATTTTGACTTCACGTAACTTTAAGAATGACAAATAAAATCTTAACGTAAAATGTATGAAACAAAAAAAAAATCGAATTTAAACTCGTTTTAAGGGGTTTTTCTTCTTGTGGTGGGGGCTTTAAATTTAATACCCAATTTTCTAAAGAAATAACCGAAAATCATTAAAGTGAAGGAATTGATTTTTGAGAGAAAATTATTTTCAATTTGATGTCCACAAGGATAAAAAAAAATCTCTTTTACTTTTGCAATACCACAAGGACTCTTTAAGGCCGTAATACAGCTTTGGTTTCGAAAATCCTTTAATTTTCTTTCTTTTTTCATGGCAAATCTTACGCACAAATTTTTATTGATCCTTAAGGTGTTGGTAAGTTTAAGTTGAGTAGGGTCAGTTTATGAATTTTCATATTTGTGTTCGAAATATATGAGTTCGTAGATTGCTACTAGAAGAAAAATAAATTTGTGTTTAATTTTAATTAAAATTCTTTATTTCTGCACTACTTTTCTACCACTGTTCGAACTTATTCCACGTATACAACGATAACTTTCACAGTTTGTACTTGTTCGTGATATTTCTCTGCTTACCAGCTTTTTGTAAGCAACAACACTTGTTAGTTATTCTTCTTTGCTCACAATCTTTTTGTAAACACAACCCTAACAACTGTTTTCTTCACGCAACTTGTCTGCACACAAGCGTGACTGAATTATAGTTCGTTCTCGTGCTTAACACCAACGGATTTAATTCTCAACCAATCTGAAGTAATCTCACACGACTATCTTAATACGAACTCCATTATTGCTTGCTATGTCTTGACTTTTATATCGCTAAATCCGCAGAATGATGAATGCTCCCGAAGGAGGAAGACAGCCTTCGTGAACAATCTAAAGATGTAAACAACTTCTTTCCATTTTTTTGTTGTTTCTTGTCTTGTATGCACTTTGTTGTTGGTTGTTTACTTCTCTGATCGCTGTACTTTGTTGTTGGCTATTTACATCTTTTATCTCTTATATTAATATACCTCGGAGAGAAGGAAAAGCCTTAAATTACTCTCTCAGAGTGTTTAGAGTGAACAGTCTTCTAATGCAATTGGTTGTCTGAAGTTGTTAAGAAATTATGGCACACTATTAAGGGATGTGAAGGCCAACCTTTTCATTGATTATAGCCGTTTGGACCACCAAGAAGTTGCCGTGGTCTAGTAGGTAGTGTGTTGGCTTATTAGACGTAAAAGCCAGGGTTCGAGTCACAGGCCAGACATCAAAACAAAATACAAAAAGTATTTTTTCGGCGATTTCCTCTCAGCCACAGTCGCAGTGATATCAATCATTATCAACTGGAGCAACAAATATTCTTTTGTACTGTCTTCAAATTATACAGGGCTCCCTGATGTCCCCAGGATGCTTAATTTTGGTATGAATTAACTCCGCGTGAACTCCAAATATATAGTATATAGTAGCCATTTGAAAGGGTTTCTACCTTGTAGAAATGTCATTTGAATTTTACTATTTCTGAACAGCCTAATGCAAAACTTAAATCTCTTGATTAGCAAAAGTTTAGACCGCCTGAATTGAGGAGAATCTCCCTCTCTCTTCATATTTCTTTCATCAAATATACCTTTCTAAACTACCATTCCTATTCTACCGAGAGATTCTGGATACATTAACTGAGTGGAAACTTCTCTACGGATAAGCGCTTTTGTAGCTTTATTGTCCTGAATTATCACCCCTTTCCTCCTGTCCAAATAGTCTAACACTAAATTCAAAAAATTCAGATTGTATTGCGATATCACGAATATCCTATTCTGGATCTGATAAAGCGTCAAATTGTAAAAATAATAAAGCGGAAATGAAATGATAAAGCGGAAATTGTAAAAATAATCGTCACAAACTCGGCATGAAAATTCAGTGTGATGTTCGCTGGAACCTACACATTTTTCAGTCCATTAGCTTCTTAAGGGGGTGCAAAAAATACTTCAATTCATCTGATCTTCTCACTATTTACACCACTTATATCCAAAAGATAAAGGAATACAAGTCTTGTGCCTCAAAGTCTATTTTAAGATTTCTCCACCGCGCATAGAATGATGGTAGGGTATCGAACTCCATTGATTCATTGGACCATCACTGTTCTATCACTTTGATCGAGCGAAATTCCCGAGAATCATGTATTCTTACGTAACACTCATCGTATACATACGTATGTGATTGGTTGGCCAGTGGATCGCACCCTGCATTACAGACAAAATTCGTTCTTTAGTCAGACTAGTCATATGTGGAACTCTCTTTGTGCGGAGGTTGTAATTTTTTGGAATTTAAGGGATGAAAAAGGCATAAAATACAGAAAAATCATCACAGGTGTTCTCAGACCTGGCAAATCCACCATAGACCAGATGTTCACACTGTGCCAAATCCTGGAAAGGGCCCACGAAAAACAAGTCGACACACACCATCTTTTTGTCGACTATAAGGCAGCCTTCGATAGCCCCATAAGGGAAAGTGTTTTTGCCGCAATGTCTGAGCTCGGTATACCTGCGAAGCTGATAAGGCTATGCAGAATGACGTTGAGTAATTCCTGCAGCTCCGTCAAGATAGGAATGGACCTCTCCAAACCTTTTGATATCGTGCGAGGTTTCAGACAAGGCGACCCCTTATCTTGCGGCGAGCTTTTCAACTTCATAATGGAGAGTGTCCTGCGAAAGGCAGGGGTGCATCGCAATGACACTATTTTTCAAAAAAGTGTCCAGTTGAATACGTACGCTGACGACATCGACATCATAGGTCAGACCAAGCGAGATGTAACTTCTGCCTTTAGTGCTATTGAACGGGAGTCTAAGAAGATGGGTTTGACAGTAATTCCTGCAGCTCCGTCAAGGTAGGAATGGACCTCTCCAAACCTTTTCATACCATGCGAGGTTTCAGACAAGGCGACCCATTAACATGCGATGACCTCATCAACTTTGTCTTAGAAAGTGTTCTGTTCGGCAGGAGTGCATCGCAATGGCAATATTTTTCAAAAAAGTGTCCAGTTGAATACGTACGCTAACAACATCGACATCATAGAACGTATTAAGCAAAATGTAACTTCTGCCTTTAGTGCAATTGAACGGGAGTCTAAGCAGATGGGTCTGACAGTAAATGAAGGCAAAACGAAGTATGTGTTATCGACAAGTAAAGACGTGCGTCGTATTAATTCTCACATTACGGCCGATAACTATACTTTTGATGCAGTCAAGGAATTTATTTATTTTTGCTCCGCCGTTATCAGCAAAAATGATGTCAGTCTCAATAGGCAATTGAGTAGCAGAGACCTCTCTCGTAAGCCGAAACTAATACTCTACAAGACGCTCATCTTACCCGTGCTTCTTTATGACGCAGAGGCATGGACCCTATTAAAAACTAATGCAGCAGCCTTGAGGGTATTCGAGAGAAAAGTCCTACGTAAGATCTTTGGTCCAGTGCGAATTGGCGATGATTTCCGCATCCGATCCAACAGTGAGCTGTATGAGCTCCTCAACGACATAGACGTTGTGCAGCATATTAATATCTAGCGGCTGAGCTAACATGTCATTCGAATAGAGGAGGATGCTCCGGCGAAACGAGTATTTGATGATGATGAGAGAACGACCTTGTATCTGTTGGAAGGACTAAGTCGAGGAAACCCTCTCATCGATTGATGTGACCAACTGGTCCGGCCAGGTCATTCGAAGGAAGGAGGATGCTCCGGCGAAACGAGTATTTGATGATGATGAGAGAACGACCTTGTATCCGTTGAAAGGACTAAGTCGAGGAAACCCTCTCATCGATTGGTGTGACCAACTGGCATAGGCGCTTAAGAAGCAGAGGCGCCGTTAAAAATATATTACTTCACTTCTCGTTATTACTACCTTAAATTTACAATAGTAACAATTTCAAAGCAAATACAAAGTCTAAAGTGGCTTTTAATGTTCTAAAAGAAAGAAAATTTTTAATTCCCAAAAATTCTGGATCGTCAAAATAAGGACCTAAATGGTCCTATCGTCAAAATGATTTTTTTAGAGCACAAAATCATCAGAATGACGATAAAACGTCAAATCTGGCAGCTTTTCCTGTAACAATATCAAATCCAATATTCAATTCCTGTAAGAAGATCAGTCGACAAACCGTAACCCATGGCTACTTTATTAAGATTCTACTGAATATGATAAAAACTACAACGAAAACTGCGATCATATCTTAAATATTAATTTTCTCTGATATGACTTTGTCGTATATTGACGAGTTATTTTAACCATAAAATTTAAAACGAAATGAATAACTTAATAAAATTGGCAATTGGGCATCCTTCCCCTGGCAAGAGCTGGTTTTTAATTTAATTGTTTTCTATTAAAACATTTTCTTCTTCATTATTTTTTATTTTGTATTCCTTTTTTGTGGTTTTATTAAAAACAAAATTAAATAAAACACACACACAAACATACACAGTCAAGTTTAATTGTATTGGACAAGAATTAACAATTTTTCTTCTATCTCTCTTCCAATAAACAGCAAATAATTGATTTCAAGGCCTTTACAAAAACGTCTCCTACTGTTTATTTCAATATTTACCCGTCATTGTGTAACACGATTAACGATTGCCCATAAATTATTCATGAATTTCCTTTTCAGCTTAGTTTTTTCATCATCTCACCAACACCAGTTGAAAAGAAAATCAAAACACAAACGAATACGTGTGTGACAGGGTGTTTTAGTGGAAAACCACAAACGGCAAAACAATGGAATTTGTCTAGAAATTCGTCTGAAAAACAAAACAAACAAAAAATGCAAAGAAATGTTTTGGGAAAATTAAATATTTTTGGGGAATAGATTCTGTTAAAGCGTAGACATTTGAATTTAATCTCAAGGCGCTTATAATTAATTCAACAATATCTGTGGGGGAAATGTTTAAATTCCATGGAAAAATTATTCAAATGGCATAAAGGATGTTTTCAAGAATATTATGAGGATGAAAAATATTCCTTCTATCTATCTATACGCACATCATTACAACCCTTTTAGTCAAGATTACAATTTAGCTTCTTACACTACCCATGTTATGTGTTTAAATTTTATCCATGAAGGGCGGCACCTACAGCTTAATGTTAACTGCGAACTACAGATTTAAGAAATTTATTTGCCATCAGAACTTTTGCCGGAGAACTGCTGAGTGAAAGTCGCCAAGGAAATACTTCTATTATAATTCGTTTTGTCTGATAATGTCTGACCCAGATGTTGAACCATCTACACGCCAGTAATACTTTTTTGGTTTACTTTTTCTGTCTTGACAGTCTCTTGTCTACACAAATGTAGTGGCATCCTTTATAGGTTAATATTGGACTGCACATGGTTGGGTGGACAATGCATTGATGCTTTTCAGTCTACAGGGTGGCTGATATATAATGCAACAAAGTAAAGCGCTATATTTTTTTTAATTTTTTTTTAATTTTATTGTTCAAAACCAAAAAATAACATTAAATTTTTGAACCAATTTAGTTTTGTTCGAATTGGCCACCTTTGGTACGAATTATGGCCTTCCAGCGGCCGACAAAGCCATCACAGGCTGCACGAAAGTGGCTCTGTTGTATTTTGGCCCATTCCCGTCGAAGCGCCGTCTTCAGATGATCGACAGCTTTGCATTTTTTTAGTGAAAACCTTACTCTCCAAAATGCCCCAGGCGCAAAAGTCCAACGGCAGCATCATTCGACGAATATTGTGAAGTCAGGATTACGACCTAGCTCCTCCTATACCACATATGTTACGTGTGTTAATTTTTACATAAGTGGCAGGGCCTACAGAATAAAATCGACTCCAAGCAATAGGTTTTTTGAAAAACTTTATATGATACTTTTACATGAATATTTTAAGCCAGTACTCACAGGATCTCACTGTTCTTATCGAGGCTTATCGCAAAAGCGGTGTAGATAATCTTGTGTTGATGATATTCGCTATCTATTTATATAAGAATGAATGTGTGTTTATTTGTTTGAAGTTTAAAGACGGCTAAACGGCAGGACCGATTTTCTTGAAATTTTACAAGAACCTTCCTGTATATCTGGAAGGAACTATAGGCTTTATTTTATTATTTTAAAATTTCAAGTAGGTGTAGTGCCGCGCCCACATACCCAATAAGTATTTAATATCGCATATCTAATAAACTGCAACAGCTAATGTCATCAAATTTTGTATAGATGACTTTTACGTGTATATAAACAAAATGGGCGGATTGGCCATAGTGGGCGTGTCACGTCCCATAGTCTATATATATAGTAATGAGTGCTTGTTTGTATGTACCTTATAGTCTCGTAAATTATGCATTCGATCATGTTATGATCTTTAGCAAAGTTGTTGCGTATGAGTCGACGAAGATTTCTAATTTGGTATGACCAATATCCGATAGGTGGCGCCACTGAAAATTACTTAAAATCAATTAAATCGTAAACTGTACATTTAATTGTAGTCGCCGTGGTCTAGTGGGTAGTGTGTTGGCTTATTAGACTAAAGGCCCGGGTTCGAATCACAGGTCAGACATCAAAACGAAAAATATTTCTTCGGCGATTTCCTCTCAGCAGATTTCTGGCAAAGAGTCTGAGAGTAAAAATTGCCATGAAAAGCTTCTCAAAAATCAGTCGTTCGGAGTCGACTTTAAACTGTAGGTCCCGCCAGAGACCTGCGCCGATCGGCTGACAGCCGGCTAAGCCGAGCCGCCGACAAAATTTAAAAGCCGCCGCCGCCGAAAATTTATTCGGCTCGATTCGGCTTGAATTCAGCCGCCGTTTTCTGTATGTAAGAAAATTAAAATATATGAAAATATGTTTTTAATATTGTACACAGCAAAATTTTAATTATATTTACATACATACATAATTGGCCATTACAACCCTTCTTTCAGAATTACGACCTAGATTCTCACACCACTTATGTTGTGTGCGTTAATTTTATACATGAGTGGCGGGACCTTCAGTTTAAAGTCGACTCCGAACGACAGATTTTTGAGAAGCTTTTCATGGCAATTTTTACTCTCAGAGTCTTTGCTAGAAATCTGCTGAGAGGAACTCGCCGAAGAAATATTTTTTCGTTTTGATATCTGACCTGGGATACAAACCCGGGCCTTTTGTCTAATAAGCCTACACACTCCCCACTAGACCACGGCGACTTCAATTATATATAAAATATGATATTTATATTTTTGTTTTACTTGACTTAAATACATTATTGAAGTTTTTTTTGTTCATTTTGAGATATATTATAGAAAAATTTTTAATTTTTTGATATGGAAATTTTGAATACCCTTTCTTGTTTTTGGTGAATGGGGAAACACTTTTAACTTTACGTTAAATTTTTTAAAAGACAAAATGGAGAACCAAGGAACTACAAATTTCAATTTTCAATAATTTAAATGAGTTAAATTCATCTGATTCCGACGACGACCTTGCAATTTTTAATAGTATTGATTTCCCAAAACAATAATTGAAACTCCAATTTCAATTAGCTTTTTACCCAATTTTTTTTTTTTTTAAATATTATTTTGAATACTTATTTCTGATAATTGTTTTGTAAGTGTTATAAAATGCGAAATAATTTCAGGTTTGGAGTTTCTGCGTCGACATCAAACCTCTGTAACCATTTACGTGCTCATGGTATTGACGTAAAATCAAAAAAAATTTTAAATTCGAATGCCAAAATAAAATTCTTATTTTCAGGAAGTTCTAAAAATGCAGATTCCGAAAAATTTGCTAACGCACGTCTGCTTGTGGAAATGTGCTGCAGACATCTAAGGCCCTTTAACATAGTGGAGCAACCAGGGCCATTTTATTTATGTCATTTCGGATCACAGCATACCAGTGTTGCCACCTTATGTGTAATTACACATATTGTGTGTAATTTTTGATTCTGCGTGTAGCATGCGTGTAATTAGCTTCGTGTGTAATTTTACTTTTTGTTCTAATTTTTTCTTTAGTAGCTAATTTTTAATAATCGATTTGCTAACAATAATTATTTAGTAAATTTACTGCAATTTTTGGCAAAACCTCTGAGAGTAAATAAAGATTCTCAAAAATCTACCATTTGGAGTCAATTTTAAAGCTGTAGGCTCCAACACTCATATAAAATTAACACACATACATAAGTGGTGTGAGAAGCTAGGTCGTAATCCTCACTGAAAAGTTGTAATGACCAATTATGTGAGGCTAATGTTTCATACATGGGTTTACATGTCTTTTTTGTTCTTTAAATAAATGTTGGAAATGTTGTATGCATATTATTTAAATAAATAAAAGAGCCGCCGAAACTTTACCATATTTCGGCTGACAGCCGACTTAAGGCCGCCGCCGAACCTTTTCAGGTTTAGCCGCCGCCGCCGATCAATTTGCTCGGCGCAGGTCTCTGGGTCCCGCCACTCATGTATAAAATTAACGCACACAACATAAGTGGTGTGAGAAGCTAGGTCGTAATCCTGACTGAAGGGTTGTAATGGCCAATTATGTATGTATGTACATTTAATCATGTTATGATCTTTACCAAAGTTGATACGTATGAGTCGACGAAGATTTCTAATTTGGTATGACCAATATCCGATAGGTGGTGCCACTGAAAATTACTTAAAATCAATTAAATCTTAAACCGTGTATTCTTTAACAAAGTTACTACGTATGAATCGACGGAGATTGGTGCGATGGATGGCGTCACTGAAATATATTCAAAATGAATGACAAGCAATTGGTCGATCTACACCTCAAGCACGGAAGAAAAGAGCATTACGAACCTCAGAATCAGACGAGCACTCTGACTGGAAAATCTTCGAGTATATGCCGCTGAGAGCCGTTCGCATGAACCACTTGAACAACGAGAAATTAGTTTAAAAACTGATCGAATACGTACTATTCAGGCCAATTCATCTGAATCATCAGGACAATGGGAAACAAAATCAATAAAATGATTTAAAATTAATTGAACATTTGTGTAATGCCTTTCCTTCAAATTTATTTTGGTTGGGGTGCGCAGCTACACGTGCACGGTATAGCTAGTAATTTTATAAATCAAAATATAATGTTGTTCTCCTCTTATTGGTTGGATCATTTAATTTATCGTAGTTTAAAGCCATCCAAAATGTATTCACTGTTCAAAAATATCATAATTATCAGCTTCCTTTTCATATAACAAAACATTGCACACAAAAATACACTCAGCCACAAAAGTATACATACGGTTAACAAATACCAGAAATTTTTTTAAACAATCCGTCTTCGTGAAGTCGCCATGGTCTAATAGGTAGTGTACTGGCTTATTAGACGTAAAGCCAGGGTTCGAGTCCCAGGCCAGACATCAAAATAAAATACAAAAAATGTATTTCTTCGGCGATTTCTTCTTAGTAGATTTCTAGCAAATATTCTGGGTATCAAAATAAAATTGTCATGAAATGCTTCTCAAAAAAATCTGTTATTAGGAGTCGACTTTAAACTGTAGGTCCCACCACTTATGTATAAAATTAACAAACACAACATAAGTAGTATTAGAAACTAGGTCAATAATCCTGACTGAAGGGTTGTAATGACCAATTATGTATGTCCATATGCATGTCTTCGTTGAAAATCTTTATAATTGTCTGAGAACTTTCCTTGATTTTAAGACGGCCTTTGAAATTTGTGAATTTTTAATCGGGTGTATGTATGCTATTGTGGGCCTGCACAGGGCCTGCAAAGGCCACACAAGTGTACATACGATTAACAAATTTCAGACATTTTTTAACCAATACCTTTTCGTTGAAAATCTTTATAATTGTCTACCAACTTTCATAAACTTTAAGGCAGTCATTGCATTGATTCAGAAATTTGTGAAATTTTTTAATCGTATGTATACTTTTGTGGGCCTATGTACCTTGGAATTAAAAAATAAAAATTTCCAATCCATTGATCAATAAAAGGAATTTTATAAAATTTATTTTATTTTATTTATCTTGTAGTTTCGCTTAAAATCGATTAATTATGCAAAATTTAATCAATACTTTATTTGCAAAAATACTTTGTTGGCAACTAAAATTTAATTGCAATCGCCATTATAAATAAACAATTTTTTTTTATTTTTAAATTCAAACTGAATATGGAAATTATTTCCAACAGCAGAAAATTTCTTTTTCCATGCACAGAAGCATTTTCTATTAAAAATGCAAATTTATTACAATTGAAAAGGGGGGTATAAGGGGTTTAGGAAAAAAAAGAATTAATTTTACTTTGCATTGACCATGCCATATGGCTATATATCATATAAATTGCGGTCATTAGAAATTTTGTTTAGGTTTATTCCAGTTTTCAAAGAATTCATGCAATTATTTTACAAAAAAAAAAACAATAAAGAAATTGATTATAAAGAATTATTAAAAACGAATTTACCAAAGATAAACATAAGGTTGGAATTAATTTTGAAAATTTTTAAGGACTTCAAATGCAGTCAAAAAGAAAAGTACAGGGTGTAGCGAACGATTGAATGCAGTTTGTAGTGGGTAACGCAGATATTTAGAGTAAATTAGTGAACAAATGAAAGGGATACATACATACATCCGAAGAGCATAACTTATTGCTGTAAATTTTCTATATCCGGCCTCTTCACTTAATACAGCAGAAATTTCATAATCTTGCTTCACCACTAGTCTAGTAGGTAGTGTGTTGGCTTGTTAGACACGAGGCCACAGTTCAAACCCCCAGGTCAAACAACCCCAATAAAACAAAAATCTGAAAAATTATTTTTTCGGCGATTTCCTTTCAGCAGATTTCGTACAAAAACTCTGAAAGTAAATAAAATTGTCTGTCGTTCGGAGTCGTTTTTAAACTGTAGGTCCCGAGACTCATGTATGAAATTAATACACACACAACATAAGTGGTGAGTGTTAATTTTATACATAAGTGGGCTGGACCTACAGTTTAAAGTCGACTCCGAACAACAAATTTTAAGAAACTTTTCATAGCAATTTTATTTTGACACTCAGAATTTTTACCAGAAATCTGCTGGGAAAAAATCGCCGAAAAAATCCTTTTTTTTTGTATTTTATTTTGATGTCTAGCCTGGGATTCTAACCCAGAATTTTTTGTCTAATAAGCCAGCACAATCCCTACTTGACCACGGCGACCTCACTACATTTAACGATAATTACAGCAGCACGTCTGTATGTCAATGTTGAGATTTTAAGATTAATACCCTGGCTCGTAATCGTGTGATCTGTAACAACTTTCGTTTATAAAAGTTGGACACCGCAACTCTCATTTTCTCGCACGTAAAGTGACTATTTTTGAAGTCGTCGGGGTCTAGTAGGTAGTGTGCTGGCTTATTAGACGTAAAGCCAGGGTTGGAAGTTTTAGAAGTCTCCTCAACCTTCAATATGCAATCCGGACGCGGATATGAGCATGAAGGTGGCCATAGGGCCAAAAGAACTCCACTCCGAAGTAATACCACCGTAGTTCCGGAGTGGGCACACCGGTCCACGGGACGAGGGGGGGATTTAGTGGGTGAGGGCCTCACACACGGAGGACGTGACGGCTTCCTCTATGGTGCGGTTAGGTACATTTACCTCTCCTCCGCGTACAAAAAAAACTTTCATTTTCCACCTAGAGGACCCGTGTACTTTAATGATATCTAGAACTGATCCAACTATATTTATCATGGAAACCGGGCGTCTATATAAATATACCCGTAGCCTCACAAGCATTTCCGCAGAAGAGAACGAGGAGTAGAAGTGAAAACTACAGAACATCTCCACTGGTATTCGTGAATAGGAATCTATTGACTCAATAAAGTTAGAATTAAGACCTTTAGAACAGAAGCTTCACTGTTGTGCTAATTTGGTTGACTTATTCCCATTGTACGCATAAAAAGGGTGTCAAACAAAATATTTGCTCTCGACTAAGCAGTAACTAGCTAGTCTTTGAAGCCTCGTTAAAGTAACGAATTCGGTGTTATACAGCAGACTTAATAAAACTAAAGGAATGAAAAGAATTAAAAAAAAAAAAGCAAAAATCAACATTAACTGTGGCCAAAAGACCCATAAAATGTGTTCAATTAAGTGATGCCAATTTTACAGCCTTGAAAGTTATTCTTGCATGCTATTATGTTTTCAATTCTCTAAACATTGTTCATTTCCTTTTTGTCATTTTAACATTTCTTTTAAGGACACAACAAAATTATCTTTTCCTTTAGGCGTTAACGATAGCCTACGAAAAATATGTCAAAATGCCAAATAAAGTTTCGCTTCATTTGTTTAAGCAAATTTCTTAACAGAGAGAGAAATGATTTCAAATCAAATATATTATCTGTAATTATTTGTTGTTGTTGTATGTTAATCAATAAAACTACAGGTATTTTGCTGCTGGTCAGCAAATTTTTTTCCATTCTTTTCTCCTTCATGCTGCCACAAATCTCATTAATCTGCTGGTAAATGGATTGCATGTGTCACGCACCTCATGTCTAATGATTTTTCATACTGATTGCTGCAACTTTTGCACAATTTTTTTCCTCTTCCCATATGTTGGTAAAATATAGATCGCATTAGAAGTAACGTAGTAATGTAATGTTGGACAAATTAAGTGTTGTTAATGGATAAAGGACCTTGGGAGTTTCGTATTTAAGAAAATTATGAAAATGTTAAATGAAATAGAATTTCGAAAATATTGTGATATTTATTCTACGTAAATCCAACTGAAAGAAATTTTATGTTAAAAAAAATTGTTTACGTATGTAAAGTATGATTTACAGTAGCGAGCACAAAAAATGCAACACTGTGCCATATGATCTTTAATAAGATCTGTTTCAAAATAACGGTAACTAATTTATCTATTTTCTTTTGCTGTTAATTCTTTCAATTATAAGTTTTCAAAGTAACCACAGTTTATTCCAAATTCTGCTTTAAAAAGTTAAATATTTTTGAATTAGTGAAAAAAGTGCAAATTTTTAGCGAGCAAAAAAAATGCAACATAATAAAAAAATAGTTAAAGTAAGTTATTTATTTAATTATAATTGAAAATTTCTTAAATAAGTTATACAACATGTGTTTTGTAATAGAAGCAGCTCTCAGCTGACAGCAAAACTGCAATCATTAAAGCCTTAGAAGAAGGAAAATCCATGCGTGAAGTTGGACACCTCTTTGGTGTAAATCAATCAACCGTATGTCAGATTAAATCTCGATTTTCCTTGAGAAATAGTGTGGAAAGGAAACCAAGTAGTGGTAATCCTCGAAGAACTACCTCTCGCCAAGACCGCCAGATGATTGAACTGGTTAAAAAAGATCCACGAAAGACCGCAGTGGACGTTGCTAATTTCGCAAATGAGCAAATGGGAGTCTCTATAGGCGTTCACACTGTTCGCCGTAGGTTGAAAGAGGCTAATTTGCATGCGAAACGACCCGCAAAGTAACCTCTCATCAGTGCAATCAATAAAAAGAAGCGCCTGGAATTTGCAAAACGTTACAAGGATTGGTCAAATGAACAATGGGCTAAAGTCTTGTGGAGCGATGAAAGCAAATTTAATTTGTTTGGTTCCGATGGGATAAATTTTGTTCGAAGACCGCCTGGACAGAGATATTCTCCAAGATATCAACTTCCAACCGTAAAACATGACGGTGGATCAATAATGGTGTGGGGTAAATAACGATATGTTTAAAAAAAATTATTGATTTTACGTCACGTATTTACAGGTGCGTTTTCCCGTGATGGGGTAGGTCCCTTAACTCAAATCGAAAGAAAAATGGACGCCAAGAAGTACTGTGAAATCCTTGGAGAACACATGCTTCCTCATCTGCGGGAAAAAATGCCTCCTGGTAGCATATTCTAACAGGATAACGATCCAAAGCACTCAAGTCGCTTAGCTCGAAAGTTTTTAAACGACAATGATGTCAATGTTTTGGATTGGTCATCACATTCTCCCGATCTAAACCCCATAGAAAATCTATGGGAGCCACTAAATATTAATTTTAAGATTTTTTTGTAAGAATTACTATTTAATTTAAATAAACACATTAAAATTTATGCTGTTGCATTTTTATTGCTCCCATAAAATTCGCACTCTTTTTAATAAATGACAAAATAATATATCATTAATTAAAAATATTTACATAATGTTATTGATAATAGGTATTTATAACTGTAGGGATTAATAACCCAAAGAAATATTTTGAACTGGTCACCATTTTTTTAAAATTATCGCACTTAAAGATAATTTTACCCAACGTTGCATTTTTTGTGCTCGCTACTGTATCTTTCGAATTTTATTCTAAACAACAAAGTACACTAATACCCCACAGAAAGACACAACTTCGAATTTGCACTAGATTTAAACGGGAAATCCCCTTTTTCTGTTTTAGCTTTGTATAAACATTTTCGTATTAACGACGCAAATCGAAGCACTAACGACGCAACTTCGAAACATGCGACGCAAAATGAAACAAAAACAACGTAACTTCGAAATCACAGAAATTTTAAAAAGACTCAACTTCGAAGCAGACGCAGAACGAGGCGGCGCAAGCCGGGATACATACATAATTGGCCATTACAACCCTTCAGTCAGGATTACGACCTGGCTTCTCACACCACTTATGTTGTGTGCGTTAATTTTATACATGAGTGGCGGGACCTACAGTTTTAAAGTCGACTCCGATCGACAGATTTTTGAGAAGCTTTTCATGGCAATTTATACTCTCAGAGTCTTTGCTAGAAATCTGCTGAGAGGAAGTCGCCGAAGGAATATTTTTCGTTTTGATGTCTGACCTGGGATTCGAGCCCGAGCCTTTTGTCTAATAATCCAACACACTACCCACTAGACTACGGCGACTTTAAACCGGGGTATTAGTGTATTATAAATAGTCGTTGTTGCTTTCTCGCTCTTTTGATTCCAACAGCAAACTATTGCCCGAATATTATTTTTTATGTCTTTGTTTTGCTTCAATTTCAGTTCTTTTCTATTGGTTTTTTAAGGACGAGATTGGTCTACTGTATCATTATTCTTATTGGCATGAAAAGATACCACAATACTCGACCTTACGATATATTCTCTTGCCCTCAATTCACATACAGTATCTCTATAACATCACCTTCAAAATTATTGCTTTGAGAAATTTCAGGATGCTTCTTGATTTAAACACGGACATTTCTTGATGGGAACCCAAGCATAGATGGAATGCATTTATGCTTCACAGTTCCTAGGAATGAATGAATCAAATTGCATCATCACTGAGTTAACATGTTGTAGTTGAGACGATTTTCATTTGCCAGAAGTGAATTTTAATTCTACAGTGCTATATAAAAGAACGGATAATAACCTCATATTATACAGTCGAACTTCTATAAATTGAATCACCATTATCCAAAAAAAACTTCAACTTATAAAAATTTCAAGTTAAAGAAGTAAAACCTGATAGAATTTCTCTCCAAGATGCTTCAACTTATAGAAAATTCAAATAATAGAAGTTCAAATTATAGAAGTTCGACTGTATATGGAAAGCCTGATGCATTACACAAATCTCATCCCATCCTCTTAGCTTTTCTTTCGTTAAGTATACCCTTCTAAATATCCTCTCCACAGGAAAATTCTAACTACATAAAGCTTATCTGCCTGCTTATTGCCGCGAATACACATATGACCTGACTTAGCAAATGTTAACCGTATTTAACAGATTCAACATCCCCTTAGTATATCCTCAGCTACTGTCTTCGATTTAAACTCTTAAGAGCTCAGTGCTTGGAGAGCAGCCTGATTGGCAGATAGTATTGATGTGATAAACGTTTTGTACCCCCCTAAACAAGTCTAATTGATTGACATTTTTGAAAGCATTAACTTCCGCTTGGAAGCAACCTGCGAGTTTCCCAATGGTCACAGAATATTTTATTATGGAACCACAAAATGATTCCTTTTTATAAAAGTATATAGCTTTCAGATTACGCCAGTCATTTTTCTAACGAACTAATTCCCAAAATAATGGCCTCTAAGCCTTAAGTGGCCGTAGTCTAATAGGTAGTGTGTTAGCTTATTAGACGTAAAGCCAGGTTTCGAGCCCCTGGACAGACATCAAAACAAAATACAAAAAGAATATTTCTTCTGGGATTTCCTCTCAGCAGATTCCTGGCAAAAATTTTGAGTGTCCAAATAAAATTGCCATGAAAAGTTTCTCAAAAATCTGACGTTCGGAGTCGACTTAAACAGTGTGTTCCATAAACACACAACATAAGTGGTGTAAGAAACTAAGTCAATAATCCTGACTGAAAGGTTGTAATGAGCAAGTATGTATGTAATGGCGTCTAATGCTTTTATTCATTTGGTGATGAAATCTCATTATCCTCTAGAGTATTCAAAGCTCTGGTCTTCACTGTTATGTTCAGCAAATCTAAATCCAACAGAACTTGCAGTATAGCTTTAGGGCAGGACTCCTTTATATTAACACCTTATTAAAGTAAAATAGTGTGTTGGATTACTTGATATGAGGCCTCGGTTCAAACCCCAAGTCAGACATGTCTAACAAAACGAAATATGAAAAAATATTTCTTCGGCGATTTCTGGAAAAACTTTGAGGAAAAATGAAATTGCAATGAAAAAATTCTCAAAAAATCTATCGCTCGGAATCGATTTTAAACTGTAGATCCTGGCACTCATGTATAAAATTAACACACACACACAACATAAGTGGAGTGAAATGCTAGATCGTAACCCTGACTGAAGGCTTGTATTGACTAACTATGTACATACATACATAATTGGTCATTACAACCCTTTAGTCAGGATTATTGACCTAGTTTCTCACACTGCTTATGTTGTGGGTGTTAATTTTATACATAAGTGGCTGGACCTATAGTTTAAAGTCGAGGCCGGACAACAGATTTTTGAGAAACTTTTCATGGCAACTTTGTTTTGACACTCAGAGTTTTTGCCAGAAATCTGCTGAGAGGAAATCGCCAAAAAAATGACTTTTTTGTATTGTATTTTGATATCTGGCCTGGGACTCGAACCGTGGCTTTACATCTAATAAGCCAGCACACTACCCACTAGATCACGGCGACCTAACTACGTATGGATATTTATCTTGTTTAACTCCATTTGAATTGTTTCCAGATTTCTGCTGTCATTGCCCTTACATTTCACTATTAACCTATCCGTATTTGGTCTACTGTGGCACGGAGCAATAGTTGATTTTAAGTTTGTTGCCACTGATTAAAACAATATTCAACCCGAGTAACTTCTTTACAGGTTTTTTGGCATTGAAGAAAATTATTTTTTTTTTTTCCAACTTAGTCTAGATTCCAACCAACACATGATAATTTAACTTGGAAAAATTCCATTTGCATTTAATAGGCTTTAAAAGTCTTCCAAGCAATCCAAATTTAGGCAAGGAAGATCTTTTAGAAACAATACCATTAGGAGTTTACCCTCATCCCGCTTTGATTTAGCCAAGCCAAGCACCCTGCTTCTGAATCAATTTTTTTTTTATTGAAATTAAAATGCAATTTTTGCCACAAATTTTTTGAAATAATAAACTTACTTTTTATGGAAATACTATTCATTTCCATACAATAAAAAAGAAAAAATCATTAAAAAAAGAAAAACGTTTTATTAAAATAAATTGCTGCAATTAAAGCCCAACCTTACCGTTCATATTCTCAGACTAAAAACAAAAGAAATAAAACGAAAAAAAATACTTGAAAAGAATACTGAAAAGAATTTTCTTAAATCACCCGTATGTACATCGGTTTCTGTACACAAAATAAAGTTCATTCCCATTGAAATATAATACAACGTATTCAATGAAATTATGCTCATTCATTCATTCATTCATTCGCTCATGTCTATAGTAAATGAATAAACGAATGACTAAGTGAATAAACGAATAAGTGAATGAATGAATGAATGAATGTGAACGTAGTCTATATTACACAGAAAAAAAAAACAAAAGTAGACGCATTTGTATAGAAATCACGTGCTAAATTAAAACTAAAACAAAAGTATTAATTTTCATTTTCACATTTCATTTTCACAGTCCTCTTCTATCTACACATTTTAGTAAAATAAAGAAACTTAAGACAGATAGACGATTATTATTAATTTAACTTACTTTGTGGTAATGGCAGACGGGCTATTTACTTAATACTTGAATAAGAAGTGATTACAATATATTAATAAAGACTTGAAAACTTTTTATTTTCTTTTTTTTGTTATTTAATCCACAATATTACAGCGAAATACCATGCTTACGATACACTAGACTTTAATAAATTTAATTTAAAATAATTTAATTTTTTTTATTATTTTCTTTTTCTCTTTTAATTTATTTTCTTATTTTTTTATTATTATTTTTTGTTATTTTTTAACATTTTTTTTTATATTCACTTCCCTATTTTATTTTTCATTTCTTCATATATCACGACGTATACTTAATATTTATTAGCCTTACATTGAGTATACGCTACATTACACAGAAAGCAAACACTTTAACACCATATTGTACCGTTACCACGTTATATAGTACGTATGTATGTATGTATACGTACTGCGATGAAATTTCAATATTTACCGCTTAGTTTCACTGTTTCCCACTAACTGAATTCCTTAAGGATACCACACAGACATGATTTTAATATTTAACAGGCGACTACACACTGTTAACAAATGCTCAAATGTTAACAGTTATTGAGCAAACTAAAAGAGAAAATCCTGTTAAAAGTTGTTTAAATTATCACAACTACACTCTCAATAATGTTATCCACCACAAAATGTGTTCAATGGGCGAATCTTATATTAAAAATTGCATTTGATAGGCTTTAGTTATGCTTCTGGGCATCAAATCGCATACAAATGCTGAAATGACAGAAAGAAAGTTTTAATTTTTTATGTTTAAATATTGTCATCAGAAAGATCCGTATTTTATTTGTAATTTAAAGAATTTAACACAGTTCAATAACACTTTAAATATTGGATTCAATAAAAAGTAAACGAGCTTGTTTAGACAAATTTAAAAAAAAATCATATTAAGAAATCGTGTACTGACATTCTGAACTGAAATCTCCAGTAACATTTATGATAGGAAATCATCGTAGTCTTGTAGATAGTGTATTGGGTTATTAAATATGAGGCTTCGGTTCAAATACCTACAACAAAACGAAATATGGACAAATATTTCTTCGGCAACTTTCTTTCAGGAGATTTCCAACAAAATTCTGAAAGTAAATAAAATTTCCATGAAAAGTTTGTCAAAAATCTGTCTTTAAACTACAAATCGCGCCACTCATACATAAAATTAACGCACACAACATAAGTAGTATGAGAAGCTAGGTCGTAATCCTAGCTGCAGGGTTGTAATGACCAATTATGTATGTATGTGAGGCCGCGGTTCAAGTCCAAGATCAAACATTTCGAATAAAACGAATGAATAAATGAAAAAATATTTTTTCGGTGACTTCCCTTAAAAATTTTGTGACAATACCGTTGAAAGTAGGTTAGGTTAGGTTAGGTTAGAGGACGTGTACTTGTCAATTCTGAGAAGTACAGTACTCGGTGGTCGAATTGACCCATTGTACTACGTCCTAGCTTCTCACACCACTTATGTTGTGTGCGTTAATTTTATACATGAGTGACGGGATCTACAGTTTAAAGTTGACTCCGAACGACGCATTTTTTTTTTTTTGGGAAGGATTCCATGGCAATTTTTTACTCTCAGAGTTTTTGCCAGAAATCTGCTGAGAGGAAGTCACCGAAAATTTATTTTAAAATTTTCGTTTTGATGTCTGACCTGTGATTCGAACACGGGTCTTTCGTCTAATAAGCCAACACTCTACCTACTAGACCACGGCGACCTCTACCGTTGAGAGTACATTAAATTGCAATGAAAAAGTTTCTCAAAACTCAACACTCATTCGAAGTCAATTTTAAGCTGTAGATCCAACCACTCACGTATATAATTAAGTACAGGGTGGCTGATATATAATGCAACAAAGTAAAGCGCCATATTTCTGTAATTTTTTTTAAAATTTTTCTTTTAATTTTATTGTTCAAAAGCAAAAAATGTTGGAATTAACATTAAATTTTAGAATCAGTTTAGATTTGTTCGAATTGGCCACCTTTGGTACGAATTATGGGCTTCAAACGGCCGACAAAGCCATCACAGGCTGCACAAAAGTGGCAGATGGTATTGAGATGATCGACACTTTGGTATTTTTTAGTGAGAACCTTACTCACCAAAATGCTCCAGGCGCAAAAGTCCAACGGATTGAGATCCGGAGATTTTGGTGGCCATTCTGCGGTAGAAATGAAGCGAGGAACCTCCTGTTTAAGCCATTTTTGGTTAACGCGTGCTGACTGCGGTGGTGCTGAGTCCTGTAGGAATGTGGCCGAAAAGTTTGTCTGCCCAGGACTTCAATACTGACATTTTCTCTATAATATTCGGTAATTATTTTGACTCCACGGTCGATGAATACGAGCGGGTAACGACCATTCGGCCGTTTCAGCGGCCCACAGCATTACCATAGGCGGCGCTTGAGTTCTGGTGGCTAATCGCAGGTGTAAATTTTCAGTTGACCTCTTTGGCAAGTAAACCCGATCATTTTGTTTATTCACAAACTGCTCATTTTGACGATTTTGTACTCCAAAAATATCATATTGACGACATGACGATTTATGCCCATATTTTGAAGATTTTTATTACAATTCCTAAATATAATCGTAGTTGAGCATAAATTATCATATGTCGTTCCAGACAATTTAAAAATTCAATTATAGCTCCAAATATTACTACCGGAAGAGCAAAGACAAGTGCCATTTTTTTTCTTTCATAGAAAAAAGGGAGCAGTGTTTAAGTAACTGTAATGCAGTGTGCGATACACTGGCCAATCGACCACATACGGATATGCTGACCGAGAAAGACGAGTGTTACGTAGAAATACATGATTTTCATAAACAAGTCCTCTTATTTCGCTCGAGCAATATTCGTTGTTGTAGCGATAGAACAGTGAAACACAAGTCGTATTACAATCATGTTTCAAAGACTTAATGGAGTTGGGTATACTATCGTGAATAACGAGCTACTATAGCCTCTCCTATAAACGGTCGAGAAGCCTCAAAATAGACGTTCAGGGCTAACTCATACATGACAATTGATGAATTGCAAATGAGTTTCTACGATTACTCATACAGATTCATAACTTTAGAAAATGTATAAATGAGTCGTACATCAAAATTTACAGCCTTAGTTGTTGTTGCATTTAAAAAAGACACATAAGCAAAGCAGATAGGGCGGCTAGCACACAAACACACTACCATTTAGTGAGTATTTTAGTATTCGTAAGCGAATTACACTTATTTTGTGATTCTTGTAAATGTTGAATTATGGAAAGTCGAAATCAGCAACATCAGACGTGTTGTTAAGTATGAATATGATGAGTACTTCAAACTTTGACTATGAGTAGAGGTTCCATGATATTAAAATAAGCATGAATGATACTTATAAGTATCAGAAATTATGAGTATGATTCGATTCTAGATACACAAAAACAATTCATGTGACTTTAATAATGGACTATGTATTTTTTCAAATTATAAAAATTGCTAAATTACTCTTCGCATTCCGAGAAACTATTTCTTTCACAAATTGATTATTGTATTCATAAAAAATATTTTTGGTTAACGGCCTTACCAAATTAGATTAATAAACCCTTTCTAATTAAATTTTACTTTTTACATGAATTGCTTTTTTATTGTACATTTCTCTGTTATTTAATTATTATTTTATGTTGCATTGGCATCACTAATTTGCTTTTTGCTGCTCACAAAAATAGAAAATAATTTAATTTCGACAGGAGCTCCTTGGGTTTTTGTCTTGGCTTTTTCTGTTCTGCCTTCAATATAATTGTATTCATATAAACTTGGCGGCTTTCTGTTGTCCGTCGTCTGTCATCTATTTGTTTATACCTTAATGCAGCAACTTTAAAATTCACATCAAACAGTGATTTATTCGATTGTTATGGTCCTAAATTAGACATGAATATCACTTCGATAAGAATTTGAAAAAGAATAACATTTTTCACGTTATGGAAATGCTTCAAACAACCGTGGTGATTTAGCAAAATATGGTGAATAAATGACAACTAATTTGGCTGATGTGACTTCAACAAGATAGCTGTCATCAACTTCCAAAGTTCGGAAGGCTCTTTATAACTTCCATTATCTAACAAAAGTAATTAAAAATATTTTTTTTTTCTTAATTGTTTTATTATGAACAAAATGCCTTTTGTAGAGGACTTTACCACAAATCCAATTTTTCTCTGACAAAATCGTAATCCAAACCGCAACTAATTTAAATCCTTTTTTTTCTCATAAGTTACCAAAAGAATTTTCCATTAAAGTAATTCCATTACAATTTGAAATTTCGAAAAGTTCGTTATTGAAAGAACAGCCAGATGTTGTATAGCAATCGGTTTCTCTTAAAACCTCATTATCTTGTCTTAATACACTGCTGTTGCTGTTTTTATTCCGGCTGCTACGGCTGCTGTGCGTTATAAATTTTGCTTGATAAGTTAGCTGCTCCTGTTGTAAGTAATAAAAAATTATGTGAAGAAATAAGATTAATTTCTTATCATCTTTATTGTCGAACAATATTCTTACTGCTGCCATACACGTAGACTGGCATTATTATTTATTTTGTTTATTTAGTTAAGAGCGTATACCATGCTTCCATATGTGAGTAGCATTTGTTTATTTTTGTCTATTCCATTCTCATACTCTTACGACTGATACGTTCTATTTAATATTAGAAATTTTGTAACATAGAAAATCAAACTTCTATACAAACAGGATATTTACTCATCATTCATTATCTCCTGCAGTTATACTATATTTTTGCAACAAATGGCAACATTACATGCATATCTATAAGTAACTGAGAGTGTGAGTTTTGTGGTTTCATATGTAATTTATCATCACGTCATAAATATTATTTCATTGGAAATCTTTTAAAATTTTTTTTTTTTTATATTTTTCCTGTTCCCAATGACAGGCAACAATAAAATTCAAATAAAAAGTGAATGAAAAGCTGAAAATACTGGAAAAGTTTAGAAATATTAAAAACAATGTTTTAAAATAAACTTTTTGTAACCACAAGTGCCTGCAGTAAAACATAATCAATCACACTGTGTGGTACATATAATGAAACGAGTTACTTTTAAATCATGTTAATCAAGTAACAAGGCTTTATAAATACAAAACTTATAAGAGGATTTATTAATTTTATTAGTGAATATTATATAGGAATATAATCCTTTTAATATTGCCGCTTTTGTAATAATCAATAGCACTTAATCCATGTACATATTTTCTGAAGTACTACAGAGCATTGAGAAGTGTTCAAAAATATTTTTTTTCATCTTAGGGGATGTATTTACTATAATATGTCGCCGTGGTCTAGTAGGTAGTGTGTTGGCTTATTAGACGAAAGGTTCGTATCCCAGGTCAGACATCAAAACGAAAAATATTTCTTCGGCGACTTCCTCTCAGCAGATTTCTGGCAAAGACTCTGAGAGTAAAAATTGTCTGTAGAAAAAATAGACTGTAGGTCCCGCCACTCATGTATAAATTTAACGCACATGACATAAGTGGTGTGAGAAGATAGGTCGTAATCCTGACTGAATGGTTGTAATGGCCAATTATGTATGTATGTACAGTGACGAGCAGAAGTGAGTGCATGTTCACAATACTGAGTTTCGTCATCCACAAAAGCAAAACCACAAAAAGCACATTTGTCCATAAAATTCGGAAGATGGACACGTTTTCTTGATCTGCGCTAGTAGTACTGCTTTCCCTCTGATTGGAGTGTTGTCTTGTCTGATGAGTCTAAATGTAACCACTTTCAGTAAGATGGAAAGCAGTATTGCTAGCGCAGATTCAGGGAACCTGTTCAAAGATACCATTTGTAGCAAACTGTTAAACATAGCGATGAAAATATATTGGTTTGGGGATGCTTAATATGGTGGCATGTTGGCCCTCTACATTTAGTGGATGGTATCCTGTGAAAAAAGACTATCTAAAGGTTCTTCAATCCCATCTTCCGAATTTTATGAACAAATGTGCTTATCCCGAATAAGAAATTATTTTCCAACAGGATGGTGATCCGAAGCACACAGCAAAAATTGTAAAGATATTGGATGGGAAACTAAATTTTCAATTGCTGGAATGGTCGCGCAAAGTCCCGATCTCAATCCGACTGAAAATATCTGGCCATTCGTGAAAATCCAGCTCGGACAATACGAAACAGCCCCAACAAACATGGTCATACTTTGGGATAGTATAAATGCGAAATAGAATTGAATTCCGAAAGATGTTATTGATCATTTGGTAGAAAGCATCTCAAACCGCGTAAATTAAACTATTTCTAATAAGGGTCTATGGACCAAATATTGAAATTGCGCTAGTTTCTTGAATTTTCTTAAAACGTGCAAAATTGAGTTTATGTGGGTTATTTTCGTTTTTCCATTCAAACTCATTGAATTCATTTCATTAATTATTGTTTTTTGCTGCTATTTGTTAAGAACAAAATAAAGAATTAAAATTAATTTTTTTTTTTGTATTTGTTTTTGTGGATGACGAAACTCAGTATTGTGAACATGCACTCACTTCTGCTCGTCACTGTATGTGTCAGCAGAATTCTGGCAAAAAATCTGAGAGTATTTAAAATTGCCATGAAAAGTTTCTCAAAAATTTACCGTTCAGAGTGGGATTGTTATGGTTTTTCTCTTAAGAGTGAATATAGTTTCCAGATTACTCACAACCTCTTCAGATGAAAATCATTCTCGTTGCAAAACACTTTCCAAAATCAAGTTACAAAGTAAGCAGACGGCTATTCGATCATTCATTATCTCATTTCAATGCGCAGTTCCTTATATCCAGACTGAGCTGTCTGTGAATGTCTTCAGCATAGATGCCACAATGCAGGTTGTCCTTCTTTATCATCTTCTACTTAGTCTTATAAACTCATGTAACTCTTAGCATAATCAGCTCATGTCGAAACTAAGATCCTACAGGAGAGCGTTTGAAGTAGCCAAAAAGGTTTAAGGATCATGAATTGCTAACATTACTCCATTAAAATTTGTGGCAAATGCAAAAAGAGCTTGCAATGCTCTAAAAATAAATCAATTTTCCTTCCTATTATCACTGGCGCAGAAAGATATACTCATTGCAACAATCGTAATCGAACAACTACATATGTAAAGTACTGAGAACAAGCAAAATCAATATCCATAACAATAAGGTAATGCCCTGTAGTTGTTAGAAGCAGAAGGATGATTATGAGTGACTAGAACCGAGAAAGTAGTAAGTGTATTGACTTATTAGACGAGAGTTCGTGGTTTAATCTCAGTCTCAGACGTCTCAAAAAAAAAGCAAAAAATATCTCTTTGGTACCTTCATGTCAGTAGATTTCTGGCATAAACTCTGAAAGTAAAATAAATTTGCCATGAAAAGTTTTTCAAAAATCTGTCTTTCATAATGAATTTTAAACCCAAAGTTCGAAAGACTCTTTATAACTTCCATTATCTTTCAAGAGTAATTATAAATATTTTTTTTCTTAATTTTTTTACTATGAACAAAATGCCTTTTGTAGAGGGCTATTCTACAAATCCACAACTTCTCTGACAAAATTGTTATCCAAACCGCAACTAATTTAAATTCTTTTTCTTCTCATAAATTATCAACAGAATTTTCCATTAAACTAATTCCAATACAATTTGAAATTTCAAAAAGTTCGTTATTGGAACAACATCCAGATGCTGTACGTCCCTCCCCTCCTGTATAAAATTAACACATACAACATGATGGTGAATAGGCAAGTCTGTAGAGAAGAACCGGGCCAAACTATCACAGGAGGCCTATAAAGGCAACAAAGAATTCGTTTAAATTACTGTCCATATTAATACATTTTTACCTTTAAAATATGTGACCGTAGATTGCAAATAAAATAAAAATAAATCTGTATTTAGTTTTATTTAAAATTTTTTATTAATCGCACAATTCTGTGTGTCACTGTTCACAACTTTATGTAACAGCCCAAACCAAAATTACGGCGTAAAGCGCAAAATAAATGTCAAAATTTCTCATGCCCATATAAAACGTATGAGACCAACCATAATTACGCGGCGTTACGCTTTGCAATTGGAAAATACAATTTTGATAGAGCGTAAAGAAGTGAAGTTTGTTGTAAACATGTTTCTCATTGTTAAGTAATGAAATGTTATCTGATTTCAGTCCAATTTTACGATTTTATCCCTATTTTTTATTTTCATTTGGCGATTTTTATTTAACATGGTAAGTTAACAGTACTGTTCTTGGCACAACATTGACACTTTTATTTAGGTTGCTCATTACACCTTAAAAGCTGGGCGATAAATTACGTTGCGCTTTACGCCGTAAATTAGCTTGGGCTGTAAGCAACAACAATCGCTTTGTTTGTTATTCCTCTGTTTAAGTAATTACTAGATAATTGTTTGACCGATCTTTATAGTGGCGATTTTCAAACCACGATTACTCTCTTCAAACGTACCGCGTCTATACACAGAACTAACTGAACTTTTACTGACTTAGTTGCCTACTTTGCCTTGCCTTTTTATATGGCAAAGTAAACAGTCTGATGAATGGTTTATGACTTTGCCTTTACGAAATCTCTATAAATGTAAACATCGTTGTTTACATTTATTATTGTAGTATTGTTGGCATATTTTTGTTTATTTGGTTGCCATTTTTTAAGCTGGTGTTTTTTGGTATATCGAGGTCACCGTGGTCTAATAGGTAGTGTGCTGGCTTATTAGATGTAAAGCCAGGGTTCGAATCCCAGGCCAGACATCAAAATAAAAGACAAAAATTATTTTTCGGCGATTTCTGCTCACCAGATTGACTCTGGGTTTCAAAATAAAATTGCTATGAAAAGTTTCTCAAAAATCTGTCGTACGGAGTCGACTTTAAACAGTAGGTCCCGCCACTTATAAATAAAATTAACACACACAATATAAGCAGTGTGAGAAACTAGGTCAATAATCCTGACCGAAGGGTTGTAATGATCAATTATGTTTCTTGGTACATTTTTGTTTACTTGTTTACCTTCTTTTATGCTGGTGTTTGTTGTTATATTAAGCAGTGCAATAACTTGTAAACAAGGTCATTGTTTAACTTTTGTAACTTTTGTTTGTAACTTTTAACGGTGAACGATGTAAAATCAAAATACCAGCATTAAGATTTTTTTTATTTTTGTAACAATTAGGGATGCCAAACGGGATTGACTTCTAAAAATCCTGGGATTGGGGATTGTGTAATAAAATTTATTCATACATATGCTGCAAATGCATTAGTTTTAAGAAAATTATTTGGATTGCAACTATAAGATTAATGCATCTAACATGTGATCTGATCCCAGGTCAGACATCTAAACGGAAAATATTTCTTCGGCGACTTCCTCTCAGCAGATTTCTGGCAGAGAGTCTGAGAGTAAAAATTGCCATGAAAAGCTTCTCAAAAATCTGTCGTTCGGAGTCGACTTTAAACTGTAGGTCCCGCCACTTATGTATAAAAATTAAGGCACACAACATAAGTGGTGTGAGAAGCTAGGTCGTAATCCTGACTGAAAGGCTGTAATGGTCAATTATGTATGTGTAACATGTGATCTGATAGGCTTGAACGAATTTTGTTGTCAACGTACGCTGCCGCTGAAAAACACTTCTCTCAATCATCATTTGTTAATAAAATAGTTCCAAGATGGCTGTATGCAGCTTGTAATTATTCACCTCTACCACCTCCTGATGTAAAGAAATCTATTTCTTTGGATATTTGAGTATCTTAATCAGTTACCCTATCAATTCGTTTTATAGGGCTTTTGCATTCTATGATGGAAACAGATAACTTTTTAGCAATGGAAGTAGGGTTTTCCTCATCTGAGATCCTATTATCGAAATCGGGAGATAGAGAATTTTTTTCAGGACCTTTTGCAGGGTTAAAATACATATGAATTCACAATCCCGAAAATCCAGAAAAATCCCGGGACAAGTTTTTAAAAATCCCGGAATTCGGTATCTTGTGAATCCCGAAAATTTCGGGATTTCAGGATTTGGTACTTCCCGATCGACATCCCTAGTAACAATATTTTAAAATTGAATTCAATTTCAAATGAAAAATATGTTTTAAATTTTAAATGTTTCTACCAACATGTAGAAGAGAATTCAAAATCACTGTACAGCCTTAGAAAGAACACCTCCTTTAAAGCTTTACTAGTAGAACACCATATTCCCTATACAATATTTGCCCCTTGGCGTTTAACAATTTGCGTTTGTTTGTTTAAATGAATTATGATTCATGGACGTCATTTAATATGGACTACAAACAACACACACACACACAAAAACATCTGAGTGAATGTTGGATGTTTGATGGGCGTCGTAGTTGGCTGTTATAGAAAACAAATACGAGCTTGAAATACGATGACGATGACGATGATGATAAAAATTTATGATGAAAATGATGTTATTGCTACGTGTAGATAGATCATCATAATGATTGTAATAAAATTATTTATTTTTATTACAATTTTACTTTCATCATCATCATCATCATCCTCCTACTTACCTACTGGTTAATGGGTGTGTTTTTATGGGGAATGGCAAATAAAATTATGACTGCAAATATGGCAACACACACAGAGAGAGAGATAGGTAGAGAGGGAGAGTGTCAGAATGAAATGATGGTACTTGATAATTGAATAAAAGCCTAAAGTAACTTTTTAAGTAACACTGATAAATACATACACATTCCACGGGAATAGATGTGACAGATAATAGATGACAACTAAGTGGTTGTCATTATTTTTCTCGCCATCTTTTCTTTTTTTTGTTCACTTTTTTCCACAACTCCCACATGGAAAATTATTCTTCATAGGAAAATTGAAAAAAAATAAGTGAATAGAGGAATCTAGTTGACCATGATTTTTAAAAATAAAAAACGAAATGTTGAAATAGAAATACGTGTTGTTGTAAATTTGTTTTATTTTTTATTCTAATTTCAAAACATGTACGTGTGCCAACAGTTTTGTTTACTAATTATACTCCCTTATACTACCCAAGGTAGTATTGCAGACGAATTGTCTTGTACTTCAGCTGATTTAAATGCAGCGTCTCAAATTCGAATTTTAATTGAATACGAGGCAAAGAATTTCAAGTGCAATTGGATAGAATGGATAAAAGAAAGAAAATGAAATTTTAAACTCTAAGTTTCTATAGCCTTCAAAGACGTATTTGGCGTAGATCTCTATACCATACACCCTTGTTCAGAACAATTTTTATTTTAAAAATCGAAAAATGTTTAAGTGCTACTTTATACCACTAAAAATGCGTTGGTACAAGCTACCATTCACTTGGGGGAAAATATTAAGCAATATCATCGGCAATAAGACATAAGCTGCTTGACTTTTGTAGCCTAGTGTAGGTATGGGGGCATTGTATTGTTAATTCTTTCATGCAGCCGTATGGCCTCTATTTTAATCAAATATGATATATTTTTTACATACACACGTAAGGAGTGCGCACGAAAAAAAAATGGGCCTACTTTTAAGCTTATAACTTTTATCATAATTGAAAAAACCCGAATACCGTTACATTGTTACATTTTTGTTAATCATCTGTTTCAAAATACACGTGCTAAATTTCATTGCAATAGCAAAATTAGTTTTTTGAAAATGGGCACCCAAAAAGATTGGCGTAAAAAATAATTGAAATTTTCAATGAAAATCCGCGCCGCTTACAAAAAGCGATTGCTAGGTTTAGAAGTGTTAATCAAAAAACAGTTTCTAAGGAAGGAATAAAACAAGATAAAGAGTCTTTGAGTACTAAGAGAAAGCATGGAAGTGGAAGAAAAAAAAGGATTTGTCGACCAAAATAAAACAAGTAAAATAATACGTATTTTTCTAAAACACCCTAACATGTCTGGCAGAAAAGTGGCTCAAAAAGTTGAATGCTCTGAGATCTTTATACACAAAAGGAATTCAAATTTTATTTACTTTAATTGAAATATAAAACGAAAATCCGCCACTTAGTTTTATTTCTATAACGAAAAGTGTAAGTCCATTTTTTTTTTGTGCGCACTCCTTAGTTGGTCATTACAATCCAGCAGTCAAGATTACGACATAGCTTCTCACACTATTTATGTTGTGTATTAGTTTAAACATGAGTGATGGGACCTACAGTTTAGAGTCGAATTCTAATTTAATTTACATTCAGAGTTTTTGCCAGTAATCTGTTGATAGGCAGTTACCGGAAAAATATTTTGTTATATTTCGGTTTGATCTAGACGTCTGACATGGGTTTTGAAACATGGCTTTACGTCTAATAAGCCAACACACTAACTATTAGACTACCTTCGAACACTAAAAATGTGCTGGTAGGAGCCCCTAGTCATTTGGGCAAAAAATATTAAGTAATGTAAACGCCAATAAGAGATTTGCTGTACACTAATGGTTGACTTTTGTAGCATAGTGTAAGTAGAGTTGTTGTATTGTTAATTATTTTATGCACGATATGTTATCTTACATATGCATATACATACATACATAATTGGTCATTACAATCCTTCAACCAGGACAAGGACCTAGCTTCTCACACCACTTATGTTGTGTGAGTTAATTTTATATATGAAAGGCAGGTTTTACAGTTTGAACAACAAATTTTTGCGAAAGTTTTTTTCATGGCAATTTTATTTACTTTTAGAGTTCTTGCCAGAAATCTGCTGAGAGGTAGCCCTCGATTTCATTTTGTTGCAGATGTCTGACCTGGAGTTTGAACTGTGTACAAACTAGGGATGCCAATCGGGAAATCCCGATTTGGTGAATCCCGAAAATCCCGGGATTTTTAAAAACTTGTCCCGGGATTTTTCGGGATTATCGGGATTGTGAATTCATATGTATTTTAACCCTTCAAAAGGTCCTGAAAAAAAATTCTATTTCACTCGATTTCGATAATAGCATCTCAGATGAGGAAAACCCTACTTCCATTGCTAAAAAGTTATTTGATTCCATCGAAGAATGCAAAAGCCCTATAAAACGAATTAATAGGGTAACTGATTTAGATACTCAACTGTCCAAAGAAATAGATTTATTTACATCAGGAGGTGGTAGAGGTGAATATTTACAAGCTGCATACAGCCATCTTGGAACTATTTTACTATTGATTGCGAGAATTGTTTTTCAACGGCAGGCAAAGTCGACAACAAAATTCGTTCAAGCCTATCACATGTTAAATGCTTTAGTCTTTTTGTTGGAATCCAAATAATTTTCTTAAAACTAATGCATTTGCAGCATATGTATGAATAATTTTTATTTTTGTTAATTTACACTTTTTTGTTACATTTTGTCTTGCTGTTTTTATATCTTATTTTTAATGGCATATAATTCTGATATCCATAATTGGAATACAAATGATTTTGTTAACAAAATATTTTTATTATTAAAATAAAATCGAGATTTTTCCCGTGATTTTTCGGGATTTTTGGATCCCGAATTATCCCGAAATATCCTGGTATTTCAGAATTGGGATTTACAAAATTCCGAATTCTGGAACTTTTAAAATTCGATCCCGTTTGGCATCCCTAGTACTCACGTCTAACTACCCAACACAGTAGCCCCTAGACTACGACGACTAACATGCTATCTCGGACAGCTAAAATAAGCTGGTACGGACCGCTAGTCGTTTGAAATAAAAAAATATGAAGTAATCTGATCGGTAATAAGAAATATGCTGTCCATTAAACCTTGCCTTTTGTAGCACAGTGTAAATAGAGTCCTTGTATTGTCAATTCCTTTATACGACCGTAACGCTTATATTTTAATCAGATATGCTATGTCAACTTAGCTTCATATATTCCTTTGTTCCCGAATTAACAGTTTGTTCTCTCCTCATAAAAGCACTCAAACAAACTCAAGTCATGCCACTCTCATTCACTTTAACCAAATTAACGAATCCTTTTATAATAACTACGCAAATATAAACGATATGGTTACTAAACGACCTTTAGAGCTCTGAAATTTCATGCATTTTCATCTCATCGTTAAAGCACAGAAAACAAAAAGCATAATTGGCTTAAAGTTTATAAAAGAAACCCAGAGAGAGGGAAAAGAACTTTTGTTTCGTGGAATTCTGCTGCATCTTATTAAAATTTTTACTTTATTTTCTTTGAATTTCGCTTGAAACAAACACTGGGGTTTTTTGTTTTCTTATAAAATTTTGGTTGCGAATTTTGTTAAAACAACTCTACTGAAGCGCATTAAAACCAAAGTTACTGTTATTTTTAGTATTTTATACGCAACAGCAGGCAAGTGAGAAAGTAAGTGAGTGTCAAGGAGAATCATGTGGTACGCTACAGTGTTAATTATCTTAATTAGTAAACTTGTTGACATCAAATTCAATACGTGCATATATATGAGACGTTATCGTAAAAATTTTTGGAGACCAAGACCCAAGATGTTCTAAAATATGGTGTAGTAAAGGTATTCAATTCTATTGTATGAATTAAACACCTTGACAGTGTGGTTTAGTTCCACGAATTTATCATTGCTTCAACGAAAAATGTCATACTAAACTTCCCTTATTGTCCGCCATACTTGTGTAATATTTATTAGCGATCGGTTAGGTTCGATTCTGAGATCAGCAATGAATCGTTTTTCTGCTACTCATAAGCACTCATGCAATTTTGAGTATGAGTGATTCAACAGAATTGAAATTCAACTATTCTGATCCATTCGTAGTCGCTACAGCATTGATTTATAAGTATAAGTAGCATTGAGGATGAGTACAACGTTCACATCAAACTCACAACATTCGAAATGTGTTTGATTCATACGCCTACTCATTCTGATTCATAAATTTAGAAAAATACTTATAATACTTATAAATGATGCGAGTGATTCGAACCATTCATCAAAATTTACAGCCTTTGTTGTTGTTGTTGCATATATAAACAAATAAGAAAGGAAAGACAAAGACAACAAGCAAAACATACAGACAATCTTCTTGTGAGTACTCATAAAGTAATCATACTTATATTTGTGCCTCGTGTAAATGTTAAGTAGAGATGAGTAAAAGTCAATAACATCGTGCGTATTGTTAAGCATGAATACGACGAGTACTTCCAACTTTGAGTATGAGTAGTATGAATGCATATAAGTATCTGAAATTATAGGTATGACTCATCTACTCATCGTTTTGAATACTTATTGCTAATCTCTGATACGAACCATTAGTTAAATAATAGTTTTTCAACATTGGTAATTGTCTTTGACAAAGCGTTGAGGAACCTTGCTTACTAAGACCTACTCTTTGCTAAAAGCGTAAGTTACCCAACTTTCTCCTATGATGTTTTATGTTGATGTCACTTCGAACTAAGCAAAATTCTCTTAAATTTTCATAGTACAAGATACTAAATGAAAACCGTTTGAGTGATTGTCTGTTAAAACCAATACAGCATCTAGAATAGATATGTAGTCTATGTGACCTCCCATAGCAGTACTAGCTTTCAAATAAGTGAGTTCACATGAACTAGTTGCTCTTTGTTTTCCTCCGCTCAGTAATTACTGGATACCATTGTCATAGCTCATTGCTACTAACACTTATAAATCAATGTTGTAGCGAGTAAGAATGAATCAGAGTAGTTGAATTTCAATTCTGTTGATTCACTCATACTCAAAATTGCATGAGTGCTTATGAGTAGCGGAAAAACGATTCATTGCTGATCTCTGGTTCGTACCTATAAAATATTCAGCAGAAGCATAAAATTGATATTTTTTTATGTTTTTATTATTATTAAACTTTTTATAGATTATTGTAGCATTTAAACAATCTCACCCAATATGCCATGTTTATCCTCAACATGTTTTTCTTTTAACTTTTACTACCAAATTATTCAAACAAAAAATGGACAAGACCATGATGTTGAAAACGATCATTATCATTATCAGCAACAACATCAACATCATCATTGTTATCATTATCCGTATCCTTAGTATGATGATAATCCTTGAAGAAACATTTTTTTTCCTTTCACAAGGTTAATGTCGAAATTTTTCATTTTGACTACTCACTGCCACTTTCATTCTTATTTCAACAACACGATTTTCTTTTGCTCCTTGTTTTTGCTTCCTTTTGCTTTTGCTTTTTACTATAAAATGATTGCTTATCTTAATGCATTGTTTCTCTATTTCTTGCTTGTCTTCCTGCGTTTTTCACATTTTTTCTTCTTTTTTTCTTCCATTTTTTCTCATTTTGTTTGTTCTTTTTATGGTAATTTTTGTTTAAGGAAAAACGTTGTATTTTTTATGCTCTCTTTGTATGGTATTTGAAGAGAAATGACTTTCTTTAAACAGCCATCCAACCATCCATCCATAGTGTGTCCTGTTGTTAATTTAAAATATTTTTTTTATTTCACTTTTTATTTCACGGTTTTTTCCACGCTTTTCCTTGGTATTTAAACGTAATTTGGTTTAAAATTTATATTTCCTTTGCAGACGTTTTTCTTTCACAAAAAAAAATGTTTTTAACTGTCATAATGAATAATAATTTTTGCATTATTAGCGCAACAAAATTAAGAATGGAAAATAAAATGAAATGATTTTAATGTTTAACTCAAATAAAAACTACACCAGAGATGAGCAATGAATCGTTTTTCCGCTACTCATAAGCACTCATGCAATTTGGAGTATGAGTGAATCAACAGAATTGAAATTCAACTACTCATTGATTTATAAGCATAAGTAGCAATGAGTATGAGTACAACGTTGATATCAAACTCACAACATTCGAAATGTGTTTGATTCATACACCTACTCACTTTGATTCATAAATTTAGAAAAATACTTATAAAATTTATAAATGATTCCAGAGATGAGCAATGAATCGTTTTTTTCCGCTACTCATAAGCACTCGTGCAATTTTGAGTATGAGTGAATCAACAGAATTGAAATTCAACTACTCTGATTCATTCGTACTCGCTACAACATTGATTCATATGTATAAGTAGCAATGAGTATGAGTACAACGTCGACATCAAACTGTTTAATTCATATGCCTACTCATTCTGATTCATAAATTTAGAAAAATACTTATAATACTTATAAATGATTCGAGTGATTCGAATCATTCATCAAAATTTACAGCCTTTGTTGTTGTTGCATATACAAACAAAGAAGAAAGGAAAGGCAAAGACAACAAGCAAAGCAATACTCACAATCTTCTTAAGAGTATAGTAGTGTTTGTAAGCGAGTCCTATTTTTTTTGTATGATGACCCCTACTCATGCAGTGCATTGTGCAGGTTTTAGGAAAGGTATAAAGAGGGAAAATGCGAACGGTAAGGAAACGAGTTACTGCTGGTGACTATAAAATTGCCAGTGTTATACCTTCACCATTAGACAGTCTACAGCAATCGTCCCCAAGAAGCCCGCAGTTTCTCCCACCACTTATGTTGTGTGTGTTAATTTTATACAGAAGTTGTGGGACCTACAGTTTAAAGTCGACTCCGAACGACAGATTTTTGAGAAACAAGAAGAGAATGAGAAGAAATCGCCGAAAAAACACTTTTATTATTTTTTTTTTTTTTTATTTTTGATATCTGGCCTAGGACTCGAACCCTGACTTTTCATCTAATAAGCCAGCACATTACCTACTAGACCTCGGCCACCCCCAACCAAATCATAGTTATTTTGTGCTTCGTATAAATATTAAGTATAGACGAGTCGAAGTCAATAACATCATGCGTATTATTAAGTATGAATATGACGAGTACTTCCAACTTTCAGTATGAGTAGTATGAGTATGTTATCAAAATAAGTATGAATGCGTATAAGTTTCAGAAATTATAAGTATGACTCGAAGCTACTCATTGTTTTGAATACTCGTTGCTGATCTCTGGTCAACACATACCCTACATACAGTCCATACTCTTCATGTCACAAAAAATGTACGAATAATGCTTTCATTTCAGGTTAATTTCTATTGGCAACCTTAGTAGTTCTGAATTTTCCTGTTTATTGATTAAATGTTTCCAAAAAAAACTGAGAACTCCTTAACATAAAATTTCTTTTTAATTCCACTTAAGCCGCCTGTATATCAAAGGTTGTTCGAATTTTTTTTTCCAATTTTTACTTGTAATTTGTAAGAAAAAAAATGTATTGCCTTAGTCGACAAGAGTCCATGGTTCAAATCACAGCTCAGACATCTCGAACAATGAAATATGAAAGCTTTTTAGGAAAAACTATAAGTTTGAAATAAAATTGCTATGAAAAGTTTCTCAAATCTAGGTTCTGCCATTCAAAGATAAAAATTAGCAACCACAACAGGGTTGATGTGAGAAGCTAGGTTATAATCCTTACTAAAGGGTTATTATGACCAATAAAGTTAGTAAGTGAAGTATTAAATACGAGGATATAATCACGTATTTTTGCTTGCTGGATGGATAAAGAAAGAAGAATTTGGTAACTGTTCGACAGTTCCTACTGGATTCAGAAAGGTCTCTACTCAAACTGTTTGTATCTAATGATTGCGGCTAAGAACCTCAACACCAATCAAAATCCGATAGTGTAGAGAATATAATGTCCAACCAAAAAAAGTACAAAATAGCCGGTAAAAGAACTGATAAAGATAGTCTAGAAACTGCAATACTTAGAACTGAAATAGGTCTGCACTCACGATTTGCAAGGGACAACACATGGTCCATGAATACACGTTCAATGTCATCTGCCTTATAAATCGAAGAGGATATAAGGCTGAGTGCCTCACCTATAGAGATAAATCCGCATTCCGATCACATACTAAATTTTATCGAAAAGTTTGCATCGAAGAGGCAAAATTAAAGCTCTTAAACGGGGTTTTAAGGCTTTAAACTGAACTATACTAAATCCTGGAAAATACTCAAGAGCAACAGATTGGCTTAGGCCAACGGTTTGTAAATTTCACGGCCTTTTTTGATAGGCCTAAAAATGCTTAAATTCATGTATGAGTTGAACACAACTGGAAAAATCCAAAGACTATGGCCCTAATTAAAGCAGAGGCATTTCGAGTAGAAATTTGGATTGTGGAACTACAATTGATTTAACAGGCAAACCATAGTCTATTAGGCAGTGTTGTTGACTTATTAGGCAAGAGCCCTTGATTCAAATTTTTGCACAGTCATTTCGAACATTTCTTCGAAATATTTCTTAAGAGATTTTTCCTCGCCCGATTTTTGGCAAGAACTCTGAGAGAGTAAATAAAATTGTCATGAAATGTTTTTCTAATTTTTAAGATTTTAAATTGTAAGGGCCTAGCAGTCATGCAGTCAGCAGTTATGTTGTGAGTATTAATTTTATACGGGAGCTTAAAGTCGACTACGAACGACAGATTCTTTTTAAGAAACTTTTCATGGCAATTTTATTTTGAAACTCAGAATTTTTGCCAGAAATCTGCTGAAAGGAAATCGCCGAAGAAATACTTTTTTTGTATTTTGTTTTGATGTCTGGGGCTCGAACTTTGGCTTTACGTCTAATAAGCCAACACACAACCTAACTAAAAGGTTGTAATTACCAGTGAAGTATGTAAGCAAGCCGGGACACCCATTCTGCTTATTTACGCCGATGATATTGATATGAAAGATCGAATCAATGAAAGTGTATCATCTGGTAGACTTGAATAAAATTAAATTGTTGTTTTCAACAAACAAGTAATCCATGGGACTAGGTTTCCATACGAACCTTGGTAACTACAATTTCAGGAAAAGTTGAAGGATTACTGTTTTGGACAGATCCCATTTCGGTGTGGCTAAACAATTCAAAATTAATTCTCTCTCTCTTCTCTAACAATTCTTGTAGAATCATACGCGTGATATTTGTGTTCTGGGGTCTTCAAGTGGACTATAGTTTGCAGAATATAGGGTTTAATTGCATGGGCAGCGAGTACAGCCATTCAATGATTCATAAGCTATATGACTGTACTGGGATAAAGCTTTTAAGTTAGGTTAGGTTAGAGAACATGTACTTGCCAATTCTGACAAGTATAGTACCCGGTGGTTGAATTGACCCATTGTACAACGTCCTAGCTTCTCACACCACTTGTGTTGTGTCCGTTAATTTTATACATGAGTGGTGGGATCTACAGTTTAAAGTCGACTACGAATGACACATATTTTGCGAAGCATTTCATGGCAATTTTTACTCTCAGAGTTTTTGCCAGAAATCTGCTGAGAGGAAGTAGCCGAAAAAGTATTTTCATATTTTCGTTTTGATGTCTGACCTGGGATTCGAACTCGGGCCTTTCGTCTAATAAGCCAATACAGTACCTACTAGACTACGGCGACTTCAAAAACCTTATGCTACACTCATTAAAGTGCAAACATTACGATAACTTGATCATGTAGTGAGTATGAAAGAAAGTGCATTCGTTAATTAAATTTGAAATTAAATTAAAAGCATTAGGAAAACTCTTTTTTGAGAACATATTTTCCATATTATTTTCAAAATGCATTTTCCAAAGCCAACCATAGAAATTCATATAAAAAAAGTTATGCTTGCTTTGGCAAACAGCAATAAAAATTCAATTTCCTTTAAATCTTTTATTACAGAATCAACCAAGAAAGAAAAACACAACACAGCAAAAGAAAATTTATTTGAAATCAATTTCCAGTTATTTTCGTTCCACCAACTCTTTTTTTTTGCTTTCCATGTTCCATACGCGTTCTCGGACTTGTTTCGTTGCTTGTTTGTTTGGTTGGCTGCCTGGCATGATTTATTTGCTGGAATCAGTCATGCAGCATTTTTCCGCTTTTCCCCCTTTTTTGTTGTAATAAATAAAACGGGGGGAGGGGAAGCAAAGCATTCTTTTTTATTTACAAATAAAATTTAACGAAAAAAATTAAAATTAAAAAAATTGTGCACATTTTTATTAAACATTCTATTGACTTGGAAATTGAAAAAGGGACATGGAACATGGAACGCGGAGGAATGAAAGGGGGTTGGGTTCATAAGGGTTTATACAATGTGCACAATCAATTTAAATGCTTTCGAAATTTTTATATTTTATTGGATAATAAGGCAATCTATAGATTCTTTACATACAACAAGAAGGCCATGAATAAGTCTGTCTTAAGAATTTGTGAACTAAAACATAATCAATGCCTTTTGAACCATCTTTTTTGCCATGGATCATAAACAGACGGTTTAAAGTATTCTAGCTATGAATAGAAGGCTGGAAAGTGTAACGTATGGGGAATATTACAAACTAAACCTGGGCTATTTTCATTCATTAGAATTTCACAATCTTGCATCGGTTTTTAAGCCGGGTATAACTCATGAAGTGAAACTGTCATGATAATGAGTTCTTTGTGCTGAAGCTCAATTTCGCTGGTGTGTTTATAGTATAGAAGTCGCCGTGGTGTTGGCTTATTAGACAAAAGGCCCGGGTTCATATCCCAGGTCAGACATCAAAACAAAATAGAAAGAAAGTATTTCTTCCGCGATAACCTCTCAGCAGATTTCTGGCAAAAACTCTGAGAGTAAATAAAATTGCCATTAAAAGTTTCTCAAAAAAATCTGTCGTTCGGAGTCGACTTTAAACTGTAGGTCCCGCCACTAATGAATAAAATGAATACATAACACAACATAAGTGGTGTGAGAAACTAGATAAATAATCCTGACTGAAGGATTGTAATGACCAATTATGTATGTAAACCTGGCCTATTTTCTTTTATTACCTTTGGACAATCCTGTATCGGTTTTTAAGCTGGGGAGAAAGCTCATGAAATGAAACTGAAGTGGTAATGAGTTCTTTATGGTGGATCTGCTCAATTTCGCTGATGTGTTATAATATAACCAGAAGACAAATTGAAGTCCACATACACTATCTGTTGCATTTACATACGTCTTGAGATGATCGACACTTTGGTATTTTTTAGTAAGAACCTTACTCTCCAAAATGTCCCAGGCGCAAAAGTCCAACGGATTGAGATCCGGACATTTTGGTGGCCATTGTGGGGCAGAAATGAAGGGAGGAACTTCATTTTTAAGCCATTCTCGGTTGACGTGTGCTGAGTTCGGTGGTGCTGAGTCCTAGTGGAATGTCCATGGTCTGCGGCCGAAATGTTTGTCTGCCCAGGGCTTCAATATTGTTTAAGACAATTTCCCGATAATACTAGGCATTTATTTTGACCCCACGGTCAATGAATACGAGCGGGGAGCAACAATCGGCGCCGCTTGAGTTCTAGTGGCCAATCGCAGGTGTAAATTTTCAGCTGGCCTCTTTGGCAAGTAAACCCGATGATTTTGTTTGTTCACAAACTGCTCAATTTGGAACGACTTCTCATCGGAGAAAACCAAATTCGGTAACTGGCCACTATCGTGTAAGCTCCTTGGCTCCTTTAAGTCTAACTCTTTTTTTTGTCCATCGGTGAACTCTTGCACTTTTTGGAACTTCAATGGCTTTAGTCCAAACTCATTTTTCAATATGTGTTGCATCCGTTCTCGCGATATGTTGAGCTCAAGGGCAATTTTTCCACCACTGCGGTGTGAATTTCGATCAAATCTGGTCTTCACTTTTCCGATCATTTCTGGTGCTGTTACCGTTTTTTCCGTCCACTTTTTGGACGCGTTGCAACACTGCCCGTATCACGGTAACGAGCAATGGTACGAGAAACAAAAGATTTTTTCGCATTTAAATGCTGGAGGGCCTTAACGATAGCCACCAGTGGTTTTCCAGCCAAATATAAAGCAATCACACTATCATGCTTGAATTCCATCACGAATAACTTTCTTTCTGAATGCAGTAGATCAAAATGCTTTAGTAAGCTTGCAAACAATAAAATTAACTGTCACTGGAATAAATCTGTCAGTTGTCAGACGAGCGGTTTACAAATGATAACAACCTGAAGTTGGTTGCAATACATATCAGCCACGCTGTATAATGCCATAGTAATGTATAGCCATGTGAAGGTCTAAACAGTATGGAATCATTAATACTATTGAAGAAAGCGGTGGCTTAAGTGAGTTCTATCTGAGAGGAATTTCAAAAGACCACACAGCCCTCCTACTTAATTTCACTAACTTGTTCCAAAGAAATATGCTTTAAAAGTACATGGTTATTGAGACATTAAGACTCAATTACTTAATCTTTTTTTTTTTTTTTGCTACGTACTTAACACTATTGCAGACAAAAACGCTGGCGAAATTAAAATGAATGTGAATTGTTTTCAAGGTCTGCTGTAATCGTTCCCCTTTATTTGCAAAATGAAAATTCAAACAATTCTGAAGCGGAAAATATTTTCTTTTGTTACACAGAAATTGTAAAAATTGTTACAGTAACAGTCTGTTAAAAGGAAATTTTCTAAATTAACAAATATTTGGAAAAACTTTTTTCCGTTCTGGCCGTTTGCTCTTTTACATGGCCCAGACCGTTTCAATTGGCAATTGTTAATGGTGGAAACAAAAAAATTACAGTCGCAGCAAAAAAATTAAAATAAAAAGCTACAATGGGGCCGTATAAGAGGAATGTAAAAACGAAAACATGATCGAATTTGAACTGTGCTGGCTGCGAGGTATTTGCATGTGAATTTGAATGTTAAAGTTTTGCTGGAATTTTTTTCTTCTTGTTGCCAACAAAGTTCGTGTAAATAAAAATTTCGATACCTAAACAAACACTAGAGCCACATAATCTACGGTGTAGTTTTTTGCTGCCACTAAAACTGTTTGTTGGAGCGTGTACAGGGTGGCTGGTATATAATGCAACAAAGTAAAGCGTTATACTTTCTTTTTTTAATTTTATTATTCAAAAGCAAAAAATGTTGAAAATAACATAAAATTTTAGAATCAGTTTAGATTTGTTCGAATTGGCCACCTTTGGTACGAATTATGGCCTTCAAACCGCCAACAAAGCCATCACAGGCTGCACGAAAGTGGTTCTGCTGTATTTTGGCCCATTCTCGGCGAAGCACCGCCTTGAGATGATCGACACTTTTCGTATATTTTAGTGAGAACCTTACTCTCTAAAATGCCCCAGGCGCAACAGTCCAAAGGATTGAGATCTGGAGATTTTTGTGGCCATTATGCGGTAGAAATGAAGCAAAGAACCTCCTTCTAAATGCGGTGGTGCTGAGTCCTGTTGGAATGTCCATGGTCTGCGGCCGAAATGTTTGTCTACTTAGGGCTTCAATACTGCCCTTAAGAAATTTTCCCGATAATATTCGGCATTTATTTTGACCCCACGGTCGATGAATACGAGCGGGAAGTGACCACACCATTACCATCCCCGGCGCTTGGGTTCTGGTGGCCAATTGCAGGTGAAAATTTGCAGTTGGCCTCTTTGGCAAGTAAACCCGATCATTTCATTTGTTGACAAACTGCTCAATTTGGAATGGCTTCTCAATGGAGAAAACCAAATTCAGTAGCTGGCCACTTTCGTGCAAGTAAAGTAACTTCTTGGCTCTTTCCAGTCTAACTTTTTTTGTCCATCGGTGAGCTCTTGCACTTTTTGGAACTTTAATGGCTTTAGTCCAAGCTTATTTTTCAAAATGTTTTGCATCCATTCTCGCGGTATGTTCAGCTCACGAGCAATTTTTCTACCACTGCGGCAAGGATTTCGATGAAAACTGGCTTTCACTCTTCGGATCATTGCTGGTGTTGTTACCGTTTTTTTGCGTCCATTTTTTGGACGCGATCCTACCCTGCCAGTATCACGGTAACGAGCAATGGTACGAGGAACAAAAGATTTATTCACATTTAAATGCTGGAGGACTCTAATGATAGCCACCTGTGGTTTTGCAGTGAAATATAAAGCAATCACACTATTACGCTTGAATTCCATCACGAATAACTTTTTTTCTGAATGCAATAGATCAAAATGCTTTTGTAAGCTTGCAAATAATAAAATGAACTGTCACTGGAATAAATCTGTCAGCTGTTAGCCAAGCGGTTTACAAATGATAACAACCTGAAGTTGGTTGCAATACATATCAGCCACCCTGTAGTCTACGGTATAGTTTTTTGCTGCCACTAAAACTGTTTGTTGGAGCGTGTATTTGGTTTCGAGTACAAATTTAGTTGTTTAGTCTTCTTCTTTTCATGTTTGCCTGTGTTTTTTTTTTCATTTTTCCTGTCGAGGGTTTGTTACAACTTAAAAGTTATCGTTTTGTAAACACCTTCTTCTCGTTCAATTTTTTCCTTTTTTTTTCTTCTTCTTCTTCCCAACTTTTTGTGTGTTCATGCAGGCAAAATTGCTACTACGAAAGAGCAGTTATTGGATTGAATAACATTCGTTTCAAATACCACTGGAAGCAATATTCTTCCTTTGTACTCTTCCGCCTATTGCCTACCGTCTGCCATCTTCCAACGTTAAGAAGTTTATGTAACGAATTGTTTTATTTGAAGAACATCATCAGTCAGTCACTTGGCCAGCTGTAGGTGGTAACATATGTTTGTTAATATGTACTCTGCTTTAACAGGAGCTCAAATACTTTGGTAAACATTTCCATTAAATCGCCTTCAACACATTGCTACTGTATTGCTGTATTGAAGTTGATGTATTGATTGGCGGTTTTTGCTGGGTAAGAAATTTTTGTTTTCAAACTTTTCATCGAACACTTTAAATTTGAAGTTAATGGGAGTTAAACAAAACGTGTTTGAGGCAATAAGTTTGTAATTTATTAAGAAAAATGTTTAAAAGTGTTTAAAATTAAATATTCATGGCAGACTTTGGTGATTTCATTACACATGCTATGAAGAATTTTTTTTCGGAAAACAAATTAAAGAAAATTTGTTGGAAAGTAAGAATGTAAAATGGGATCGCATGGTCTTTATTTGAAGGGAAATAGAGACTTTTTAGTCTATATGTTGCATGTAAGGGTGGCTGATATGTATTGCAACCAACTTCAGGTTGTTATCATTTGTAAACCGCTACCCTGACAGCTGACAGATTTATTGTAGTGACAGTTCATTTTATTATTTATAAGCCTACAAAAGCATTTTGATTTATTGTTATTCGTGATGGAATTCAAGCGTGACAGTGATAGATAGCCTCAGATGGCTGTCTTTAGAGCCATCCAGCATTTTAATGTGAATAAATCTTTTATTTCTCGTACCATTGCTCGTTACCGTGATACTGGCAGTGTTGTATCGCGTCCAAAAAGTGGACGAAAAAAAAGTGAAGGCCAGATTTGATCGAAATCCACGCCCCAGTGGTAAAAAATTTTGCTCGTGAGCTGAACATATCGCGAGAACGGATGCAACACATATTGAAAAATGACTTTCGACTAAAGCCAAACAGTTCAAGAGCTCAACGATGGACAAAAAAAGTTAATCTGGAAAGAGCCAAGGAGTTACTTCGCTTGCACGAAAGTGGCCAGTTACCGAATTTGGTTTTCTCCGATGAGAAGCCATTCCAAATTGAGCAGTTTGTGAACAAACAAAATGGTCGGGTTTACTTGCCAAAGAGGTCAGCTGAAAATTTAAACCTGCAATTGGCCACCAGAACTCAAGCGCCGCTGATTTTAATGGTGTGGGCCAGCATAACGGCCGTTGGTCACTCCCCGCTCGTATTCATCGTCCGTGGGGTCAAAATAAATGCCGAATATTATAGGGAAAATGTCTTAAAGACAGTATTACAGCCCTGGACAGACAAACATTTCGGCCGCAGACCATGGAAATTTCAACAGGACTCAGCACCACTGCACTCAGCACGCGTCAACCAAGAATGGCTTAAAAAGGAGGTTCTTCACTTCATTTCTACAGCACAATGGCCACCAAAATCTCCGAATCTCAATTCATTGGACTTTTGCGCCTGGGGCATTTTGAAAAGTAAGGTTCTAACTAAAAAATACCAAAGTGTCGATAATCTCAAGACAACGCCTCGTCGGGAATAAGCCAAAATACGCAGAGCCACTTTCGTGCACCTTGTGATGACTATGTCGGCCGTTTGAAGGCTATAATTCGTACCAAAGGTGGCCAATTCGAACAAATCTAAACTGATGCTAAAATTTTATGTTATTTTCAACATTTTCTGCTTTTGAACAATAAAATGAAAAAAAAAATGTAGGGCTTTACTTTGTTGCATTATATATCAGCCAACCTGTATATTACAATTCCTTCTCTTAGGATATTTAATTTTAATCGCAATCATATCTTATGAGAATTTTTTCACATCAACTAATAAAAGCCATTGCTTCAGTATTTACATAACCCTTCCAATGAGCCATTGTCATTGTAGTTGTGGAAGGAATAATTGTGGTTAAATACTTAATTTAAAGAAAAAAAGACAAAAGGAAAATACATTTTTAGAAACTCAACCGCATCAATCAATCAATTGAGCAATATATCTGTACAACAACTACAATCAAAGTTATGTGCATGCAATTGTAACTTTTAAGTTGCATGGGTTTCTTTCACTCGAAACTCTTTTCGAAACCGGCCACAGAAACCATAAAACCGAACTTTTGATAAGTTTAATAGCAAAACAAACAAATTAACACACACCGTATGTGTTAAGTAACCAATAAGGCACATTACATAGATGTATGTATATAGATATGTATGTATATACATATGTATGTATGTAGCCAAGTTATATATGCATTAAGAATGTCATGCTAAAATCCAAAGATTTGGAAATTCTAAAATTTTCAAAATGATATGCAGCAACAATGTACTCAGTAAAGTACTGCAAAATGATGCCCTACATCAGAGATGGTTGTGGCATGATGCCATGCCGTTTGTCATGACTATTTTCAGTTCATTTAGAGAAAATAATTGTGTGTCACAATATCTGTAATTTGTCGATTTGTATTCAAATTTCTTTTATTTTTTGGTCAACTACCTCAGGCTTACAGTACACAATTTTAAACGAAATTGTAAGATACGATACCCATTGAATTTCTCATTTTGAAAAAGATAAGAATTAAAATGTTCAGAAGCAAATGTTATACGCCATAATAAGTGTATAAAGAACAGCATCAATGAAATGAAATTATCAACTTGCAAGTACACATGTGGAGTATTTTATTTACAAAATTTTTTGACATGAAAACATTTTCTATTCAACTTTTTATACTTGTTAGCTGTTTTAGCTAAAAAACTGCTGGAAAAAAGTTACCCAAAGATATATTTTTTTATATTTCGCTTGAATCATGATATCAGAACTGAGATTTGAACTCTTGAGCTCTCTTTATTTGACTACCCTGACCAGTACTAAATACTCATTCAAATATGAAACTTCCCTTATGTTTTTTAGATTTTTACTGTAGACACGAATATTGCTCGTTTGTATCTATAAAAAGGAGGAAATAATAAAGAAAATAAATGTACATTTTATGTTAAAAAAACGGACCCATAAATGAACATTCATACAGAGACATACTAACAGACACATGCAGAAAATAATACCCAGTTGGCCATTTTTCTTTGAATTCTTCTAAATTCCAAACATGCGACAATTCTTTCTAATTTTTTGCCATAAATATTGCCACGAAGAACTCAAAAGTTATTACATCGAAAAAAAATAATTCTTTGGTACAATTTATAAGCTTTTTTCGAAAATAATCCTGGAAGGACCTTCGCTGGCATTCTATACTGCAATGGCTGTCTAAAAATTAACTTTTTTTGGCCTGCAATTATAAGTTATGAACTCGACGGTATGTGGTTTAAACAACCTGATGCCAATACCCCATAACGCACACAAAATTAAAACTTTCTGCGCATGTTAAATCAATGACGTCACGCAAATTGTGTTCCTATTGGTTAATGATAATGTAAGTTATATTGCAGGGCTGCCAACTACTTTCGCGTAGTGCACACATTTTTCAGAAGAAATGTTAATTTTCACATATGAAAAAGACTTGGAAACCTTTAAAAAAAACCCAACTACGTCATCTAACGGAAAGTCATGCGCAAAGCGCAAACTTTAGTTTATCATTCTTGGCTGATGCCATGAGTCATGCATTACAACCGATGTTGGCATTATGCTTGAAAAGTTTCTGGAAAAGTAGCAAAAATCAAACGAAATAATCCTGATCGACTTTTAATAAGTCGAGGGAATAATTCCTTAATGTTTAAGCATTTGAAAACCAACTTTCATCAAGTTATCGTTGAGATATTTTTGTTTCTTTTATGAGGACAACACTCTCCTATTTATGCAGTGCTTTGTGTTAGAATTAGGAAAATAGAGTAGGAGAAAAACTACAGAGGGAGAAGTGTTTATGAACATCATTACAACCCTTAAGAAAGAATTACGACCTAGCTTCTCACATTACTTATGTCGTGTCTGTTAATTTTCATCCGTGAATTGTGGGAGCTACAGTTTGAAATCGACTCCGAACGATATTTTTTAGAGAAACTTTTCATGGCAGTTTTATTTACTCTCAGAGTTTTTGTCTGACCTGGGATGTAAAGCACGGTCTCACGTTTAATTAAGTCCACTTAGCTACAGCGACGCGGTTAGTTCGTTTGTAATTCGGTACGCTATATAATGACCTATCGACCATAAACGACATTTCCCTTGAGAGAAAGACCAGGGCTACTTGATAATATACGAAATTTGACAGAAATCAGACAGAATTACGACCTACCTTCTTACACCACGTATGCTTAAAGTCGAGTATGAACGACAGATTTCTGGGAAACTTGTTCATGCCAATAATTTTTTTACTCTCAAAGTTTTTGGCAGAAATCCGCTGCAAGGAAGTCGCCGAAAAAATATTTTTCCAATCTTCATTCTGTTCTGGAGGAGATGCTTGACCAGAGGTTTGAACCGCGGTCTCAATTCTAATAAGTCTATACAGCAAAACTACAGCATGAATTTTATCTGTAATGCAGTAAGCGATTCACTAGTCAATCGAACACAAACGGATTTGCCCTGCTAGTATACGTGCGAACATACGAAATTTGTAAAGAAGTAGTAAAAAATTATCTCCAGAAGCTCAAAGGTTGTTATAGAAACAAACGCGATCCTTTGAATAAGATTTACCTCAAACATAATATAAATTTCCAAGCATTGTAATGGAATAAATTTGTATTCGAAACCCAAGCCATATGTTTTTTTATAGCTTTACGAGCTAAAGGTTGAAAAATCTTCGAAAGATATTGGTAGCCTTGCCTACCAATGTGCACGATTCGCCGTAAGACTTACTCATGGCCTGCTGGACGCAAACGTACTAAAACCAATCTTGTTCGTCAAACTTTCAACCATTAGCTCTCCCCGAGATCACAATAAAGTATTACTTCGAGGGGGTGGAGATTCAGCGAATGCTGCCGTGTTCTCTCAGCCAATCTTTGCTGCGTCAATATAATCCGTGTGAAAACACCTACTGCGTTCCAATTATCACATGAGATTAACAACAGGTTAACTATATTATCGGGCGTTACTTGGAATCCTATTGTTCTCTCTAGGCAATTTCAGGCAAGTAAAGAAAACATGCTGAGCCGTCTCCCTTTCATTACGGCATTCTCGGCAAGCCTCGTCTACCTCATGACCATACTTATAGAGATATGTCCTATAACATCCATGACGGACTAGCAACTGTGTCAGGTAGAAATTCACCTGACCGTGTCTCCTTTTGATCCATTCGCCTATGTTCGGTATGAGTCTGTGGGTCCATCTTTCCTTGGTGGAATTGGACCAGTCTTGCTGCCATCTATCCAAAGCATCATCTACTAACTGAACAGGATTGGAAAGATCCAATCCTCTCCTCGTGTCATGTTTCCTCGCTTCTATATCCACTACTAGCTTCAGGGGCATTATCCCCACAATCACCAACGCTGCATCAGTAGACACCGTTTGGAAGGCAGAAATCTCCCTGAGAGCTGAACTCCAATAGGCCGCTTCTATTGCTGCTCTATAGGTCGTCTTATTCATGGCCCCGGTCCCATATAGGGGCTGCATATATAGCGATCGATGTCACTACCTTATCCTAACCATATGTGTTTAACGTAACATTTTGAACCAAAAAAAAGTAATAACCCTCTAGGGAGAGTCTTTGCTGTCCGACTGCAAGCTCTACTCATAGTCAACAGAATTGAGCACACCTACTTGCAGGTTATATCGCGACGAGGAGGAATTGGAAACTATCGAACACCTCCTTTACAACTGTCCAGCCATTAGTAGGTTAAGGTAGAGAACTTTGGGTATAGGCTTCATCGAAATCTAGGACTCTTTGTCGAAATCCAATAATTATAAATAGGTTGAGCTGGTTAAGAAGTGCTATGGTTCATGGTTGTAGTCGGGCTCTCTTGTACCTATGACAAGTACACGTCCAGGTACCTAACCTAACGTACTAAGGAGTGCGCACAAAAAAAAACTGGACTTACACTTTTCGTTATAGAAATAAAACTAAGTGGCAGATTTTTTTCGTTTTATACTTCAATTAAAGTAAATAATATTTGAATTCTTTTGGGGATAAAATTTTTTTCAGACAAAGGTCTCAGAGCATCAAACTTTTTGAGCCACTTTTCTTTCAAACATGTTAGGGTGTTTTAGAAAAATACATATTATTTTACTTTCTTTATTTTGATCGGCAAATCCTTTTTTCTTTCACTTCAATGCCTTCTCTCAATAGTCAAAGACTCCTTATATTGTTTTATTCTTACCATCGAAACTTTTTTTGGTTAACACCGGCGTGGTTTTCCATTGAAAATTTCAATTATTTTTTTAATACATACTTGTTGGGTGCCCATTTTCAAAAAACTTATTTTGCTATTGCAATGACATTTAGCACGTGGATTTTGAAACAGATTTTTTTCAATTATGATAAGCTTAAAAGTAGGCCAACATTTTTTTGTGCGCACTCCTTAATTGAGAATTGCTGCCATACTTGCCAATTGGGTAGAGCTATAGAGAGTGAACCTACCCTAACTGCTCTCATTATTATAGTACCTTAGGTTTGACCTCATTTTTTTCCCAGAACTAATGCAATAGAGTAAGAAAAAGAAAAACAAAAAAATGGTAGACAATTTACTCCATTGAAATTTTCTTTGGAAAAAAAACTTTTCAAATGGTCTTTAACAATTTTTTTTTTCTGATTTTTTTTTTTTTTTTTTTTTGTTCTTTTAATGTCTGTAACATAAAACCAACAGGTAAAATAAATATTAAAACTAAAATCAACAGTTTATTGTATAACAAAAACAAACAAAGAAAAGTAAATGGTTATGATGGGGTAATAAAAGTGTAATGAAAAGCTAGGATATATAAGGACTACGAAAAATATCCATACTCTAGAGATAGTGAAATGAAATCTAAACCGCAATGGTTTCTCATAAAAATCCAATACTAATGATGTATGAAAACCAATACAAAAACATATTCATGAAAAATCATTTCGTAAATGGTTTTGTTTTGATGATGAAATATGATTATGGTTTACCCATAAAAAATAATGATGATATGAACTGTAATATTTAGTTTTCAAATGTCTATTAAAAATATAATAAAAAATAAAATAAAAAATTCAAATTTCAGTTGTTTTATAAATAAAAATTATTTTTTATTACATGCTTCAAGCCACCATCATGCTTTCAGGGCCATCAGAGTCCATGTATGGTAAATTATTAAAAAGCTTCCGAAGGGCTAATAAGGGGAAAAATATATTTTTTTTGTTTTTTGTTAGTTAGTTATTATTGCTTGTGGAACTATTTTTTTTTATTTATTCCTTCCATTTTTTCCACAACAAATTGTTTTATTTTGTCCATGAAATAGTTGTGGTAGTCGTATGCAAGTGAACGCTTAATTTAAAAGTCATTTGAAATCGAATGTATTTGTTTAAATGTAAACCTAACTGATATTTATTTAATTGAATAATAATCACAATATAATCAATAATAATCATTGATTTCAATGAAAACAAAATCAAAACATCATAATACTTAAGGAGTCCTTTAACTTGCGGTGGCATATAAAATAAAAGTTTTTCATTGCAATTTACAAGTGCCCAACAATTTTGTCCCAAAGTTAAAAATACTCTCTTAACTCATTCTCCTTGTATTTACAGGTCTGTCAGGTTTTCTAAATCTATATAATCAAAGGCTCCAAAAGGCTTTTTCTAACACTTATGTACATTAGGGTGGCTCCAAATTAAAGTTGCGAATGTTCCCGACTAAAATGAAAGTTTGATTCATTCTAAGACTGCGTTTCTCAAAATTTTTGTACTGTGGTCAATATTTGGTGAGCTAGATCAAAGGAAAAAAAGGTCCTTTTTGAGGTTTTTTGAATTCTTTCATATTTCTTCCAAAGGAACTATATATAAATTTGGTATCATATGAAAGGTTTTTCAAAGGCGCTTTCAATAGGTTATCAGAAATATAAAAAAAAATTTAGAAAATTTAAAAATTTTGAAAATTTTTGACAAATTTTTTCTTTTTTTTAAGTTTTTCATAGAATTTTCTTAACAAAATTGTTGATACGCTTTTAATAGGTTATCAGAAATTTTTAAAAAAAAATTAGAAAATTCAAAAATTTTGCAAATTTCGGACAAAATTTTTGTGTTTTTTAATTTTTTCATAGAATTTACTTAAAAAAATTGTTGAAATTTCTTAATTATAAAGACCAAGTAATTTACGGAAAAGGTTTTTTCCGTTTTTCAAAATTCAATCTAGTTCAATTCTTATTAAAATTGTTTCTAACCTACTTTCTTCAGTATCAGTATCTAACCTACTTTCATCAGAATATCAAAAATTTTATAAGCTTTCCATTGATAATTTGATAATTTCTTATACTCTTATTTCGTTATACAACGAATATTTCAATTTAAAGCAAAACATTTGCAATACATCCATCCCGCTATAATGTAATTTTCTTGTTATTCCGTAATATTCCTTTAGTTTGATGCCCATTTTTTATATGAATTGAGTTAGCAGAGGTTGTCAGATATAGAAGAAAGTAGATTTAAAAAAAAAATGAATAAAAATTTAACTAGATTGAATTTTGAAAACCGGAAAAAACCATTTTGATTAAATTACATGGTCTTTATTATCAAGAAATTTCAACAATTTTGCTAAGTAAAATCTATGAACAAATTAAAAAATACAAAAAGTTTTGTCAGAAATTTTCAAAATTTTTAAATTTTCTAATTTTTTTTTTAATTTCTGATAACCTATTGAAAGCGCCTTTTAAAAACCTTTCATATGATACCAAATTTACATATAGTTCCTTTGGAAGAAATATGAAAAAAAAACAAAAAAAACTCAAAAAAGGACCTTTTTATCCTTTGAACCATTCAGCTCACCAAATATTGATACAGGACAAAAATTTTGAGGAACGTAGTCTTAGAATGAATTAAACTTTCATTTTAGTTTGGAACATCTATACCTTATTTTTCTCCATATAAACTGGGCCACCCTATTGTACATACTTAACTAGGCATTACAACCCTTTAGTCAGCGTCACAACCTAGTTTTTCACACCACTCATGTTACAGTTTAAAGTCGATTCTGCATAACAAACCTGACAGACTTTTCATTGCAATTTTGTTTTACTTTTAGAATTTTTGTCAGGAGACTGCTGAGGGAGGAAGATCCCCGAGAAATTTTTTTCATATTTCGTTTTGTTTGAGATGTCTCAGCCGAGGTTCGAACCAGTTCAACAATCATATCCGATATATCTAATACAATGGATTTTAATATGTCCTTATTCAAAACTCTAAATTTTATTGTCAGTAGATGGACAATTCTGAGTACTAGCTTTGCTTTCGAACCACATATAAAGGCTCCGCCAAATAACTCTTTTTTTTTTTGAAAACGCTTCAAAAAAAACCTACTGAATATTTTCTTAAATTTCTTTTTTTATTTCAAAATACAATCTTTCCGCTCAATAATGGAAAATAATTTCATTCAAATAGCTGCCTCGGCTGGCCATGCAGTAGCCTACACGATCGATCAAATTTTTAACCACATTATCGATTGTATGCAGCTATTTCACTAATGGCATCACGAATATTGTCCTTTAAAGCGTCAATTGTCTCTGTGATGTCGGCGTAACACTTATTTTGACGGCACCCTACAAATAATAGTCCAACGGTGTCCGAGATGGCCAAATGTCATCATTTCTGCAGCTGGTAATGCGATCTTCAAAAACAGGGTGCAAAACATCGAGTGTAGATTCAGCTGTGTGACACATAGCGCCATCCTGTTGAATCTAAATGTTGCCAATATCATATATCACATGGCCCGATAACAATCGCCATTGACTGGAACGGCCTCTTGAAGAAAAATGGCCCAATTATGCCTCTGGACCAAAATCCGCACCAAACAGTGACTAGTTTTGGCTGCGTCAACTTTTCAATGTTTGCGTGCGGGTTTTCTGTGCCCCAAATGCGACAATTTTGCTTGTTTACATACCCGCCACTATCAAAATGAGCTTCATCTGAAAATATGATTTTTTTGTCAAAATCAGCATCTTCTGTATATTGATCGCAGGCCCACTTAGCGAAGCGATAACGCGTATACACAACCATATTCGTTCAGCGGAAGGATAAAACCAATTATCTGTCAAATCAGACATGAGTTAAGTGTTACCATTCTCTAGTTTAAAGAAAAAACGTTAGATGGCGGACCCGATATATGTATATTCCACCCAAATTGAAATACCACTGAAGGTCAAACAATTTTTAATAATGGTTTCTTACCTTTCGAAAAAATTTATCCAAAATCAAATTCCAAATAATATTTAGAACATATAGCATAGCAAGGAAAAAAGGGTGAAACTCTGTAAGCAATGTAGCTCACGTTAGAATGACAATCAAAGCAACTGAATGCACTCATATCACCAGATCCATTGTTTTACCACGATATCGTAATTAAACAGATTATCGATCGGGCAACCAATCTGTGCTCTTTATGAAGTTGAATTTACTCTTCAGTTTGAAATCTGAAACATAGGTTCTCTTCAATTTAATACATCGTCAGCAGTCACAATATCATTCATCTCTCTCTATGGACAAATGTTCGGTAACAAGATCGTTTCCATTCATTCCCAATGAAGAATGTGTGTGTGCTGTGAAAGTAGAAACCCTATACTCTAGATGTCTTAGTCGCCCATCTATTATTCCCCCACCTTTCGAATTCGATAGAACCAGTACCATTTAAGGAAAGCTTATCCCCTGTACCATATAATATTTTTTTTCTATTGGAGCTCATAAAGTCCAATTATTAGACTGTGTACTAAAAGACGAGCAACAGACGAGACCTGTTCTCATTCTCAGGAATGAGATTTAAATGGCTTCCATGGCGGAACAACTATTCTAAAAATTTTTAATAAGTTTATGGAAACGACAGTTGTCTGAATACCATCTCTTTTATAGTTACCATGTTTGTGGAAATGACAACCTATTTAACACAGTTTATATACTCATACTAAACTTTCTTAAAAATTTTCCAATTTCTATAGTCTTATGCATTGAATACGCCTTTATAAAAATAAAAATCCTTTCCTTCACGATGGTTTAAAAAGCATCTCCCATTGGGATCTATTGTTCCTACAACGATGTTTACATTTATAGAGATGTCGAGAAGGCAAAGTCATGAACATTTGCCTTCAAGAACATTCATCAGACTATTTGCTCCGCCTTATAAAAGACAAGTCAAATCAGGCGACTAAATTGTTAGTAAAGTTCAGTCACTCTTGTGTGAAGACGCATTGCGTTTCAAGAGATTAATCGTGATATCCGTTACAAAGATCTGTCGAATAATTGTCTAGTAGTTGTTATCGTTTATGCAAAAAGTGTAAACAAAGGAATAATAAAGAAAACCAATTGTTGTTGTTTACATCAAGTTATGAACAGTGGCACATAGAATTGCGTGAATAATAAAGAATTTATTTTTAGTAGGTAGTGTGCTGGCTTATGAGATGTAAAGCCAGCGTTCAAGTCCCAGGCCAGACATCAAAATAACATACAAAAAGTATTTGTTCGGCGATTTCTTCTCAGCAGATTTCTGGCAAAAACTCTGAGAGTAAATAAATTTGCCATGAAAAGTTTCTCAAAAATCTGTCGTTCAGAGTCGACTTTAAACTGTAGGTCCCGTCACTTAACGTATAAAATTAACACACACAACATAAGTAGTATGAGAAACTAGGTCAATAATACTGACTGAAGTGTTGTAATGACCATTTATGTATGTATGTAATTGTTGTTGTTTACATCAAGTTATGAACAGTGACATACAGAATTGCGTGAATAATAAAGAATTTATTTTTATTTTATTTGCAATCTATGAGCTCAGATTTTAAACGTTTTTAAAAGGTAAAAACGTAACAGTATTGTTTAGACGAATTCCATATCTACTAGATCATAAGTACGGAATTATGTCAAGGACACCAGTTAGTATACGACAACCGTCGTGTCTATCCAGTATAGTATAGACAGCATACAAACACTCAGTTGATTCCAATGAGGGCTAAAAGGGAGGGCAATTGTCACCTTCCTCATTCGCTCTAGAATTTTCTGTCTAAAGTTAAACTTAAACAACAAGACGAAATCAATGCGTTCAGCATTTTCAATGAATTTAGTCTCCTTATCATTGAAGATAATTGGCCGGAACTCAGATGTTATTCTGCTTAAAGTGTATGGATACTAAAGTAAAGTCTTTCTTAAATAGCCTGCTATTATCAGAAATTGAATTCAAAATTTTTGAAATACAATACCTTAAGGCTCGTTAATAAAATTGCAAAATGTTTTTAGCATTTCATTAGAAATCATTCTCACACCTATGTAATCAATCAAACCATAACTATCCATTGAAGTGGGTAAATATTGCCTTATTAAGTGGCTTTAATTTGATATCCTTGGGACAAAAAACCCAGTCAACTGTAAAACAAACATATTGATCAGTAGTTTTCGTTTGGAAGAAAAAGGTTTACAGGATAATTATTAATCGAACCACGTACAAATACGAGAAGCAAATTTTTCTAATATTTACATTTTCCCCTCTCTCTCTCTCTGCTTGTTGTCTATTGTTACATGGTTTAGATTACCAAGTCATTGTTGAAAACAATATTTGAAATTCCTTTCATTATATGTACACGAGTATGTACGGAAAGAAAAGTAAACTCTTTAGGGAATCCTGTGGTTCATTAAATTTCGTACAATATTTTGTGTAAACAAACACAACCACATTTATACTATTTTATGTGCATGTATAAGTGTGTAAGTAAGTTATCTTTACCTACAGGATGTAACTAAATAGACGCCTCCGTAAAACTTTTTTCTAAAAAAAAAATTATTTCAAGAAACCTGGACTGTGTGGGAAGAACAGGAAAAAACTGTTGAGAAATTTGTTGTTGACAAAGGATTACACGCTGCTACGTATATTTTTAAATCTTACAATCTTTTATGTGGGCCAAGGGAAATAATATTTTTGAAGTGTTTTATGTATTCCCCATACTGAATGGGAAAATAGATGAGCGAACAAGTACAATATTTTGTCAGGAAAATGTTTGTCTGCCAACGATTATATTTTATCAGTAAAATCTGTTCATTCTTTTTACTTTCATCTCAAGTACTATTGGGTGGTATAAAAAGTTATATTAAAAATTTTTATAAGATTTCTCTGCTGCTATTCTTCATTTATATTTCTGATTCTAATTAAAAGGGATTAGTAAACTTGCAAAAAATAGTGGGAAGACGATGTAAGCTCTAGGTAGCGAGGTCTAGAAAACTAAGTTTTTTTAATTGCTAGTTTACTATATGGTAGGTTAGTGACTATTGGCTGCTATTATTGGCCAATTTTTTTTACCATCAAAAGAGTTATGCAGACACCGAAGAAACTTTCTAGTCAAAATAAACAAAAATTTTTTTTGGCTATTAAAAAGAGTGTTTCCTTCCATTACCATAATAAAAATAAAATTTTCTGAGTCACTCCTGGTCACAACGAATATCAACCATAGGCTGAGGGAATAACAACACAGCTTCTCCTAAACGGTTAAACAACCAGGGGCCTACTCAACTTTTTCCAGAGCAACATGCAAAGGTTAAAATTGACGATTTGCCGAGCAGAGGCACTTGAACCGAAAAATAATTTAATTTTTCTGGAAATGTTCCCCGATGGATCGAAATTGTATTTAAAAACGATTGTCATGGAATATTGGCTAGAAAAGACAACCTGATTCTGTCTTAATTAATGAAAACCACATATTTTTATCCTTCGTCTGAACCTTAGCTACCTTGGCTGCTATGAAATCAATTACGTAAGCCGAAACACAATGCAAGGTAATCAAAACTGCTTATTTTTCCTGTGTCTTGAACACTACCACGTGGTCTCTATCCTTACGAAGCACTGTCTACTAGGAAGACACCACTTTTATACGATTTCTGTAGAAGCTGCGAGTTGGAGAATGATGGAAAGGAAGAGACAACGTTTAGATTACCTACCACAACCCAACACAAACGATAAAGTTCTAGGAATATTGAATATCATATTCTTAATATTCCTAACAGTCAGCACACATACGATATTCGAAATGTCTAAAGTTGCAAAAGACACTTCTTAAAGGCGTGCATAGGAAACGAAATCGGTACAACATCTTTTACGCGATAGTCCTGCACCTCGGAACAGATGTCATCGGTTTCTGAATGACAGAACGTTTGAAGATATGGACGAACGTCCTGCTAAGCGATTCAGGCAGGTTTCATCTGGAACTCGAAGTGATTCAAACTACCACTAAAGGGTCATGATATGGGCAACCGAGTGAGCTTGCTGGTCACTGGCAAGCTACTCGCTAACCTGCATACATACATACATACATAATTGGTCATTACAACCCTTCAGTCAGGATTATTGACCTAGTTTCTCACACTACTTATGTTGTGTGTGTTAATTTTATACATAAGTGGCGGGACCTGCAGTTTAAAGTCGACTCCGAACGACAGATTTTTGGAGAAACTTTTCATGGCAATTTTATTTTGACACTCAGAGTTTTTGCCCGAAATCTGCTGAGAAGAAATCGCCGAAAAAATTATTTTGATGTCTGGCCTGGGACTCGAATACTGGCTTTACGTCTAATACCCCAGCACACTACCTACTAGTCCACGACGACTTCAACTGTAATTTACAATACGGTTAGGTATCGCCGTCAATGCTTTTGGGTATTCTAACAATGAACATACTTCTCGTGTACGTTTGGCTAATCGGGCCTTAAGGCCATAACACCACTGTAAGCTGGACACTGAGAAAATATGGCAACACAATGGATCTGACAAAATAGCTCAAAATTGAATCTCTCAGGGCTACGAGTTGTGATGCCACACAACATTCCTATTGAATTAGTTTAAAGACCAAGTTGTTTTCCCAGGTTTAATTATCTCATAATAGATAATTCTCCTCTCCTTGTGAACGGTTAAGGCTGATTATTGTTCTTGTGTATTATCCACTGCATGACAGTGTTCTTTCAGGTCTACTAATTCCAGTGTTTACTCAGGGTCTACTTTGAAGTGTTTTACATCTGTCCGGGTAAAAAGATAACATCACAAAGTGCATTTCCGTAGACATTTGCTTCCTTTGTAAAGCAGTGTCATGATTACGACCTAGCTTCTCACACCATTTATGTTGGGTACATTAATTTTACACATGAGTAGTGGGACCTACAGTTTAAAGTCGACTCCGTACGACAGATTTTTGAGAAACTTTTCATGGGAATTTTTTTATTTACTTTCAGATTTCAGAATCTGCTAAGAAGAAGTCGCCGTCGTTTTGTTGGAGATATCTGGCCTGGCAAACACTCTACCTATCGGACTACGACAACTTCAAGAACATGCAATTTAAAAAACTGTCAATACCAAAAATGTATGACAAATTCTCCAAAAGAAAATACTTTTAACACCGCCCAATATTTTTAGTTATTTTGGACATAGAAGATGTCTACAATTGTTCCAGGACTATTTAAAAGTGTACGTACAAATCCCAAAAGTAATGTCAATTATTTATAAATACCGTTTTTATATTTTAAGTTCAACAATAAAATTGTAAGAGTCTCTTCCCAATTTACAATGAATTTTATACGCCAGGCTTAGCCTCACAAATCTGTTCATTATTAAGGCATTAAGGCAGTGTTAGGTAGACGGAAATCTTTTGAGGACAATTGCTAGTTAAGCATGAACAATCAAGTAAATTAAGTTTTCGGAGTTAAACGGAAGTTACGAAAAAAAGAAATTAGGAAGTGTACTCAAATCCTGTAACCAATCGTAGGAACGTTCTCCTGCCCCTTTAAAAATAAAAGTTTTTCCAACATTTGCTTACATATTCTCTTTAATATTTAAATCTTGAAAATTTAATTGTTATCTTCATTGCCAGACACCATTTACCCATAATACCTGTTCCATAACTCTGTAATTACAACGTGTGTGATTAAAATAATTTTTTCTTTTTCCCAACATTAAACTCCAACAATGCCTTCAACCACAAAATATTCGCCATGTTTGTTTAAGCATAACGACTCTCTTGCAACAAATCAACATTAAAAAAAAATTTTTTTCAGCTTTCATTTAAGCATCCATAAAAGTGTCGAATAAGGAGTACAACAGAAATTAGAAGATGAAAACCCAAAAGGGAAAAATGAAATTGTCTTCGAGAGAACAGTGTGTCTGTCGTACTTAAGTACTTAAAAACAAAAACCGCAACACAATCACACTTGAGAAGTAATAATTGTCTCTAAAGAATTTTGAACACTGAAGACATACTCTCACCGAAGATTGTAATCAAGTAAACAGAGAAGAAAAAGGTTACAGAAACGGCAAATACGATTTAAATATGCCCTGCAATATATGCAAGAAATATTTTGTATTGTCTTAGCAATAATCCAGCTTACAGTGGTGTTATGGCCTTAAGGCCCGGTTAGCCAAACGTACACGAAAAGTATGTTCATTGTTAGAATACCAAAAGCGTTAACAGTGATTACCTAACCGTAATGCAATTTCGTTAACCATTTACATTGCTCTTCTTATGCTAAAAACGAACGTACTTTCTGTTACGTTTCATAGAAAGAAATATTTTTTATTGTCTTAGCAATAATCCAGCTTACAGTGGTGTTAAGGTCTTAAGGTCCGGTTAGCCAAAAGTACATGAAAAGTATGTTCATTATTAGAATACCAAAAGCATTGGCAGCGTTTACCTAACCGTAATGTAATTTACAGTTGACGTCGCCGTATTCTAGTAGATAGTGTGCTGGCTTATTAGACGTAAAGCCAGGATTCGAGTCCCAGGCCAGGCATCAAAATAAAATACAAAAAAGTATTTTTTCGGCGCTTTCCTCTCAGCGGATTTCAGGCAAAAACACTGAGAGTAAATAAAATTGCCATGAAAAGTTTCTCAAAAAATCTGTCGTTCGGAGTCGACTTTAAACTGTAGGTCCCACCACTTATGTAAAAAATGAAAACACACAACATAAGTAATGGGAGAAACTGCGGCCTTCTTGGGGACGATTGCTGTAGACTGTCTAATGGTGAAGGTATAGCACTGGCCATTTTATAGTCACCTAGTAGCAACTCGTTTCCATGCCGTTCGCATCTTAACTGTTTCCATCTTTTCTAAAAACCAGCACAATGCACTGCATTTGTAGGGGCCATCCCCTGAGTGCTGGTTAAAATTAAACAAAAACTCTGAGAGTAAATAAAATTGCCATGAAAAGTTTCTCAAAAAAATCTGTCGTTTGAAGTCGGGTTTAAACTGTAGGTTCCACCACTTGTGTATAAAATTAACACACACAACATAAGTAGTATGAGAAACTAGGACAATAATCCTAAATGAAGGGTTGTAATGACCAATTATGTATGTACGTATGCTTCATATGCTTAAAAAATGTATTGCATTACATTTCGTGGACATTTGGCTAACCAGGGCTTTAGACACTGGACCAGAAGTTTAATGCTCTTACTTCACTATGTTCCTACTTCCAGAACCAAAAACTAGTCAAAGAATAGACGTAGTTATAGAGAAATTTCTAGAGTTTACAGATGTGCTCACTGTTTTACCTTTGCATTCGTTAGAACAATTCAATCGTACCCCCTTTGTATCCGTGTAGGGTATTAAAACATAAAATGAAAATTTCACATCATCTTTATGACATCAGTAAAATGAAAATAAAAAAAAACAACAAAAAATACAAGAAAATCGGGGAAAATGAAAACTTCTTCATGTAAAGTGTTCTTCACTTGATTGTCATTAAGCAATGGCGTGTCGAGTACAAAATACTTATGCCATCGCATAAATGAAACGAAACAATAACTAAAAATACCGCTAAGCACACTCCAAGCAGAGTACAAAACCAAGTTCAGAATGGAGTGCAGAATTATTGCCACAAACATTTTAATGTCAATTGTGGAATACAATCGTATTTGTCTCGTAGACTCTACTTAATCCTGTGCCTTTGTACCAGTAATTTTTACTTTCTTGAAGAAATCTCTAATCATTGTGCAGATATTAACTCGTATTTGTTATTTATTTGGAATTTGTTTTTTTTTTTCTCCAAAAATTTGTAACGACATGTCCTTAATGCTTGGAAGCTAAAGATAAAATGCGGATAATTTTTTCAGCATTTTATTCTTAGAATATTTTTTGTTTGCATATGTTTCGTTTGATACAAAGTAGTAGGATGCATTGACATGACTACCCAATAAACCAAAAGGTGTACACAGAATTTTACTTACAGCAGAATGCTTAGAGGCGATAGAAAGTGTTGTAGATGGTACCTTTACATATACCAATGGGTCACATTTCAAAATATTGACTGACATAATGACGTCGTAGCGGTTAAGGAATAAAAGACAAACTCCTAATTCTGAAGTGAGGATATCTATAAAGGAGTCTGTATAAGCAAAAGTCTCCGTAGTCTAGTAGGTAGTGTGTTTTCTTATGAGATGTAAAGCCAGGGTTCGAGACCCAGGGCAGACATCAAAACATAATACAAAAATTATTTTTTCGGCGTTATCATAAATAAAATTGCCATCAAAAGCTTCTCAAAAAGAGAATCTGTCGTTCGGAGTCAACTTTAAACTGTAGGCCCCGCCACTCATGTATAAAATTAACACACACAACGTTAGTGGTGCTAGGTCGTAATCCTGACTGAAAGGTTGTAATGAACTATTATGTATGTATGTATGTATAAGCAAAACTTTTCTGCTGCTAAATTTTTGAGGGTTTTTTTTGCATTTCCTTCAAATGAGGAGATGAGGACGTATAGATCCAAGAAATTGCTATAAGTATAGACATTTATTCTTGTACTGCTTGTTGGTATATTTTTGTTTACTTGTTTCTCATTTGTTAGTATATTTTTGTTAACTTGTTTATCACTTATTTTTTATTTGCAATTTACGAGCTCATATTTTAAACATTTTTAAAAATAAAAAACGTAGCAATATGTAGTCGCTGTAGTCGTAGTAGATATTAAACTGTAGACTTTAAACTGTAGGTCCCGCCACATCTGTATAAAATTAACACACACAACATAAGTGGTGTGAGAAACTGCGGGCTTCTTAGGGACGATTGCTTTAGACTGTCTAATGGTGAAGGTATAGCACTGGACATTTCATAGTCACCAGCAGCAACTCGTTTCCTTACCGTTCGCATCTTCCCTTTTTCCACCTTTCCTAAACCTGCACAATGCACTGCATGAGTAGGGGTCATCCCCTGAGTGCAGGTTTAATAAAAAAAAAAAATATTGTCTCATAAGACGTGAAAGTACGGTTCAAAACCCCATATCAGACATCTCCAACAAAACAAAAAATGAAAAAATATTTTTTCGGCGACATCTTTTCTCTAGATTTCTGGCAAAAACATTGCCATGAAAAGTGTTTAAAAAATTTTTCATTCGGAGTCACCATTAAATTTTATTAATGTATAAAATTGACACAAACAAGATATGTAAGTGGTGCGAGAAGCTCGATCGTAATCCTGACTAATACTGAGTTTACATATGCACCTTTATTGCGTACATCGCAATTAACGCCAATATTGATCTCAATATTCCATATAAAATCTCAATTAATTATTGCTCAATTAAATGTTGTTATAATATTCAGTAAAGCTTTAAATACAGCACTAACATAAGTCTGTTTAGTGAGCATATTATAACTAACCGAACACTTCCTATTGATATTTGAGTTGTCAAATAAACAAAACAAAAACAATGTTGTAGAAACAACCAGTTGGTTTGCTTACCAGCAAATGAATATTGAATATTGTATAAGATGAATATTGTGTATATTTGTTATACCTGAACAGTTAAAATTTTGTTCTCAATTAATCGAATATGGACTCAATAAATTCCATACGTGAACATAGTATAAATTGTTGTAATGTCCAATTATGTATGTATGATAGCTGAAAGAACTACAAGGCATCGGAGCAGTCACTGTCTAATTGTGGATGGTGTAAGTTACGGTTTCAATTTCTGCGATAGCCGAGAATCGACGGTAATGCCTTAAGGGCTACAGAAAGTGTGTCTGACAAGATGATGCCGGAATAAATGAAAACACAACAACGTATGCATTGCCGGCAAGAAGAATCGAACAGTTTTGGGATTCTAGATTATGATTCTTAACTACATCTTCGACGTTATTGAGATATTCACTTACCTTAGCTCCAGTCACACCAACCAACAGTACAGACCTTTAGCGTATATTCGCAACAAATGCAATTATGGTCTTAATACACAATAAGAAACGAAGAACTCCCTACTGCAACGAAATTAATTATCGGAAGTTTGCCCATCTGCCCCACGATCCTCTATGCTCCTTGAATGTACTCCTTCAACGAATTAAGCATAATTGGCATAAGACTACTACCAGCATGTTTGTGGACAATTTTTCTTGCTCTAACCGCAATCACATTCAAACCTATTGGATGATTATTCACCTTCTTCACAGAAAGAACGATCCAAACATGCATAAAAAGAGCTTGATGCGCTGATGCTCCAGGTTTCATTAATTCTGTTTAAAAGACTTAAGACATGATCTTAGCTCTCTAGATGAGAAGAATGAGGTGGAGTTTGTCTCCATTTTTTAAAATACAATAATTCAGTGATTTACTGGAACCATCAGTCAGCAATAATAAGTATGAAATCATGTTAGTGACATACGATTGGCTGTTGCTTTGCACGAATTGAAAAAGCAGGTTTCATGCACGCTCTTTAATCTGTCAAAGTTTTATGATATTCACTGCATCGGTTTCCTATACTACTGACATGAATTGCGCTACATAATGAGTATTTTGCTTTGTCATCAATTACTAACATTATTACAATCAAACATTAAATTTTAGGCTATCCTTACTTGCTGCTTTAGTACCCCTTTACTTCTCTCTGGTGTAGAATTTTTTTTTCATTTGTCTCTTGTTTTGCTTACAACTTTCTTCCCCTCTTTTTCATTCCCTTTTCAGAGTATTTCAATGACAGTGAATTGCATTATTAACGTGCCTATTGGGTATAGTTTCTCACACACACAACCACTCCCAGCACAATGTTCATGTACAGTTTCCTGCAGCAATCGGTAAACACAGCCATATGCAGCCAAGCAGACATGTAGACATTTGCATAGGTGTGACACGTTTCCGGTAAATTCAATAATTGAATACGAAATGTTTATATATGTTTGAAATTCTATGGAAAAAAACATCACTTGATACAGGAAATTAAAATCAAAGCGAAAAAATCGAATAGATATTTATGATGGGAATACAACTGGATGTATGTAGGAGTATGTACAGGATATCAATAAAACATTGTTCATACAAATGATTTGTTTTGTTTATTTTTTGTCTTTGGTTTTTGATTTTCAATTAAGCTTTCGAAGACAATTAAATTAAAGTTTTTAAATTAAATTCTGTGAACAGACAACCTGTTTGGAAAAACAATCTGTTTGTAGTCGGTACTTATTTCGCCTCGAATAAAAAATGACAGCCATTCTAGGTCCCAAATAGCTTACAGTAGAGGGAAATGTATCAGGACTGAAAGCTATTCTTAGTAGATACTGGCGGATTAGAGTAAATGCTCGAAATACATACTGTTGTAGCTGTGATGGGATAGAAAATAAGGAAAAAAGTGAATGTATTTAGCCTTTAACAAGAAGTCGCCGTGGTCTAGTAGGTAGTGTGTTGGCTTATTAGATGAAAAACCCGAGTTCGAATCTCAGGTCGGACATCAAAACGAAAAATTTGAAAATAATTTTTTGGTGACTTCCTCTCAGCAGATTTCTGGCAAAAAGTCTGAGAATAAAAAATTGCCATGGAATGCTTCTCAAAAAAAATGTGGCGTTCGGAGTCGACTTTAAAGCTGTAGGTCCCGCCACTCATGTATAAAATTAACGCACACAACATAAGTGGTGTGAGAAGCTAGGACGTAGTACAATGGGTCAATTCGACCACCGAGTACTGTACTTGTCAGAATTGACAAGTACACGTCCTCTAACTTAACCTAAACTAGCCTTTAACAATCATCACCATAAAATCCATGGCAAGGGGTTTTTATATGAAATCTCTAAATATCTGATGTTGAGCCCGGAGACCTGCATAAGTACTGCAATCTAAAAAATTCTTTATAGCAATCAATTACGAACATAAAATCTCGGTGTCTAGAAAAGTATTAATAAAAAAATAATATTTTTGTAAAGACAAAAATCCAAAATTTAACTGCGCTAACTCCAATAGCTAATGCTAAGCCCAATAGCTAATGCTAAGCTTATTTGGTAAGGTGTAATCCCAAGATAAGCCCTCCCAACGTAGATCTCTCAGACAAACAGCACAATAGCTTTAAACCCATGGTCTTTATGGTGATATAGAGTCCAAGTCTATCATGTTACAGCACAGGTACTTTGATTCCCTATTTCGCTACCAACTTGTGTAGTGCATTGTATATCTCAATTTTGAATAAGAAGAAAGGGATGTCTCTACTGTATGATCAATGTCTATCGCTGGCCGTAATTTTTATACATGAATGGTGGGACTTAAAGTTAAAAGTCGATTCCGGATGACAAATTTTTGAAAAACTTTTTCACGGTAACCTTTTTTACTTTCACAGTTTTAGTCCGTCATCTGCTGAAAGGAAGTCGCCGAGGGAATATTTGTTCATATTTCGTTTTGGTTTTTTTTTTTTTGGAGAATCCTGACCTGGGGTTTGAACTTACTAGACACGCTTAGCTTTTCAAATGAAGCCAATTTTAACCGGAAAATATTGATGTTCCATTGAAGAAAGCGCCAAAAATCTTATTTAAAGCCTGGAGAAAGCAAAACAAAAATATAAAATTGACCTGGGGTTTATACTAGGGATACCAATAGGGAAATCCCGATATCCTGGGATTTTCTGGATTCACAAAATCCCGAATCCCGAGATTTTTAAAAACTTACCCCGCGATTTTTCGGGATTGTGAATTCATATGTATTTTGACCCTACAAAAGGTCCTGAAAAAAATAATTCTATATCACTTGACTTCGATAATAGCATCTCAGATGAGGAAAACCCTACTTCCAGTGATAAAAAAAATTATTTGATGGCATCGCAGAATGCAAAAGTCCTATAAAACGAATTAATAGGGTAACTTATTTAGATACTCAACTGTCCAAAGAAGTAGATTTATTTACATCAAGAGGTGGGAGAGGTGAATATTTATAAGCTGCATGCAGCTATCTTGGAACTATTTCACCAAGAAATGTTGATTGCGAGAAGTGTTTTGCAATGGCAGGGTATATTGGCAACAAAATTCGTTCAAGCCCATCAGATCATGTGTTGGATGCTTTAATCTTTTTTTTGGAATCCAAATAATCCTTAAAACTAATGCATTTGCAGCATACGTAAGAATAATTTTTATTTTTGTTAATTTACGCTTTTTTATTACATTTTGTCTTGCTCTTTTTATATTTTATTTTTAATGATATATAATTCTGATATACATAATTGGAATACAAATGATTTTGTTAAGAAAATATCACGATTTTTCCCGTGATTTTTCGGGATTTTTGGATCCCGAATTATCCTGATCCCGAAATCCTGGGATTTTTAAAAATCGATCCCGTTTGGCATCCCTAGTTTTTACCAAGGCCTTATCCTTTATAAGCCAACACACTACCAACTAGGTTATGGTGACTTGAATCCCCTCTTCACTTCACTTCATTCACTTCTTTAAAAATGTCCTCTTACCAGATCCTCTTATGCTAAATAAAGCCTTCAATTTCATGCAAAACTATTTGATTTCTTTATACTACACCCGATAATATAAACTTGATTGCTTAATTGAATTGTAATAGACTCACAGACACTGTGAATAGCTCATACAGACTCATATAACAACAAAAACTATAATAAATCGATATGCTTGAGTTATTAAAGAGTTCACTTCGCACATAAAGAAAACCCGTAGTCATGCTTAAGCAAAAATATGATTTCATCATCAAGCCTTTCAGAACGAGAGCAAATTAATCAAATTCACTATGAAATAACAACAAAAACAAAAAAGAAAGATCATAATAAAAAAAGAAGACAGATGCTATACTTTAGAGATTTTTAAAATGCCAATCATTTTCAAAAATCTTTCTATTCATTTTCTAACAAACAAAAAATTAAAGAAAAAAGCACCCATTTTGATGCAATTTCATTCAACAATAATCCATTGTCCTCTTTCAAAGAGAAAATTAATATTTTCACATAGAATATTGGAATAATGTTGCTTTTTTATGGATCTATTGTTGGGAAAAATATTAAAAAAAAAAAATTCCTAACAAAAGAATGAAAATTAAAAATTTTTCAAAAACATTCCGGATTGAATATTAAATTTCTGTTTTGAAAAATAAACTGCAAATCATAGGAACGGGACAACTTAATGGCCTTAAATGGTTAGAAAAGATAATTAAATTGGAATTCCACAAAAAAAGCGCTAAATATGCCCACAAATAAACAAGTTAATTGACTTTTATTAGTTTGAATACAAGGTGGCGCAAAAGTATTATCATAATGTCCATCATATATCCATCAAGTTCAAAACTATCCTGCTTATCGTTGTTGAGGATTTTACTTCATGTTCAGCTGGTCGAAGTCGCCGGAGTATAGTAGTCAAATCACAGATCACACATCTACAGCCAAACGCAATATGAAAAATATTTCATCGGCGACATCCTCTCAGCACATTTGTCGCAAAAACTCTCAGGGTGGCTGATATGTATTGCAACCAACTTCAGGTTGTTATCATTTGTAAACCGCTCGTCTGACAGCTGACAGATTTATTCCCGTGACAGTTCATTTTTTTTTTTTTTTTGTTTATAAAACCAGCACTCAGGGGTTGACCCCTACTCATGCAGTGCATTGTGCAGGAAAGATGCGAACGGTAAGGAAGCGAGTTGCTGCTGGTGACTATAAAATGGCTAGTGCTATACCTTACCATTAGACAATCTACAGCAATCTTCCCCTAGAAGCCCGCAGTTTCTCACACCACTTATGCTGTGTGTGTTAATTCTATTTACAGGCTTACAAAAGCATTTTGATCTATTGCATTCAGAAAAAAAGTTATTCATGATGGAATTCAAACGTGATAGTGTGATTGCTTTATATTTGGCTGGAAAACCGCAAGTGGCCATCGTCAGAGCCCTCCAGCATTTAAATATGAATACCGTGCTACTGGCAGTGTAGCATCGCGTCCAAAAAGTGCCTGAAAAAGAACGGTAACAATACCAGAAATTACCCGAAAAGTAAAGACCAGATTTGATTGAAATCCACGCCGCAGTGGTAGAGAAATTGTTCGTGAGCTGAACGTATCTCGAGAACGGATGCAACACATACTGAAAAGTGAGCAAGAGCAAGAAAAGTGCAAGAGCTCACCGATGGGCAAAAAAAAGTTAGACTGGAAAGAACCAAGGAGTTACTTCTATTGCACGTAAGTGGCCAGTTACCGAATTTGGTTTTCTCCGATGAGAAGCCATTCCAAATTAAGCAGTTTGTGAACAAACAAAATGATCGGGTTTACTTGCCAAAGAGGTCAGCTGGAAATTTACACCTGCGGTTGGCCACCAGAACTTAAACGCCGCGGATGGTAATGGTGTGGGCCGCCGTAACGGCCGATGGTCGCTCTCCGCTCGTATTCATCGGTTCAAAATAAATGCTGAATATTATTGGGAAAATGTCTTAAAGATAGTATTGAAGCCCTGGGCAGACAAACATTTCGGCCGCAGGCCATGGACATTCCAATAGGACTCAGCACCACCGCATTTAACACGTGTGAACCAAGAATGACTTAAAAAGCAGGTTCCTCGCTTTATTTCTACCGCACAATGGTCACCAAAATCTCCAGATCTCAATCCTTTGGACTTTTGCGCCTGGGTAATTTTGGAGAGTAAGGTTCTCACCAAAATATACGAAAGTGTCGATCATTTCAAGGCGGTGCTTCGCCGAGAATGGGCCAAAATACAGCAGAACTACTTTGATGCAGCCTGTGACGACTTTGTCAGCCGTTTGAAGGCCATAATTCGTACCAAAGGCGGCCAATTCGAACAAATCTAAACTGATGCTAAAATTTGATGTTATTTCCCACATTTTTTGCTTTTGAACATTTGTTGCATTATATATCAGCCACCCTGTAGTTTTTTTGACGCCTATAGATTATCTTTGGACTGATCAAAATCTGGACAAAGTGTTCAGTAATAATAATTTCACGCTCATCTCCCCATTTCCAACTACCCACACACTCTTTGTTTGGGTACAAAACACATCAAAGCCTAAAATATTTTCAAACCACTTACAAAAACTAGGACACTTTCGCTTTGCCTACTCTGGGAAACAAACATACGTAAATTATGTTTTTTGTTTTTGGGACAACAAAAAATTCTGTTTCTAATAAATACTCATGAGTGTTGCTGCTAACATAAGCTCACAATTAAGAAGACAAACAAATAGCCAGAATCCTGAATTGGTTGTGAAAAGTCTATACAATTAGCCACAATACGAATTGTGGGACATTAAATGGACGTGAAACGTTTCAACATTAATTACAATTATTAACAACAACAACGAATGACAGAATTTTCTCTTTTTTTCAATAATTAATTTTGCTGTTGAAATCAGGTATAAAAGGAGCAAACAGTAGTAGTAGTTAAATAAGCAAGCAATGGTCCAAATAAAATACAAAATGATTAATGAAGTCATGATTCCTGTGCCTTTTTTCTCATTAGGTGGTCTTTATTACCCCAAATCTTAAAAGAAATGGATACACTTAACAGCACTAGTTCACATTTTCATTTTGTTTTCGCAATGAAAAACAGAAGAATAATTTTGAAGCTTAACCTCTATAACAACTAAAATATTCTAAAAGAGAAGTAAGCAAACCTGTTTACAAATTATCCTACTGTTTAATAAACAACAAACACCAGCATTAAAAATTTTCTAAACAAGTAACCAATAATACAACAACAAAGACGACAAGAATAAATGTAAATAAAATACACAAACAACAATAACGAATGTAAACAATGATGTTTACATTTATAAAGATTTCGAAAAGACGAAACCAAGAACATTCGCCTTCACGAATGCTCATTGGACTATTTACATTGCCATATAAAAGACAAGACAAAGCAGGTAATGGAGTTAGTAAAAGTTCAGTTAGTCTTGTGTGAAGGCGGAATGTGTTTGAAGAGAGTAATCGTGGTTTACAAAGATCTGTCGAACAATTGTTTAGCAATTGTTATTGTTTATGCAAAGGTTGTGAATAGAGGAATAACAAACAAAGTAATTGTTGTTGTTTACATCAATTGTGCGAATAATAAAGAATTTTAATTAAAACTAAACATGGCTGATATATAATGCAACAAAGTAAAGCGCCATATTGTTTAAATTTTTTAATTTTATTATTCCAAAGCAAAAAATGTTGAAAATAACATCAAATTTTAGAATCAGTTTAGATTTGTTCGAATTGGCCACCTTTGGTACGAATTATGGCCTTCAAACGGCCGACAAAGCCATCACAGGCTGCACGAAAATGGCTCTGCGGTGTTTTCGCCCATTTCTGCCGAAGCGCCGTTTTGAGATGATCGACACTTTGGTATTTTTTAGTGAGAACCTTACTCTCCAAAATGCTCCAGGCGCAAAAGTCCAACGGATTGAGATCCGGAGATTTTGGTGGCCATTGTGCGGTAGAAATGAAGCGAGGAACCTCCTTTTTAAGCCATTCTTGGTTGACGCGTGCTGAGTGCGATTATGTTGAGTCCTGTTGGAATGTCCATGGTCTGCGGCCGAAAAACTGTCTTTAAGACATTTTCCCGATAATATTCGGCATTTATTTTGATCCCACCGTTGATGAATACGAGCGGGGAGCGACCGTGGGCCGTTGCGGCGGCCCGCACCATTACCATCGGCGGCGCTTGAGTTTCGCTGGCCAATCGTAGGTGTAAATTTTCAGTCGACCTCTTTGGCAAGTAAATTCGATCTTTTTGTTTGTTCACAAACGGCTCAATTTGGAATGGCTTCTCATCGATGAAAACCAAATTCGGTAACTGGCTTCGAGCAAGCGAAGTAACTCATTGGCTCTTTCCAGTCTAACTTTTTTTGTCTATCGGTGAGCTCTTGTACTTTTTGGAACTTCAATGGCTTTAGTCCTAAACTCATTTTTCAATATGTGTTGCATCCGTTCTCACGATATGTTCAGTTCACGAGCAATTTTTCTACCACTGCGGCGTGAATTTCGATCAAATCTGGCCTTCACTTTTCGAGTCAGTTCTGGTATTTTACCGTGTTTTTTCGTCCACTTTTTGGACGCGATGCAACACTGCCAGTATCGCGGTAACGAGCAATTGTACGAGAAATAAAAGATTTATTCACATTCACAATGCTGGAGGGCTCTAACGATAGCCACTTGTGGTTTTGCAGGAAAACATAAAGCAATCACGTTTGAATTCTAACACGAATAAATTTTTTTCTGAATTCATCAAAATAGATCAAAATGCTTTTGTAAGCTTACAAGTAAATAATAAAATGAAGTATCACTGGAATAAAGCTGTCAGCTGTCAGATGAACGGTTTACAAATGATAACAACCTGAAGTTGGTTGCAATACATATTCGCAAGCCTGTAGGTTTATTTTTATTTTATTTGTACTCGACGAGCTCATATTTTTTAAAAGAAAAAAACGTAACAATTGATTTACTTTGCATTCCAGAAACGTCTTTGTTTTATGACGATTTAAGAGAATTTTAGACAAATAAGCAATATTTGGATTTGGGTTTTCTTGGCTTCAATGGTTATGACAGATAATACTCTTGGTTTTGCATGAATGCTGATGAAATCTAACTTATTGCCTATAATAGTTTAATCGAGTATAGCCAGAAGCTCTTCATGGCTAAATTTAATTAGTTGGCCACTTTAGGTTTGCCTAAACCGATTAAGACTTTTCAGAAAGGCTGCTGCTCATTTTCTAATAAAAAATTGCAGCATTCTACAGAATTTATTGGAGAAAAACTATTTTTTTTACAAAATTGGTTGAACAACAAAACTTTCTCTAAATCTACATACTTTCTAATAATTCCTTACAGCCATTCCTCCGTATTTTACTATTTTAAAAGTATTCTTACAATGTGTATAAAATCAATGAAATTTACTTCAAGTTCTCGGCTATATCTGTTCATTTGATGCAATTTTCTAATACTGTTCTGCCGCCAAAGGCTTGCCTTATGGCTTCGATGCCTTCATTTGTAATCGATTGTTTGGCGAACAACATGCATACTGTACTGTTGTTGTTGCCATACATATTTATTTTAATAATATGTACTCTTAAATAACCTTCTTTTAGTTTCCTTTCTCTGGCATTTTGTATTTTATAGCAGTTGTCATTGCAGCTGCGACAATCATTGGCACTTTCTGTTGTTTTTTTTTTTTTTTTTGTTTCCCCCATTTCCACAAAATGTCATGAACATTAACAACAGAAAGCGTAACAATTTCCATTGACTACAACAGACAACAGTACTAACAACACAAACATCTGTTGCCGTTCATTTATTCACTCATGCTTTTGTTTCATTCATTCATTCATGCAGTCATTCACTCATTTAGACACACTTTCAGTCATTCGTTCATTTACAGTCTTTTAGTAGAGGCAACGCAATTTTCAACTGATTGACAATAAGGAAAATAATGCCATAGAAAAACCGTTAGAAAAACACAATGTTTTCACATTGGGAAAGTACAAGCAGACACATTGACTAAGGCATTCTGCCTTGAAGAAAGCGAAGGGTTGGCATTTGTAGCAAAAAGGGTTTGCAAAAGCAAATAATCAGGACATTATACTCAAATGATGGCGAGAATGATGGTGAGAAAAGATGATAACAAGGCCTTTTAGCTAAAGGCCATATTAGAAGGCCAATGTTCCATCGGCCTGTCAATCAAAATGCTGCCATAGTGAAACCAATGGTATGATATCGACCTGTGGGTTACTTAGTACTCCTTCTAGTAGACAATCTTGTGAAATCCAAGCGAATTTCACAATGAAAAGCTGAAAAATCTTCTTGTTTGCATTTCGCATGACTCAATCGGTGCCTTCCTCCAATCGCTGGTTCCTGAATATTTGTAATATAAGGCCCTTTTAAAAAATAAAATCTTTTAAGAATTTCCCGCCAATAACTGTCTCTCTCCTAACGCTTACAATGCACGGACAATAGTGCAATATTGCTCTCCACAGTTGGCCCTGTCACTTAATCGGTGCCTTTCCCCAACCGCTGATTCCTAGAAATTTAAAACATAAGGCCCTTTTAAAAAAACAAAACCTTTTAAGAATTTCCCGCCAATAATTGTCTCTCTCCTAACGCTTACAATCTACAGACAAAAAAATAGAATTAAAGACAACGAGCAAACACACCAATAACATGCAATATTGCTCTCCACAGTTGTCCCTGTCATAACGCTACAACTGCATTTAAAAATCTCAAAATTTTTTTTAAATTCCTAGGACTTCTTGAAAATAATCCATGTAATAGAAGAATTCGCCAAGTCCTGCACCACCGCTAGGCTCACTTGGCCCTCAATGGATAGAAGGCGCACTAACCAGTTACTGGGACTTGGTTGTAACATCATCTCAATCACAGTGGCCATGCTTACAGGTCACTGTGTTATGGGTAGATACGCTCCCATTTAACGATTTCTGCCGTTGATATAGAGCTGCTGAGGAAGAGGAGACTGTTAACCACTTTCTCTGCCAATGGCATCTCTTGCGACGAGCAGATATAGGTTTTCTTTTTTTTGTTTATTAAACCAGCACTCAGGGGATGGCCCCTACTCATGCAGTGCATTGTGCAGGCTTATGAAAGGTAGAAAGAGGGAAGATACGAACGGCAAGGAAACGAGTCGCTACTAGGTGGCTATAAAATGGCCAGTGCTATACCTTCACCATTAGACAGTCTACAGCAATCGTCCCCAAGAAGCCCGCAGTTTCTCACACCACTTATATTGTGTGTGTTAATTTTATACAGAAGTGGCGGGACCTACAGTTTAAAGTCGACTCCGAACGACAAATTTTTGAGAAACTTTTCAAGAAGAGAAAGAGAAGAAATCGCCGAAAAAACCTTTTTTGTTTTTTATTTTGATGTCTGGTCTGGTACTCGAACCCTGGCTTTACGTCTAATAAGCCAGCACACTACCTACTAGACCACGGCGGCTTGGTTGTAACATCATCTCAATTACAGTGGCCATGCTTACAGGTCACGGTGTTATGGGTAGACACGCTCCCATTTAACGATTTCTGCCGTGGTTACAGATCTGCTGAGAAAGAGGAGACTGTTATTCACTTTCTCTGTCAATGCCCATCTCTTGCGAGGTACAGATTTAGGTTATTTGGTTCTCCAACCCTTGTCAGCTTGACGGAGCTATCATCTATTGATAGCCTCGTTTATTGAACTTTCTGGCTGGTTCTCTAGCGTGGGGGTAGTCGTGCTTTGCATATGAAGCTCTTGCGGTGAACAACTTCTCCCTTCTTAGCCATGGAGGAACGCGGTCAGTATAGGGACTGCGTACTCCTATGGCGCCACAACGGGCCGTAATGTGGGCTCAAGTGTAAAACTACCACACTAACCTAAACCTAATAGAAGAATTTTAATTTCCCTTAATCGTATATAACCTTCCCTGCTTTTCGAGAACGTACTGTTCATGCCAATGGCATTACACATTAACAATAGCGAACAAATGAAATTGAATCGATAGAAATGGAAAATAATATTGTCAGAAGTGCTGTCTGTAGAATGTATATCTTAAGTTTAGCGTTTTGCAATTAAAATATTCTTTAATAGTCCCCCCCACCGCCCCCTTTAGCGTTCACAGTTGTGCTTATTTTTATTGGATTTTATAGATTGCAAACAAATTGATAAGCAATCTGAAACAATTGTTAACTTTTATATACTAAAATAATGTATTAGAGCTGTTAAAGCGATTAAGATTTCAGAAAGGGGAAACTGGTTTTATAATAGACGAAACATTTTCAGATGAAATTTTATTTTCAAGATGAATTATAAAAGCATTTTGACGATACATCATCTGACAACAATCCAGTCGTTGGAACTCCAGCGGTCGAAAGCACTCTTGTCGTATACAGTTATTCCCCGACCTACGACAGAGAAAGGTTCCTGGTCATCAGTCGTAAGTCGATTAATTCGGTTGAAACCACGGTTGGAAAGAGCACTCTCTGTATGGAGCATATAGTCTGTACTCGTATGCTATTCTCTTTCTAATACAGGTATTCCACGACTTACGACCGATGACCAGGAACCTGTCTCGGTCGTAAGTCGAATTTTATATAAAAAAAAAAAATTTTAAAAATTTAAGAAGAAAATTACATACTAGCCTAATGGAACATATTTGTCTTCTTTAAATATTTTCTATGAAAAAAATTAAAAAAAAAATGGCCGCATGTGCGAATAGTCGTAAGTCGAGCGGTCGTAAGTCGGGGATTACCTGTACTAGCTTTAACAGATAGTCCCTGGCTAATTTCCTTTGAATACGTGTCGATTGTTCTTTCTTAGCGAATAAAACCTAAGAGAATACAGAAGAACTCAGGTATCAGTGGATATGAATAGGAAGGCCGAATTTGCCCCTTCTGTACTGGCTTCAACGGATAGTCCCTGGCTAATTTTCTTTGATACTTCTTTCCTGAATACGTGTCGATTGTTCTTCCTTAGCGAATAAAACCTTAGAAAATACAAAAGATCTCAGGTATTAGTGGATATGAATTGGAAGTCCGAATTTACCCCTTCTGTACTAGCTTTAACGGATAGTCCCTGGCTAATTTCCTTTGATACTTCTTTCCTGAATACGTGTCGGTTGTTCTAAAACCAAAGAGAATACAGAAGAGCTCAGGTATTAATGGATATGAATAAGAAGTCCGAATTTACCCCTTCTCATGCCGTTTGTTAGCCACAAGAAGTTACAATATCATCGGGAATGGATACTACTTAACACGGCTTTTTGCTTTGCTAGTATCGAAAAGCTATTGTGCATCTATTCCCTTGTTAATCACAAACTTGGGGAAACGGATCCTTCAATAAAAGTGTCATCAAGTTCTGTTCACCTAGTTGTAAGCGTGTAGTAATTTGTATTTTCTCTCTTACCACACTACGCGGCTGATAATCAATTGCTCCCACGTCTACTCTTCCTTACAACAGAACTGGTGATCTCCAGATCCAAAAGTGTCGAGTACGCCTATGTTTATGGCCCACATAGGGACTTGTAAGCAGAATTGTATCCAGCTACCAATGTATCCAGAAAAAGTTACAGTTTGGTGCGGTTTATGGGCTGGTGGCATCATTGGACCGTACTTCTCCAAAGATCCTGCGAATCGTAAAGTAACTGTGAAAGGTGAGCGCTATCTCACGATGATATCCAACTTTTTTTTGCCCAAAATGCAAGAGCTTGACTTGCATGACATATGGTTTCAACAAGACGGTGCCACATGCCACACAGCACGCGAAACAATGAACTTCTTGAAAGTCGAGTTCGGTGAACCGTTTATTTCACGTTCGGGACCGGTCAATTGGCCGCCTGGATCATGCGATTTAACGTCTTTAGACTATTTGTTGTGGAGCCATGTTAAAGCTCATGTCTATACAAACAATCCCGCTTCAATTGACGCATTGGAAGACAATATTGAAGCATTTATTCGTAAGATACCGGCGGAAATGTTGGAACGATTATGTCAAAATTGGACTAAGCGGATGGACCATTTTAGAATCAGTCACGATCAACATTTGCATGAAATAATCTTCAAACATTAAATTATATGGACCGTCCTATCGATTTAAATAAATATTTCATGCATTTTTCTGAATTTTATGTTTTTTTTTGAAAAATTTTCCTATAGCTTTTAAAAATCACCTATTATTTGGAAGACCTATTGCTCTGTGGCGATCTTAATTTCATGAATATCTTCAAACACTATAAAATCTCTAGCAAAAGGGAGCAATATTTTCATTGGTATTCCATAAAAAGATTCTAACACCGATGGAACTTACCTGATTATAAGAAGTCAGACAAGAATGGAATATTTAACACCATATGCGATGGCAATGGTTACTACCAGAGGTCAGCAATAAGTATTCAAAACGATGAGTAGATTCGAGTCATACTTTTAATTTTAGATACTTATACGCATTCATACTTATTTTCATATCCGGCTCATACTACTCATACTCAAAGTTGGAAGTACTCGTCGTATTCATACTTAACAATACGCATGATGTTATTGACTTCGACTCGCTTCTACTTAACATTTACACGAAGCACAAAATAAGTATGATTCGCGTACGAACACTACTATGCTCACAAGAAGATTGTGTGTACGCTATGCTTGTTTCCTTTGTCTTTCCTTTGTTCTTTGTTTGTATATGCAACAACAGCAAAGACTGTAGTTTTGATGAATAATTCGAATCACTCGAATGACTTATAAGTATTATAAGTATTTTTCAAAATTTACGAATCAGAATGAGTAGGCGTATGAATCAAACTTATTTCGAATTTTGTGAGTTTGATGTGAACGTTGTACTCATACTCATTGTTACTTAGACTTATAAATCAATGTTGTAGCGAGTAAGAATGAATCAGAGTAATTGAATTTTAATCTATTGATTTCCTCATACTCAAAATTGCATGAGTACTTATGAGTAGCGGAAAAACGATTCATTGCTGATCTCTGGTTACTACCATCTACCATATTGTAGAACTTTCTAATTTCAAGAGGCAAAAAGTATCGGAAAAATACTTTTTAGAGGTAACATATCATAACACCTTTATTGTAATTTTCTTTTTCCACGAGCTTTAGTAAGAAATTATTCCAAATGCTTAGAAATTTATAAGTAGGCCTTATTATTGGGAAGGGGGGAATTAGAATATTCAACAATAAAATTTCTGTTTCATTTTCATACAAAAACCAAGCTGAAAATGCCTGTGATATCAATGTATTTAGAAGGGGTTTTTTTGGACGCTGTCTCCATTCCATTTACCGGCTAGTAGTCATACTAAAAATTTTAAGTAAAGAGTCAAGTAAGTTATTCCTGTAAACCATTTATATAGTGCATATATGGGAACGGCTACATCTTGTCTTAATTACCAAGCATCTGAATACTTAACAAAATATGGCAATTGCTTCCAGTAGACAGAATGTAACTAGTAATGTAACTGGTTTAAAAACAACCACATTCCTTACGGAGTCAACAATTTTCAATATTACAGCAGCATAATGCTTCACAAGTATCATGTCCGTATAAATATTATAAATTGTTGGTATTTAATAAACATTAAACGTTAGAAAATATTGTCTGTGAAGTGTTGAAGTGTGTGTGTGTGTGTGTAGAACTTTATGAGTATAATGGTATGTGTAGTAAATACTTTAAAACAAAACAAAATTATTTATACAAGACAACACAAAGCAGAGCATTCATTAACAGTACACAAATACTTACTACACTAGCACAGACATACATACGTACATTGCCAGCAACATTACTTGGATGTTCTATAACAGGACGACTCACTAACCTAGTTTTAAAACAGAGTTCGCTCTCGCTCTCTCTCTCTGTGTGTCACTCTGGAAGAGTATTTTATATTTAATTTTGAAAGAGAATTTCGCATAACAAACATTAACAGAGCATGCATTCATCTGTTCGTTTAGCAGTACTATTGGCTGTTATATCAACATAAACGTTCTTTCACAAGCAGTTGGTTTCAATTTTTTCTTTTTTTTTGTTAAGAGTCCTGTTATTGAGTATTATAAGTATTGCTCTTAAGAGTTTTCCATCCTTAACGTGTTCAATTCAATGGATTATTTTCACTTAATCAAAGGAAATGAGATTTAATGCCATTTCTAAGTATTTACTGCTGTTGTTGCTGTCGAAGTTTATGCAAAATCTTGAATCATTTTTTCCTGTTTTTCCTTTTTTTTTTTCTTGGAGTATATGTTACTTTAAGAAAATAGTATTGAAAGATGTTTTAATATTTTTAAACCGTTTTTAAGTTCAACAGTATTTATATGAAGTAGGAAAGACAATTTAAGGAGTGCGCATAAAAAAACTTACACTTGGTCTTACACTTTTCGTTATAGAAATAAAACTAAGTGGCAGATTTTTTTCGTTTTATATTTCAATTAAAGTAAATAATATTTGAATTCCTTTTGTGTATAAAATATTTTTCTGACCAGATTTCAGAGCATCCAACTTTTTGAGCCACCTTTCTTCCAGACATATTAGAATATTTTAGAAAAACTAACTCCATAGGAGGAGCGCAAAGTTAATGCCTTACATCGCAAATTAGAGCGTCAAATTTGAATTTATCTCAAGAGCCTTTCAAAAGACATAAAAGAATAAAAATTAAAGGATTAACAACAAAGCATCAGTAGTCTATCATAATTGCATGCAGTACGTTGAGTTTCTCATGCATTAATAACGTTTTCCTAGCTAATCAGACAATTGGTACACAGTAGCAAGTCCTAGAATGATAGGGTTGCCATTTGGCTTTTCCTAGAAACAATATCCTGTCCCAAAATGTAATGATTAGTTAACATTTTACTTATGAAGTCGCCACAGTCTAGTAGGTAATGTGTTGGCTTATTTGAGGTAAAGCCAGAGTTCGAACCCCAGGCTAGACATCAAAAAACAAAATACAAAAAGAATTTGCCAAAAACTCTGAGAGTAAATAAAGTTGCCATGAAAAGTTTCTTAAAAATCTGTCGTTCGGAGTCGACTTTAAACTCTAGGTCCTGCCACACACACATAAGTGGTGTGAGAAACTAGGTGCATAACTCTGACTGAAAGGTTGTGATGACCAATTATGTATGTAGGAGCCAAAGAGCGACAGTGATTTAGATCTTCCTATGATATTTCTTTTTGATGTTATGCTTTCTGGGTGTTCAGGGTTCATGGGGTTTCCTTGTCAGAGTATTCAACAAGTCTCTTCTTTTTTCAAAAACCCTGCTAAAGTTGCTTCTGTTTCTGTTTTATCCGCATCTTGAATATGAAAGCAGGATAGAAATCATTATTCGAATTTGTCAAACATGACACGAGACAGTCTATCTAAGACTTCAACCTGAACTGCATTGCTGTAAAGTACGAGATTTTCATGTAATTCTTTCAAGGTATTAGGGAATTATTGTTTAGGCTGAGATTAAAGTTTTCAGGAGAATTACGAACCTGTAAAGAAAATTCATCAGATTACTTAGTGACAAGAAGAAACCTTTGACATTGATAATCTGCTTTTTACTGAACTCTGGATCATATGAACTTCACAGTGAACGGATTATAACAGAAGTGAGATACGTAGGAATTCTTTGAAGAAAAGTGGGAAGAAACAAGGCAGACAGGCTGTTCTACAATATATTTGAGATAGTAAGCTCAGGTACGGCATGTTATCCATATTTTCTTACTTAAGAAAAGTGAGAAGAAACAAGGCTGGCAGGTTGTTCTACAATATATTTGATAAAGCAAGCCTAGGTACGGCAGGATATCCTTATTTACTTACATAATTGGTCGTTACAACTCTTTAGTCAAGATTACAACCTAGTTTTATCCATAAGTGCCATCATCTACTGTTTAATGTCGACTGCGAACAATAGATTTGGGAAAATTTCCAATGAAATTTTTTTTGCAAATAGGCTGCTGAGAAGTTGATGCCAAAGGAATGTTTTCATATTCCGTTTTTATTCGAGATGTCTGAGCCAGGAGTTGAACCACGTTCTCACTAGACCCTGGTTGTTTAATTAATCTACTCTGATGTGATATTAATTTGGTCAACTATGCCTATCAGTGCAAAAGAGAAAATTTTATAGATTGTGGGATCTCAAGATTACTACAGACTTGGTTTTACATAACATCGCTAATGATGTCTTTAATAGCGTGGACATGAACCTGAAAATTTCATATTTTTTTGTTTATTTTTTAAATATGCTATTGGATAACAATTTATTCCTTAATTAAAAATCTTTTTTCCACCATTTATGCCACGAAACCAATATGACTCTTAAAACAAACAAAAAAATCCCGATTGCATTTAATTTATTTTCCACTAAATTGCCTTCATTGTGGGAAAACAAACAAATGAAGAAAGGAAAAATTAAAAAACAAAATAAAATTCTTGAAAAACAATTCATTTTATGACATTTTCATCCCGGTCATGATGGCTGTCAAATTAGATTTGAACACTCAATTACGAAGAAGAAAAAGAAAAACAGAAATAAACGACCAAAGTCCATAAAGGAAAGTTAAATTGAAATCGTTTGAATATTTTCAGTTTATCCTTAAGAGCCATTCACTATTTGTGGAAGATTATCCCAAAAAAAAAATTCGAAAAAATATTGGAAAAAAGAACAAAAATAAAGCATTGAAAAGGAAGAAATGAAGAAAAGAAAATGAAATTTTAATTGAGTTTTACATTGATTTTCTAATAGTTTCTCTAATTCCAAGACTACTATCGAATGGTGTTGTTTTAACTGATGTGGCTTAAAGGACCAAGAGATATGAATGCACGTGTAAGTGGAAAGCAAAAGATCAAAATGTCCTGGAATTTAAAAAAAAAAGGAAAAAAATAATTCCATTAAGCATGTTGCAAAAAAAGGAAAGGATATGAGAAAACTGTAAACAATGTTTGTAAGTGTATGGAAAAGGTTGAAATAAAACAAAGAAAAACGGAAGAAGGAGAAGGAAAAGAAATATAAATGATACGTACCTAAAATAGATGAATGTCTGTAGTAAATGGAACAGATTGTTAAAGTTCCGAAAGGATTTCTTTCTTTACATGCAACATATGCGTGTGTATGTCCCTATAAATATCGTAGCACTTAAAGAATGTTAATGTATGAAGGTTTTTTTGCTGTATGTGTATGTGGGCATGTGGGTAATAATGCATTAACAACATCCTTTAAAAAAACTTTTAAAGTTTTTTTCTTTTACTCTTCCTTCTTCCTTTTTTTGGTTTTAAAAACACAGTAACAATTAGAAGAAAATTAATGGCAAAGCCCACATACCCTATACACGCCCGTTGTTCTTATTCTGCGCCATTAGTTAAAAGTTGAAAGCTGAAAAGCTGCTGAAAACTAATTTAAAGGAATGAAAGGATATAGAAATTTTAAGAAAATCTTTTGAATTTGCAAAGTCTTAGTTTGGTAAATAAAATTAACGAATTTAAAATAAACTTCTTAAAAAGAATAACAGAATCAAACCACACAAGAATGATAAACTAAAGAGTACTCCTTGAGCATGATTTCCAATTAGATGACGTAGTTGGGGTATTTTAAAGGTTTCCAAGTCTTTTTCATATGTGAAAATTAACATTTCTTCTGAAAAGATTGTGCACTACGTGAAAGTAGTTGGCAGCCCTGCAATATAACTTACATTGTCATTAGCCAATAGGAACACAATTTGCGTGACGTCATTGATTCAACATGCGCAGAAAGTTTTAATTTTGTGTGCGTGATGGCGTACTCTTTAGTTTATCATTCTTGAAACCACATGGATTTAGAAATGTAAGACAAAAAAAAACTCTTTCAGCAGTGTTACATACATTAAAAGGATTCAATCAGGATTAAAACCTAGTTTCTCGCGCCACTTATGTTATGTGTGCTAATTTTGCACAGGAGAGGCGGGACCTACAGCGACATATTATTTTTGAGAAACTTTTCATGGCAATTTTATTTACTCTCAGATTTTTTTGCCAGAAAACTGCTAAAATCAGTTACCGAAGAATTATTTGTTTCATATTTCGTTTTGTTCTAGGTACTTGACCAGAGGTTGTAACCACTGCCTCACGTTCTAATAACCGAACAAATACATACATACATAATTGGTCATTACAACCCTTCAGTCAGGATTATTGACCGAGTTTCTCACACCACTTATGTTGAGTGTGTTAATTTCATACATAAGTGGTAGGACTTACAGATTACTGTCGACTCCGAACGACAAATTTTTGAGAAATATTTCATGGCAATTTTATTCTGACACTCAGAATTTTTGCCAGAAACCGAAAAAATACTTTTTGAATTTTATTTTGATATCTAGCCTGGACCTCGAACCCTGGCTTTACGTCTAATAAGCCAGCACACTTCCTACTACAACTACGGCGACTTCTTATGTTATGTGTGCTAATTTTGCACATGAGTGGCGGTGCCTACAGTCCACTCCGAACGACGTATTTTTCAGAAACTTTTCATGCCAATTTTATTTGCTCCCAGAAATCTGCTAAGATCCGTCACCGAAGAATTATTTATTTCATATTTCGTTTTGTTGGAAATATCTGACCTGGGGTTGTAACCACAGCCTTACGTCTAATAATCAAAGACTAGTTGAAGGCATTTGTATCAAAGCGCCTTGTAAAACCATATGAAACAATGCCCCAGAGCTAGTTTTAAGTTCAATTTGACCGCTCTCGACAATTAGTAGAGAAGCCTTATCAGAAATCTCTACTACCACGATATAGGATAAAAACTATTAGGTCTTCCCACAGGTATTTACAAACTTTGTTAGTCGATAACCAACATCATTTTGAAGCTACATCTGTCAAATTAATTGTCATGTATGCAGTTTGTTTTACCACATCATAATATACGTAAAAACATGTACCATAGACAACGCCCAGTGTTTTGTAAATAGTATCTGGCTCAGTTGTCCATTGCCAACGATTTTCATCGAAAAATTATCTTCACCGATAAGGTCCATTTTTGTATGAATGAGCAGCACATGAAACAACGAAATTGTTCAACTTAAGACGATACCAATGGCCTGGCATCCAAAAGCGTCAAATGCATACCGAATAAGTCTCCTATTTGTAGTGGGTTTTGAATTAGAACTCCATATCGTCGGTCGATATTCCTTTGAGAATTACGTTGACCAGGCTATTATTGTCAACGGCAAGCATTATAATTCAATATATGCCAACTTCTTTTGGTTTGAATTGAATGACCTGGACACCAACGATACATAGTTTTAACAAAATGGCGTTACATGCACTACAGCTCATGGAACATTACACAGAATGTGAACTAGCCACCGAGATCGTACGATTTAAGCCGATTAGACTTCTTCTAGTGAGGTTTCCTTAAGCCGCAGGTGCATGCAATCACAGCAGTCCCCAAAGCCTACACATCAAGTCTGAGTTATGTGCCAGAGTTATGGAAAATGAAACCAGAAAAGCCATCTGTATTGCAAAGCTTTTATAAATTCCTGGCTAAATGGCTGCGCTAATAAGCACTATTGCCGTACATAAGGTGAAGACAATGCTCAACACTTACACTCCTTATTTCGAATGCTGTGTTAATAGAGGAGGAAACTAACTCAGCGATTCGAAATGTTGGAGCATGGCTGGATGAGGCAGGTTTGACATCGTCTTGATAAGCGGCCGGAAGAAAGTGGAGAAGATGAAAGTGACGGTTGGAGGCAGAGAAATCGTATCAAAAAGAGCAAAAAAATACCTGGGAGTGATTATTGACGACAGGTAGAATTTCAAAGAGCACGTAAAATATATCGGCGAAAAGGCATCTGTAACGCAGGGTGCACTGGCGAGGATGATGTCACATATTGGAGCACCAGGTCCATTCAAGAGGAGTATAATTTCAGCGGTAGTAGCGTCGATAGTGCTGTATGCTTGCCCCATATGGTCGGAGGCACTCTCCGTGGAGACGACAAGGAGAATACTGTCCTCGGTGTATCGTCTAAGCGCAATTAGACAGATAAGTGGCTTCAGGACAGTGTCTGATGAAGCGGTATAGGCAAAGGCAATACCAATAGACATATTGGCGGATGAGATGAGGCGGATATACTTTCGCCGTCTCGGACAACGGATATAAAAGCGAAGGAAAGAAGGACTTCCATGCACAAATGGCAGTCATGATGGAGGAGCAGTTTAAAGGGAAGATGGACATTTCAGCTTGTCTCTTCTATAACCCTTGGATGGAGAACAAACATTGCGAGCTGAATTACTACGTGACCCAATTGCTAACTAGTTATGCACAGATTTGGACATGATACTTCCCCTATATGCCCAAACTGTGTAGATGAAGAGGAAGATGCGGAGCATATTCTAACATGTTGCTCCAGATTTAGATGGCCCGTTGAAACTAGATTAAGACCAAATCGGCTCAAGGAGGAGCTGTTGAATTCTAGGATGCTATGTAGCCAATACAGCCAGAAAATTACCGAAGTAATGATAGCACTCCAAAGGTTTGAAGAACGAAGCCGAAATTTGAGATAACATGATAAAGTTTTCGACCTAACTAGCTCTCCACGAAGTACTACCTTACGGCAGTCCCGCGGTGGGAGAGTGGTTGAAGTTTGTAGGGGGTAGGTTTAGTACGTAGGCAGCTGTGATGGTGAATGGTGCATGTTTTTGTCGGAACGAAATTATCTTTCGAAGATTTACCACCTCCAGCCTAAGGCAAAAAAACACTCCTTAAAATTGAGTGTTTAGCGCGTTCTATACGCTTGAGACATATTGATTGAACCTTATGACTTTCATAATGAGCACGGAGCTATAGTTAAGTAGAATGACTGACACTATCGAGATATGTTGACAAACATTTTTTTTCAACAGCTAACCATCAACAGTCTTTGGTTGCAACAAGATGGTACAACTTTCCATACAGCCCACTTAACAGGTGATGTATTACCAACTCAATTTGATGATGTCTTTCTATTCACTGGCCCCCCAAATTTGTGCGATTTTGGATTACCATCTTTAGTAACCACCAAATGTTGAAATAATGAAAGCCAATATTCAAGCCATACGAGTAGAATTATTAGAAGAAGTAGTTAAAAATTTATGTGTTCCAATGCCAAGGCGGACATGTGTCGGAAAACATGTTTAAAAATAAATTCTATGAGCTTATCTACAAGATTATAATGAAAAACAATTCATTCCAAAAATACTTTAGTCTTGTATTGTCATTTATAGCTCTCAAGTTTCATGAACAAAAAACATCCTACACAATGGTATTTGACGTCAATAGCTAAAATTAAAGAATTTACACGTTATGACATTACTTTTGATACACGAGCGTAATATGTTTTTAGAAAAAATGATACGAAAAAAACCCCCCAAAATCTTAAAAGGTTTTCAATTCTTATAACCGCAGCCTTATTAAAATCCATTTATAGCGCTTAAAAATTTTGTCTACAATGTTATCAGTGGCGTACAAAGAAGAAGAAAAAAAAATTAAGTCAAAAGGAAAATGATTGATAACAAAACAAATACAATTACTTCGGTTTTCTTAAGTCTGATAAATAAAAAAAAAAGAAAATCAAGAAAACAAAGATCCCATTAGTTACACCATAATGGGTCGTGTTTCTATTGTCCGATACGTTTTTTCTTTTTTCTTTTTTTATTTTCTTGTATTGGAAATTAATTTTCTGGTTTTCCACAAACAACTTTAGCAACATCAACAAGGAAAATAAAAGAAAATAAATGAAGAAATAAAATTAATGTCATGACCTACTTTTCAATCATTATAATCATCAACATCAACATCACCACCATCATCATTATCACTTGCAGCCTTGAAGCAGACTTTAAAAAACAAGAATTTTTTTTATTAAACAAACAATAAAACACTCTCGTTTACGCTTCCCCTTTTATTTTATATAAGAGTGTGTGTTGTGTTAAATGTACAGTAATACCCCGCTTAACGTTGTTTCAGTATTACGCGGTAGTATTGGGATTCCCCTAAATCGCGCATTGTATTTGTCACTTGTGGTGCACTACAGAGATCTGCAACGAGTATTCAAAACGATGAGTAGATTCGAGTCATACTTATAATTTCATATGCTTATACGCATCCATACTTATTTTAATATGATACCCATACTACTCATACTTAAAGTTGGAAGTACTCGTTGTATTCATACACACAGAGATCAGCAATAAGTATTCAAAACGATGAGTAGATTCGAGTCATACTTATAATTTCTGATACTTATACGCATTCATACATATTTTAATATGATACCCATACTGCTCATACTTAAAGTTGGAAGTACTCGTTGTATTCATACACACAGAGATCAGCAATGAGTATTCAAAACGATGAGTAGGTTCGAGTCATACTTATAATTTCAGATGCTTATACGCATTCATACTTATTTTAATATAATACCCATACTATTCATACTTAAAGTTGGAAGTACTCGTTGTATTCATACACACAGAGATCAGCAATAAGTATTCAAAACGATGAGTAGATTCGAGTCATACTTATAATTTCTGATACTTATACGCATTCATACTTATTTTAATATGATACCCATACTACTCATACTTAAAGTTGGAAGTACTCGTTGCATTCATACACACAGAGATCAGCAATGAGTATTCAAAACGATGAGTATATTCGAGTCATACTTATAATTTCAGATGCTTATACGCATCCATACTTATTTTAATATGATACCCATACTACTCATACTTAAAGTTGGAAGTACTCGTTGTATTCATACACACAGAGATCAGCAATAAGTATTCAAAACGATGAGTAGATTCGAGTCATACTTATAATTTCAGATACTTATACGCATTCAAACTGATTTTGATATGATAATAATACTACTCATACTCTAACTTGAAGTACTCGTCGTATTCATACTTAACAATACGCATGATGTTATTGACTTCGACTCGTCTCGACTTAACATTTACACGAAGCACAAAATAAGTATGATTCGCGTACGAGCACTGCAATACTCACAAGAACATTGTGTGTATGCTTTGCTTGTTGTCTTTGTCTTTCCTTTCTTCTTTGTTTGTATATGCAACAACAACAAAGGCTATAAATTTTTATAAATGATTGAAGCCGCTCGAATGACTTCTAAGTATTATAAGTTTTTTTCAAAATTTATGAATCAGCATGAATAGGCGTATGAATCAAACAAATTTCGAATGTTGTGAGTTTGATGACAATGTTGTAATCATACTCATTGCTACTTATAGTTATAAATCAATGTTCTAGCGAGTGCAAATGAATCAGAGTAGTTGAATTTAAATTCTGTTGATTCACTCATACTCAAAATTGCAACAGTGCTTATGAGTAGCGGAAAAACGATTCATTGCTGATCTCTGGTGCACTATATAGCGACGGTGTATACTCTGTAAATTTTTCAACGCTCCTTTGTTACCCTATTCAGAACAAAGATTCCAAGTGTATTTTCCGAAGTTGCAATGTATTTATATGTCCATATATGTACGTGTGAAGCTGACTCGTTTAACGCTGTTTCGTTTAAAGCTGCAACTTATTGGAACGTTAAGCGGGGTCTTACTGTATAAGTATTAATAAGTGTATGTGCGTGTGTATGTGTGTATTTAACTAAGCAGTAATTTAAAAATGTTTTTTTACAAAACAAAAATGAAAATTCCATAACAAAACTATTCAAATGGAATTTTAAGTTGAACAAAATTGTTCATGTTGAACATTTCCTTTAAACAAATTACACGATGGCCATCGACTATTCGACACAGAATAAGACTGACCATAACGACCACATTATACACTTCACTACACAAACATGCTTAAAACGCAAGTGCTTGAGAATCTTGGATATAATTTTTTTCGTTTTATACGAGTATAATCGTATTTAATTCATCGTTCGTCCATAGAGGTCCGTACAGTTCGATGCGAGTGTCAAGTCTTCCACAAGTAATTTTGGTACCAGTAATTTTGGTTGATAACGACCGTAGTGTTAAAGCCAAATAAACACACATAATTGACCCTTCAGTTAGGATTACGACCTAGCTTCTCACACCACTTATGTCGTGAGTATTAATTTTTTGCAGGTGTGAGACTGTAGGTCCCAGTTTAAAGTCTGTTGAATGACATATTTTTGAGAATCTTTTAATTGTAAATTTATTTACTCTCAGAGTTTTTGTCAGAATTCTGCTGAGAGGACTTCGCTGAAGAAATATTGTCTCATATTTCGTTTTGTGAAAGATGTTTGACCTGGGATTTGAACCGACTCTGTTTTCTCTCCTATGCTAATTTTTTCTCCTAAGGACGGGTAGATATGGGCCACGGACAACAATACGTGTTTGCTGCATGGAGACTGCAGCAATTGGCAACTAACAATGATGTCCATAGAAAATCATGTTCAGCGCTGAGGCTAATTTTTGGATAATTGGGTACGTGACGAAACTAATACTCTACAAGACGCTCATCCTACCTGTGCTTCTTTATGGCGCAGAAGCATGGACCCTATTAAGAACTGATGCAGCTGCCTTGAGAGTATTCGGGAGAAAAGTCCTACGTAAGATCTTCGGTCCAGTGCGAGTTGGCGATGATTTTCGCATCCGCTTCAATAGTGAGCTGTATGAGCTCCTCAACGACATGGACTTTGTACAGCGTATTAATATCCAGCGGCTGCGCTGGCTGGGCCATGTCGTTCGAATGGAGGAGGATACTCCGGCGAGACGAGTATTTGATGCGGGGATCTGCGGAAGTCGGCGAAGAGGACGACCTTGTATCCGTTTGAAGGACCAAATCGAGGAAGTTATGTCATCGATTGGTGTGACCAACTGGCGCCTGGAAGCATGCGTTGCGGCAGGCCAAAATCCGTTAATCGGGTTGTTATGGCCAATTAAGTAAGTAAGTGGGTACGTGAACAAATAAAATTGTCGAATATGATTCGATACCTATCGACATGACTTCCAAGAGTACCTAATGCATCTCGTAAATGTCTCTTGTTTGCAGTGGTTGATCAATATTTCTTTGAGAACCACATTTTCTAGTAAACGGTGAGCATTATAGGTCGCTGATTATCTACTTCTATTGGACTGAATTGGATAATATGGACACCTACAACATAGATGACGCTGCGTGCCACATATCATGTGGAGTTATCATAACTGGCAGGCGTATGCGAATTAATAACAAACCACAGGATTCCTTAAAGCCAAAATATCCTAGGATATAGGTCAAATTCAGTCTGATTTAGACATCAGAGCGTAGGTTGACTTATTAGACGTAAGTCCTCGGTTCAAACTCCTGGTCAGACATCTTCAACAAAATGAAATATGAGACATGAAATATAAAAAAAAAAATACAAAGACTCTGACAATAAATAAAATTGTTATGAAAAATTTACCAAAAATTCGGCAGTAGGTCCTGTGATCTAATAGGTAGTGTGCTAGCTTATTAGACGTAAAAGCCAGGGTTCGAGTCCCAGGCCAGACATCAAAGCAATATACAAAAAGTATCTTATCGGCGATTTCTTCTCAGCAGATTTCTGGCAAAAATTCTGAGTGTCAAAATAAAATTCCCCAGAAAAGTTATTGTCGTTCGGAGCCCACTTTAAACTGTAGGTCCCTCCACTTATGTATAAAATTAACACACACAACATATATAGTGTGCGAAACTAGGTCAATAATCCTGATTGAAGGGTTGTAATGACCAATTATGTCATTAGTTGTCCCGCAACTAATGTTTAAAATTAACATGCACAACATAAGTAGTATAAGAAACTAGGTCGTAATCCTGACTGAAGGGTTATAATGACCAATTATGTGTGTATGTATGGATTGAATTGAATTGAATAAAATGTACATCAACGACATGTAGTTTCAAAACCACGATACTACGTGCCACGTAGTAGCAGCTCATGCTGCATTGAAAATTCTGCGCGATCAATTCGAGATCATGGAGAAATTTTACGCCGGTAGTCTTTTAATCGAGGATTTTTTCCAAGTGGCAAGTGTATGCGAGTAAGCCTCAAATCACAACGGGCCGCAAAGCCAACTAAGCCCATGTTATCGATCAAATTCATTCTCAGTTATGCGCCAGAGTTAGGGAAAATAGAACATTTCGGATGCACTCCGCAGGCATTTAAGTGATGATATATTGTTTCAGAAAAAAAACTTTAAATTTATAATGAAAAGGCACCTTTAACAAGACATAACCCATGTTATCGATCAAATTCATTCTCAGTTATGCGCCAGAGTTTGGAAAGTTGAACATTTCGGATGCACTCCACCCGGAGAAGCTATAGCAGGCATTTGTTTCAAAAAAGAACTTTGAATTTATAATGAAAAGGCACCTTTAACAAGACTGGTTGGTTATCCAATAGAAGAATCCAAACTGAGTTAAGTTTAAGACTCTTAGGTTAGGTTAGGTGGCGGAGACACTTGAAGGCCGAGGATTCCCCTTGACCAGTTTCATTTTGAAATTGAAGGTCAATCATTCCCTAGAGAAACCCATACCGAGTTCGAAATAAATTAAACAATGTCAGAGAATTAGAAGTCATTAGAGCACGGCAATGCCATATAAAATGAAAGCTAGTCTCTTTCTCCTCTTCAGTCATTAGTTGGAATGCCGAGTCTTTCTTTGTTTGCCATCTATTGCGTTAATCTATAACTAATAGTGTTACCCTTTAACTTCCTTTTAATTGTTCCAAATTCACAACCAAAAATCCGATTATGAGAGGATTTTGCAATTAACCTTTGCTTTGTTAAAATTCAAGTTTTTATACTCGTGCTCAAGCTCAAACGGAAAAAAAAACATTTTTTTTGTCATTTCCTTTGTAAGTTCATATCTGCAATACACACCAAGCGATTACGATACAACTGACTGGCCTCAATCCTAATTCTGTCACGAATGCCACAGTTCGTAATGGTTTTAGTATATGCAGTGCAGAAACAGAAATTTGAATTTCTAATTTTGTTGACCAATTTTTTTTTCTTTCTTTCCTTTGAACCAGCCAGTGAGCTAGCCAGCCAGCCAGCTAGCAACAGGCTATAGGAAATGCCAAAGGAACCACTTTTTCTATGTAATTTTTGAAAATTAAAAAAATCATAGCGTAACACTCTTACACCCTCTTTTCCGAACTACTGCAATTCATTTGTATGCAATACAAGTGCATGGAAAATCTCAAAGGCTACACATGAATGGGCTGTAACACACACACACAAACACACTCAATGAATGAAAAAGGAAATTTGTATGGACTACAGCAACTAAATAACTGTAAATACGTTCATGCACATACATATGGGCATACAACATGGCGGCAAGTGTAGTAAACCGTTATTGGGTTACTACTGCTGCTTGTATGCGTAGCACAATGTTAATGTGAAACATAATTTTGAAGTCAAATGGAGATTCAAAAAATGTGTGTCACGGTTTTAAAAAATTTTCTCTAGTTTTTGGTTACCGCCCTAATGCCATTCCCTGCTTTCATGCAGGCAAAACTGAAAATAGAGGAGCGTTCGCACGTATGATACAAATAATAGCAAACGACGCTAATTGTATGAATTTTGATGATAATCTCTGTGTTCATATGCACACACTTTATCTGCTCACAACATTCATGTTTTTTGTTTTGTTTTTGGTTTCTTTCATTTAATTTTTTGTGAAAATGTGAATTCCAAAAAAATCTTCAATAAATTAAATGATAAATTATGGTTTCCGTTGTAGATATACTCGTATACTCGTACTGCAGTCTGTCAGTCACTCAGTCATTCATATTCATTTCGTTTCGTTTAGTTTCTCTTCTAGTATAATTAATGAATGTGTTGTTGTTGTTGTAATATGAAACAATACTGAATGCTTTTAATCATTTAAACATTTCAAACATTTCGTTTTTAATTTTATAAATAACATTTGGGGTAAAAAAAATCTTCGAATTCATTTCGAAATCAACAAACTAAGCAGACAACATGTCTTCTTAAGAAGAAACTAAGATTGGAAAGCTTTCAAGCCAAGCTCTTTAGTACTCTACATCATAAGCAAAGCTTAAATCGATCGTAGGTTTTGTAGTTAAATATTAAAAAAACCTAAAATTAAAGTCCCCATAGTCTAGTAGATAGTGTCTTGGCTTATTAGATCTGAGGTTATGGTTCAAATCCTAGGTCACAACATATGACAAATATTTCTTCCCCAATTTCCTCTGAGCAGTCTTCTGGCAAACACTCTAAAGGTCATTATTACAACTTCCCGTTAAAGTTGGCGTTAGTTAAAGGTACCTTTAGCTAAAGTGAACGGCAAAGTTACCTTTAACTTATTTTGGTTATTACAACTTACAGATAAAAACAAAATTAACTTTTTCAAAAATATGGCAGTGCCGGAGCAAAGTCGATAAAACTGCTCAATTAAACAAGTTTTTTTTTTAACGCAGTGGCAACAATGGACTTCGTTTTTTTTTTGTTGTATATGCTCATTTTGTTTAAATTTGAAATTGCCATATCGAAAATAGTATATGATACGGCAAGTTCAAACTTAAAGTGACCTTAAAATGTTAAAGGTAGGATCAACTTCCCTTTAGCTTAACGATCACTTCTATCTATTCTTTTGGGTACTCGTAATAATGAAAAACAATTTATCTCTTCGTTAAAATCCTCCCTTTAGTTGACGGTAAGTTGTAATAATGGCCCTAAGAGTAAATTAAATTGCCATGGAAAAGTTTCTCAAAAATCTACTATAAACTATAAACCCACACAACATGGGTGGTGAGCGAAACTAGATTGTAAACTTGACTAAAGGGTTGTATATTAGCCAGTTAGTATATTTAGAGAGATATTGAATGAAAGACTTGATGATATTCTCTTACAAAGCAGCAAAGGATTGCAGTAAATGCTAGGCTACTATATAGCTATACAAAGAATGTGTTAAACATGCTTAAACTATGTTGACTAAAGGACCACGAAAAAGTCAAGTTTTTATGCAGGGTGGCTGATAAATAATGCAGCAAAGTAAAGCGCTATATTTTTTAATTTTATTGTCCAAAAGAAAAAAATATTGGAAATAACATCAAATTTTAGAATCAGTTTAGATTTGTTCGAATTGGCCACCTTTGGTACGAATTATAGCCTTCAAACGGCCGACAAAGCCATCACAGGCTGCACGAAAGTGGCTCTGCGGTATTTTGTCCCATTTTGAAATGGTCGACACTGGTATTTTTTAGTGAGCACCTTACTCTCCAAAATGCCCCAGGCGCAAAAGTCCAACGGATTGAAATCTGGAGATTTTGGGGGCCATTGGGCGATAGAAATGAAGCGAGGAACCTCCTTTTTAAACCACACTTGGTGCTGAGTGCGGTGGTGCTGAGTCCTGTTTAAACGTTCATGGTGTGCGGCCAAAATGTTTGTCCGCCCAGGGCTTCAATACTATCTTTAAGAAATTTTCCCGATAATATTCGGCATTTATTTTGAACCCACGGTCGATGAATTCGATGAATACGAGTGGGGAGTGGGTGTTCATGGTCTGCGGCCGAAATGTTTGTCTGCCCTGGGCTTCAATACTGTTTTTAAGACATTTTTCCCGATAATATTCGGCATTTATTTTGACACTATGGACGATGAATACGAGCTGGGAGGCACGTTACGGTCGGCCCACACCATTATCTTCGACGGCAATTGAACTCTGGTAAACAATCGTAGGTGTAAATCTGTTTGGCAGGTAAACCCGATCATTTTGTTTGTTCACAAACTGCTCAATTTGGAACGGCTTCTCATCGGAGAAAACCAAATTCGGTAACTGGCCATTTTCGTGCAAGCGTAGTAACTCCTTGGCTCTTTCCAGTCTACCCTTTTTTGTCCATCTTGCACTTTTTGGAACTTCAATGGCTTTAGTCCGAAACTCATTTTTCAATATGTTTTGCATCCGTTCTCGCGAGATGTTCAGCTTAAGAACAATTTTTCTACTACTGTGGCGTGGATTTCGATCAAATCTGGCCTTGATTTTTAGGATAATTTCTGGTGTTGTTACCGTTTTTTTTTTTCATCCACTTTTTGGACGCGATGCAACACTGTCAGTATCACTGTAACGAGCAATGGTACGTGAAGCAAAAAAATTTATTCACATTTAAGTGCTGGAGGGCTTTAACGATAGCCACCTGTGGCTATCTATCACTATCACGCTTGAATTCCATTACGAATAACTTTTTTTCTGCATGCAATCGATCAAAATGCTTTCGTAAGCTTGTAAATAATAAAATGAACTGTCACTGGAATAAATCTATCTGCTGTCAGACGAGCGGTTTGTAAATGATAACAACCTGAAGTTGGTTGCAATACATAGCAGTCATCCTGTAGTTTAGAAAAACTTCTTCATTTTGAGTTATTGACGCAAGTTATAGGCCTCCAATAGTCTTCGTATAAAATCAAACTAAACATCAGTTAAGAATGATAAGAAACAATATACATAATTGGTCTTTACAATCCTTCAATTAGGACTACGACCTCGCTTTTGACACCACTTAAGTTGTTTGAGTTACTTTTGCCCATGAGGTGCGAAACCTACTGTTTAAACCGCCGACTCCGACCGACTAGGAAAGAAATCTGCTGAGAGGAAGTCCTCTAGAAGATCTTCAGACATAGTGTTGCCAAACGTATTAAATATTCATCAGTTATGGACAGCAAACATTACCTTAAAACCTTTTGCAGTTAATGTCACCAGTTTGATTCCGTATAGCGGGTATCTCACTTACTCATTTTACTTGGTCAATTCATTACAATCTCTTAGTTATGTTTACAACCTAGTTTCTTACAAAACCCATGTTGTGTGTGTTAATTTTATACATGAGTGAAGGGACCTACAGTCGATAGCTTTTTATTTATCCGTATAGTTTTCATTAAAAGTCTGGTGATAGGTAGTTGCCGAAAGAATTATTTTGTTACGTTCAAATTGGCTGATGACTTTTGTATTATTTTTTATTATTATTTTATTATTATTTTGTATTATCGTTAAAAGTGAAAGTTCTTTCGTCTATGCTCTCTTGCTTTTCCTAATGCGTCATAAATAGTCCTCCCACGTCCAATTTTGAGCCTTAGTAAAGTAATTGCCTATGTAAACCTCTCTTCCGTTAGACATAAGCTAATCTAATGCACTTAAATTTCTGATTAAAAGAGACAAATCATTACAAAATTTATTTCCATCATTCATGTCCAAATAAAATTTCAACCAAATTATCTGTGCTACAAATCTAATCAAAATCAATGTGTATAGTATGTCCCCTGGAGTTGTAAAGTGTCGTAAAGTCGTTTTTGATGTTTTAATTTTATGATTCCTATTAGATGAACATTTTAATAAAAAGCAAAAGCAAAATAAAAATAGAAATAAAAGACAGCTAAAAAACTCAATAACAATGAATGTGACCTTGAAAACACAAAAACAATAAATCAAGCAAATGCTCAGATGCCGATAATAAGGAGTGTGCACAAAAAAAAATGGATTTACGCTTTTCGTTATGGAAATAAAACTAGGTGGCGGATTTTTTTCGTTTTAAATTTCAATTAAAGTAAATAATATTTGAATTCCTTTTGTGTAGAAAATTTTTTTCTGATCAAGGTCTTAGAGCATTCAACTTTTTGAGCCACTTTTCTTCCAGACAGGGTGTTAGGGTGTTTTAGAAAAATACGTATTATTGTACTTGCTTTGTTTTTGGCGGCAAATCCTTTTTTCTTCCACTTTAACGCTTTCTCTCAATACTCAAAGACTCCTTATATTGTTTTATTCTTTCCTTAGAAATTGTTTTTTTGGTTAACGCCTTCAAACCTAGCAATCGTTTTTTGTAAGCGGCGCGGTTTTTCATTGAAAATTTCAATTATTTTTTACAGCATTCTTGTTGGGTGCCCATTTTCAAAAAACTAATTTTGCTATTGCAATGACATTTAGCACGTGACTAACAAATACAATGTAACGCTATTTATTTTTTTCAATTATGATAAAAGTTATAAGCTTAAAAGTAGGCCAATTTTTTCGGGTGCACTCCTTACATACAAATATGCTTAAATAGATGCCGATGTTGTCTTTGGATACGTTTTTGGAAATGCCATTAAAACTAAAAAGAAAAACAAATTTTTTTGGAATCATTTCTCATCCAATCGTAGAAGTTTAAGGTGCCGGTAATGACGTCAATTATAAGTCGCTGTTGCAGATGATAATATTGATGTTTAAGATGTTTTTGTGGATTTAAAATATTTCAAAAATTATTGTCGCACCTCGTTTTAGGTGTGTGTATATGTGTGTTTTATAAATAAGAATGTTTTGTATTTGTATTCAAAAGTCATGCCAGCATATCAATCAGAATTACAAATAAACATCAAATTTAACAATGAATGCGAATGCGAATCCGAACAAAAAAAAAATTTTTTTTGCCAATTTTTATGGCCAAAATAACCATTAAATTTGAAGTGTAATGAAGAGCATAATCTGCCAGAAATTGAAAGTCTTTTGATTTGTTTGACAAATAAAAACATAAAGCAGGTTGAAAAATTTTTATTGGCTTTAATGTCATTTTAAAGAAAAATCCTTTAATTTCAATTTTTAATTCACATGGTTTGTGACTCGACTAAGTATCGTATCGCTGGAGTTAATTCATATGAATGGCAATGCATTCCAACATATTTATTTCCCAGTGTATCAAACGATATTAGTCAACAATAATTTAATTTTTCTTATTGTTTATTAACTTTTTAAAACTTAAATGTGCAATCATTTTGGGTTTTTTTTTATTGAAAAATTTCTATTTTTATGCCATATTTCCGTTACAGCCATGCACACACAACATTTTTGAAAGGGGTTAACATAGTATTTTGTTAATAAAACTTTTATTCCGTCATTGTTTACATAATTTTTGCATAAATTGTACTCGTATTAAAATAACAAATAATTTAATAAACTTTTTTAATATTCATATACGAATATATTATTAACGCCGCCATAAAACAAAATGTAATAAACTTGTGAAACTATTCATACTGCGGGAGCGGCATAAACTAGAGGCATGATTAGATGCAAAGATTTCAACATTTTTATTTAATAATGGAAACTATTCAGAGTTAAAACAAGATTTCAAAACATGATTCATTATAAATTTAGTTAATACAAGAGAAAAATTCTTATCACACTATTTGTCTTTGGTGGTACTAGAACCGTCCTCTATCTATCTATCTACCTATAAACTGCTGCTGAAACCAGCCACAGCATGCATTGATTTGTTTTAAGGTAAGAACGAAGGAGTCTGTGACAACATAATAAATGTCACCAAATGTTATCCGACCCCAATACCCAACTTGCGGTGAAAGAAAAACGTTGAATATTGTTCTGTAGCACTAAGTGGGAGCTGAAACCGCTGCTGTTTTAAAAATATTAATTTCCATGGCACCTCCAGTATAAATACTACACCATGGAGCAGATCTAAGACTTTTGCTGCATTTTACGCTAATTTTCTATACCCAGGAACAATTGTTCTGTATATGAATGAAAACTTGACTTCTCCGTGGTCGTTATTCAGTATAGCTTGAGTATAGTTAACGTCAGTTTGGCGGACAATGTCTAGCAGTTATTGAAGTGTTTGCACTTTATAAACGAACATTATTAAGTCCTTCACTTAATATGCCTAGAAAAACTTACATACTTGCTTATATACTTACTTAAGCTTCTCTCATCATCCTTATTGTATGTCTTTCCATGGCAATACTAAAGGGTCTGCCAAATAACTTTTTTTTTCTTTGAAAATGCTTTAAAAAACCTACTGAATATTTTCTCAAATTTCTTTTTTTATTTGAAACTACAATCCTTCCGGTTAATAATAGAAACTAATTTTATTCAAATGACTGCCTCGGCTGGCCATGCAGTAGCCTACACGATCGGCTACATTATCGATTGTGTGCAGCTGTATTTCACCAAAGGCTTCACGAATATTGTCCTCTAAAGCGTCAATTGTCTGATAATGCGATCTACAAAAACAGGGCGCGAATCATTGAGTGTAGCTTCGGCTGTGTGGCACGTAGCGCCGACCTAATGAAACCAAATGTTGCCAATATCCTCCTCTTTAATTTTTGTGAACAAAAATTCGTTTAACATGGACCGCTGCACACAATCGATAATGTGCTTAACAATTGGACCGATGGTGTAGGATACTGCATGGCCAGCCGAGGCAGCCATTTGAATGAAATTATTTTCCATTATAAACCGAAAGGATTGTACTTTCAAATAAAAAAAAAATTTGAGAACATATTCATTAGTTTTTTTTTTAAGTATTTTCAAAAAAAAAGTTATTTTGCGGACCCTTTATTTACTCTCAGGGTTTTTTCCAGAAGACAGAAAAATTTTTCATATTTCGTTTCGTTGTATTTATTTGATATGGAGTTTGAACCAGAGATCAGAAATGAATCGATTTTTACGCTACTCATAAGCACTCATGCAATTTTGAGTAAGAGTGAATCAACAGAATTGAAATTCAACGACTCTGATTCATTCGTACTCGCTACAACATTGATTTATATTTTTGATAAGTAGCAATGAGTATGAGTACAATGTTGACATCAAACTCACAATATTCGAAACATGTTTGATTCATACGCCTACTCAATCAGATTCATAAACTTAGAAAAATACTTTATAAGTGATTCGAATCATTCAATAAAATTTACAGCCTTTGTTGTTGTTGCATATACAAACAAAGAAGAAAGGAAAGGCAAAGACAGCAAGCAAAGCATACACATAATCTTCTTATGAGCGCAGTAGTGTTCGTACCCGAATCATGCTTATTTTGTGCTTCGTGTAAATGTTAAGCAGAGACGAGTCGAAGTCCATAACATAATGCGTGTTGTTAAGTATGAAAACAATGAATGCTTCCAGTATGATATCAAAATAAATATGAATACGTATAAGTATCTGAAATTATATGTATGACTCGAACCTACTCATCGTTTCGAATACTTATTGCTGATCTCTGGTTTGAACCATGGATTTTCTACATATTTTGTTTGGCAGGTACTACAGCTTATAGCCAATTTTAGAAACTTTTCGTGGCAATTCCATTTACCCTCAGAATTTTTGCCAGAAGATTGCTAAGAGGAAGTCACCTATGGTCTGACGTAGGATTTGAACAAACAATCTACCTACTAGATTTAGCCAACTTTTCTTTAATGACTGCCAATTAAGACCCAACTGTGTAGCACTTCGTTTGATCGATGATCTATGACATCTGCAGTCACTGGTGAGATACACGCACACATACATAACTGCTAATAACAACAATTTAATCAGGATTACAATCTAGCTTCTCACACCACTTATGTTGTGAGTGTTAATTTTATACATGAATGGCGGTATCTGCAGTTTAAAGTAGATCTCTATCGACAGATTTTTTTGAGAAATCTTTAATGGCAATTTAAATTTACACTCAGAATTTTTGCCAGAGATCTGCTGAGAAGAAGTCGCGGAGAAAATATTCCTTTTTTTTTTTTGTTTTTGTTGGAAATATCTGACTTAGGATTTGAACCTTGGCATCACGTCACACACTACCTACTGAACAGTGACGAGATATTCTAATTAAAACAGTTACTTTAGGGCCGCCCATATCTGACAGCATCTTGTATTCTTCGATACTCCTTTAGGGGAGAAGCAGTTGGAAATAAAGTTGGAATTGAGTGTCTGGAAAATTTATTTGTTAATCCAAACAGCACTAAAGCCAAGAGTTATAACGTGTTGACGTTTATTTTGTAATGATTTGCATCACAAATGTGAAACATTAACTTTATTTATGAAAAATATGACATCATACGCTCCACGCTAGCACTCTAGGCACAGCAAAGGCATAAACTGTTGAGGGACGCATACAATCCAGCTAATGACTCATGTTTAAAAAGCAATCAACACTTTGCGTCACAGCAAGCAATATCAAAAACATTTGAATCGAAATGAATTCACCGGTAAGTTATATTGCTGGAAATCTAAATCTATAGAGAAGAACAACGTTTTAATTCGAGGGACACATACAATTCTTCTTATGATTCTTTTTTGAAAAAGCAATCGACTCTATTAATCACAGCGCGATCTTAAATACGATCGAATGCATCAGGAATTCCGCGATAGGTTGTAGCCCTGAATGTAATTCTATATAAGGGAGTAACTCTTTAATTCGAGTGACACATACAATCCATCTTAAGATTCATATTTGAAAAGGCAATCGATACTATGAGTACCAGCGCAATTTTAAAACTTTGGAATCTACGGGCATTTTGCGGTAGGTTGTAGCTCTGAATGTAATCCTATACGGGCCATAAAATAAAGTTTTATGTTTCTATTGTGGTACTACAGATTCAGATTATAAAAAACACTAATACCCCGGTTTGCGTCTCTAATAGAGCCTGAAAAAACGCGACGCAAACCGAAACGAAGCACGATTTTCCATACATTTGTATTGATTTTCATTTAATTGGTTCCGAGATTCATAATTTTAGTTGAAAAAATAGATTTTTCAACCATCAGACTTAAACGGGAAATCCCCTTTTCCCGCTTTAGCTTTGTATAAACATTTTCATATTAACGACGCAAACTGAAACAAAAACGACGCAACTTCGAAGTCACAGAAATCTTTTTAAAATTCGACTTCGAATTTGCACTAGATTTAAACGGGAAATCCCCTTTTTCTGTTTAAGTTTTGTATAAACATTTCCTATTAACGACGCAAATCGGAGCACTAACGACTCAACTTCGTAACATGCGACACCAACTGAAACAAAAACGACGCAACTTCGAATTCACATATATACATACATAATTGGCCATTACAACCCTTCAGTCAGGATTACGATCTAGCTTCTCACACCACCTATGTTGTGTGCATTAATTTTATACATGAGTGGCAGGACCTACAGTTTAAAGTCGACTCCGAACAAAAGATTTTTGAGAAGCTTTTCATGGCAATTTTTACTTTCAGAGACTTTGCCAGAAATCTGCTGAGAGGAAGTCGCCGAAGAAATATTTTTCGTTTTGATATCTGACCTGGGAAGTCACAGAAATTTTAAAAAGATACAACTTCGAATTTGCACTAGATTTAAACGGAAAACACCCATTTTCTGTTCTAGATTTGTACAAACATTGTCGTATTAACGACGCAAATCGAAGCACTAACGACGTAACTTCGAAACATGCGACGCAAACTGAAACAAAAACGACGTAACTTTGAAATCACAGAAATTTGAAAAAGACGCAACTTCGAAGCAGACGCAGAACGAGGCGACGCAAACCGGGGTATTAGTGTAACTGATATTCGATTAAAAAGAAAATAACATCAATAACCGGACATGCAAATTTGGGTGTTCAAGATAATCAAAAACAAATTATGTCGATAATAATGATGACGACGGTAATCATGATGGTGATGATGATAATGGCGATGTATAGTGGCAATCGTTGTATGAATTGGATGGACTGGAATCGATTAATTAGATTTTTATGGGTTTTATATTAAAAATTTGTTAGAGGTGGGAATTTAGTGACACATTTTATATTTTCAATCTTATCTTGGGTTATTTTTTATTACATTTTTTTTTTTTTTTTTTTTTTGGGAGAAATAAAATTTCAAACGTTTACATTCATTTCAATAAATTTATGTGATGCCTTGACTTATATTTTTTTGATATAAAAAAAAGGTGTTACAACAGAAAGCAAAAATGATAAAGAAAAAAAGAAAACAGAAAAGAAAGAAATCAAAATATAACACAGTATAAAAAGTTTCGTATTCAGGGTAAACAGCATCAGTTGGATTCATTGTATCTTGTGGGATAAATACCTTCAGCAAACGAAAGACCACCACCACCACCGCCTTTATATCTAATACAACATGTCGAAAATTGTAAGTAGAAATGACGATACAAAGTCGTAAATTCAGCATATAAAAGAGGATAAAAAAATTAAAGAAATTTTCAATTTTCTTTCACCAGCTTAATGCAGTCATTTTAATGGGTTTGTTGGCAGTAGCAACAGCTGCCGATGGTAAAACCGATATCATAACCAAGTATGCCTCCCAGGTTAATACTGATGGCACGTATGGTTTTGAGGTTGCCCAGCAAAGCGGTTTGGAATTTAAGGAAGTTGGAGTAGGCGGCCATTATGCCAAGGGTGGCTATCAATACATTTCCCCAGAAGGACAACATGTCTCTGTTGTCTATACAGCTGATGAGAATGGTTTCCATCCGGAATCGGAATTAATACCTACACCACCACCCGTACCAGCCTACATTCTTAGGGCTTTGGAATACATTCGTCAACATCCTACAGCTGAAGAATTGGCTGATCGTATAGTCAGAGCTAAACAGCTTTAAATTTAAAGAAATTATTTTACTTTTAAGAATGTTAAGTTTGTATATTTTTATTTATTTATGAATAAAATTAATGATAGGTTAACTATTAAAGGGGTTTTTATTTGCATTATGCAAAAAGTTATTAGTAGACTCAACTATACCTCAACAAATATGCAATTTATTAACCTTAACGAAGGGATTAATACTCAGCAATCACTTTGTAAACCCAGTACTTTCAACGTAACCTAGTCTTTGTTATTTGAGAAATTTCACATCACTAAGCAAATGAGTTTCTATTCCGCAATGCCTTGTGTACATTCCTCATGTCAGAATACGAAGCGGGCTGAATTTATTACAAAAGGAATTTGCAAAAACTAGAGGCTTCCTGCATTGCATTACTTCTTACTTACATAATTAATCCTTATAACCCTTTAGTCAGGATTACAACCTAGCTTCTTACACCACCCTTATTGTGGGTACGTGAATTTTATCCATGAATTAAGGGACCTACAGTTTAATATCGATCCCGAACGACATATGATTGAGAAACTTTTAAAGACAATTTTATTTACACTCAAAGTAAAGTCTGCGAATGTCTGAGCTGGGATTTGAACCATGCGCTCGCGTCTAATAAGCCAATAAACTGCCTGCTAGACTTTGGTGACTTCACTGCATTGAGAACGTAAACGTAACGCTTCTCTCCTTTTCTCACATAATATTTCACAGAAAGCAATACTTGCTACTGAGTGAATGTGGACCCTGACTGTTACACTCAGCATATATAGAGGCCCACTGAACTTGGTCTTTAAGGTTTTCATATATCATTTCAATTCAGTTAATGTATTCAGTTATGTAGATATACCATGGAAAGCAATTAAAATAATCGAGCAAATAAACAGAAACATAAAATATCGTGAGCTTTATAAAAAAAAATTCGCAAGTCAACATGATTGACTTCATTCGTTATAAGGAGCGTTGCTGAAAAAAAAATTCAAGAGATCGTCAAGCAGACATATTCAAGAGGTAAAAAGCATTGGACTTCGATCACAAAAAAACCATGGTATCATCAAGGAATCCTCACCAAATTGCTTGCTTCACTAATTGTTTAACAGGAGCAGGCATTCATTTAAATTCGGCTTTATTGCCAGGCAACTAACCACCAAGTACACTGAATGGTAGTAAGTTTTAGATTTTTTTTCCAGGAAATTATAGCAAATGCTTTTTGAGATATTATCAAATATTCGATCAACTCATAAAATGATTTAATTCAAATGGTTTTTTTAAACTCCAACTCTATTCCATGTAGACCTCATTGATTACGAAAAGCTTTCACACGAAATACGCGACAAAGTTGTCAATATAACTGAAGGCTTAGTACAGTGCTTTATACTGCAAGGTTCTCTAAAATGGCACATTACGTAGTGACGAATTGAACGTAACGTTTAGGTTTTGACGTAACTTTACATGGAAGTTTGATGACTTAGCACATGATGCCGTTATTGCACTGATATCCAAGAAACAAAGTCGTAACGGAGTAAACTAAATCGCTTACAATAAGGCCTGAAAAATACTAAACTAAACTAAGTAAGACCATATTGATCAAACAAACTGCATTGCACGCTAATAATCAGCTGCATGATGCATTAAACACAATAAACACAGCAACGCAGCAAACACAATGATTACTTTACAGACAACGCGACAAAAAGCAAATTCTTCAATTTAATTTTTACACAAAAAAACGAAAATACGAAAAAATATTTCTTTGGAGACTTCACCTCAGCAGGTTTCTGACAAAAACTGTCACGCTACTGACGTATAAAATTAATACACACAATATAACATGGGAAGTTAGGTTGTGATCCTTACTGAATTATTGTAGTGATTAATTACACAGCCCTGCAATTTCGGACTTTTTTTGTGCAAATAAGATGACTTTAGGTGTTTCCGATGGCATCACGTCAGGTTTTCGACAAAAAGGGGGTTGAAACATCTAAAAATAGTATTTTTGAAAATTTGTAGAGCTAAACACTGATGTGCTAGAATCATCGCTATTGCCAGAAATTGACAATTGACCTTTGCTCTTTAAAACAAGCCAAATTGATTGCATTCACCCTTAAAGTAGGGGGTGGGTTTATGTCAAGCGGTGCCAGAGGAAAAGAAACACTTTACGGAGGCCCTAGATTTACTTGAAAATTGTTACTCGAGAGTTTTTGGAGTCGCTGGTTACAGATCTTCATTCAGATTTTAAAAATTCAAAATGGTGGATTCAATACGACAGTCGAGCATCGAATTAACTTGAAAATTGTTATCGCCATATTGTATATGCCACTTGTTAACAAATATTCTACATCTGTGGTTGCTCTACGCTTAAATCTGTAGATCCTAATTACACAAAAGATCCATTTAAATAATAGATGGCAAAAATATCTCTTGCCAAATATGGAAAATAATTGAACATTTGCGGCAAAAGTTTTGTAAAACAAATCCTCAAATTTTACCATAGTTTTTTCGAAGTTTTTTTTTTCGTTCACACTCCTCAACTTTATTGCTATCGTTTACTAATGTAAGCAGTTTAGTGTAGTTAAAAATATTTTAAAACTAACAACAAAGATGCAGCAGAAATTCCCAAAAAACTTGAAATGTTATCTCACAAAAGCATTTGAAATTCATTCATTATCTTACCAAATTAGACGATAGCATCACAATAAAATAAAGTTATCAAAACTATTTTATTCAAATGCAAATGTGTGTGTGCATGTATGTATGTACTTTCCTTTTATTTTTATTAATTTTAATTGTTTTATAATATATTCACCTTTGCCTTCTTTGTTATTGCCGGCCAAATTTATAAAAAAAATTTTATTGAATTAGCAAATAAGCCACTATAGTTCGCAAATAAAAAAATAAAAATACAAGCATAATGATAATAAAAAAAACAATGACAACAAACAAAAAATACTGAATTATTTAATAATCAATTAATTAAACAAATTATGAAAAACTGAAATGAATAAATCAATATCCAGAGAATCTAACACGCAAACTACTGCGAATGCATTTCTATGAATTAAATTGTGAAAGAAGAATTTGAAATCGGTTGAGATCGATACATAAATATATGCATATGTATACAGTATTCCCTCGATTTACGTTGTCAAAAATTTTGTTTCCTTTAACTTCGTTTTGCGTCGACATTCGATTTACGTCGCCTCTTGCTGTTTATTAACAAAATCAGGGGAATACCCTCTTCAAAAAAAATTCAATACACAGAATAAAAATTTAACACTAAACATACCATGGACGGGTCAAATTACCCATTTTACTCTTGTTAGAATTTCTTGAAAATAAAAAATTATCACATCGCCATTTGTCTTTACAACTTTTATAAGATTTACTCCTGTCTTGTTAATTTTTTCACCGAGAAATATATTTAACCTACCTTAAATACCGCAAGGGGTCATTTGACCCCCTTTGGTAGGAATACATGAAGTATCGGTAGGTATAGTGTTAATTATTTTAGTTTTTTTTTTTATGTAAATAGTACGTAAATAAATGCATCTGATCGTATGAGTTATTTGAAATTCGATTTACGTCGCCTTTTTCCAGAACATTCTACGACGTAAATCGAGGGAATACTGTACATATATGTAAGAAACCCAAAACCATTGCAACATATCTCCAAACAATTTTGTTCAGTTTTGTCTCGCCCAATCTCTCTCCTTCTTCAGATATGTATACGGATTTCTTAAAACTTCTCTCATATTAAGGTAGTTTATTAGGACAATTCTTGTAATATTTCCTGATGGTTTGCATAGGGTGTACTCTACTTATAGGTCAGATAATTCAAACTTAGTCGCCACAGTCTAGTAGGTAGTGTGTTGGCTTATTAGACGTAAAGTCCTGGTTCGTAACCCAAATCAGGCATCAAAACGAAATGTGAATAAAAATATTTCTTCGGCGATTTCCTCTAAGCAGATTTCTGGCAAAAGCTCTGAGTGTCAAAATAAAATTGCCATGAAAAGTTTCTCAAAAATCTGTCGTTCGGAGTCGAAGTTAAAGAGTAGGTCCCGCTACTCACGTATAAAATAAACACACACCACATGAGTGGTGCAAGAACCTAGGCCGTAATCCTGCCTGAATGGTATGCATGTATGATACAATCCGAACTTAAGAGACAAATTAATGGTTGGGTCGAGCTACACTCAACTTAAAGGCATAAAGACATTTTCTATAAAAACCTTTTGATTTACTCTGATAGCCAGACTGGGATGAAGTTCCTAACAAAAGCCTCTTCGACTTGCATCCTCTTGCATGAATGTTAAAAATTTAGCAATGCCAAGGTATTATTCAAAAGCATTTCTAATTGGTTTCATAACATAGGGGATGTCCTCAGAAATTGCATTATTCACGAGCTGTTCATGGCCGCTATGGAGTTCGCAGTTTCCAGTATATCACAGGCTACGGGCACCAGGGAAGTACGGACACTATTGCCAGACTCTGCTGGGCTAGCATGGACACAAGTATAAATGCTTCACTTTTATGCTTATTCCAAAGGATGCTGATTGCAACGGTCGGAACGACATCAATCCATATGAGATCCAAATTTATCCAATGCAACCTAAAAAGTGACATTATGGTAGCTTCATTACTTCAGGTTTCTTTGAGTGATGTGAACTACATCATGATTACCAACGGCAAGAACTATAGGGGGATGTTTACTATCTTCTTTTGACTTGAATAGGGTGAACACCACCAATGTGTGACTCAATAAGACGGTGCTAAATGCCACACAACTCATGTCACATTGGATATTCAGCTAGAATAGCACCGATACTGATTCATTTCTATCCTCATTTGGAAGGTTATCACATAATTTCTTCCAAGCCTGAGCGTTAGATAAGGAAGACCTCAAGATCTTATCTATCGGTATATCAGTGCTTTACTCTTGCCATTAAGAGATGACAATCCTTAGCCTCTCGTTTTGTATTATCCTTGACAGAACTCTCCAATGCAGAGATTGCTAGAATGGATTTCTCTGGAGTAAGGTTGGTTTCCTTTTTGGAATATTTGAGACTCGTGTTTGGCAATTAACAATAGACTTAATTGCTGACCTAACTGGGACTTTTATCCTTGAAGGAGATACCTTTACCGCGCCTAACCTAAACCGCGTAACAATTTTAAACACCCAGAAATAGATTTCACATGTAAATTTAAAACCATTTGTCTTCATATAAAGCAACCGGTATTGTCCAATAAAACTTTATAAAAATCTTAAACATTTGCTGGTTATTTAAACTTCATTTCCTGCCAGCTTAAGTTCGAAGAATTTTTATTTAAATCAGCATTAAATTTTATAAAAATAACCACAATTTTATTTTATTATTTCTCTTCTTTTTTTTATTTCTCTTTACAGTCTGCCAGCTTAAACTGTTTCAGCCAAGAGTGTATGCATCACTAAATTCATGGCTTTTAAAATCTGACCCAATCAAGCTACAAAACACACAGACACACTCACACAGTAAAAAAAATGCCTCATAATTAATGGCTCATGCTTTCGACTTGATGGTGGTGGTGGTGTTGGTGTTAAATTTTTGTAAATTGAGATCGAAAACAGTGTTCGTGTGGCTGTTGTTATTGCTTATGAATATTGAACTGAACGTTACGCCTGTGAGTGCGTAATTGGCAGTGGCAGTTTGATACTGTTGCCTCAACAGCACTAAAAACACGCACACGCTCATCTTCTTAAACAGGTTATGACATTTGCCTCTCAACTCATGAAACCCAATGTGACAAGCGAACTACAACGGAATGGATTTTAATTTCAAAAATCATTTCATAGTGAATGAAGTGAATGCGAAAGCCAACCAACCAACCAACCAGCCAGTCAGTCAGTCAGTCAGCTAGCAATGGCATTTGAATATGTTAATTAGTTACGATGTGTACGCTACATCAAGGTATAATGGTACGGTTTGTTATGTGGGCACATTCAAATCTTTGGTATAAAAAACTTCAATAACTTTTGAGACCAAAACGCCTATTTGCAGGGATAAAAATAATGGAAATTTTTGTACAATTTCAAATTATAATAAATTATTTAGGAGCCCAGTAACATCTGGAGGGAATTGTACCCACAAGCCTCACGCTAATAGTCTAGCACCCTACTTACTAGACTACAAGGGCACGCAACACTGGAAAATGGATTAACCACAAATACATGGAAAATATTCTTGAGGAAGAGTGTCTATGAATCTCTTTTAACCAGGTCTTCTAACAGGGACTTCTCAACATTGGCTGTCGATAACAGCCATCTTGTTGAAGTAACATCTGTCAAATTAGTTGCCATTCTTTCAATTTGTTTTGCCAAATCACCATGGATGACTATATAGAACGACGTATGTTCACTAAATGGACACTGGAGCAGTTGACAACTGACCCTAATTTTTAGCGAATAACCATATCCAGCGATAAGACCCTTTTCTGGATGAATGAGTACGTGAATATACGTAAATGCCGAATTTGGGACAACATCAATCCACATCCATTTCCAAGTTCATCTGATGCAATCAGAAAAGACACATTTTGATGGTGTCATCCCTCTATATTTTTTCGACTTGGATCAGACCTGTCAACGGCGAGAACTATGACTATTGGTTACTTATGACCTGAATTGGAAGATCTAAACACCAGCGACATGTAGTTCCAATGGGACGGCGTTTCCTGCCGTACAACTCACTCCACATTGGATATTCTGCACGAGTGATTTGATAACAATATTATCTCACATAAACATTCAACTAGCCACCGAGATCAAGCAGTTAGACCCCGTCAGACTTATCTTTATTAAGTTTTCTTAAACCGCGAAGAAGCCATAACCCACAGCAGTCCTCAAAGTCAACATAAGCAGTGTCATTAGTTAAATCCAGAGTGATTTATAGGCCAGAGGCATGGAAAATTGAACATTTTCGATATGCCACGTCTAGGGAAAATGTGGAGGACGTTTAAATAAAAATTTCAATGATACCTCACACACACACTTTGTTTCTTGTAAATTTAAGGATAGAAAGCGCTTTATAAAAGACTCGATGTAATCAATATATTGAATCCAATGGCTCTATATCGGAAAAAAGGAGTGCAATAGAACTCTATCAGTAAAACATTTTTTATATCAGTTTCCGACAATTTCTGTTGATCTTCATCAGTTCAAGACATGGCTATCCCATCTTCTGCTGTCTTTGGAGGTCCAGCCAATAGTCTTCTTTGGTCAAGTCAGATCCAGTTTCTCCTTGCAATTTTGTTAGTAGACGGTCGGACGGCTAATTGTTGTTGCAGACAACGATTAACAGATACATGCAATGAGTACATATCGGCTGAAATGTAATTCTCAAACATGCCTTTGTCTGGCAGCTCTGCTTATATTAGGCGCCAGCTTTGTCAATATTAAACTGAACTGAAACCAGACGTCAGGTGCTATCGTATATACTTGATTCAATTTAGGAAAGGTTATGGCATTTGCGCAGTCTATATCTTCCAATTTATATATCCGGTCGTACCTCCATAACGCATATGATCGATCTCCTTTGTAATGTAAACCGATTGCTGCATAACACATGTTGTTAATACACTCTACTGTCGTTATACATACACAAATAACATATATTGGCCGTTACAACTCTTCAGTTAGAATTACGACCTAGCTTCTCGCGCCATTTGTGTTGTGTTTTTTAATTTTATACATGAGTGGCGGGACCACAAGTACGTCGCCACTACTTAAATCAATTGCTTGGATTTGAATGGCCCCTTTTTCTTTATTTTTGTTTTTTTTTATAAAAAGACTAGTTAACCCAGCGAAGGGTTGCCACGCCCATTTTTTTTTTGGTGAGTTTGTCGATATCAACTCTACAAACTTATCCATCAAATTGCATTCGTCTACGATCACTATGTTTAAATATTCAATTTTAAAAGTTTGCCACGCCTACTTTTTGATATATCGAATTTTTTTGATAAACTTTCGAACAAAAAATAATGCTTAAAACCGGTTGAGAAGTTTGAGAGACGTAGGTACCACTTTAAGGGAGAGGTGGGGTTGTCGATATCGGCTCTACAAGGTGGCTGATATATAATGCAACAAAGTAAAGCGCTATATTTTTTTTTAATTTTGTTTTTCAAAAGCAAAAAATTTTGGAAATAACATCAAATTTCAGAATCAGTTTAGATTTGTTCGAATTGGCCACCTTTGGTACGAATTATGACCTTCAAACGGTATTTTTTAGTGAGACCCTTACTGTTGAAAATGCCCCAGGCACAAAAGTTCAACGGATCGAGATTCGGAGATTATGCGGGCCATTGTGCGGTAGAAATGAAGCGAGGAACCTCCTTTTTAAGCCATTCTTGGTTGAGGCGCTGAGTGCGGAGGTGCTGAGTTCTGTTGGAATGTCCATGGTCTGCGACCGAAATGTTTGCCTGCCCAGGGCTTCAATACTGTTTTTAAGAATATTCAGCATTTATTTTAACCCCACGGTTGCTGAATACGAGCAGTGAGCGACCATCAGCCGTTACAGCGGCCCACACCATTGCCATCGGCGGCGCTTGAGTTCTGGTGGCCAATCACAGGTGTAAATTTTCAGCTGACCTCTTTGGCAAGTAAACCCGATAATTCTGTCTGTTCACAAACTGCTCAATTTGGAATGGCTTCTCATCGGAGAAAACCAAATTCGGTTACCGATCTCTTTCGTGCAATCATCGTAACTCCTTGACTCTTTCTAATCTAACTTGTTTTTGTCCACCGGTGAGCTTTTGCACTTTTTGGAACTTCAATGGCTCACTTTTCAATATATGATGCCTCCGTTCACGCGATATGTTCAGTTCACGAGCAATTTTTCTACCATTGCGGCGTGGATTTCGATTAAATCTAGCCTTCACTTTTCGGATCATTTCTGGTGTTGTTACCATTTTTTTTCGTCCACTTTTTGGCCGCGATGCAACACTGCCAGCATCACGGTAACGAGCAATGGTAAGAGAAACAAAAGTTTTATTCACATTTAAATGCTGCGGTTCTCCAGCCAAATATAAAGCAATGACACTAACACATTTGAATTCCATCACGAATAACTTTTTTTCTGAATGCAATAGATTAAAATGCTTTTGTAAGCTTGTAAATAATAAAATGAACTATCTCTAAAAAAAATCTGTTAGCTGTCAGACGAGGGGTTTACAAATGATAACAACCTGAAGTTGGTTGCAATACATATCAGCCACCGTGTACTAACTTACCTTACTTACTTACTTAATTGGCCATTACAACCCTTCAGTCAGGATTACGACATAGCTTCTCACACCACTCATGTTGTGTGCGTTAATACATGAGTGGCGGGACCTACAGTTTAAAGTCGATTCCGAACGACAGATTTTTGAGAAACTTTTCATGGCAATTTTTATTTACTCTCAGAGTCTTTGCCAGAAATCTGCTGAGAGGAAGTCGCCGAAGAAATATTTTTTGATTTTGATGTCTGACCTGGGATACGAACCCGGGCCTTTTGCCTAATAAGCCAACACACTACCCACTACACAACGGCGACTTCAAATTTTATTCCTCTACGATCAATATGTACCTAAATATTCAATTTTAACGATTTGCCACGCCCTCTTAACATTTAGGGATATGAAAATTAAGTTGTTGTCCGATTCTCAGACCTGCCCTATATGTACACAAAATTTTATGAAAATCGGTCGATCGATTATGGAGGAGTTTAACCACTAAACACCGGGACATGAGAAATTTTTATATTAGATTATCAACGGTAGCGTACCACACAGTCGTTGTGTTATTTACAAAATATTTCTTACACCCAGAAAAGTGTTTGAAAAACACTCGCGCTTTAGCGGTTACCAATATTAACACAACCAGTTTTTTTTTTATTATTACTTTAGAAACATAGATTTTAATAAAAAAAAAAAAACTTTTTAATAATAAAAAAAATAATCGAAATTATTGACTAATTTAAGAATTTCAAATTTAATCGCATTATAAGTGCATTAGTCAACAATCACAACTGCAACAACAGCAACAGCATCAAATGAATTTATTTTGATAAATTAACAGTGAACTGTGCTATGCAATGCCAAGCTATGCTATGCTGTTTTGTTTACGTTTTTAATTATTTTAAAATTTATTTATGAAATATTAAATGTTTAATACAGACAAACAAAAACAAGACAAGAGAATTCTATTAATTTTTTAATTAAATAATTATTAATTAAAATATTATGCAAACATTTATAATGCAATAATAAAAACAACAACACAAAACAAAAAAATTAAATAAAATTCATATGGAAGTGTTATTGGAGCGAAAATACAAAGAATCGTTAAGTATTGCGAGAGTAGGAGTCAAATAAATTAATAAATTTGCACGTTTTTTATTGTACAACAATAATTAATTAAAAAAATAACAAAAAAAAGAGGTATGCGATAAAAAATCTGTTGGTAAATTAAATTTATTGTTATTTAAACAAAAATTATAATATTGAGTTGCCATGCAAATTATGATAAATACGGTTGACCATCTGCTTGTATTAATAAAATGCTTTTAAATTTAACAATTTTAAATTGAAAAATCCTGCAGGCAATAATGGTAAGCCAATGAATTTTTCTGTGAAGCACTCAAAAAGCTACAAGAATTTTAAAATTATACGGATGACCATGGTCAATCAACCTTGTATCGGGTACACCATCTAGCGGTTTTTTTTTCAACTAGTGCTTATTTCGCGAATGCTGAGTTTTATTCTTCCGCTGAACTAATATGGTTGTGTATACGCGTTTTCGCTTCCCCAAGTAGGCCTGCAATTGACTTATAGAAGATGCCGATTTTGACAAAAAAAAAAATAATCTTTTCAGATGAAGCTCATTTTGATCTTGGCGGGTTTGTATGTAAATAATCAAAATTGTCGCATTTGGGGCACAGAAAACCCGCACGCACACATTGGAAAGGAGTCACTGTTCGGTGTGGATTTTGGTCCAGAGGCATAATTGCGCCATTTTTTTCGAAAATGAGCAAGGAGTGGCCGTTACAGTCAATGGCGATCGTCATCGGACCATGTTGAACAAATTTTTTTTCACAAACATTGAAGAGGAGGATGTTAGCAACATTTGGTTTTACAGGACGGCGCTAAATGTCACACAGCCAAAGCTATACTCGATGTTTTGCGCCCTGTTTTTGAAGATCACATTATCCGCCCCAGAGCTGATGTCGTTTGGCTACCTCGGAGCTGCGATTTGACACCGTTGGACTATTATTTGTGGAGTGCCGTCAAAGATAAATATTACGCCGACAAGCCCAGCGACAATCGACGCTTTAAAGGAAAATATTCGTAAAGCCATTGGTGAAATACAGCTGCATGCAATCGATAATATGCTTAAAATTTGGATCGATCATGTAGGTTACTGCATGGACAGCTGAGGCATCCATTTGAATGAAATTATTTTCCATTATTAACCGGAAGGATTGTACTTTCAAATAAAAAAAGAAATTTGAATAAATATTCAGTAGTTTTTTTTAAAGCATTTTCAAAATAAAAAGTTATTTGGCGGACCGTTTAGAAGCGTTACAATACGTCAACTCATCGATCTATTATACTATCCTGAGCCTATACTAGGCTTCCTTATATATCGCCCAAGTCCGTTGCTCTAACGAGCCTCAGGATACTGTACTTTTTCATTATCTACTTTTCTCTTTTTTGTATTACATAAGCTCCCTTGTGTGTTCATCTAAAATACGGTAACGCAGCCCTAGTTCCAACCTAAGTTCCTAATAGCTAGAAAAACTTTTATTCGCGAATGCACGAGTTCCGGGTCATAGCGGAATACTTAGCAATGAGACGGCGGATGCCCTCGCTAGGCTTGGTTCGCTTTCAGGAGGCGATTTGATAGTTGGTCCTGACCCCCCAGTCTGCCACCTCCATGGCCTCATTAATGGATGGGTCATGGACAAAGAGCATAAGCACTGGGGGGACGGATCGGGTTGTTTTGTCTCTAGGTGTCTATGGCCTGCTGTGAACAGTAGGAAAACATGTAGGCTGCTGGGCTTGAATAAAGTCAGCTTAAGGTTGTTTGTCGGTTTTATCACGGGGCACTGCGAGATTAGGTCGCTGACGAGGATCTGGAACAGACCCCAGCCGGACTAATGCAGGGCATGTTGCGATGAGGAGAAGTTGGAGACCATCGAACATCTCCTCTGTAACTGCCCAGCCCTTGGTAGATTGAGATTGAGGACCCTTGGCAGGGCCTTCTTCGAGAGCAGACATCAAGGTTCTCTACAAATTTATTAGTGGCTTAGGCTGGTTGAAAGGTGCTAGGATTTCACCGGTGTAGTTGCGCTCTCCCACCATTTTTATTGGGTCTGGTATGTGTGATTATTCCTCCTTTCATTCTTTCCCCTCCTTCCCTCCCTTAGGACGTTGTAGAATGGATCATTTCAGCCTCCGGGTACTGAACTTGTCTTGTTTGACAGGTACACGTCCTCTAACCTAACCTAATCTAGTAAAACTTTTAATTAGCTCAACCCCAAATTGATTAAATGTCGTCATCTCTCTCTTTTCATATCAAATAGTTCGTGAAAAAGATCCCTCCAAATTTTTCTTTTTCATTCCACAGAAAGTCTCTGACACCAGCTGCTCTTTGAGAAACTTTCACGTAGTAAACCCAGCTTTCTATTTATTGCCCTGTATTCCCACAATATCTGTGATTCATTTTTTATTCATAGTTTAATTTTCTTACTTAATTTATCATTATAATCCTTCAGTCAGGATTACGAGTCAGCTTCTCACACCACTTGTGTGTGATAATTTCATACATGAGTAGCGGGAACTACAGTTTAAGATCGACCCCTAACGACAGATTTTTGAAAAACTTTTCATGGCAATTTTATTTTGACACTCAGAGTTTTTCCAAAGGATTATTGAGAGGAAGTCGACGGCGAATATTTTTTATATTTCATTTTATTCGATTTGTCTGGGGTGGAGTTAGAGCCAAGGTCTCACATTTAATAAACCAACACACTACCTTCTAAACAAGGGTAATCTCTTTGCCTGACTAATTTAATTTGCCAAGGCTCATACTTATTTAAAATACATCTTAAGACTGTGAGATTATATTGCTTTATCAGTCAGTCCAAGTTGTATATGGGATTGTTGTGGACATTATTATTTATTTCGAAGGCATGAAATTGTTCTTAATCTGCCGATTATATTCACATATATATTCGAGTAAGTACCCGCTTTCAGAAATAATAGGCCCATCATTGCCCTGCTACACAAAATCATCCATGAAGTCGCAGTGGTCTAGTAGGTAGTGTGTTGGCTTATTAGACGAAAGGCCCGAGTTCGAATCCCAGGCCAGACATCAAAACGAAAATATGAAAATATTTCTTCGGCGACTTCCTCTCAGAAGATTTCTGGCAAAAACTCTGAGTGTCAAAATTGTCACGAAATGCTTCTCAAAAAAATGTGTCGTTCGGAGTCGACTTTAAACTGTAGATGCCGCCAACCATATACAAAATTAACGCCCACAACATAAGTGATGTGAGAAGCTAGGATGTTGTATAACGGGTCAATTCAAACACCGGGTACTGTATTCGACCACCGGGTACTGTATCAGAATTGACAAGTACACGTCGTCTAACCTAACCTAAACCAAAATCATCCATGACAGTTCAGCTATGAAATCAACACTGATAATTCTATTATAAGCAAACGATCCGAAGTTTCTTGACAAGGATGTTAATGAGAAAGGCTCAACAGGGTAAACAATAATGAAGGCATGTAAACACAGGTCTACAGAGGAAACAAAAGGATGGAAGTGTTTCTAATGGGTACCGTTTAGCAAAAATGGATGAGTAATAAAACTAGGTATCCTTATAATTTCAATACTTCTCAAACATGCATTTGAGTGTAGCATACAACATAGGTTAGTGGACGTGTACTTGACAAGTACAGTACCCGGAGGTCGAATTGACCCATTGTATAAGAGTACAACATAATAACTGTCCGAACTAATTTGCTAATGACGTGATAAATAAAATGTTTATCACACATAACTCCGTCAAAAGTATTTTAAATGCAAAACATTAAGCGACGTTTTATTATTATTACTTTTTTTTTTGAGTGTAAAATAATTTATTACTATTAGTTGTAGTTATAAAACAATGGATATAAATCTATTGAATTATTTTTATGTACATACCTACATAAATTCATATTATGGCACCACATGTGAAATGAAGATGTTTTTTTCCTTCAAATGAACATGAAGTTAATCGAAACGAGTAATCTTTTTGAACGTAACCGCCTAAAATTGATATCGCCGTCTAGCAAACGAAAACGATTTAATTTAAAATGAAATTGTTAATATAAAATATTATTAAATAATATTAAGGGCCGTTATTACAACTTCTCGTTAACTAAAGGGATGATTTTAACGGAGAGATAAATTGTTTTTCATTATTACAAGTACCCAATAAGATAGAAGTGAGCGTTAAGCTAAAGGGAAGATCATCCTAGTGGTAACTTTTAAAGTTAACTTTATGTTTGAACTTGCCATATCATATACTATTTTCGATATGGCAATTTCAAATTTAAACAAAATAAGCATATACAACAATCACTGTGTTAAAAAAAAAAAACTTGTGTAATTGAGAAGTTTTATCGATTTTGCTCCAGCACTGCCATATTTTTGAAAAAGTTCATTTTGTTTTTATCTGTAAGTTGTAATAACCAAAATAAGTTAAAGGCAACGTTGCCGTTTACTTTAGCTAAAGGTACCTTTAATTAACGCCAACTTTAACGACCCTTAGGGCCATTATTACAGCGTGCCGTTAACTAAAGAGAGGATTTTAAAATGCAAATAAATTGTTTTCCATTATTTTTTGACAAATATGGTAGAAATAGGCGTTAAGCTAAAGTTGTTAAAGTTGTTTTTAAGTTTGAACTTGCCATATTACATACTATTTTCAATATGGCAACTTCAAATATAAACAAACACATACAATAAAACTTGTTTAATTGAGCAGAATTATCAACATTGCTTCTGCACTGCCATATTTTCATGAAGTTAACTTTATTTTATCATTAGGTTGTAATAACGAAAATAAGTTAAAGTTGACTTTAAAGTTACTTTTAACTAAACTCAACTTTAACAGAAGTGGTAATAATGGCCCTAAGTCTTTATATTTTTAAACATAACAGACTATAAAATATCATACGGCTGATTACATCTAAAATTCATATCGTATCGGAATAAGTGTGGCATCTGAAATACAGCCTGCAATTTTATTGCCACCTGAAGAAAGTAAAGGCTCAGAAGAGGCCACCTTTCAACAATAGAAGAGACCGTACATATTTATCTTACAGGCAGGATCTGCTACATTGCGTATGTTTGTGGTATAAAAATGTTTTCGAAATGTATGTAGGCATTTCGAATAAAACCATCTTATGCATCCAAATGCCATACAGCGATGCTCAATCATAGCTGCCCAAAAAATGAAGCATCAAATCGTCAAATATTAGAAGAAAAAAAATCGTCAAAATCGTCAAAGACGTTCATTGAAATCGTCAAAAAATCGCCAGAAAAAATAAATAAATAAACTGAAACAGTTTAAAAAAAGGAAACTTATTTTAGGTTAGAGGACGTGCACCTGTCGGTCAAAACAAGCACAGTACCCGGAGGTCGAAATTGACCCATTGTACAAAAAACGAATTTTTAATTTTTATTGTAGTAAAATTAAGTTTTAAGTGTTGTTTATTGATACATGATCATGAAAATTCAGTGTGATTTTCTTTACAACCGACAAATTTATTGGTGCCTTGGCTTCTGAAGAAGGTGCAAGAAATATTCAGTTCATCTTCTTTCCATTTACACCACTTATATCGTGCCGAATACAACTCTCAAGTATGGGCCGGTGCCTCAAAGTCTATTTTGAAACTTCTCGAACGCGTACAGGAGAGCACAAAGGTTCTCGTTAATGACGATAGGGTATCCTACTCCATTTATTCGTTAGAACATCGTTTCAATATGGCTTGTACTTCGCTGTTCTATCGCTACTACAACGAATTTTGCTCGAGCGAAATTGTATTCCTACGTAACACCCGTCTTTCTCAGACGTTGGCTTACTAGTATTTGGAACTTCCTTTCTGCAGAGATGTTTTCTTTCACTAATGGTATAAATGGTTTCAAATCTAGTTTCCACAAACACTATTCGCTCTTTCCTTCTTCCAATAAGATACTTTCCTAGTTCCAACACAAAGGTCTTCATGGGTAGATAGCCCCATGATCATCAATTATGAAAAGTGACAATCTGCTGGAAAAAAATTTTAAAAATCGTCAATATAAGGATATAAATCGTCAAATTGTCAGCATGATATTTTTAAAGCATAAAATCGTCAAATCTGGCAGCTATGTGCTCAATATAAAGCTTGATTTAAGCACATTGACTATAAAACACTATTTCTGTTAGCATAGTTGCAACCATCACCATTACATAGCATCATTACAAACCTTCAGTCAGGATTACAACCTAGCTCCTCATACTACCTCTGCTGTGTGTGATAACATTATACATAAGTGGTGGGACCTACAGTTTAGAGTCAACTCTGAACGACAGACTTTTTTGGGGAACTTTTCATAGCAATTTTATTTTATTCTCAGAGTTTTTGCCAGAAATCTTTTGAGAGAAAGTCACTGAAGAAATCATTTTTTCATATTTCGTTTTATTAGAAATGTCTGACGTTTGAATCGTGGCCTGATGTCTAATAAACCAACACACTACCTGCTAGACTAAGGCAATATCTTAGATTAAATTAGTTAATCCTGTCATGGAGCTTAGTCATGGTCTAGTAAGTAGTGTCTTGGCTTATTAGACATGGTTCAAGCCCTGGCTTAGACATCTCGAACAAATAGACTAATACTGGGTTCAGACATGCACCTTTATTGAGTAAATCGCAATAAAAGGCATTATTGATCTCAATTATTGGTCAATTAATTCATTAATTGTTATAATATTGATAAAAACTTTAAATACAACACGTTCAGTAAACATATTACATTTTTCCGAACACTTTCTATTGATATTTGACAACTCAAATGTAAACAACGACAAACAAAAAATGTAAGGTCAGCAGAAAGGCTTGTATTTTATTTATTTTGTTGTAGTAATCAGCTGTTTTGTTTACCAACTGTCAAAAAATATTTTCTTATATTATATGTCTGAACGCTAAAAATATTGTTCTCAATAAACTGAATATTGATTTAATAAATAATGCATGCCTGAACATAGTATTATGAACTACCTATTAGGCTACGACCACTGGATATGTTAGTGTTGAAAACCTCTTCCAATGCGTCCAATTGTAGAAGTGGCAACTAAATCTATGCCTATAAGATCTGCACTACACGGAAGTTTGTCTAATATCATATAGGCTGGTTATAAAATGTGAAAATCAACTGACAACCCTACTCCAGTAATTTTAGACGGTAATATTATTGAAGATATTAACGAAAGTAGCTGCCTGGGGCAGTATAATAATGCTACTCATAAAAAGTAAATGAAACAAGGCGAGCGTTAAGCAAAGTTAATAGTCTTCTGAAATGTAAAAGACAACAAAAGTTGTGTGAATATTGACTGACAACACTACTCCAGTAATTTTAGACAATAATACGACTGAAGATATTACCGTACTTAGCTGCCGGGGTGGTATAATGATGATGTTAATGCTGTCATAAAAATTATAAGAAAAAGGCAAGTCTTAAACGAAGTTGGCTGGCAGTCTTCTGAAATCTTCAAAAAACCTGAGAGCGTGCTATAGCCCCATTAAGAGCTCCATTAAAATTATTTTCATTATTCTGTTTACTTGGTTTATTAAAAGGCCTTATAAACATCAAATCAAACATTCCCCTTGTGTGTAAAATTTAATGGACAATTATTGTATTTTACGTAATAATAATAATAATATACGAGGGGCACGTGTTTATATAACATTTTTATCTAACATAATACCAATAATTACAACAATAAATAAACACAAGATGAGCTGCTACTGCTCTATATTATTTTCGATTTTCTATTTCATGTTAAAATATTTTTTTAAATTGGAAGTAATTTTTAAAAGAGAAACCTAAGCTAAATGCTCACATTAAGTTTTGAAAATAAATTTTTGTAAAACCATAAAATCAAATCATAAAAGATGAGTAGAGAAGACAGTTAAAAGCTTTAAACGATAATTGATAAATGGTTTGTTAAAAATCGTAATAAAGGTTTAATGGTTTAAAACAACCAATCAACCAGCCAACATGCATACGTACGTACATACTTAATCTAACCAAAACGAGAGCACGAAAGTTATTAAAAGTTCATTTAAAAAAATGTGAAATTAAACGTTGGAATTTTTTTTTATATCAAAAGCATAAAGGGGGGAGGGGGTTTAAGAGTCAAAGGTCATGATTGAAAAGATATTTTTTTTTCTTAGTATTTTAAAATTTTTGTTTAAAACAAAAACACTCCTTAACCTTAAACTACAATAAATTAATACAACTACTAATTGTGGTGCTCTATAAGACGCCCCTGATAATGATTGAAAAACAAAAAACTGAACTTTTTTCATTTTTAATTATAATATTGAGTTTCATATTGATGCCAAAAAATTATAATAGAAACACTCTTTATTTCACAGCTAATAATGATGCCAATAACAATTATGACATGTACATTTAATCGTTTCATTTTCTGACAGAGCTTTAAAAGAATGAATTCATCCATAACTAGGCAACTCAACAAATTGAACTCCAACTAAAATAGTGGACCTTCGACACAATACAACAAGAATAATGAAATATTCCAAGTAAATTTAATAAGAACATGGTGAAAGATATTCCAATTGGAAAATATTCCTGGTATAGGAAAAACTTTATTAAAAACAAATGAATATTCCAGTCCACATTTACATTATAAAATGAAAATTTTTACTAAAAGTTTTCTATTTATTATGGTGTATAGCATTTGAAATGCAATATCCCACCACTGTCCACAGCTATAAATATGTTCGATTTAATATCGCTAATAAGAAGTCTGCCTTTCGCAGACCATAACTTAGTGAATTTTACGTCATGACTTCCCGTATATAATACAGTAGTCGCTCACTAATTAGAACCGCTTTGTTTTTGAGGCAATTCTAATTTCTAGATTTTTTTTTTCCAATTGAATAATACAAAATTAAACACATTTGCTTTCAAAAACTAAAATAAAACACAATTAATTTTTTTTATTTAATTATTCGATTCAATTTTTTTGATTCAATTTTTTGATTCAATTTTTTTGATTAAATTTTTTTGATTCAATTTTTTTGATTCAATTTTTTGATTCAATTTTTTTAATTCAATTTTTTTAATTCAATTTTTTTGATTCAATTTTTTTGATTCAATTTTTTTGATTCAATTTTTTTGATTCAATTTTTTGGTTCAATTTTTAGATTAAATTTTTTGATTAAATTTTTTTGATTCAATTTTTTTGATTAAATTTTTTTGATTCAAACAAGTTTTTTGATAAAAACAAGAAAACAAAACGACAAAAAAATAGCTTTAAGTACGAGAAAACGTATGTAATTTGGTGATTCCCTTTTTTAGTTTTATAGAATAAAAAGAATTTGTGGTTTTCTTGTGTTAAAATAGTAAAGAAACAAAAAAATGCTTAGAAATTAGAATTTTAAATTCGAATTTTAGGGCGTATAATGCATCATAAGCACTAAATCTAATTTCTGGAATTTCTAATTACTGGAGGTTCTAATTTGTGCGCTTCTGCTGTACTACTAACCCAGGTAAACTACCACTTACAACAAAGTGTGTTCGCTGACAAATTACATACGTAATTGATCATTACAATACTTCAGTCAGGATTACAATCCAGCTTCTCATACCACTCATAATGTTTGTGTTAATTTTATACAAGAGTGGGGGGACCTACAGTTTTAAGTCGATTCCAAACGACAGAAATTTGAGAAATTTTTCATGGCAAATTTTATTTACGCTCAGAGTTCTTCCGAGAAATCTGCTGAATTCCTAAACCTGGAATTTGAACCTAGACCTTCGCGTCTAACAAACCAGCATACATACCAACATATCCTTCAATCAGAATTATTGACCTAGTTTCCCACACTACTTATGTTGTGTGTGTTAATTTTATACATAAGTGGCGGGACCTACAGTTTAAGGTCGACTCCGAACGACTGATTTTTTAGAAACTTTTCATGGCAATTTTATTTACTCTCAGAGTTTATGCCAGAAATTTTCTGAGAGGAAGTCACCGCAGAAATATTTTTCGTTTTGATGTCTGACCTGGGATACGAACCCGGGCCTTTCGTCTAATAAGCCAACACACTACCCACTAGACCACGGCGACCACGCTCAGAGTTCTTGCGAGAAATCTGCTCAGAGGAAGTCTGAACCTGGAATTTGAACCTAGGCCTCACGTCTAACAAACCAACACACTACTTATTAGACTACGGCGACTTCTTTCATTCAACTTTTGAGCCTAACCTTAGCTTTACTTCTGATTGAAAAACAAGATCTCTATACCGAAAGAGTTACTAAATGATGTGGATTCTTAGCTGGCGACATTATCGGTTAATACTTCTTTGAGAACGTTGGTCTGACCATTAGAAGACCTGGGCATTAATCTCCACACAATGTTCTCATCAATAGGTCTTTCAAACGAATGAAAAATCTTAAAGAAACGCTATTCTGCTGAAAGCAACAGTTAGCCAAATCAATGTAAAATTAAGGTCGAGTTGTTGTCTAATAAAATAATAATCTATCATCTAAATAATAAAATCAGGTAAAAAAAATAGTTCCTTTACAATAATGCAATAAATTGTTCATGTAAACATCCATAAAATTGCATCAGTTAATTACATGGCAATTTGTAATTGCATTAAACTCTTTGATGACTCTTAAAGAGCGTACAAATTATTTCAATGGTACATAAAATAATCTTCATTTTACTACGAATGTTTTAAAACGGAATTAATTTATTTTATGCAAAGTTGGATAAGTATGTAGATGCATTAAGTAGAAATCTTAAATCCTCTTTTCCAATAAGTTCGTATACTTTTTTATAATACTGTTAGTAAGCGACGCATAATTTTTTTAGCCTTATGTTACTTTACCCACTAATTGATTACATAAACCGTTGCTTGGCAAAATATTTGATTCTTTTAAACATCTGCTATAAAAAATTTGGTATTTGATATTTATTTATAACAACAACAACAAAAACAAAAAACATAAACTGTTACATTTAAACATTAGCAACAAAAACAAAAAATGCAAACGTCAAAATTGTTAAAACTTCGATTTTTTTTTCTTTTTCAAAAACACTAAAAAATATTTAAAATTTTTAAAGTTTAACTGGAGATTAAGAGTGCAATCATAAGTAAAAAGATATCCGCAGCATTAAAAATTTACAGTAAACTGTACTTCAATTGGACTACAATGTTTTGTTCATAACACTCATGCCATACTATACTCGTACATGTCCAACTCTTTCTCTCTTTCTCTGCTGTTTAAGTTCTATTAAGGAATGCGCACAAAAAAATTTGACCGCTTACTATTTTTTACAAGAACTAAACTTAATAGCGAACTGTTTATTACAACTCTTTAGTCAAGATTACAACCTAGCTTCTCACATCAGCCATACTTTGTGTGTGAATTTTTTCTATAAATAGCGGGCTCTACAATTCGACTACCGCTGACAGATTTTTGAGCAACTTTTCATTGCAATTTTATTTACTCTCTGAACTTTTGCCAGAAGACCGATGGGAGGAACTCACCGCAAGAATTGTAATTAATATTTCGTTGTGTTTGAAATACCTGAGCTGCGTTTTGAACCACTGGTTCGTGTCTAATAAGCCGATATACTATATGGTAGACTATGGCGACTGTTAATTAATAGGTTTTATAATTTTATATCACTTTTCTTGCATAGTTTTCAGGGTGTTGTTACTAAATCCTCATTATTTTACTTGTCTATCTGATGCAGGTATATTCTTACTTTCAGTTCCATGTTTTCTTTCAAAAAATTTAATTTCTTAATCAAAACAATGCCAAATTTATTCCTGTACACACCTTAATTGTTAAAGAAGAAAGGCTTACTGCTCATCCTTTTAAACAGAGTAGAATAGAAAACGATACTTACTTAAGTGTCATGTGGATCATGTAGCTCAACTTTAAAACACGTAATCTATTTTCCAGAGGCCAGAGCAAGCAATGGGCTGAGAAAACGGATACAGTGACAAATATGTCCCTCATATACAGTTGAGACAGTATATTAGCCCGATATTTACCTACTTTACGCCACTAAGGTCTAATAGTGCAACTAGATCCTTGGACTAGGAGTTATTAGCGTACAATATGTACTCTTGCTTAAAAATTAGTGCACCTATATTTTCGAAAGTATAAGGGTTAAAATTTACACAATTTACGTCCATAATTCTATCGAATTAGATATCGGATTTCGGGCTGCCTTATCACATCTTTCTGATTCATGAGCGCCTCCTCCAGTTGGTTCCACCAATCGATGACAGGGTTTTCTCTATTTGGTCCTTTTAATGTAGGCAAGGTCACCCTCTACGCCGACTACCGCTGGTCACCGCCAAATATTGGTCTCTTTGAAAAATCCTCATCCTCGACATGCTCGAGCCAACTTATGCTCTGGATATTAATGCACTGCACAACCTCCATGTCATTAAGGATCTTATAACGCACATTGTGGAACCTGATGTGGAAGTCATTATCATTTTGTACTGGACCGAAGACCTTACGTAAGACTTTTCTCTTCAACACTCTCAAAGCTGAGGTAAGGGTTCTCGATAGATTTTATAAAGAAAGGGTGACTGAGCGAGGTATAGAATATTACTTTCGTCGTTCGTCTCTGGTCTCAGAACACAGTAGCACCTGTTGGCAAAAGTAATCCTACGTTTGGTTTCCAGACAGATATTATTTTTGGTGATAAATGGCGGAATCAATATAAACAAAATCTCTGACAACAGAGACTCTAACATTCCCGGCGAAACACCGTCTTGAGATTATCGACACTTTGGTTTCTTTTAGTGAGAACCTTATTGTGCAAAATGCCCCAGGCGCAAAAGTCCAACGGATTGAGATCCGGGAATTTTGGTGGCCATTGTGTGACAGAAATGAAGCGAGGAAACTTCTTTTTAAGGCATTCTTTGTTGACGAGTGCTGAGTGCAAAGGTGCTGAATCCTGTTGGAATGTTTATGGTCTGCGGCCGAAATGTTTGTCTGCCCAGGGCTTCAATACTGTCTTCAAGACATTTTCCCGATAATATTCGGCATTTATTTTGACCTCACGGTCGATGAATACGACTAGGGAGGGGCCATCGGCCGTTACGGCGGCCTACACCATTATCATCGGCGGCGAATGATTTTTGGTGGCCAATCGCAAGTGTAAATTTTCATCTAACCTCTTTGGCAAGTAAATCCGATCATTTTGTTTGTTCACAAAGTGCTCAATTTGGAATGGCTTCTCATCGGAGAAAACTAAATTTGCGAAGTAATTCCTTGGCTGTTTCCAGTCTAACGTTTTTTTTGTCCGTCGTTGAGCTCTTGCACTTTTTGGAACTTCAATGGCTTTAGTCCTAAACACATTTTTCAATATGTGCTGCATCCGTTCTCGTGATATGCTCAGCACACGAGCAATTTTTCGACCACTGCGGCGTGGTTTTCGATCAAGTTTGGGCTTCACTTTTCGGATCATTTCTGGTATTGTTACCGTTTGTTTTGTTTCGTCCACTTTTTGGACGTGATGCAACACTGTCAGTATCACGGTAACAAGCAATGGATTTATTCACATTTAAAAGCCTGAAAGCTCTAACGATAGCCACCTGCGGTTTCCCAGCCAAATATTACGCTTGAATTCCATCACGAATAACTTTTTTTCTGAATGCAATAGATCAAAATACTTTTCTAAGTTTGTAAATAATAAAATGAATTGTCAGTGGAATAAATCTGTCAGCTGTCAGACGAGCGGTTTACAAATGATAACAACCTGAAGTTAGTTGCAATACATATCAGCCACTCTGTAGTAGGAAAAGTTATGCTACGTCCTAAATTACTGAAGGATTGCTTAGCTCAGACACAATCCAATCTAGTTTGTTTTCACTGTAACCCCCTTTAAATACTGTTAATTTAAAGATACCTGATGTATTTCGAAGATTTTTTTCTAATTTTTTTCATTTTTTTTTTCCAATTTGTTATTGGCAATAAAACACAATTTCAGACATCACTTTTGAGTGTTGGCTGACAATAAGTGTGTGTTACTTCCCCACAACTATCGCCAATAAAAAATAATGATGACGATCATTATAAGCATCTAACACTATATCGTATATATATATACATGCATACATATGTACATATATCGCATACAAATACAAATCTATTTGCAATTATTACCAGTATTTAGAAAAAAAATTCATTAATTTTTGTAAGCATTTAAGTATTTTGGCATTTTTTAAAAAAAAAATTTTTTTTAAAGTTTTTTTTTTTTGTAGTTTCTCTGTGACTCTGTGTGCAATAATTTAATTCATTTTTCTGTATGACGGTTTGTCTGCTTAAGTGTCTGCCTGCCTGCCTGTCTCTTTTAAATATTTTGTTGAGGGATTGTGTGCAATTAAATGCTGTTCGTATAAATACCAGCACAATTGCCACAAATAATTTATAAACACTTTAGATCTTTAAGATTTAACACAACACAACCTCTTAGCTTAATAGAGAAACACTTCTAAACCAAACAAAAATGTTCAAAATTGTAAGTAAATCGCCGCTCTACAGGGAGACGAGGGATTATTATTAAACAATTAATAAATAAATGAAGCTTAGTGTTGATTTGCTTTATCCTTAAGGATATACGTATCCCAAAAACAGCAAATAAATTAATTCTCTTCCATTACAGCTCATTGTATCGTTGGCTATTTGTGGTTGCGCCTTGGCTGCTGACTATCAGGCTGAAACGCGTAATTTCGTTAATGACATCAAAGAGGACGGCAGCTATAATTATCAGTTTGATACCACCAATGGCATTGCACAACAGGAGTCAGGTGTTGGTGGCCATTATGCTACCGGCTCTTCACAATTCTATACACCCGAAGGTGAATTGATTCAATTGACTTATACGGCCGATGAGAATGGTTTCCAACCACAAGGTGCTCATTTGCCTACACCACCACCAATTCCAGAAGCCATTTTAAAATCCTTGGAATACATTCGTACTCATCCCTATCATGAGGAGCAGCAACATTATCAACAGCAACCCGCTAAGCAACAATATGTTAATCAATACCAACAACAACAACAACACCAACAAGGACCCTATCGTAAATTCTAATTTATCCAAACACAACACAACAAACAAACAAACAAAACCAATTTAGTGAAAACAAAAAAAAATTTGTACGTGATTGCGATATTTGCTGTGATTTTCATTCATTCCTGACTGCCGCCGGTCTATACAAACTGACATGTCTGTCAGTCTACATATTACTTTATTCGTCTTCTTCTTTATTTCTATATCCAAACAAACATTTGTTGTCTTTAGTAGTATAGGAACAGTTTAAATATTTTACATTTACTTACCATACCCTACCATACCTATACCCATACACATACAAATACATTTTTAATACGTACGTACGTATAGTCGTCGTTAAAAGCGTGCATACATAGCCATTTAAATAGAATTTATCCTTAATATCCTTGTTTTTTTTTAATAGTGAGAATAAAGAACATGATTTTGTTATAATATTACATACGATTTTGTTTTGTTTTTTATTCGAAATTTAAAGTGAAGAAAAAATTATGAAAAAAAAAATTTTTATTGAAATGATTTTGAAAAAAAACGCCTCTCTAATGATTTTATTTATCATATTGGAGCTTTAAAAGCATTTCAAAAGGAACATAAAACTGAAATGGAAATTTTATTACAAATTATGATTTATTCAATGGATGAAGAAGACCAAGGGTATCTACTTAACTTAGAAAAAGACTCAGACAATGGGCTCTGTTAATAAGCTAGGAAAAAAAGCTCAATTTGGAAGTGTTGCATAAGGTGAATACTATGGATGCTAATCAGGAAATCCCGAAACCCGAAATTCCGGGATTTTCTGGATTCACAAAATCTGGAATCCCGGCATTTTTAAAACTTGTCCTGGGATTTTTCGAGATTTTCGGGACTGTGGATTCATATGTATTTTAACCCTACAAAAGGTCCTGAAAAAAATTCTATATCACTTGCCTTCGAAAATAGCATCTCAGATTAGGAAAACCCTACCTCCATTGATAAAAAATTATCTGACGGCATCGAAGAATGAAAAACCCCTATGAAACGAATTAATAGGGTAACTGATTTAGATACTCAACTGTCCAAAGAAATAGATTTATTTACATCAGGAGTTGGTAGAGGTGAATATTTGCAAGCTGCATACAGCTATCTTGGAACTATTTTACCAACAAATGTTGATTGCGAGGAGTGTTTTTCAACGGCAGGGTATGTTGACAACAAAATTCGTTCAAGCCTGTCAGATCACATGTTAGATGCTTTAATTTTTTTTTGTTGAAATCCAAATAATTTTCTTGTTCACAAGGCGAATACCAACAGACAGGAGAGAAATATTTGGATGACATTCACTAAAGGTATCAAAACTATTGTCAACCGATCAAATGCCTCTTGCATTTAGTGGCCGTTATTGTTATAGTCGCTGGGCTTCTACTTTGAAAACTCGAACCAGAGCCAAAAAACTACTATCCGCATAGAGAATAGCAGCTTTACGGGTCACATCCTCGTATCCCATGGTATCGACACAAGTCGCCTTAATAATAGCTGGAATGGTTCCCATAGTCGCTGTGGTCTAGTAGTTAGTGTGTTGGCTTAATAGACGTAAAAGCCAGGGTTCGAGTCCCATGCCGGACATCAAAACAAAATACAAAAAGTATTTCTTAGTCGACTTCCTCTCAGCAGATTTCTGGCAAAAACTCTGAAAGTAAATAAAATTGCCATGAAAAGTTTCTCAAAAAATCTGTCGTTCGGAATCGATTTGTATAAAATTAATGTATACAACATAAGTGGTGTGAGAAGCTAGATCGTAATCCTGACTGAAGGGTTATAATGACCAATTATGTACATATGTATGTATGTGTGCATGTATGTGTGTATGTATATCGTTCACTGCACTTTTTCGTTTTGCTTGTAGGTAATCCCAGTAAATCAGTCACTACTGGTAGATTTCCTACCATTTAAGTATTGACCGTCATTATATTATTTTAGCAACAATTTTAATAGAGCGCAGAAGCTTGTTAATCTTATCAAATAACCTGCAAATGTAACGATTTGAAGTCGCTGTAATCTAGTAGGTAGCGTATTAGACGTGAGGCCACGGTTCATACCCTGGATCAGACATCTCTAGCAAAACAAAATATGAAAAAAGTCTGAGTTTTAATAAAATTGCTACGAAAAGTTTCTCGAGTCTAAGAAGATGGGTCTGGCAGTAAATAAGGGGAAAACGAAGTATATGTTATAGGCAAGTAGAGTTGTGCGGCATATTGATTCTCAGATTACGGCCGATAACTATACTTTTGATACAGTCAAGGAATTCATTTATCATGGCTCCGCCGTTACCACCGAAAATGTCGTCTGTCTGGAGATAAAGCGCAGGATTACTGTTGCCAACAGGTGCTATTATGGTCTCAATAGGCAATTGAGTAGCAGAGACCTCTCTTGTAAGACGAATGTAATACTCTACAAGACGCTCATCCTACCCGTGCTTCTTTATGGCGCAGAAGCAGTGACCCTATAAAGAACTGATGCAGCTGCCTTGAGGGTATTCGTGAGAAAAGTCATAAGATCTTCGGTCCAGTGCGAGTTGGCGATAATGTTCGCATCCGATTCAACAGTGAGCTGTATGAGCTCCTCAACGACATGGACGTTGTACAGCATATTAATATCCAGCAGCTGCGCTGGCTCGGCCATGGAGGAGGATGGTCCGGCGAGACGAGTATTTGATGCGGGGATCTGCGGAAGTCGGCGAAGAGGATAACTTTGTATCCGTTGGAAGGATCAAATCGAGGAAATCGACTGGCATCTGTGCCAGTATCATCATTATCCGCCTGCGTCCAGGCTCCGCTCTTCCATTATTCTACTGAGTCTAGGAGGCCGAAGACCTGGGCGCACCATCAGTCTACTAAGCCAACACACTACCTACTCGACTACAACGACTTCAGTGAGCTATGTAGCGATAATAAACAGATGTCTTGTACTATAAACTCCAAAACATGATAAAAATAATAAGCAATTATGGAACTAAAGTCCACTTACTAGCAATCTAACAAAGAAGTAAAATCAGCGCTACGTCATGCCTTTCTGCCAATCTGTTATTAATGAGCACTTTGTCGTCCTTCTATTTTTGTCAATATATTCGAAACTTGATTTTAAATAAGGCGGATGGCTACATCTCTCTTCTCCTTTCCCGTTCCACTGACCTTTTCACTTTCTCAGGGTAGCACTTAATGAACTGGATTCAACTACCCCTTCTAAATGCGCATTTAATCTGCTAATACTGGTAGCATGCAGTGTGTCTATATTACTCTCACTTTTGTGAGATATTAGTCTCTGTTCCCTCTGTTCTCTCTGTCGCAGCAAATTTCTATCACGCAGCCTTAATGTTGGATGCCATTACACACTTCTGTTACCAATTTTCTCTTTTTCCTACAGTCGCCATCAGTTCGTACAACTTGGCCGTTATATCGTCACTGTATATCTGGGGACTTATTGAATTATAGGAAAGTCTTCCAATAGGGAATTCCGACAGTTGATAACGGTCTTCGTTATATAGCTGCTTCTGTCAAATTAGTTGTCAAATATTCAGTCTGTTTTGCCAAACCCGCGTGGACGACCAAAGACAACGTCATGTGTTCACCTATTGGCTCCGGAATAGTTGGTAAACAATTCTTAATTGATTAATGTGGCCTTTTTCCGGATGAGATGGATGGGATTTGAGATATGACATCAAAGAACGTTCAACGCATTCACGAAGCTGTTGCCGGCGGCGTTATCGGCCCATATTTATTTTGAGGATGGCTTGAAGTTGCCGTAGTCTAGTAGGTAGTGTGTTAGTTTATTAGATGTAAGACCCCAGTTGAAATGCCAGGTGAGAAATCTCCAACTTCGGCAACTTCCTCTCCCAACATTCTCCTGCAAAAAATTCTGGAAAAAATTCTGCGAGTAAATAAAATTGCCTTGCAAAAGTTTCTCAAGAATCTGTTGTTTGGAGTCAACTTTAGACTGGAGGTCCCGGCACTCATATACAAAAATGAAAGCACACAACCTAAGTGGTGTGACAAGCTAGGTCGTAATCCTAACTGAAGGATTGCAATGATCTGTATGGCATCGGCCAGATCTTCGTTGTCAACGGCGGGCACATTAGATCGTTGATTATCAATTTCTTGTGGCCGGGATGGAAGATGTGGACCTAATGACAAGCGATTTAACACAACACCGGTACGTTCCACACCCTTCATGGCATATTGTATACGAGCGATTTGACAGCATAATGTGAACTAGGCAGTGGGATCTTCCGATTTTCTTGTGGAGTTTTCTTACGTCGCAGATATTCGCAATGAACATACGATTCACAGCGATCCTCCATGCCATCATAACCAATGCCACCAGTAAAATTGACTTTGCTTTATGCGCCAGAGTCATGGTATATTGGAAATTTTCGATGTGAGACACCGTGACAAGCATTTAAACGATGTTTTATTCCAAATTAAGTTAAGAAAATAAAAAAATTCAAAGCACATTAGAATTTGAATTGTTAAAAGAAAACAACGAGAACAAAATGTTGTTTATTGAAACAGATTTTTTTTTTATATTTCCCAAATAGTAATAAAGACGATAACAAATTCCAAATACAGCATAAAGAAATTCTTTAGAATATTTCCCAACCAACATCAGCATTTGCATGATGGGGTGGAATGATTTAAATGAAATGAAAAATGATGATGATTTAATGAAACATTCCTAGTCGCTGTGTAATACTACTGCATAGACTTAAATGTACTTCAAACAAATCCATTAAAGTGTCTACAAATGGTTAAGAGAGGTGTGAACATTGTAATGAATCATTAGAAAATTATTTCTACAACGATTTGCGAAGACAAATTTTCTTTCTCATTCAAACAACGAACAACACAATAAATTGTTAATCATTTTAGGCATCATTTCAAGCTCAAACGAAATTAATTGAAAAATAAGTTGTTGGCAACAACTCAAGTAATTTTGTACAAGAAAAATCGATTAATTTTATGTGTACAGGGTGGCACATATATAATGCAACAAAGTAAAGCGCAATATTTTTTTAATTTTATTGTTCAGAAACATTAAATGTTGGAAATAACATCAAATTTTAGAATCAGTTTAGATTTGTTTGAATTCAAACGGCCGACAAAGCCTGGCTCTGCGATATTTTGGGCCATTCCCGGCGAAACGCCGTGTTGAGATTATCGACACTTTGGTATTTTTCAGTGAAAACCTTACTTTCCAAAATGCCCCAGACGCAAAAGTCTAACAGATTCAGATCTGGAGATTTTTTTGTGCGAAAGAAATGAAGCGAGGAACCTTCTTTTTAAGTCATTCTTGGTTGACGCGTGCTGAGTGCGGTGGTTCTGAGTCCTGTTGGAATGTCCATTGTCTGCGGCCGAAATGTTTGTCTGGCCAGGGCTTCAATATTGTCTTTAAGACATTTTCCCGATAATATTCGGCATTTATTTTGAACACACGGTCGATGAATACGAGCGGCCAACGACCATCGGCCGTTACGGAGGCGCTTGAGTTCTAGTGGCCAATCGCAGGTAAAATTTTTAGCTGACCTCTTTGACAAGTAAACTCTATCATTTTGTTTGTTCACAAACTGCTCAATTCGGAATGGCTTCTCATCGGAGAAAACCAAATTCGGTAACTGGCCACTTTCATGCAAGCGAAGTAGCTCCTTGCCAATTTCCAGTCTAACTTTTTTTTGTCCATCGGTGAGCTCTTGCACTTTTTGGAACTTCAATGGCTTTAGTCCTAAACTCATTTTTCAATATGTATTGCATCCGTTCTCGCGATATGTTCAGCTCACAAGCAATTTTTCTACCACTGCGGCGTAGATTTCGATCAAATCTGGCCTTCACTTTTCGGATCATTTCTGGTGTTGTTACCGTTTTTTTTTTTTTTTGGACGCGATGCGACACTGCCAGTATCACGGTAACGAGCAATAGTACGAGAAACAAAAGATCTATTCACATTTAAATGCTGGAGGCCTCTAATGATAGCCACTTGTGGCTATCTATCACTATCACGCTTGAATTCCATCACGAATAACTTTTTTTCTGAATGCAATAGATCAAAATGCTTTTGTAAGCTTGTAAATAATAAAATGAATTGTCACTTGAATAAATCTGTCAGCTGTCAGATGAGCGGTTTACAAATGATAATAACCTGAAGTTGGTTACAATACTTATCAGCCACCCTGTAAATGTGGCATGAACTTAAATTTAAGAAGATAAAGAAAAAAGATTGTAAAACCAAAGCCCCACAATTTATTGGTTCAGTCAACCAGCTAAAAATTTAAAAGCCACAACCTTCCAGCTTGTGATTTATATTGAAAACGAAAATTTAAACAACTTCCGATAAATATTACAAATAAATACCTGGGGATCAGTGAATGAATATGCAAAAATCCCATCACCTTGAAATTGGATTGTTCAACACACAAAAACAAGCGATCCACTGAAGATAAATGGGTTCTTCCCTGGAAATACAACATGCGAAGTGAACAAATGTATGCCACGATTTATGAATAATTTTTAATGTTTACTCGCTAATATGGCATACACACGTACATAGTTTTAGTGATAAGCAACTGAAACTGAAATTGAAACTGTTATAGTCCATAATTACAAAATACATACAAATTAGTCAGGTCACCCTAATTAACTTGAAATGCCAGACATGTTTGATTTGGAAAGGGAATCTCACGTAAATTGCAGTTTTTAAAATAACAAATCACGTTAAATCGTTTGATAAAACGATAATCAGTTGTAAGTGACATAGGCATAGAGCAGAAGTTCTTCCTTTAAAAGAGAATACCAAATAAACTGAACGAGAACTTTGGGAGACGAGAAGGCATTTCTGTTGTAATCCATGAGTTGCATTCACTCTCACACTAATAGATCTGCACACTAGCCGCTAAACTACTAGGCTACCCTTTACCTCTCTTAAACTCTTTACAGACAAGAAGGAAAGTTTGGGAAAACTCTGCGCCTAGTAATGTGTGCACCCATGCCTAACAATTGAAGGGCTTTGAAAGACTTCACATCATGAAATTCAGATGAAAATATACTGTCCTGGTGAAGCCCAATTCTTTGATTCTGTCTCATGCCGCCCGTCTGCCTTACAGTTATTTAAATTTTTTCGTTTATAATCTCAATTTGTCAAATATTGCTATCCTAACATAGCTGTATGCTATACTAGTCAACGACACCGAAGCTTCATTAGCTGGGAACTCTCTATCCATTCAAAGGTTGAGAAATTGGGAAACCTTAGAACAAACCTGTTCTCTTTGCTCTACAAAACGCTCTCCTGTATCAAATCTAAGAAACCAGATTAGATCCTCAAAAGAAGTACATCTCATACAGTGTTCCACAGTTTATCCTTCCTTATCATTTCCACAAGTGCGACAGTAGTCGTTATACCTGATGTAATCGTAATAGCCCAAAACTTATTAATTTCCCCCAATGGAAGATTGACCCAAAATCACACAAGTAAGATCACATTCTTTAGATAACTTTTGAGACCGTAATAATACAAATAAGACCACATCATCCCTCTTCATCTTCGTCAGACATTACGGCCAAATACTACCAAAATCTATTCACAACTAAGGATCTGGTGCTCCCAAAAGCACATACACTGTATAGTAAGGTCAATTCCTCTTTCAATCCAACTCTCCTTTTTTTTGATCAACACTAAACTGCTTAGGTGGATAAAATAGACCACCAGGACAACGTTACAGCCTCTTTAAGAATGTCTGATATCTTATACTCTTCGCAAAATTGGAAGGATAAACTGAAAAGAGATTTGAAGAGAAGAGATTTGGGAACATGCAGAAATGAGATGGAAAGTTGTCTTAAAATGCGTTCCTCAAGGTTGTATCACAATACTGGATCATGTCACAGCGATTAAAGAGACTTTATCTTCCAAGTTTGATTAATAACTAGTCTTTAAAGGAAATAGCTTCATAAAGTATAACGATCTTTATGGAAGTATATCAAGCATACTGGAATGTGTCAAGCATGAGCTGTGCTTGATCTACCTGGAATGATAATGAAATTCATAAGGCAAAGTTTGTATTTTCTCTCTAAGTTTAAATATTTCAAGTTTGATTACTAACTAGCCTTTGAAGCAAATACTCTTATAGAGTTTAATGATCTTTACGGAAGTATATCAAGCATACTCAAATGTGTCAAGCATGAGCTCTAGTTGATCTACCTGGAGTGATAATGAAATTCTAAAGGCAAAGTTTGTACTTTCTCTTAAAATTTAAATCTTTCAAGTTTGATTACTATCTAGACTTTGAAGCAAATACTCTTATAGAGTTTAGCGATCTTTACGGAGTATATCAAGCATACTCGAATACGTCAAGCATGAGGTCTAGTGACCTACTTGGAATGATAATGAAATTCATAAGGCAAACTTTGTGTTTTATTCTTCAAGTTTAAATCATCCAAGTTTGATTAATAACTACGCTTTGCAGTAAATAGCCTCATAAAGCTCAACCATACTCTAATACGTCAAGCATGAGCTCTAGTGACCTGCTTGGAATGATATTAAAATTCATGAGGCAAAGTTTGTATTTTCTCTTAAAGTTTAAATCATCCAAGTTAGATTAATAACTACGCTTTGAAGTAAACAGCATCATAAAGCTAGGTTTTAAAGCAAATTGCCTAATAGAGTTTACCGATCTTTATAGAAGTATGTCAAGCATACTCGAATATGTCAAGCATGAGCTCTAGTATCCTGCTTGGAATGATATTAAAATTCATAAGGCATAGTTTGCATTTTTTTTCTTAAAATTTAAATCATCCAAAGTTGATTAATAACTACGCTTTGTAAATAGCCTCATAAAGTTTAACGATCTTTATGGAAGTATGTCAAGCATACTCAAATGTGTCAAGCATGATAATGAAATTCAGAAGACAAAGTTTGTACTTTCTCTTAAAGTTTAAATCTTCCAAGTTTGATTAATAACTAGACTTTAAACCAAATAGCCTAATAGATTTAACGATATCTACGGAAGTATGTCAAGCATACTGGAATATGTCAAGCATGAGGTCTATTGATCTGCTTGCTTGTATTTTCTTTTAAAATTTAAATCTTAAAAGTTTAACTAATAACTACGCTTTGAAGGAAATAGCCTCATAAAGTTTAACGATCTTTATGGAAATATGTCAAGCATACTTAAATATGTCAAGCATAAGCTCTGTTGATCTGTTTGGAATGATAATGAAATTCATAGGCTTTCAAGTAATAATGTCTGGCTGTAGCTGTATGAATGAATCCATCTGGTTTAAGTATTTAAGCCAAAGGACACCAGAAAAGAGGGCAACGATAGATGCCATTTACCTTGATAGGGAATAAGTTCTTCTTCCTCAATTTTTGGTTTGAATTTTCATTTAATTTGTTTGACCTTATGAAATGAATTAAACTTATGCTGCAGTATTTGTATGTACCATCACTGTAACACTGTTTTTAATTTAATTTTGTAACTTCTTCTTAAAAACATAATAGGCCGACAAATTACAGACTTTTTGTATTCGTACTCTGTGGGAGAGGAAAACAATCACCGGAATATTACATGTTGCACAACAGCACAAATTAAAAGCAATAAAACAACCTCTTCGAGTTGCAGTTATTTGGTATCAATTTAAATACCATTGCAGCAGCATCCATTGCAATACAATTGCCGAAAAATTGCTGCAATAACTGATAAACAAGTAATCGAAAATATGTATTGATGTATTGATTACAGTTGAATGTAGGCGAATGTTCTGAAATACAATGAGATGACCTTACAATATCCAACAGACAGTTTCCGAAGGTGTTCCATGCATTCGCTTACATCTTTCAATGCAAGAACTGTTGTGTACAACAGCGAAACCTAAGAGGAAAACAATGAATTTAACAAGAAACATGCAACGACGAAATATGATGACACATTGAAGTTGAACAAGTTTTTCGGCTGTTGTTGCCTCAGCACGATGAGGAAACTGAGTAATACAAGCGTAAATTATTCTGAAAAACATATGAAAATGCTCAATTAAAAACACGTGAATGCTTTTCGATTTTTTTTTTCCCCCAATAGGTTCGACTGTGTTGTTACCATTGTTGCCCAAAAACAAAAATAAAATGCAAAATGTTGCATGACCTACATACAGGATTTTAAGTTGACAACAGCAAGAGAATAACAACAAAAAAATTTTTTACAAGAAAATATTTAACAAGAAACCGGAAAAAGAAGCCGCCAACATTCACAAATTCATTGACTTGTTCATTGTAGACGTTGTTGTACTCTGTTTACAGATATCATGTGTGTGGATATGCATTGTGCCATGAGCATTGATTGCTATGCTACGGCTTGGCATGGATGGTGATTGTTGATTATGGAGTATTATCGCACATAAATAAGACCTGTTGCATTAATTTTTTTTTTCCTTTTTTTAAGTTTGTTTTTTCTCCTCATTGTCTTCTTTCCTACAGCATAATCATTATCAAGGTTAAACATAATGAAGGCAGTAGTATGTATTACATTTAATAACCCAACAAACAATTTTAAGCATAAATCATAAGTAAAGTTAACAAATAGTAGAGGCTTCACAAATTGCAACAACTGAAGAGGAAATACTATGGATGCTAATCGGGAAATCCCGATTCTCGAAATCCCGGGATTCGGGATTTTGTGAATCCCGAAAATCCTAGTCCCGGGATTTTTCGGCATTTTCAGGATTGTGAACCCTACAAAAGGTCCTGAAAAAAATTCTATATCACTTGACTTCGATAATAGCTTCGCGGATGAGGAAAACCCCACTTCCATTGATAAAAAGTTTTTTGATGCCATCGAAGAATGCAAAAGCTCTATACTGATTCCGAATCCCGGGATTTGTAAAAATCGATCCCGTTTTTTTAAGCCTTTTGGTTATTCAATGTAATGCTCAGTGGAGCACGAAGTACGCCTATAAGACATTGAATTTTATTATAAAAATTCATCCTGTAAGAGAAATGTGTTTCTATTGAAAAACAATCAACGATCTCCAGCAATGAAACACATTTTCAGCTTAATGAAAACAGAATTACAATATTCGATAGCTGGCTTAGCTAGAATGAGTTCAAGAACTGGCAACGCACTTTTAAGGCTACTAACTTTGATACGGTTTATGGGTCTAAGGATACTTTAGACCATACCTTTTCAATAGTGATGAAAATAGTTAGGCTACAATCCTTTTTCCTTAGCTCAAAATGAAAGAATAGGATTTGGTTGACAAGAGGTTCCATACGCTTTATTGGTTTAGAAAAATCCAACTTTTCCAGCAGGATCATGATCATGTAATTTGTCTACATTAGACTACTCCTGTGCTATAAATTCAAGTCTATCATTTACTTTTTGCACACTATCTGGTTTCTTTTTAAATTTTAAAAGCCCAAAGTCATAAACAGGAAAAATATTACATTAAAATTTGGAATAACCTGCCCTTCCTAGGCCAGTTTTTTATATTCTTTTTCATAATTTGCTTTGTTTCAATTTCATTAATTAAGTCCGTCTAGCTCATCAAGAGATTGGTCAACTGTAGCATATCCTAGGCTATCAGAACTGCCAGATAAATAAGGCTTCCTTTTTGTCAGCACCTAAGTAGTGTGTTGGTTTATTTGGCGTGAGGACACAGTTCAAACCGCAGGTCAGACATTTCCAATAAAACAAAATATGAAAAAGTATTTTTTTTTTATAAAACCAACACTCTGGGGATGGCCCCTACTCATGTAGTGCATTGTGCAGGTTTTTAGGAAAGGTGGAAAGAGGGAAGATGCGAACGGCAAGGAAATGAGTTGCTGCTAAGTGAATATAAAATGGCCAGTACTATACCTTCACCATTAAACAGTCTACTGCGATCGTCCCCAAGAAGCCCCCAATTTCTCACACCACTTATGTTGTGTGTGTATTAATTTTATACATAAGTGGCGGGACCTACAGCTTAAACTCAACACCGAACGACAAATTTTTTTTGAGTAACTTTTCATGGGAAATATGCTGAAAAGAAATCGCCGAAAAAATCTTTATTGTATTTTATTTTGATGTCTGGCCTGGGACTCGAACCTTGGCTTTTACGTCTATTAAGCCAGCACACTACCCACTAGACCACGGCGACAACCTCTTAGCAGAACTCAGCAAAAACTGTAAGTAAAAATGGTATTGACAAAAAAAAGTTTCTCGAAAATCTGTCTTTCGGAGGCCTAATTAAACAGTAGGTCCCCTACTCACATATAGGTTTCAGGACGTGTACTTGTCGATTGAGGCAAGTACAGTTCCCAGAGGTCAAATTGACCCATTATACTAACTAACACAACATAATTTGTGTGAGAAGCTAGGTCGTACGTAACTCTAACTGAAGGTTTATGATGACTAATTATGTATCCTTCCTTTAATAGGACTTGGATCAGATTAAATTTATACGTGGTTGCCCTAGCAGTCTAGTGAGTAATGTTCTAGACTATTAGTGTAAGGGTCATACCCACCAGAATTTTGAACTTTCTACACTTCATACCAACTATCAAAAGAGTGTGTACAAGGTATTCTCATTAATTTTAGTATTGACAAGCTGGCAATAGAAATTAAACTAAAAATATACTCAAGGTTTCCATTATAACGTATCGTCCGTTGGCTGTATAAAATCTTTCACAAATCTGTCCTCATCATCATATTCACCAAAAAAATGTTGGAACTCAACACAATTGTAGTTAAACGCCCATAAAATTTAAATTTAAAAGCTTTGCCTAGGTTCGATGTAACGAAGGACGACTAAGTTTGACATAGGAATGAACGTCCACGCATTCAAACTATGAACCTGTTATGAGATAACTATTTAGAGAAAGGAAAAACTTATTAAAGTATTGAAATTTGTTAAATTTAATTCGAATTTTTAAAAATTATTTAATGTAACATGCTTTACAAGGATTTAAACGCAAGAAGTCGCCATAGTCTAGCAGGTAATGTGTTAGCTTTGTAGACGTAAGGCTGCGGTTCAAGGCCCTGGTCAAATATTTTCCAACAAACAAAATCTGAAAATTATTATTTCTTCGCTGTCTTCCTGCTAAAAGCAAATTTCTGGCAAAAACTGTGAAAGTAAATAAAAAATTGCAATGAAAAGCGGCCAATTTCAGAAAAATTGAAACACTGGTTAAGTAGCTAAAGCCTCGAAATTGTCATACGAATCCAATTTACAAAACTTAATTAATTTTGCGTGCATAAACTTTCAAAATTTATGGAGTTTTCAAGTTCTTTTAGAGTTAAGGTTACGTAATGCACTCGGAAACGTAACCACTTCCTCCCAAACAGTTTGAAAATAAAGAGTTTCTAGATGATCCGCATGCATATGTGGGAACTCGCATTAAAACCAAATTTATTAATCATTGACCCCAATAAACTCCTTAATCCCAAAATATACTTCATATGCCAATGACTTCAATTCTGTTCTCCTTTGTCGGCCGTTACTCTTTTTAAATAAAATTTTTATTTGCGATAAAAAAAAATTTTTTAAATAATTTTTACTTTCAATTTTAAATATTTTCCTAAAGAGCGTTTTTTGTTTTTTCTTCTTTATTGCTCTCTAAAGATTATGATTTCTTTTATGATTCTTTTAAACCCTCATCACAGCACAAAAAAGAAAGAAAAAGATTTTAATGAGTTTTTTTTCTTCTTCTTCTTCTTTTTTTTCTGTCTCTATTGTGATTCGGGCACAGCTTGACATCTTTTTGGCGTTAAAACTAATTAATTCGTTTTTATATTACGAATCAGACTAAAAATTTTTTTCTTATCTTTCTTTTTTCTTTTATAGAAACTGCAAGAAATACGAGTGTCATCCAAAAATTACCCGAACTAATGAACAAAAAAAATTTTAAAAAAAAATTTTAATTGTGACGTCATTTCTCTGAAAATATTCTATTTTTCAATACCTGTGGTTGGCTAATTTTGTTACCACCCTCGTAAATTATTGTAATAGTTGATATTGAGAAACTGCAGTAAATAAAAGTGTAATCCCAAAATGAGCCGAACTAACAAACAAAAATAATTTGTTTGTGACGTCATTTCTCCCAACATATTTTATTTTTTTCTTTACCTAAGGTTGGCTAATTTTGACTCGTAATTTATTGTTATACTTGATATTGAGAAACTGCAGTAAATAAAAGTGTAATCCCAAAATCAGCGAAACTAACGAACAAAAAAATATAAAAAAAAATTTGTTTGTGGCGTCATTTCCCCCCAAAATATTTTACTTTTCTATACCTGTGGTTGGCTAATTTTGTTACCACCCTCGTACATTATTGTAATACACTAATACCCCGGTTTGTGTCGCCTCGTTCTGCGTCTGCTTCGAAATTGCATCTTTTTCAAATTTCTGTGATTTCGAAGTTGCATCGTTTTTGTTTCAGTTTGCGTTGCATGTTTCGAAGATGCGTCGTTAGTGCTTCGATTTGTGTCGTTAATACGAAAATGTTTGTACAAAACTTAAACAGAAAAAGGGGATTTCCCGTTTAAGTCTAATGTAAATACATACATACATACAGTTTGTCAAAAAAGTCTTTGCACATAGAGAAAAATTAAGAAAACTTTGAAAAATTCATTGATTTCTAATATAAACCATCAAATTTTTAAATTTTTTCAAACAGGATTTTATAAACATATGTTTTGTTAATATAATAATTAAAAAACTTTTACAACAATGACAATATTCTAATGTAATATATTAAAAAACTAAAAGAATTCAATTTTATTGCTGTCAAAAAAATGTTTGCACACTTGATAAAATATTAAGGCATATGGAATTTTTTTAAATTTATAGTGCTAATATTTTGTGGATTCACCTTGAGCAGCAATTACCGCTTGTCGACGCCTTCTCATGGATTGAATAAGCTTCGGAATGTCATATTCTAATGGTATTTTTTCGCACTCTGAACTTCGTTTTTAATTTTTGGGAGATCTTTTCCCTACCTTTTTCTTCAGATGAACCCACAAATTTTCGATAGGGTTAATATCAGGACTTTGGGCAGGAGTATCAATAACTTTGGTGCAGTTGTAAAGTAACCTGGAGTTACATAAATAAGATTTATTTTAAAGATCATTATCTTGGTAGTACTTGTAATTAAATTTATTAGGATTAACCGGGTCAATAGAACCAAATTTCTTAATGCTGGCGGTCAGTTCATTTTTTAAAATATCAAGATGTACTTCCTTAGTCATTATTTCATCCAAAATCCTGATTACACCAACTCCCCTGGTGGATATACAGCCGAATACCCTTACAAACAGTTTTCAAAGCTTTACTGTAGGAATAAGATTTTTATTTTCTAGTACTTTCAGAGGCTTACGCCAAACTCTTTGCGGTCCGTTATGATAATAAAGCATTATTTTCGTCTCATTTGAGAAAATAACATAGTCCCAGTACTCCGGAGGAAGTGAAATGTGTTCGGTGGCAAATCTTAATTTCTTTTCGACATTTTGTGCTAGCAGCAGGAGTTTTTTCCTAGTCATTCTTGAAGAATATTTGTGTTTTTGAAGAAAATTTCCAAAGGTTTCTTGGAAAACACGTAACCCAAAGTCCTTGTGCACTTGAAGAGCTAATCATCTCGCACTGGATTGCGGGCTATCATACACGGTTCTAATAATTTTTCTCTCAACTCCCTGCGTCATCTTTTTTAGCCTATCTGTAGATCCCTTTAAGTCTATTCCTCCTTCTTTTTCGGCACGGAATATAAAATTATATGCAGTCCTGATGTTTAGGGAGAACATATCAGCGATTTCCTTGGCAGATTTCCCTTTGTAGTAGCTGAAATAGCCAAATCGTATAATATTTTTTGAACCTCGTTCTCCTGGCATTGTTTGTATAAATATAAGGACACTTGTTACATAAACAACCATCCCCTCATTACTAAAACGTTATTAACATTTTCACATTCCATCTCATTTGTAAAAAACCTAAAATGCGCAACATTTTGGGAAATAACGGCATATTTTTGTAATTTTTTTTATTATCTTCATTCAATATACAAACATTTTTTTGACACTTTTTATATTGAGTAAAGTTCTTTTGTTGTTGTTATTATTGTAAAGTGGATTACTATTAGAAAACTATTGGTGCCTTAAGGTTCAATTAGTTGTGACTTAATCATAACCATATAAATCAGCTGTTTTAACCAATTTTATGGACATCACTGTTTTCGATTATAGGTGACTTGCCATAATGCCATAGTCATAACGATAACCATATGTACCAATTGAATTTTGGTTTTTTGCCATAACCATAAACAGCTGTTTGCTGAATTTACTTACATGTATACACATTTTTTTTTGTACTTTTGAAAAATACATATGTGCAATTAACGTAAACAGCTGTTTATGGCCACGACAGCACTGATTGTGTGCTAATAGTAAATTTACGGTTATGGATTATGTTACGACTACAACGTTATGGGAAAGTCACGACTAATTGAAGCTTTATGGTCGTAAACAAGTACAGTTATCTCGAAACCAATTAAATGAAAATCAATACAAATGTATGGAAAATCATGCTTCGTTTTGCGTCGTGTTTCTTCAGGCCGTATTAGCGACGCAAACCGGGGTATTAGTGTATCTGATATTGAGAAACTGCAGTAAATAAAAATGTACTCCCAAAATGCGCTGAACTAACGAACAAAAAACATTTGAAAAATAAATTTCAAAGTGACGTCACTTGTCACAAAAATTAAATTATTTTCATATATCCATGGTTGCCTAATTTTGTAACCACCCTCGTACATTATTGTTATGTTTGATATTGAAAAAATTCAAGCATAAAATATCTACGAATGTTTGTTAGTTTCATGAACAGAACACAAGTTTATGAATTTTTTTATTTTTTTTGCAAAAACCCAAATACGTTTGAAATCTGTTTAATTAAACAAAAAATAGTTATTAATTTAATGAAATTAAACCAACAAAATGATTTATTGCTTCACTATTTTAGCCAAATGTCAAAAGAACATCCATACGTCAAAAAAAAAAAAATGAAACAGCCAAAGATTTAAAGGAAGTATAAAATCATAAATTTGGTATCTGGTCGATAACATGATCTTGATCTGATAGTGTACACCCCAGGCAAAAAGTAAAAACGAAAGTACATACAACCAAAAAAAAAAATTAATAAAAAACTACAAAATACGGTTTAAAACAAGATTTTGTTGTTTAATTAATCAAATTAAAACAAAAGTGTGGCAACATGCTGGGTTTCTACGATTAGAAGCTTTAGAATCATGATACGGATTAGAATACAACAAGAATTTGATTTCAGAACATGATTTAAATAAATTGTGGGAATATATTACGTTTATGCTGACTTGTGTAATACTTTAAAAGAACTTAAGTCTTATGGCCTTGATAATAAAAACCACTTATTACGTGATTTAAAGTATCCATTTGCTTTAAAATTCTTTAAACAAACTACAGAGTGCCATTGCTAAAGGCAATTTCATGAATTTGTAGCCTCTTCTTGTGTTTTGTTTAGAAAGGAAATATTTTTTACAGGTAAATTCATTACAAACGTAAATTAAAACAAGCATTTTTTACATCCAAGCTCATAAACATTTATTGACATTTTATTGACACTTCGTCAATAATTTTTTATTTTTTTTTTCTATAATCCGTTAATAGCTCTAGTAAAACAGCTTTAAAATCCATGATTAACTCATTTTTACACATGGCTAGTATAGTTTATAACTCATAACGGTTTTTACAAACGTAAATTACTATCATTTAGCCTCAATTAGTCACTAAATTCATTTGAATTTACAGTTTTATGCTGGTGCATCAAAAAATTGATATGCGTTCATACATTTACAGATTGGTATGTTGTATGTTTTGAGTATGAGTGAATCAACAGATACTCTGATTCATTCGTACTCGCTACAACATTGATTTATAAGTATAAGAAACAATGAGTATGAGTACAAATGTTGACATCAAATTCACAACATTCGAACGCCTACTCATTCTGATTCATAAATTTAGAAAAATACTTATAATACTTATAAATGATTCGAGTGATTCGAATCATTCATCAAAATTTACAGCCTTTGTTGTAGTTGCATATAGAAACAAAGACAACAAACAAAGCATAAACACAATCTTCTCGTGAGTATAGTAGTATTCATACCCGATTCATACTTATTTTGTGATTCGTGTAAATATTAAGTAGAGACGAGTCGAAGTCAAGTGTTGTTAAGTATAAATACGATGGGTAGTTCCAACTTTGAGTATGAGTAGTATAAGCATCATATTAAAATAAGTATGAATGAGTATAAGGATCAGAAATTATAAGTATGACTTGAATCTACTCATCGTTTTGAATACTCGTTGCCAATCTCTGTTTGGTATTTCTCTGATGTCATACAGACTTTACCTGTTTGCAAAGACAAAGTGAGATAATGAAACCTTATGAATAGAAACCAAGCTAATCTGGTCCGTTTTTAGAAATATGCTGAACAATATTGTATGCATTAAAACTAAGTAGAGTCCAGCATAGCAGTTATTGGCCTTTGGATGCACTCAGTAATGATTGGCATTTATCTACAGCTTACTCCTCAGAGTTTACTCATTTGCAAAGAAAATATGGGATCCTAAGCTTATTCTTATAGAGAGCAAGTTAATCTGGCCAGTTTTAGAAATCTGCAGAAAATATTTTCATTAAAACTGACTAGAGTCATAGCACTTAGTGGCCCTGGCTTCTGCAGAAGCTGTAATGAACAGAAAAAACAAATTCCCTGTCATTATCCAGCACTTTAGAGGAAAGATTCTTGATGATTTGAATAGAAACCACAATAACGATATGGTTGTCAAATGCCAGCCAGGAGTTATAGTACTACAAATCCTATAGAACACAAGAAAGCTTTGCTTTTGGCAACGGCAACCTTATCTGACATAGTCACTGAGAAGAGTGCGAAGAAAGAAGATTTTGTTTGCTATGAATATGACGAACTTATGCCAAGCAAACCTACATATGCTGGAGATTTTGTTTTATTTCCTGAATTTAAACAAAAATTTTACTGAAGCACTTCACCAAGCTTATTCTAAACAAGTTCTATGGATTTCAATTTAGGTACACATTCATTTCACCATCGTAGACTATTAGGTAGTGTGTTGGCTTATTAGACGTAAGGCCACGACTCAAACACCGGGTCAGGCATCAACATGAAAATATGAAAAATATTTCTTCCGCGACTTGCTCTCAGAATAAACTCGAGTAAATATGATTGTCATGGAAAGGTTTCTGAAAAATCTGTCATTCGGTATCGAAACTGTAGGTCCCGATATTCATGTATAAACAATTAACACATACAACATAAGTGCTGTGAAAAACTGGGTCGTAATGCTGACTAAACGGTTGTATGCCAATTATATTTGAATGTACGTATGTATGAATTTTTAACCTAGAATACAATGACCATTAAAGCCAGCTCAATAAGTCCTAAGATGATGCTGATTGAAGGCATTGTTCCGTAAAGATTGTTGCTAGGTAGATAGATAGGTTGAAGGATAGGCCACCAATTCAGAATCAACTGCCTGACCACCATCTAGACCTGATATAGATCTCAAGCTGCTGACAGGATTATTGCTAAACTCCAGGAAAATTTGCAAAACCTATTACTTTTTTAAAACGTTTGAAGACTGTAAGCTTCATTCACAAGTAAGTAAGTGGTAGGCAGTGATCCTTATTAGACATGAGGCCATTGTTCTAATCCGACCTCAAATATTTCTTATAAAACGAAATATTAAAATATTTCTATGGCGACTTCCTCTCACCAAATTTCTGGCAAATACTCTGAGTTTAAATAAAATTGCCATGAAATAGCCTCTCAAAAATCTGTCGTTCGGAGTCAACTTTAAACTGTAGGTACCGCCACTCATGTAAAAAATTAACGCATACAACATAAGTGGTGTGAGAAGCTAGGTCGTAATCCTGACTGAAGAACTACAGTAGAAAAATTCAATTTAAATTTTTCGAAAAAGTTCCTTCTAAGTGATAACAAAAATCACCTCCTCAATCGAAACAAGTCAATAAAAAAACAAACTCTGTTATCGAAACCAAATACCTCGGTGGGAGGTTCAAGTATTTGATGAATTCCTGTACGATTTATTTCAAGATGAATCGATATCTCTCAGTTTTGTACATACAAAAAAACTTTTCTTAAAATTCAATAAATTTTTAAGTCAGTAACCTTAACAAGGTTAAATGCATGCTTATGCATATTCAAATTAAATGCCTGTCTTAGAAGGTGTTACAGAAAATATTTACATAATGAGGCCATGTCTTAAGATGTAGTTAATGTTGGTCTACAGCTAAAATATAAATTAATGCACAATTAATTTTGTTTTGTGTAGAAAAACTTATCGATAAGCTAATTGGACCACAAACATCCAACACGTTTATATGTTGCAAAGTAAGGAGTGCGCACAAAATAAACTGGACTTACACTTTTCGTTATAGAAATAAAACCAAGTGGTGGATTTTTTTCGTTTTATATTTCAATTGAAGTAAATAATATTTGAATTCCTTTTGTGTATAAAATTTTTTTCTGACAAAGGTCTCAGTGCATCCAAATTTTGTAGCCGCTTTTCTTCCAGACATTTTAGGGTGTTTTAGAAAAATACGTATTATTTTATTTGCTTTATTTTGATCGGCAAATCCTTTTTTCTTCCACTTCCACGCTTTCTCTCAATACTTAAAGACTCCTTATATTGTTTTATTCTTAGCTTAGAAACTATTTTTGGTTAACACTTGCGCACCTAGCAATGGTGTTTTGGAAGCGACGCGGTTTTTCATTGAAAATTTCAATTATTTTTGTACGACGTTCTTGTTGGGTGCCCATTTTCAAAATACTATTTTTGCTATTGCAATGAAATTGAGTACGTGGATTTTGAAACAGATGACTAATAAAAACAATGTAACGGTATTAATTTTTTTCTATTATGACAAAAGTTATAAGCTTAAAAGTAAGCCCATTTTTTTTCGTGCGCACTCCTTATTCGAATGCAAATTTGTGTTTTAACTAAATTTTAATTTTTTTTTATTGTTGAAAATTGAATTAAATGCCAGTAAAACTTTAAGCAACTTAAACTAATTGTCTCGTAAGAAACATTAATTGAAGATGTAACTTTCAAATGCATATGCATTACGCACTTTATACTAGCTGGGAGACACGTTCTTATCTTATCTTATCTTTGCATGCTAAGTGCTGACTAATTGCAACTGAAGTTTAGGATGTGCTTGTAAATGTCATTCAAACGTCATAAATAAACAATAAATTATTATTTAATGGAATAAAAGGGCATTAAGCATTAAGACGAGTTTGTAAAATTATTCTTTTTTTATCGTACTGATGCACTATAATCCATTATCATTTCCAGTATGGGAATATGGGAAAATCTACATACATAAGAATGAATGTGTGTTTGTTTGTTTGAAGTTTATAGACGGCTCAACGGCTGGACCGATTTTTTGAGAATTTTATCTATACCCTCCTGTATGTCTAGAAGGAACTATAGGCCTTTTTTTTATTATTTTATAATTTCAAGTAGGCGTGGTGCTACGCCCACTTACCCAATAAGTATTTAATATCACATATCTCATAAACTGCAACAGCTAAAGTCCTTAAATTTTGTATGAATGACTTTGACGTATATATGATCAAAATGGGCAGATTATAGTGTGCGTGTCACCTCCCATAGTCTATATATATAAAAATGAATGCTTGTTTGTATATATCTTATAGAATCGTAAACTATGCATTTGATCATGTTATGATCTTTAGAAAAGTTGTTGCGCATGAGCCGGGGTAGGTTTCTAAGTTCGTATGACCAATATACGATAGGTGGCGCCACTGAAATTTACTTAAATATCAATTAAATCGTTAACTATGCATTTAATCATGTTATGATCTTTCGCAGTGTTGTTGTGCATGAGCCGACGAAGATTTCTAAGTTGGTATTACCAATCTCCAATCTCATAATTGAATCTTAAACTGCGTATTCTTTAAAAAGTTGTTACGTATAAATCGACGGAGATTGGTGCGATTAATTTCCGATGGATGGCATCACTGAAATTATTCAAAATGAATGAAAAGCAATTGGTCCACCTACACACCAACCACGGAAGTAAAAAGCATTACGAGCCTCAGAATCAGACGAGCACTGTGACTGCAAAATCTTCGAGTATATGCCGCAGAGACCCGTTCGCATGAACCACTTGAACACGAGAGGTGAGATTAGAAACTGATCGAATGCGTACTATTCAGGCCCGTTTATCTGAATCATACGGACAACTGAAACAAATCAGTAAAATGATTCAAAATTAATTGGACATTTGTGTAATGCCTTTCCTTCGAATTTATTTTAGTTGTGGGCGCAGCAACACGTTGCTTGACTTGTTTATGTCCCAGGTTCTGTCAAAATATAAATACCAGCACAGAGAAAATGCATTTTACAGGGTGACTGATATATAATACAACAAAGTAAAGCGCTTTATTTTTTAAATTGTTTTTTTTTTAATTTTATTGTCCAAAAGCAAAAAGTGTTGGAAATAACATAAAACTTTAGAATCAGTTTAGATTTGTTAGAATTGGCCACTTTTGGTAGGAATTATGGCCTTCAAACGGCCGACAAAGCCATCACAGGCTGCTCGAAAGTGGCTCTGCGGTATTTTCGTCCATTCCCGGCATCTTGAGATGATCGACATGTTGGTATTTTTTAGTGAGAACCTTACTCTTTAAAATACCCCAGTCCAACCGATTGAGATCCGTAGACTTTGGTCGCCATTGTGCGGTAGACATGAAGCGAGGAACCTCATTTTAGGCATTCTTCGTAGACGAGTGCTGAGTGCGGTGGCGCTGAGTTCTGTTGGAATCTCCATTGTCTGCAGCCGAAATGTTTGTCTGCCCAGGGCTTCAATACTGTCTTTAAGACAGTTTCCCAATAATATTTGGGGACGGACCATCGGCCGTTACGGTGACCCACACCATTACCATCGGCGGCGATTGAAAATTTTTAGGCGCCATCTTTGGCAAATAAACCCGATAATTTTGTTTGTTCACAAACTGTTCAATTTGGAATGGAATGGAAATCGTAGAAAATCAAAAGTTGGTTGTAATACATCACTATTCTTTTGAGACATCGTGCTTTACTCTTTGATTAAGTTTCGGAGATTTCATATCGATATCGTTTTCTAAATTGAAAAATATGTATTGAATTATCCGGATTTCTAGTTTTGCCGTCATAGTAAACATCTTGTGCGAAAGAAGGCAAATATTGTTCTTAGAAAAGAAATAATAATCCTTGCAGTAGCATGAGGGCTACCAAATAAGGAGTGCGCACAAAAAATGGGCCCAGTTTTAAGCTTATAACTTTTATCATAATTGAAAAAAAAGAATACCGTTACATTGTTTTCAAAATCCACGTGCTAAATGTCATTGCAATAGCAAAATCAGTTTTTTGAAAATGGGCACCCAACAATAATGTCGTAAAAAAATAATTAAAATTTTCAATGAAAAACCGCGCCGCTTACAAAAAACGATTGCTATGTTCGCAGGTGTTAACCAAAAAACAGTTTCTAAGGAAAGAATAAAACAATATAAGGAGTCTTTGAGTATTGAGAGAACCGACCAAAACAAAGCAAATAAAATAATACGTATTTTTCTAAAACACCCTAACATGTGTTGGAAGAAAAGTGGCTCAAAAAGTTGGATGCTCTGAAAACTTGATCAGAATAAAATTTAATACACAAAAGGAATTCAAATATTATTTACTTTAATTGAAATATAAAATGAAAATATTCCGCCATTTAGTTTTATTACTATAACGAAAAGTGTAAGTCCAGTTTTTTTTATGCGCACTCCTTAATTCACTTTTATTCCCAACAAAATTGGTGATTGATTGAGATAATAGGACACATGCCTGTTTAATTTATACATTGATATGAAACTTTTGCATTCACAACCTATTTCAGAGATTTTAATTGCCGCCATCTAGCAGGTAGGGTGTTGTCTTATTAGATGTAAGGCCACAGTCTAAAGCGCAGGACAGACATAAAAACAAAAATATGAAAATATTTCTATTTCTAAACAGATTTCTGGCAAAAAAACTCTAAGAGTAAAAAAACCTCATCAAAAATCTATTGTTCAGAGCCAACTTAAAACTGTAGATCCCAACACTCATGTAGAAAATTAACAGACACAACATAAGCGACGTGAGAAACTAGGTCTTAATCCTGATTATTGTAATAATCAATTATGTTTGTATGAACGACGTAGTCAAGCTATAATAATATTAATCGAAAGTTGGCGTGCAATTGCAAATTTATGACCAAAATACTTCAGATACTTGGAAGAGTATTTGTGCCATGGTATCCTTAAGCTTTTTCTAACACGGTTTACGGTTTCTAACACTTTTCCAATCGGAACACTTCACCGGATGTATTCATAGTATTTTAGGTTAGGTTAGGTTAAAGGACGTGTACTTGTCAATTCTGACAAGTACAGTACTCGGTGGTCGATTTGACCCATTGTACTACGTCCTAGCTTCTCACACCACTTATGTTGTGTGCGTTAATTTTATACATAAGTGGCGGGACCTACAGTTTAAAGTCTACTCCGAATGACACATTTTCTTTTTTTTTTTGAGAAGAATTCCAAGGCAACTTTTTACTCTCAGAGTTTTTGCCAGAAATCTGCTGAGAGGAAGTCACCGAAAAATTTGTTTTAAATTTTCGTTTTGAAGTCTGACCTGGGATTCGAACTCGAGTCTTTTGTCTGACAAGCCAACACACTACCTACTAGACTACGGCGACCTCCAAAAGCATTTTAAACTGAAATAAAAATTTTAAAAAGTAGAAAATACTCGATGGCAAGCAACAATCCTATTGAAAATTCCTAGACTATATTATGTATGACGACCAAGATGTTGTTTTCCCTGCTTAAACGTTGCGTACTTTATAAGTTCCCAGATTTTTTTTATATCAAGACCATAAATTGTTACGAAAACTTATGATTTTATCATCAAAAATCATCGAAAATATAAAAAAGAAATTTTAATTCAAGTTGTTAGCCCTTTAGAGTGTTAATTAAAGAAAAATGTTTGCCAATTAAAAGACATGACAACCCTCTACAGAAAACAATGATCAAAACCAAAAAACAAAATTTAAATGAAACAAATTACCTGAGTCAAGTAAACAAATTAAAAATGATTTTTTATTTTTATTTTTAAAATATTTTTTTTTCACTTTTGTTTCAGTGAATTTCAAGTTCAACATAAATGCACAGCCATTGTTCTAAAACCAACATGAGGGCTTAAAAAACAGAAAAAAAAATCGTTTTTTTTCTGGCTTTTTTTCATTTCAACCACAACAATTTTGTGGTCTTGGCGATAAAAACAAAAGACCAGCAAAAAACAACAAATTCACACCATTTTTATGAGGGATTTTAAAATCATTTAACAGGGACTATATTTTGGGTATTTTTCGTTCTTTTTTTTTGTGTGTTTTTTTCTGAAAGATAAAATTAAAAACAAAAGCAAGACAATAAAATTTATGAGAGTCATGTAGCAAAAGAAGCTGCAACCGGCACTTAGTAACATAAGTTAAACAAACAAAAATTTTGGCTTAACAACAACAATATAGAAGAGTGGCAGTAGCAAAAGATGCCCAAAAACCTGACAAATTGAAACCAAACCAACAATAAAAGAAACAAAACAAAAACCTTAAAACCCAAAAACAAAAATACCCCTTCACATATGCTAAAAGCGGCCTTTACATATACACCATACATTGGCCTTTATTGACCAGCTAGTTAGCCAAGTAGAAAACAAAAAATCATATTTTGGTATAAATTGCAAGGCAAATCCATTGAATTGTATTAATTCTTGGTTGAATCTTAAACAGACAACAAGTCATAAAAGCAACTAATTTTAGTTTGATTTTAATTAATTTTAATTCAAAAATTTATTCACCTTATATCACCACATCATGTATAAATTGGTAAGTTGTTACACTTTTTAGGCACACCAAAATCAATAAAAACCAGCCTACATTTACATTTTTAATTACAACTATTACCGCATGTTACTCTTTCTAGTTCATTTGTTGTATTGCTGCTTTGATCTGTTCATCATTGGCCCGCCCTAATGCATATGATGCTCAGGCTGAGACTCGCAGTTTAAAAAGTGATTTAAAAGAGGACGGCAGCTATCAGTATGAATTCGATACTACAAATGGCATTGCTGCCCAGGAAGCTGGTGTTGGTGGCTATTATGCTAGTGGCTCATCAGCCTACTATGCTCCCGATGGCCAATTGATCACTTTAACCTATACAGCCGATGAAAATGGTTTCCATCCTAGTGGTGAACATTTGCCAACACCACCACCAATTCCTGTAGCTATTCTAAAATCCTTGGAATATATTCGTACTCATCCCAATCAGGAGAACCAAGATAACTTAAAGCATCAACAGCAACCACAGTTGAGACATTATCATCATTAGAATGTTATTTAACATCCATACCCCCCTCCCCCCTACACAATTAGTTTTAAGAGTTTTAAGATCACTGTGTTTTACCCCCCCCCCCCGTCCATTTATAATCGTTATAAATTCAAAAAAAAAAGCAATTAAAAAACTATTAAAAAAAATTTAAAAAGAATTTTTAAAAAATTAATGGAAAACAACACCAAAACAAGCAATTTGTATAGAAAAAATGCTCCCTACCTTCCCTAAGGAGCAATCTGAGTTCCTGGTAAGAATAATAACACACCGGCGATGCGGAAAATAACACCAAACAACAGCGCTCAAATGCTGTCACCAATCATACACTCATGATACATTCTTGCATACATAATTGGTTATAACAACCCTTCAGCCAGGATTATGACCTAGCTTCCCACACCACTTATGTTGTGTGTGTTAATTTTTAATGAAAAAAGGAAGTTTAAAAAAAATATTTCTTCACGACTTCCTCTCAGCAGACTTCTAGCAAGAACTCTGAGAATAAAATTTAAAAAATTCCCATGAGAAGTTCCTCAAAAATCTGCCGTTCAGAGTTGATTTTAAGCTGTAAGTTGCCGTACTCATGGATAAAATTAACATACACAACATAAGTGGTGTGAAAAGCTAGGTTGTTACCTTGACTAAAGGGTAGTTAGTAAGTAAGATAATCAGCACTTACATAATCATCGCCCATTTAAGAGAAGTCACCAAAGTCCAGTAGGCAATGTTTTGACTAATTAGACGCGAACCAGTGATACAAACCCCAACTCAAACATCTCGACTAAATATTTCTTCGTGAAGTGCGTCTCAACATACTTCTGGGAAAAACTCTAAGTGAAAATGGAAATACCAAAAAAGTTTTCTAAAATCTGTCGTTTGAAGTCTATGTTCAGATGTACATACATCCCACCACTCATGTATAAAATTAATTCAACTGGAGTAATGTGACAAGCTAGGTTGTAATCCCTGCTAAAGGGTTGTATTAAGTTCCAAAAGGAGCAACTGAGTTCCTGGTAAGAATAATAACACCCCGGCGATGCTAAAAATAACACCAAACAACAGCGCTCAAATGCTGTCATCCACGCATACATGCATACATAACTACCCTTCAGCCAAGACTACGACCTAGCTTTTCACACCAGTTATGTTGTGTGCGTTAATTTTATATATGAGTGCCAAGACCTACAGTTTAAAATCAATTCCAAATAACAGATTTTTGAGAAACTGCAATCATATGTACTACCTTCACGTCTGAAGTGGTTAGAATCTGCAGCAACTTGCTTGATACACTTTCGTAGCAATTTTGTATCAATCGCCTGTGGGACCCTGGTCACAGAAGCATTCCAGAAAATTTTGCAACTGCCTTAAATTGAATAGGAAGCATATCAATCAAGAATTATACTATATCTCCGTATCTGTTCTCATTGGTTATTGCATTGAAGATCGGTTAAAGAGTAAAATAATGTCTACTTTATTTGGATATATAGGCATAGACTTCTCGGATATGACTCACTTTCTGGCTGGTTTTCACCTTAATTTTGAAGTAGTCAAGACCTGATGTAGATTGTTGAGACCGGTATCACAAGACATAACAATGCACGCCTATATATGTATGTCCTCAAGTGACCTTCTGACGGTTCTCGATCTAGTTGGTTTCTACCTTAATTTTGAGGGTATTCCTGACCTTATGATGATTGTTGAGACCAGTTAATCAGTACATATCGTTAGCCCCGGTGCATTGCTTCTTCACAAGGTAGAATAACGCTCCTCTATATATCCTCAAATGACCTTCTCGGATATGGCTCACTTTCTAGTTGGTTTTCACCTTAATTTTGAGTGCAGTCAAGACCTGATGTTGATTGTTGTGATCAGTTATCGTTAGCCTCTGTACATCGCATCACCTGGGTGTTGTGCTAATTTTTTTTTTACCGGAACGCGTTCCGGACTCCTGTTCACGGTTCGGAAAAACAAGGCGGTTTTTGTTCGTCAAAAATTAGAAAAAAAATCAGCAATTCTTTTAATTTTTTTCTTCAAAACGTTAGCCAATTCTCGTTATCAGAAATCACCTTTAGTTCCGGAAGTAAATACCGTTCGATGTTCCGGAGCGTTCCGGCTCGACAACACCACTGCTCATTTGTGTCCTAGATTATGAGGTGACATTTGTTTACTTGGACATTTATTTATTCTGACGGACGTGAAACAAAATTACTCGAAATAAAAATGACGGCGGAGAACGTGAAATTAAAGAATATTTAAGACAAGAGACAATCCAGTAGTACCCTGAGGTTAATATCTCATTTTGTAACAGAGTACTATAGGCTCAGGACTCATTTACTTAGAATGGGAATTGTGTTAAGCGTGGTGAACTGGTCGTTGTCTAGTAGGTAGTGTGTTGGCTTATTAGACGTGAGGCCACGGTTCAAACCCCAGACTAGACAATAAAATAAATATTTCTACGACGACTTCCTCTCAGCAGATTTCTAGCAAAAACTCTGAAAGTAAATAAAATTGCTGTGAAAAGATTCCCTTAAAATCTGTCATTAGGAGAGGACTTTAAATTTTAAGTGGCGCCACTCATGTATAAAATTAACACACATAACATAAGTGGTGTCAGTCTGGAGATCAAGCGCAGGATTACTTTTGCCAACAGGTACTATTATGGTCTCAATAGGCAATTGAGTAGCAGAGACCTCTCTTGTAAGACGAAACTAATACTCTACAAGACGCTCATCCTACCCGTGCTTCTTTATGGCGCAGAAGCATGGACCCTATTAAGAACTGATGCAGCTGCCTTGAGAGTATTCGAGAAAAAAGTCCTACGTAAGATCTTCGGTCCTGTGCGAGTTGGCGATGATTTTCGCATCCGATTCAACAGTGAGCTGTATGAGCTCCTCAACGACATGGACGTTGTACAGCGTATTAATATCCAGCGGTTGCGCTGGCTCGGCCATGTCGTTCGAATGGAAAAGGATGCTCCGGCGAGACGAGTATTTGTTAGGGGAATCTGCGGAAGTCGGCGAAGAGGACTACCTTGAAGGAAATCGAGGAAGCCCTGTCATCGATTGGTGTGACCAACTGGCGTAGGCGCGCAAGAAGCAGAGGCCTCTGGAAGGATGTGTTGCGGCAGGCCAAAATCCGTTAATCGCATTATTATGGCTAATTAAGTAAGTAAGTAATATAAGTGGTGTGTGAAACTAGGTCATAATCCTGACTGCAGGGTTGTAAGGTCCAATTATGTATGTACATAGTATATATGACAAATAAAGATAACAATTCGTTACTTATGCTCTGCGATGATCTTTCATGTACCTTGACTACGTTATTTCGGAAACAGGTGTATCCTTTCAGCTATCAATGAATCATGCAGTTCTTATTAAATACGTTTCTGGAGTTCTGGAAGTATGATTTGAATATTCAATATACGCTCTCAGGAATGTTGTTACGATTCGATTTCATCTTTTGTCATCCATTACGTTCACAGAATACTCATAACGTTTTGAGGACTGCTGCGGATCAAGCTTGCTGAAAGGCGAAATTCTCAGAAGAACGTTATTTTGAATTACACAAATTCTAAGAAAGCAGCAGGAGAACGCTTCATCAGCATAGGATGGTATGTTTACACATGGAGGGGGAGAATAAGCCTATGAATGTAGGTGATGATAGATTGCTTGGTACTTTATAATGTCACACTAAAACAAATTTTCAAATTATTTAAAATTTTTAAAAATTTTATTAAAAATAAATGGGGTGCTAAATTCTAAACTCTCTTAAACAATCTAATCGTACGTAGCCTAATAATCTTCAGATTTTGATGGATGAGTACGTATGTATTCCAAGGATTTCAAGATTTGATAGGGAATTGGTGGTGGTGTAGGCAAATGGCTGCCGCTAGGTTGGAAACCAGCTTCATTGGCTGTATAGGCAAGCTGTACATACTCGCCTTCGGGAGAGTAATAGGAATAAGCACCATTGGCATAAGAGCCACCAGTACCCTGTTCACCAGCACTGATGCCATTGGTAGTGGCGTAGTCGTAATTGTAGTTGCCATACACATCAATATTGTTTACGTATTTAGTAGTTTCGGCATATTTGTCTGTATCGCTGACAATAGCAGAGCCACAGGCTAAAAGGGCAAATACGACGGCAATAAACTGCAGAAAAATTTTAATTTTTCATTTAGATTTTCTTAAATTAAAAAATTATTTTCTAACTTACAAGCTTGTACATCTTCGGTGTGGATCTTTATGTTTAAACGTTTGAAAGCTAAAATGTGATTTGGATTAAGAAGTTTACTGAGTTTTATAGCTTAACGCATCACAATTATTTTCATTTAGTTGTGCTGATTTGAATGTCATCCAAACAAATTATGGAAAATAATTTAAAAATAAAACTCCATCCATACTCTCCATACCATTAAATAAGGCACAAATAAGCAAGTGTTGGCAGAACTTGATCTATAAAAAGAAGTCGTTTATTATGCAAAAAGAAATCGAAAGCAATTTCGGAAATACTAATGAAGAGTTTAGACACATTAAACAATAAACGGTTTTTAATTTTATTAATTAAGCTTTCGATTTTTAAATTTCATATCAAACATGCATGCAGTGATGCCCTACTTTTTGTTAGATAAGCTACGATAACTATCGATGTGGTGTAATAAATGAGAGGGAATTTATTCGTCGACATAATACATGTGTTATGTGTGCTATACAGAAACAGGTGGTAATGTCTGGTGCGCTCTGTAAAGTGTGTGAAATATGCCTACATCTCTACTTTTGAAAGCTTCAGAACATTCACTATTATTGTGTGTGGCCACTCTCCACCAATCGGCTAAAACTGATGGTCTTATTGCTAACAGTATAATAATAGTGGCCTAATAAGGATAGAAAAAAAGAAAGGAAGGCGGCAGGAAAGGAATCCATTTAGTTGCCGTAGTCTAGTAGACTTATTAAACGTGAAGCCACGGTTCAAACTCCAGGGCTGATATCTGGCAAATATTCTGAATGTACAGTAAGACCCCGCTTAACGCGAGGTATACATACATACATACATAATTGGTCATTACAACCCTTCAGTCAGGATTATTAAGCTAGTTTCTCACACTACTTATGTTCTGTGTGTTAATTTTATACATAAGTGACGGGACCTATAGTTTTAAGTCGACTCCGAACAACAGTTTTTTGAGAAACTTTTCATGGCAATTTGATTTTGACACACAGAATTTTTGCCAGAAATCTGCTGAGAAGAAATCGCCGAAAAAATACTTTTTGTATTTTTATTTTGATGTCTGGTCGGGGACTCGAACCCTGGCTTTAAGACTAATAAGCAAGCACACTACCTACTTGACCACGGCGACCTATACATTCCAATAAGTTCCAGCGCTAAACGAAACAGCGTTAAAACTTAACACCTACATATATATACACTAGGGATAGATTTTTAAAAATCCCGGGATTCGGGATTTTGTCGATTGGCATCCCTAGTATACACCTAGTAACGTTGATGACAACTAATAAATCAACTGTGACGCAAGAAAGATGCGTTCATACTGTGATTACGATTTCGGAAAATACAGTTGAAATATCTTTTTCCTGAACAGACTAACAAAAGAAGCGTTGAAAAAGATACATAGTATACACCGTCGTCATATAGTGCACCGCTTTTAGTTAGTGCATGGCCGTTTCATTTGCAACCGCGTAATACTGAAACAGCGTTAAGCGGGGCAACGTTAAGCGGGGTCTTACTGTAAATGAACTGGGCATAACAAGTTTCTCAAAAATCTATCGTTCAGAATTGACTTTAAACTGTTGGTCCCGTCACTCATGTATAAAAAATTAACGCCCACAACATAAGTGGTGTGAGAAACTAAGTCAATAATCTTGACTGATGGGTTCTAATGCCCAATTATATATATATATGTATATGTATTGTACTAATGACCGATAAAAAAGCATTTGTATAGGCTTTCCACTAAAGCAAAGCTATTTGATTAAGCGGTTGGTTTTAGTCTGGCATTGGCGACCACTTCAGAGATGGGTTAATATTTTGCATTAACTTTGTTTTTATTTAGTTTTTGATTGGTGAATAATTTCCCTATTCAAAGATTTTCATTATTCAATCCAGACTGAAGGGTTATAATGACACATTATGCAGACTATGTTATATCTGAAGGAATCCACAGTAAGTAGCACTGCATACTACCTACATCAAAGCCTTTCTAAATGAAAATTCTAAAATAAGGATAGTTATTGCCCAATGATGGTAATTCAATTACTAGCGTATGTTAAGGTTTAATTTTAATCGATATAGCCTTGCTTTGAAATCACCGTAGTCTAGTAAGTAGTGTGTTGGATTATAAGAAGTAAGGGGGGGGTTCAAACCCCCGCTCAGACATCAACAAAACGAAATATGAAAGAAATATTTCTTTGGTGACTTCTGATAAGAACCCTGAGATTCAAAAAAAAAAAAAATTGTCGTAAAAAGTTTCTGAAAAATATTTCGCTCGGAGTCAACTTTAAACTCTAGGTCGCCGCCACTCCAATATAAAATTAACACCCACATGATTAGTGGTGTGAGAAGTTAGGTTGTAATCTTGACTAAAGAGTTGTAAATGAAAAAATTAAGTATGAAAATAATATTTATTTAGTGACTTCCTCTCAGCAGACTTCTGGCAAGAACTCTGAGAATAAATTTAAAAAATTGCCGTGCAAAGTTTCTCAAAAATCTGTCGTTCCGAATCGACTTTAAGTCCCAGGCCAGACATCAAAATAAAAAATACAAAAACTCTTTTTTCGGCGATTTCTTCTCAGCAGATTTCTGGCAAAAACTCTGAAAGTAAATAAAATTGCCATGTAAAGTTTCTCAAAAAAAAAAAAAATATGTCGTTTGGAATCGACTTTAAACTGTAGGTCCCGCCATTTATGTATAAAATTAACACACACAACATAAGTAGTGTGAGAAACTGCGGGCTTCTTGGGGACGATTGCTGTAGACTGTCTAATGGTGAAGGTATAGCACTGGCCATTTTATAGTCACCTAGCAGCAACTCTTCTCTCTTTCCATCTTAAAACCTGCACAATGCACTGCATGCATGATTTCATAAAAAAAAAAGTTGTAGGTTACCGTACTCATGGATAAAATTAACATACACAACATATGTGCTGTAAGAAGCTAGGTTGTAATCTTGACTAAAGAGTTGTAATTATCAATTAAGTTAGTAAGTAAGATAATCAGCACCAACAAAATCATCGCCCATTTATGAGAAGCCGCCATAGTCCAGTAGGCAATGTGTTGACTAATTAGACGCGAACCAATGATACAAGCCCCAGCTCTAACATCTCCACCAAATATTTCATCGCGCACTGCGTCTCAACATATTTCTGGTAAAAACTCTAAATGAAAACAGAAATACCAAAAAAGTTTTCTAAAATCTGTCGTTTGAAGCCTATGTTCAGATATACATAGATCCCACCAATACAACAGGAGTGATGTGACAAGCTAGGTTGTAATCCCTGCTAAAGGGTTGTATTAAGTAAGTGGAGTTATAGAGTATCACAAAGTCGGTTTTATCTCAACTTTTCTTATTTATTTTTATACCTAAAATTTTATCGATAACAAAAGCTAAACAATTTGTCGAATTTAATAGTTCGAAATTAAAAAAGAAGTCTCTTCGCGTCATTGGCATTTAATTTATTTATAAATCTTTAACTTTTGTTTTTAAAGTTTATGTTAAAAATAAATGTTGATTTATGTTTTAATTAAGTGTTTAAAACTATTTTTGCAATTTTATATCAAATTGTTTTTGTATTTTATACAATCTTTATGCGAATCATTAAATGTATGCGAATAAATTTATTTAAAAAATTCTCATTTCAAAAGAATGCCATAAAATCGGTTTCATTAAGACGGGTCAGATATTTTATGACTTTAATAATTAGAAACTGGAACAGATTTTCTAATAAGTTTTCAAAATTAATCTGTGATTAAAAAAAAATTATAAAAAAAACATTGTTGAAGGTGGAATATTAATTTTTTGACAACTGGATTCTAAACGAAAATTTATTGTTAAAAGCATAGCATTTCGAGAATTATTTGTTTAATGGTTTCCACACTTTGTTTAGGAATCATGCACGAAACCTGATCAATTCCAATTGGCAACAAACAAAATTAAAGTGACTTTTTGAGAATTTCACGAAAAGCTTGAAGTCGTGTTTCGGTTTTCTGTCGTATACGGAAACAGTCTTTCAAGACATAGAAGTTAAAAGTGTTTTATTTGCTTTAAAACTTTGAATAAAACTTTGTGGAAAAAGTGTTATGGCCAAGTATCCTTAAGAAATGGGAGAACAGTGCCTTGAACTTATGCTGAGTAACAAAAACCGGTCGAGTTCGACTAAGGGCATCGAGATGCAATACAAGTTCCACTATAAACTCCATTGCTTAGTGTACACCAGTTAGACTTTAGCTTAAGAAATGGAATAAAAATCAAAGATCTGTTAAATGTTCTAGAACATACATGCAAACGTAATTGGTCATTACAACCCTTCAGTCAGGATTGCCGCCTAGCCTCTCACATCACCTATGTTGTGTGTTAATTGTGTACATGGGTGGCGGGACCTAGAGTTTAAAGTCGACTTCGAACAACAGATTTTTAATAAACTAAGGACTGCGCACAAAAAAAATGGGTCTACTTTTAAGCTTATAACTTTTATCATAATTGAAAAAATGAATACCGTTACATCTGTTTCAAAATCCACGTGCTAAATGTCATTGCATTTCTATAACGAAAAGTGTAAGTCCAGTTTTTTTCGTGCGCACTCCTTATTCACGGCAACGTTATTTACTCTCAGAGTTTTTGATACCTGCTGAAAGTAAGTCGCCAAAGGAATAGTTTCAAATTTTTGTTTTAACGTCTGACTCTACCTGTGCCTTGAACCCTGGCCTCACATCCAATAAGACAGCGCACTACCTACAGTCATAGCTGCCAGATTTGACGATTTTTGACATTTCGAACTAGAAAAATACATTATAGGAATGAAGAAAGAGGGAGCAGAGTTTATGTAGACTTGGTTTGAATATTTTTTTACCATAAGTAACAGGAAAGGTCTCTGCAGGAAGGCAGTTCCATATACGAATATGGAAACGAACTTTGTCTGTAATGCAGTGTAAGATATACTGGCTAATCAACCACATACGGATGTGCTGGCCGAGAAGACAAGTGTTCCGTAGGAATACATGACTTTCATAAACAACTCCTCTTATTTCGCTCGAGTAATATCCATTGTAGTAGCGATAGAAGAATGACACAAGCTACACTGCAACGATGTTTCAATGAATCAATGGAGTAGGAACATTATCGTGATTAACGACCTACTACGGCCTCACCTGTATACGGTCGAAAAGTCTCAAAATAGACTTTATGGACCCACGCATACATGAGAGTTGTATTTCATTTTCGGTCGGTTATAAATGGTGTAATTTGTAAGTAAATCAGATCAGAAGTAATTGCAACGTCTTAGAAACCAAGTTCTAGCGAGTATCACACTGAATTTTCATCCCCATGTGTATAGATTTTATTTTTTCAGACTATTTTTTTAAGTTTTCAATGAACGTCTTTGATGATTTTGACGACTCTTTTCTCAAATATTTGACGATTTGATACTTTATTTATCTGGCAGCAATACCTACAGTACAGACTATGGTGACTACAATATTAGAAAACATTACAGGCAACTATAACTCTCTTAATGAAGAATAAACTCCGAACGTATTCAAACGTTATGGGTTTCTACATAGACTATGGCTAGTATAATTTGATTGCGATGTTAAGTTGCCAAACATCAGTCCAGACAAGTATATTTATAACATTTCCCGAAGATTCCCGAAAACCTGCACCTATAGCACATCAACGTTCCATGCCTTGCTCGGTAGACTTTACATTCGTGTCGAATATAGGCAACTTTGTAAGCTGATATAAGAAAATAATTTAAAACTGAAAACTTTGTTATAATTTGTGGCTTTAAATTACTGAGTTCTTGACTAAAAAGGGGCTACCGGGAAACTCTCTTCTGCCAATAGATAATGCCCCTTCACATCCGGCTGAATCCCAATCGATTTCTGATTATGGATTCATTTGTGCAATGTTTTTGCCACCCTACGCCACATCGTTAATTCAGTCCGTGGGCCAGAAAGTTTTCAAAATAACAAGACAGTATTATAGAAATGGTCCCTTATCCGAAAGTTCATTGTGCTTTCTGAAACTGGTTAACATTTTCTATTGTGTTTCTCAAATTTGGAATAAATAGAAGTCAAATATTATCAGAGTGAATCGCTGTGGTGTAGGTAGTGTGCTGGCTTATTAGACGTAAAGCCAGGGTTCGAGTCCCAGGCCAGACTGAAGGGTTGTAAATGACCAATTATGTATGTATGTAAGTGCAACTCTGTGGTTTAAACCCCCTGGTTAATACATATCGAACAGAACGGGATATTGAAAAATTTTCTATCGGAGACATCCTCTAAATAGTCGTTCGGAATCACAATTACCAATAGTTTGTCGCACTCATATACAAGTAACATGATTGGTTTGATTGTAAACCCGACTAAGGAGTGATAATGACTTTCTCTGCAAGAATAGTTGTAAAAATTTGCTAGGATTACTGAGAACCTAAACATTTATCATATTACAGGCTGCATCCCGCATGTCACGCAATTATAAAGAAGAGTGGACTTGTGATTCGATTTAAAACAATGGCAACTATGTGGCTTGAAGAAGTAAAATTGAACTCAATAGACTTCTTAAGCCGAAAGTCCATAGTGCTTCCTGAAAACTGGTCACTAACTTGAATTCGACCTGCAATTTCTCTATAAATAATTAGAACACTTTTAAAAACCACAAATATGTGTACATAATTGGTAATTACAACCCTTCAGTTAGATTTTGGACCAAGCTTCTCACACCACTTATGTTGTATATTTCAATTTTATATATGCGTGGCGGAATCAAGAGTTCAAAGTCGACTTTGAACGACAGATTTTTAAGAAACTTTTCTTGACAGTACATGGAGCAAATACTCCCAGAGTTTTTGCAAGAAATCTGCTGAGATGAAGTCGCTAAAGAAATATTTTTTCATCTTCCGTTTTATTCGAGCTGTCTGACCAGGCGTTTGAGCCGTGTCTAGGCCTACTAGACTAAGAAGACTACAACTTTTCACAGCCGTGTAAATACAATGTGGAGTACCGTACTTTAACAGTCCGATTAACAACTTGCGTTGACTGTTTGTACAAGTTTTTATGATCTCCAGTATTTCCCATGTACCATAACTATATTCCTCGGAATACTTGAGTACTGTCAATACTTGTAGCCTTTTCATCTTCTCTGCTTTTACTTTCTATACTTCAGAAGGATACAGAATAACTGACCACACAGAGCATTTGTGGAATTCAATTTTCGGTGATGGATTGATGGTGTGGTTGTTGATAGCACAGCTAATGGATGTTGAGATTTCAATTAGTTGATGGTGTTAGGCCGTATTAAAATTAAAGGTTCTTCTTAGATATCTCAACACTTTGGGGTTTATACTGGAGTATTAACAGATAGATTTTGAGTTACCCTTCCATCCTTCAAACCGCATTGTATTTTTCGAATTGTGACTTGGGATCCAGAGCCTATCGCCTTGTAGATGATTTGATGGACTTCAAATATGTTGCGTGGCAAATTATTCCAATTAGTTTAAAATTTTTTTAAATTTATTAATTTTATTTTATTTTTTTTTTATAATAAATACTGCTGTTCACTTAAATATTTTAAATATTTACAGAGAAGAAAATAAAATTAAAATCAAAAAAAAAATTCTTTAAGAATTTAAGAATAATTTTTTATAAAATACGTTTGAATATCATTCAAATAAACTGACTAGATTGTTTTATTTTGATAGATTGAGGGCCTCATCTTCGTGTCTCGAATTTTTGTTTCTTTCGAATGGACTTTCAGTTTTGTGGCTCCTCTTTTGGCACAACCAATTGCAAATCATTGGTTGCCGATGAATTGAGATTCGTAAAACCGTTTGTTGTGAGTACTTTTGAATTGGCCGCATTTACCGCTTGAGCCGCTGATGTTGGTACCATGGTTGTAATGAGTAGTTTGGGTGGCAGCATTATGGATCCGTTGGATGCAATTTGTGTTTGTTGTGTAGTGGCTGTAAAGACTTGTTGCGTTCCTGGCGATGATGTATGTGGTCTTTGTTGTATTGGTGTTTGCGGTTGTTGTTGCTGCTGCTGCTGTTGCTGTTGTAATTGTAATTGTTGTTGCAATTGTTGTTGAATTTTTTGATTCTGTTCGAAAAGTGTAAAGAACTTTTCGCCCATAGTTCTTTCATATTGTAAACGTTCACGTTCTATAGCTAAACGTTCACTTTGAATTTCATTTGCATCTTCTTGAACTTTAAGCATTTTTAATAGAGTGGTTTTGATGCCTGTAAGCAAAGAGAGAAAATTAATTATCGGGTGTTATCGTTCTAAATCATACCTGTTAAGTAATGTTTAGTAATCGTAATGATTTGATTAGATTTTTTTTTTTTATCAATGGTAGACTAATGATTACGATTACAAATAATCGAAAAATAATCATGACTACCTACCATTATTTCAAAATATACCAGTTAAGTAATAATTAGTAATCGTAATGCTTAGTAATTTGTTTACTTTTTTTGAATGGTTACAATTACGCTTATTTTTGGTTAAAATAGTTAATAATTGATTACGATTACAAATAATTGAAAAATACTCATGCCTACCTACGATTATTTTAAAACATACCTGTTAAGTAATGATTAGTAATCGTAATTATTAGTAAATTGATTATTTTTTTTAAATGGGGAAATAATGATTACAATTACGATTATTTTTCGTTAAAATAGTTAATAATTGATTACGATTACAAGATAATCGAAAAATAATCATGATTACCTAGGATTATTTCAAAATAATTAAAAAGAATCAAAAGAAATCAAAGAATCAAAAATAAACTAATCAAATCGTTTTCAATAACTGCTTTCAAATTCTTTTTCAATATTTTAAAATAATCGAAAAGAATTTTTGAAAACAATTTGATTACTTTTCGATTACTTTTGAATTTGAAAGTAATTCTTGAAAATTATTTGATTACTTTTGGATTACTTTTGATTCTTTTTATTAGACAAATCGCCAGTAATCGTGATTATTTTTGATTGCTTGTAATCGTAATCGATTAGTAATTCGAAAAAATTGTTCATAGAATTATATAATCATTACGATTATTTTTAAAAAATAATATAATTGATTACTAATCGTAATCGAAATTTAACAGATATGTTTCAAAACAATTAAAAAGAATCAAAAGTAATCCAAAAGGAATCAAATTGTTTTCAATGATTATTTTGAATTCTTTTTAAATATTTTCAAAAATTGTCATTCTTTCAAAAAAAAAAACATTTTTAAACATTTTAAAAATTCTTCGGAATTGGTTTTTCGTATTCAGTAGTGTTGCAATTTGTAATATCTGTTACTAATATATTGCAAAAACCTTATTTAATTTAAGATTTTGAAATGTCAGAAAATAGTTTCGAAAGCGATTCTTCCTCAGATGATAATTCTAAGGATCCAGACTTTCAACCTTCTTCAAGTGAATGGAGAACAACCTTGATTGAATCTGATTCGAAACAAACTGTTAAACAAATGTGTTTGAATTTCAAAAAAAGAATTTTTAAAAACGAATTTTATACAGAAGTTGAAAAAGTGGGATTATTAGCTACTTAATTCAAGTTAAGTATGAACACGGCCCACAAAAGTATACATACGATTAACAAATTTCACAAAATTCTGAACCAATGCAAAGACCGTCTTAAAATCGAGGAATGTTGTCCGACAATTGAAAAGACTTTCAACATAAACGGATTGGTTAAAACAATTTCTGAAATTTGTTAACCGTATGTATACATTTGTGGCTGAGTGTATATATTTATAAACTTATTACAGATTACAGATAAGACAACATATACCAAGGCCAGACATCAAAATAAAATACAAAAGGTATTTTTTCGGCGATTCTTTCTCAGCAGATTTCTGGCAAAACTCTGAGAAGGAATAAAATTGCCATGAAAAGTTTCTAAAAAAATCTGTCATTCGGAGTCGACTGTAAACTGTAGGTCCGCCACTTATGTATAAAATTAACACACACAACATAAGTAGTAGTGTGAGAAACCAGATCAATAATCCTGACTAAAGGGTTGTAATGACCAATTATGTATACTAACTGTGTGTCGTACCATCGTGTGATAAGAGGAAGCATTGAAGTGACTTCAAACTTCATTAAACATTTGCAAGTCAAGCATATTGAACTTTTTAAAAAATACAAAAATTATAAAACAGGTAATCGTAACGGTGATAGAGCCCAATCTGTGTTTAATGAAAAACTGCTACTGGCAATTATTGACTTAGAATTGCCCCTTTCCATTCTAGAAAAGGAATCTTTCGTAAATCTGTTTCAACATACGGATATGATGGTGATGACCAGACAAATAGCGTCGGAAAAATTAACGGCAAAATACAAGATCATGATAGAAAATATAAAGAAAAAAATGTCTGCTTCGAAATATTTTTGTACTACAGCAGATATTTGGTCTGCAAACCACCGGACCTTTTTAGGTTATACATGTCATTGGCTTAGTGATAATTTTGAACGCAAATCGGTTGCTTTGGCATGCAAAAGAATGTTTGGAGTACATACGGCTGAAAATATTGCACAGATTATAACAGAAATTAATACGAGTTTTGATCTAAGCAGCTCAAATATTGTGTTAACTGTTACGGATAATGGTGGAAATTTCCTAAATGCGTGCCGAGAATACAAAGTGGAAAATTCTCTTTACGAAGATAACATTGATGATGATAATGATGATCTGGTAGTCTTTCATAATGAGAGATGGTTGCCTACATATCAAAGATGTTGCAGCCATAGTCTGAATTTGCTTGCTTCAAACGATTTTAACGAAATTTTGAAAACTGAGCAGCCAGATTGTTCATTCAAAATAAGAGAGTAATTAAAATGAATATTCGTTTTGAGTTTTTTAACTTTTTTCATATAATTTTCTTAAATTTGTCTCTTAATTTTCTCTAGGCATTTGATAAATGCAACAATTTGTGGAAAAAGTGCAATTGGCCAAAGTCTTCGGAAATAATTGCAAAGCACTTGGGTTCGATGTTGATTTTGCCTGATGATACTAGATGGAACTCATTATTTAATGCTGTATAGAAACTTCTGAGTTACAAAGACAACTTCAATAGTCTGTGTCATAAGCTAACTTTAACAGATTTTTCCCTAGAAGACTTACAATACCTAGAGATGTATAGTGTTATAATGGAACCAATTGCCAAAGCGCTAGACTTTCTTCAAGGAGAAAACTGTATGAACTATGGTATGGTAGATAACTTTTTTTTTTTGTTTTTTATTTATACGTTTTGCTTTATTGAAATAAAATTTTATTTTATTTCGACGCCTCCATTCAATAACGTTCTAAGTGGACTTTTTGCATTTTTAAATTCTACGTTCTATAGCTTAAATACTGTCAAAATTTTGTTAAGATGCGTTGATCCGTTCCGTTATAGGGAAAGATCTACATAGAATAGACATATAGTCGTACGTCGCGTGAAACCTTTGAGGGCTTATAACTGAAAATACACTTTTTTGACTTAGAATGTTATAGAACGGAGGCGTCGAATTGATTTTAACGTAGGTTTCCTCGACTTTGGTGACATTAAGCAATAAGTTCCATAAACTAAGTATCAAAGAGGAGTTACAATAAGAATCTTCTGTTATATTGAAAATGGATGAACGTTTAAGGCAAAGATTCCAAACATATTTTACTTTGCAACCTAATGCAAATATTGCAATTACGGCAACCGTTTTAAATCAAAGCATTAAAATGAAATGGCTTAAGGTGTTACAAAGATTAAATCCTGAATTGTTGGAATTAACTGGTATTAACTGTCCATTTTGTGTTATTATTTATATCTTACTATATGTTTTGTTCAGTTTAATTGATATTGTTTTTGTCCATACCTGTTAAGTAATGATTTGTAATCGTAATGATTAGTAATTAGATTACAGTATTCCCTCGATTTACGTTGTTTCGATTAACGTCGTCAAAAGTTTTGTTCCCATTCTACTTCGATTTGCGTCGTAATTCGATTTACATCGCCGCTGGTGTTTATAAACAAAATTAGGGGAATTCCCTCTTTAAAAAAAATTCAATTCATAGAATAAAAATTTAATTATTTTAGTTTTTTTTTTTTTTTTTGTAAATGTACATAAATAAATGCATCTGATAGTATGAGTTCTTTGAAATTCGATTTACGACGTTTCGATCTACGTCGCCTTTTTGCGGAACATTCTACGACGTAAATCGAGGGAATACTGTACTTTTTTTTTTGATTGGATGAAATAATGATAAGAATTATTGAATAGTTAATACAATTGACTACGATTACAAATAATTAATTTTTTCAAAATAATCTCATTTTATTTCAACGATTCTTCATTTCATTATTTTCAATAATTAGAAATTCATACGTTCTACAATTTATTCGAAACAGTAAAATTTTAATTTTATTTATTTATTTATTTTAATAAAGACAAGAATAATATCAATTAAAACGTAAACTGAACAAAACATATAGTAAAGATATCAGTCAACCCTGTTATTAATGCGGGGTGAGTGCGTACGCATTGTCTGATAACGAAGGATTACGCCTTGCGAATGATTTTCCCGTTAGATACGTGTTGAGCATTTAAAACGTTCGAGTCTTTTCATATAGAAAATTAACATTCTTCTGAAAGATTACTACGTGAAGCAGCATGATTCCACGCGTAGAATCGATAAATCACAGAAGTTTTAATTTTGTGTGCGTGATGGGTAATAAACAAAGATACGCCTTGCCAAGATTCCGTTTCGTAGTTGGGATATTTTAAAGGTTTCCAGTTTTTTATATAAAAAATTAACATTTCTTTCTGAAAAGTGTGTGCCACTATGTGAAAGTATGTGGCAAGCCCTGCAATATAACTTACATTATCATTAGGCCAATAGGAACACAATTTGCGTGACGTCATTGATTCAACATGCACAGAAAGTTTTAATTTTGTGTGCGTGATGGCGTAATCTTTAGTTTATCATTCTTGTATGGAAACTGCATTCCGAGAGTACCGCGTTATACGAGGATTGACTGTATATAATAACACAAAAAAAAAGGTTAACATTTATACAATTACAGATATTGGAAATTCGCCTTCATTAATACTAATTTTTCAAAGGAAAAATCAGATAATGATTGTCGTCTTGGGCTGTTAACGATGTCGGCAAAAGAAAACAACCGTTCCACTGGAGCTGAAGACGTTAGGGGCGTATTAAAATATATGAAGGCCTGTTTTAACAAATCATATTTTTCCCAATCTCCATCTGTACACGAATTATCGTTCAAATAACTAAAGAACTGATATTTTATAATGTTGGACTGTTGGTCAGGCTTAATATGTTCTTGTGGAGGAACACTAGTATTAAATTCATCTTCTGGAAATTTAAATTACTAAAAAATCCAACAAAATTGAAAGTAATGCAAGCATTATGTAAGCCTTACCATCATTACTAAAATCAAAAAAATCTGGTATAGTCGATAAATTATTTTTAACTTCATAATTAAAGGCATTATTATGTTTGGCGTAAAAACTACATATCGTATCCAAAACTCTATTGGTAACAGTTTCAACAGTTAATTCCAGCAAATCAGGATTTAATCTTTGTAACACCTTAAGCCATTTCATTTTAATGCTTTGATTTAAAACGGTTGCCGTAATTGCAATATTTGCAGCAGGTTGTAAAGTAAAATATGTTTGGAATCTTTGCCTTAAACGTTCATCCATTTTCAATATAACAGAAGATACTTGTTTTAACTCCTCTTTGATACTTAGTTTATGGAACTTATTGCTTAATGTCACCAAAGTCGGTATTAGGAAACCTAAGTTAAAATCAATTAAAATAAATTTTTATTTCATTAAAACAAAACGTATAAATAAAAAATCAAAAAAATATCTGGGATACCATAGTTCATATTGTTTTTTCCCTGAAGAAAGTCCAGAGCTTTGGCAATTGGTTCCATTATAACACTATACATCTCTAGGTATTGTAAGTCTTCTAGGGAAAAATTTGTTAAAGTTAGCTTATCACACAGACTATTCAAGTTGTCTTTGTAGCTTAGAAGTTTCTGTACAGCATCAAATAATGAGTTCCATCTAGTAACATCAGGCAAAATCAACATCGAACCCAAGTGCTCTGTAATTATTTCCGAAGACTTTGGCCATTTGCACTTTTTCCACAGGTTGTTGCATTTATCAAATGCCTATAAAAATTAATAGAAAAATTTGAGAAAATTATATGAAAAAATGGCGAAAATACAAAACGAATATTCATTTTAATTACTCTGTTATTTTGAATGAACAATGGCTGCTCAGTTTTCAAAATTTCGTTAAAATCGTTTGAAGCAAGCAAATTCAGACTATGGCTGCAACATCTTTGATATGTAGGCAACCATCTCTCATTATGAAAGACTACCAGATCATCATTATCATCATCAATGTTATCTTCGTAAAGAGAATTTTCCACTTTGTATTCTCGGCAGGCATTTAGGAAATTCCCACCGTTATCCGTAACAGTTAACACAATATTTGAGCTGCTTAGATCAAAACTCGTATTAATTTCTGTTATAATCTGTGCAATATTTTCAGTCGTATGTACTCCAAACAATCTTTTGCAAGCTAAAGCAACCGATTTACGTTCAAAATTATCAGTAAGCCAATGACATGTATAACCTAAAAAGGTCCGGTGGTTTGCAGACCAAATATCTGCTGTAGTACAAAAATATTTCGAAGAAGACATTTTTTTCTTTATATTTTCTATCATGATCTTGTATTTTGCCATTAATTTTTCCGACGCTATTTGTCTGGTCATCACCATCATATCCGTATGTTGAAATAGATTTACGAAAGATTCCTTTTCTAGGATGGAAAGGGGCAATTCTAAGTCGATAATTGCCAGTAGCAGTTTTTCATTAAACACAGACTGGGCTCTATCACCGTTACGATTACCTGTTTTATAATTTTTGTATTTTTTAAAAAGTTCAATATGCTTGACTTGCAAATGTTTAATAAAGTTTGAAGTCACTTCACTGCTTCCTCTTATTACGCGATGGCATGAAACACACTTAGCACATGTTGTCTTATCTGTAATCTGTAATAAGTTTTATAAATATCTACACTCAGCCACAAAAGTATACATGCGGTTAACAAATTTCAGGAATTGTTTTAACCAATCCGTTTTCGTTGAAAATCTTTATAATTGTCGAACAACTTTCCGCGATTTTAAGACGGTCTTTTGCATTGGTTAAGAATTTTGTGAAATTTGTTAATCGTATGTATACGTTTGTGGCCCTGTGTTCATACTTAACGTGAACTGAGTTGCTAATATTCTTACTTTTTCAACTTCTGTATAAAATTCGTTTTTAAAAATTGTTTTTTGAAAATTCAAACACATTTGTTTAACAGATTGTTTCGAATCAGATTCAATCATGGTTGTTCTCCATTCACTTGAAGAAGGTTGAAAGTCTGGATCCTTAGAATTATCATCTGAGGATGAATCGCTTTCGAAACTATTTTCTGATATTTCAAAATCTTAAATTAAAATAATATTTATTAGAATACAGTACAAGCAATACAAATTGCAACACAAATGAATGCAAACAAATATTGAGAAAGAATTCAAAAATAATTTGTTTACTTTTGGATTACTTTGGATTCTTTGTAACTATTTTGTAATTTACCAGTAATGCTGATTATTTTTTGATTATTTGTAATCATAATCAATTAGTAACTAGAAAAAATTATTTACAAAAATTAAATAATCATTACTATTCTTTTTAAAAAGTAATGTAATTGATTACTAATCGTAATCGAAATTTAACAGGTATGCACGTTTCATCACGATCGTGCATTACTTGGGTTCACAGATATAGCTAACAACCTAGTGGGCTGGATAGCCTACGTATCAAGGATTCTAAATCAGTTTTTGTAACGGTCAGAAGCTAACTTTTTTTTCATGTGATCAAAAAAACTCTGTATAAAAGTGTGTGTTATCGATAAAAACATGCGACCAATCGACAAAAAAAAATGCAAGCCAAAGACAAAAGACATGCTAGTTATCGTTCAAAAAAGATGAAAATCATCTAACAAAAAAATGCAAGTCATCGACCAAAAACATGCCAGTCATCTCACAAAAAATGCTTATTATCGTCCAAAGAATGCAAATCATGCAAGAAAAAAGCATGTCTCAACCAAATCATCTACCAAAAAATGCAAGTCATCGGCCAGAAAAAATGCAAGACATCGGCCAGAAAAAATGTAAATCTTCGGCCAGAAAAAATGCAAATCATCAACCAAAAAATGCAAGCCATCTACAAAAATATCCAAGAAACAGACCAAAACAATGCAAGTCATCGGCCAGAAAAAATGTAAATCATCGACTAAGAAAATGCAAGTCATCAGGCAAAAAAGTGCAAATCATTGGCTAAAGAAATGTAAGTTATCGACCAAAAGAATCAATTCATCTGTCAAAAAATCAAAAGTTATGGATCAAAAAATGTAAGTCATCGATATAAGAAACAACAAAAATCAACACAAAAGCAAGTCATTGACAAAAAGACTGCAAAGCGATAATTATGCCCAAATTTTATAGAAAACTTTTGGTTGCTCATTTGAAGAGAACAATTCGACGCCTCCATTCTATAACGTGCTAAGTGTACTTAGAACGTTTATAATGTTCTTGCATTTTTAAATTCTACGTTCTCTAAACTTAAATACTGTCAAAATTTGGTTAAGATGGGCCCGAAGTTCCGAAGTTATAGGGAAAAAGCTACTTAGAATACACACTTTTTCGACTTAGAATGTTATGGAATGGAGGCGTCGAATTAGCTTCATCGGCCATTTCTTCGATTCCAAATAATGCCGTTTTGGAATCCTTGATACCTTAGATATCCAGTCCACTAGGAGCATTTTACCTTCCATATTTTATAACTTCAATCGTATAGCAATCGTATAGCAATCGATAACTTACCTAAAAGATCACGTTTCTTTAGTTGTTCTTTGTATTCTTGACGGATATCTGTACGTTTTACTGTTTCTTTGGCTTTTAATGATGATAATGAATTTTGTTGAGAATTTTTTTGTTGTTTCTGGTGTTGCTGCTGCTGTTGTTGTTGTTGTTTATGTTGCAATTGTTGCTGTTGTTGTTGTTGATGCTGATTTTTAACTTGCATTTGTGTGTTTGGATTTTGTATTATTGTAACATTCCCTTGATTTGTAACACCATTCGCTAAACTATTGCCCGTTAAAGGTAAAGTTGTTGCCAGATTTGAAGTGTTTATGCTGGAACCCCTTTGATCGGGGGCATTAACTAAAAGAAATTTCATGCCATTGGCATTTGTTACTGTGGTGCGAGCGCCTGGAGCAGCCAATAGAGCATGTAAGTTGCTTGGCAAACATACTTGGCGCTGTTGCAAGTCTGTGGGCTTGGTGGTCATTTGTGGGGGCATTAGTATAGTGGGTGAGACAACAGAGATTTTTGATTGTGTAGGTATTGTGGTATTAGACGAAGAGGACACGGTTGTTGCCAAAGAACTACTGGGCATAGCAAATTTTATAAATGCTGGCGATGAAGTGGTAATATTTTGAGTTTTAGCCGGTTGCTTTAAAATATCCGCCAATTGTGTGAAATTTTGCGTTAATGAAGAGGAAGTTCTAAAGAAATTATAAAAATATGCAAGAGTTTTTGAATTGAAATTTATCCGATAACAACTTACGTTTGCTTGACTTGCTTATTATCATATTCCTCATCTACATCGATGGGCTCTAGCTTGGGTACCAATAAATCTTCATCTTCCGATATATTTATAGTTTTTATTGTTTCCTCTGTTGTTGTTATTGTTGTTGTTTTAATATTTTTCTCATTTTTTGTTTTATTAGTTTCTTCAGGGGATTGATATTCTTGAAATTCCTCCGATTCGATTTCCATTTTTATGGCCATTTCAGCATCGCTAATGTTTGATTCTAAAAAGGAAAATTTTCTTTTCTTTTATTTTTTTTTATTAAAATTTTGTTGTAAATTTTACCATTTTGGGCATTTTCCTGATTGTGTTCATCAACACAATTTGTCTTATCATTTGTTTCATTTTTTGACTCAGTCTTGGACTTGTTATGTGATGGCTCTTTGCCGGAGTTATCATTATTTGCATTCGTATTATGTGGTACAGCCAATATATCTGATATATCATCGTCACTCTCGGATATTGCAGCACCTAGAAAATCACAATTTGAAATATGTTATGAAAATTTCAAAAACGATAGAATTTTAAGAAACTTTTCATAGCAATTTTATTAACTCCCAGGGTTTTTACCAGAAATCTCTTACGAGGAAGTCACCAAAGAAATATTTTTTCATATTTCGTTTCGTTGAAGATATGTGACCTGGGGTTTAAAGCGTGGCCTAAAGCCAACACACCACCTTCTAGACCACGGCGGCTCCCAGGGTAGAGACTGCAGTAAATCTATTTGATTCAGGAGAATCTAGGTTCAAGTTTTTCAGTAAAAATTTATCTTTTATGCTCCGTGCGACTTAAATAAAGAGTTTGTGAGACTTCGGAAAAAGTGGGATCAGATCCAGTTTGGCCTCCAAGTGTAAATTCCAAATTTTAATGCTTGACCAGCAGCTTAAGAGGAAAGCCAACTTAACCCAGTGCTGTGTTAAAGCAGTTTGTTACGATGTTTTCTAACGTAGTACCCTAAATTTATTCAATGATTACCGATTATAATTCTCTTTGTGGAGCAGTTTTTTTTTAAAGCTGTAGTCGCCGTAGCCTAATAAGCATAGATACAAGGTCGCGATTCAAACCCCAGATCAGACATCTCCAACTAAATGGAATATAAACAAACATTTCTTCGGCGACTTCCTCTCAGCCGATTTCTGGCAAAAATTCTGAGAGTAAATAAAATTTCCATGGGAAAGTTCCACAAAAATTTATATTTCGCAGTCGACACAAAATTCGTCTATAAATTTTATGAAATGGCCTGCAGTAGTAGTGGGTAGGTAGTGCGTTGAGTTATGAGACCAGAGCCCTTGGTTCAAGACCTAGCTAAAACGTATCGATCTAGCCGAAATATGAAAAAATATGAAATACGAAATATGAATAAATTTCTGGCAAAAATTCTAAGAGTAAAAAGCAAATTATCTTGAAAAATTTCACAAAAATCTGTCGTTTGGAGTTGACTTTAAACTGTAGGTCCCGCCACTCATAAATAAAATTAACACACACAACATAAGTGGTGTGAGAAGCTGGGTTGTAATACTGACTAAAAGGTTCTAATGAGCAATTATGAATATATGTTCTGATCCATATGTACGTAACGCACGTTTATTCATATTATTTGCCAGCCAGACACAAGCCGTATTTGACATAATGAAACCAAAGACCCTGTCACGCTGGTATATCATATTCCCTAAGCACTATCGATTATTTACCAGCCAGACGCAAGCGTACTTGTTACAATGAAAACAAATACCCTGTTACACTGGCACTGTGCACTTCTCTCGATTTCTATGTTCTCAATTCTATCTGAAGGTTCTGAACTAATTTCGGACAGTGGTTTATAGATAATTCTCTACTGATTAATGAAACTGGTCAACATGGACTTGTCAATTAGACTAGACATACATACATAATTAGTCATTAGAACCCATCAGTCAGGATTATTGACCTAGTTTCTCACACTACTTATGTTGTCTGAGTTAATTTTATACTGGAGTAGCGGGACCTACAATTTAAAGTCGACTCCGAACGACAGATTTTAAGAGAAACTTTCCATAGCTATTTTATTTACTCTCAGAGTTTTTGCCAGAAATCTGCAGAGAGGAAATCGCAATTTTGTTTTGATGTCTGGCCTGGGACTCGAACTCCGGCTTTTACATCTAATAAGCCAACACACTACCCATTAGACCACGGCGACTTCTAGACTAGACAATTAGACTAGAGCCACTGCTTAATGTACTTATGTGTGGTTAAGTGTACTTTGGTTTTAACATATCTGTCCCCGCCTTTTATCTTAGGCTACGAGATCAAGAGTACAAACCCTTATTTGTCCTTGAAAACGTTAAATAAAATTTCCATGGGAATTGATTAAAGGAAGTAAGATGAATACACTTTGCAGTAGCTTATGCTTGACTATCCAATGATAGAAAAACAAGCGATTTGAATTCTTAACACGCCTTTCGGGACTTCAAGAATATTGCAAACTTGACTTTGGAAATTCTAAACAACTGCCTCAGTTAATGAGATCCCAAACGATCTATTTACATACATACATAATTGGCCATTACAACCCTTCAGTCAGGATTACGACCTAGCTTCTCACACCACTTATGTTGTGTGCGTTAATTTTATACATGAGTGGCGGCACCTACAGTTTAAAGTCGACTCCGAACGACAGATTTTTGAGAAGCTTTTCATGGCAATTTTTGCCCTCAGAGTCTTTGCCAGAAATTTGCTGAGAGGAAGTCGCCGAAGAAATATCTTTCGTTTTGATGTCTGACCTGGGATACGAACCCGGGCCTTTTGTCTAATAAGCCAACACACTACCCACTAGACCACGGCGACTTCGATCTATTTACTATGGATTAATAAACGCCACCACGGATGTTAGGTCGTAGTGGTAGCTCTGATATCACAAAGCTCACTTGAGCACGCATGGCGGCCCGTTGTGATACCACGGATGTTTCAATAATACACTTTCGAATTTACTTTTTTTTCCAACATTTAAGGCCTATTTATTAAGTAAGAACATACCTGTTAAATTTCGATTACGATTAGTAATCAATTACATTACTTTTTAAAAATAATCGTAATGATTATATAATTTTATGAAGAATTTTTTCGAATTACTAATTGATTACGATTACAAATAATCAAAAAATAATCAGGATTACTGGCGATTTGTCTAATAATCAAAAAGAATCAAAAGTAATCTAAAAGTAATCAAATTATTTTCAAGAATTACTTTCAAATTCAAATATTCAAAAGTAATCGAAAAGTAATCAAATTGTTTTCAAAAATTCTTTTTGATTATTTTAAAATATTGAAAAAGAATTTGAAAGTAGTTATTGAAAACGATTTGATTAGTTTTCGATTACTTTTGATTCTTTTTAATTATTTTGAAATAATCGTAGGTAATCATGATTATTTTTCGATTATATTGTAATCGTAATCAATTATTAACTATTTTAACCAAAAATAATCGTAATTGTAATCATTATTTCACCATTCAAAAAAAAAGTAAACAAATTACTAATCATTACTTAACAGGTATGAGTAAGAAGCATTAAAAATAATTATCTATTGACGATAAATATAATCATTTAGTAGAAGAAAGAAATATATTTGCTTTTAATTTTTTAAAGGCTAGAGTACAGTACCCTGAGGCCGAATTTAATCCATTGTATTAATTTTTTAAAACTTCTGGTAATATTATGGAAGGTGGTCTATGTCCCCCATTGTATTTGAAATACAAAAGAATTCGACATTAACACGTTGACTGCCGACTACGAGATAACTCGTATATTGGGTTCTCTTCTAGGCCGCCAAACTACGAGTTATCTCGTACTTACTAATGTGAAAAAATCAAGTTATTGTTTTTTGGCCAGTTTTTTGAAAATTGCCGCGGCAGTCAATGTGTTAAATAAGATAAAAAATATATAAAATGTTCATTTGCTCTGTTCGAAGTAGGTTTAAATAAAGCAACTTCTCTTTGCTTAACAGAAAATCGCTTTATTCAGCGATGGAAGGCCTATTTTCTATTTCATATTGATTACTTAAAGGTCTATTATATGAAAGGTCGCCGTGGTCTAGTAGGTAGTGTGCTGGCTTATTAGACGAAAGGCCCGGGTTCGAATCCCAGGTCAGACATCAAAACGAAAAATATTTCTTCGGCGACTTCCTCTCAGCAGATTTCTGGCAAAGACTCTGAGAGTAAAAAATTTCCATGAAAAGCTTCTCAAAAATCTGTCGTTCGGAGTCGACTTTAAACTGTAGGTCCCGCCACTCATGTATAAAATTAACGCACACAACATAAGTGGTGTGAGAAGCTAGGTCGTAATCCTGACTAAAGGGTTGTAAAGGCCAATTATGTTATGTATGTTTGCATGGTAATGTAGCAAGAAAACATATTTTTCTTATAATTTTCAAAGACACTTATTTTTTAGACAGCGAGCCTATTTATTTAAAATTTCAAAAATTCGATTTTTAGCACACTTGACACTTACGACACTCTCGAAACCTATACTTTTTACATTTCTACTTACCATCTTCTTCTGCTTTGCGCTTGCGTTCTTTACGTTTTTCCTGCTCCTGTTCCAATAAATATTTCAATGACGGGGCTGGGACTTCATTTGGTCTCACACTGAATATAGGTCGTGTCATTATTGCATCCATTTCGGCATAGTGGCGCCATGAAGGATCCATACCCTTACAGGATTCCATTTCTTTTTTTAAACGATTATAAAAACATTTCATATTCTTAATACGTGTAGTTATCTCTTCGGGTGAACGATAATAGCCATACTCTTCCATTTTGGCAGCCAGTTGAGAGATGACCAAATGTTTTTTATGGGTGGTTATTAATTCACGTTGAACCTTTGGGTCACCCCATAGTTGTATAAGTAATTTCGTTTCATCCGTATCAAAGTTGGGATTACGATAAATTGCACAACTTTTTCTCACTTTACCCGAACCACCACCATTTAGAACACGATTTTTCGATATCCAAGGATCTCCATGGCGTCGTTTGTTTTTCAAACGTGCACTAGATTTTAAGGATGAATTCATACTACGGCGTGTCTTAATGGGAGGGGAAAAATCAATAGCGTTCTAATAAAATATAACAGTTTTATTATTATTTCATGGTTTTTTCCTTTTCCTTCTTAATTATTTTTACCTTTTTTGTTTTCTTTTTTTTGTTTTTAAGCAAATGGAGAGCAATAGTTTTTATTATTAGTTGGTTGTGCAAACAAATTATTTCTTGTTACGTTTTTGAATTACAAACAACGTTTTTAAGCAGCCACTCAATTAGAACTGAAAGGAAAAATAAACGAACGAACGGCGCATATGTTTAACCAACAAAAAAACACTCACCCAGCAAGCAAGAAAATAAAATACAACACAACACTAAACAATAACAACAACAATTAAATACTTACACTCTTGCCCATATACTTCCTATAAATATGCTACAGCACGTTCTTATTTTACAACACAAATTCAACCCTCTTTTCAGTTACGCTCTTTCTTACTTAAACTCTCTTTTATGAACAAAACAAAAACAAAAACAAACATTCATAACCATCATCAACAATAAAAAAATAAATATTGCACCTAAAAGTCTGCTCACTTTTTTTCAAATCTTTAATAAGAAACTTCTCTTGTTTATTACGATTTTCGATTATACAGCTGCTACTTTAATCGTTGTTGTTATTCTTTTTATTTACTTTTGTTGTTGTTATAATTAAACACACACACACACAATATTATTTACAACACATTTACTACCTCGTTCGTTTTCTTTTTGGTTCCTTTTGCGACGATGTTTTTCCAGCTACTGAGCATTTGTTATGGTGGTCCTTTTGCCTTGTGCCGTTATTATACTCACGAGAGCGTAATTGTATTGAGCAAAAAACATTTGACTTTGTGGGTGCATGTTGTGTTCACAGTGCTGCGCAGTTCGACATGCGCAGTGTACTAAATGAATATCGATTTTTACCAAACGCTGATGGCAAAGGCTATTAAAAATGTTTATGTTTTCGAATATAGGGTGTCCCTTACACTATAAGATTAATGAATTTATAATTTTTTCTTAATTAAAATTTTATTGTAAGAGTCAGTAGGAGTCACAACTTTTACCAACAAAAAACTGTCACTCAGTGCTAAATCGGCGAAGTAAAACGTATGAGATATCGTAGCCTTTACCATGAAAAATACACATGTAAAGTCAAAGAAAAAAGTCTAACTACACCCAGTACTTTTCCTCCCTGTTAAATTAAAAAGAACTATTGATACAATCAGCAACGGTTGATACAAAAAAAATAAATAAAAATTAACAGAAAAATGTCTACATACGCCGTTGTATGTGAACTTTTTTCATTGACTGTATACAATCTTATACTATTTTAGTTACGTTATTTTTAAATTCTTATTAAATCGGCCCAATAATTTGTCAAAATATTTGCTGTTGAGCGTCTTATCCTTTTGTAAGTCATCAATGTGGATTACATCACATGCGTTCCAGAAACTGTCTCCATTATTTTATTGGCTAACAAAAACTCATTTCGAACTTTCAATTTCCCTCTGCTTCAACTACTATTTGGTGTACAGTGTGTTGTGCGAAACAATGCAAAAAGTTCTATAACTCCTTGGAAGTAAACAACGTCAAAGACTGCATCGACGTTGTCACATGTTTGAGGAAAGGTTTGCCATTCATAGTCATTTTGAACTCAAATCGCTTAACAATCTCTCCCACCAACATCATATCGTGAGTATCTCAATTGTTTCGGTTATAGAAACCGAGAACTCGCCGTAGTCTAATATGTAGTGTGTTGGCTAATTAGACGTAAAGACCAGTGTACGAACCCCAGGCTAGACATCAAAACCAAAATACAAAAAGCATTTCTTCGGCGATTTCCTGTCAGCAGATTTTGGGCAAAAACTCTGAGTGTCAAAATAAAATTGTCATGAAGAGTTTCTCAAAAAAATCTGTCGTTCGGAGTCGACTTTAAACTCTAGGTCCTGCCACACACACACATAAGTGGTGTGAGAAACTAGGTCCATAACTCTGACTGAAGGGTTGTGATGACCAATTATGTATGTAAGAGCCAAAAAGCGACAGTGCTTGACCTTGACCTTCCTATGATATTCCTTTTTGACGGGGTTTCCTTGTGATAGTATTCAACAGGTCTCTTCTTTTTTCAAAACCCATGCTAAAGTAGTTTCTGTTTCTGTTTTATGCGCATATTGAATATGAAAGCAGGAGAGAAATCATTATTCGAATTTGGCAAACATGATACGATAGTGCCCATGAACTGCATTGCTGTAAGGTACGAGATTTTCATGTAATTATTTCAGGCTGAGGTTAAAGGGCCAGGGAAATTACGAATCTGTAAAGAAAATTCATCAGATTACTTAGTGACAAGAAGAAGCCTTTGACATTCCTAGTCTGCTGCTAGTCTGTCGTTCGGAGTCGACTTTAAACTGTAGGTCCCACCACTTTTGTATAAAATTAACACACACAACATAAGTGGTGTGAGAAACTAGGCTAATAATCCTAACTGAAGGGTTGTAATGACCAATTAAGTATGTATGTAGAGGAACCGATACTCTTGCCAACAGATAGTATTTTGAAGACGCCGTAGTCTAGTAAGAGTTTGTGGGCTGATTTGACGTGAGGCCACGGTTCAAGCCCCTGGTCAGACATCTTCAAAAAAACGAAGTACGAAAAATATTTGTACGATGACTTTTTCTTATATGGATTCTGATATTCTGAATTGCAATGAAAAAGTTTTATAGATGCCCTTCAGAGAAAAATCGGAAACAAAAATTTTTTTTCCAAATGAAGTAACCAGTTGTGATACGAAACCTTGGCTTTGTAAAGCTGGTGGCCATTATACAATACGTGAAACAGACGACTAAAGTAGTCAATTGGATTAATAGTGGATTCCTATTTACCACACCTTTTTTTTTCTTTTTTTTAAATTAAACCAGCATCAGGGGATGACCCCTACCCATGCAGTGCATTGTGCAGGTTTAGGAAAGGTGGAGAGAGGGAAGATGCGAACGGCAAAGAAACGAGTTGCTGCTGGTGACTATAAAATGGCCAGTGCTATACCTTCACCTTTTGATAGTCTACAGCAATCGTCCCCAAGAAGCCCACAAAATATAAAGACATAAATATGTAAATGCATATGTATGTACACCCAACTCTTTTTTTACACGGATTTGAAGTTACACGGTTGAAAAAAAAATTTTTTTGGAAAAAATTTTTAACCTAGTACGGTTTCAAAATCACTGTCCGACAGTTCAAAAAAACTCTATTACCGGACGAAAGTCACAATTAGGTAATTAAATGGATATCCCCAGTGATGATACCGACTTTATTCCAGTTCGTCGTAGAGAATTTTTTTTTTATATAAAACCAGCACTCAGGGAATGACCCCTACTCATGCAGTGCATAGTGCAGGTTTAAGGAAAGGTGGAAAGAGGGAAAGAGGGAAGATGCGAACGGTAAGGAAATGGCCAGTGCTATATCTTCACCATTAGACAGTCTACATCAATCATCCCCAAGAAGCCCGCAGTTTCTCACTGCACTTATGTTGTGTGTGTTAATTTTATACAGAAGTGGCGGGACCTACAGTTTAAAGTCGACTCCGAATGACAGATTTTTGAGAAACAAGAAGAGAAAGGGAAAAATCGCCGAAAAAATATTTTTTGGATTTTTTTTTTATATATGATGTCTGGCCTGAGACTCGAACCCTGGCTTTACGTCTAATAAGCCACCACACTACTTACTAGACCACGGCGACCCTTTGTAGCCAAGTAAATATTTTTTCTTGATTTCTGTTAAAATTTTTCTGTTCTTAATTCTGGATTAATAGATTTCCTTTGTTTTTGGCTTGCTCTACCAATTTTTCACCTGTATGAACATCCAATTTGTATACATTTCTGAAATTCGATAGTTCTCAAAATTTTTTACACGGTTTTTCGAAGTGAATATAGTTCTTTATTTGATCTTACAGGGTTTTCAGATGAAATGGAAAGTATCCTCCATTTTTCTATAGGAAACGTTTCTTTTTAACACGATTTTTTTTTTACACGAATTTTTGAGGAACGTATCTACCGTGTAAAAAAATAGTTAGGTGTATATATATGAAACGACCTTATTGTAATAAAAATCATTTATTCGTTCTGGCTATTTATTTCATAATATTAGTTAACCATAGCAAATCCGTGATTTATTAGGTACCGACTAAATTCGATTGTTTAAACGCGATTATCTTGTCATTCATAATTATTAGCCATCGCATAATAAATGGCTGTACACGGATATTTAAACAAACCACCAAAAAAAATAAATTAATAAATTCTGCGAAAATATGATTTTATTGTGTTGGAATTTTTGCAAAAAAAAAATTATTCAAATTCCCCCAAAATGCAATATCTAGGTCGGAAATAAATTTATTCAAATTTCGTATGCAAATAACTTTTATTAAATGTTAATGGCACGATTATAATTAAATTAAATCGTTTAAAATAAAAATATTTTAATGATTATGGTGTGATTATTATTAAAATTTATGATTCATTTAATTTCTTAATTCAATGGACAATATTAAACGGATTCTCTTATTTGAAGCTAAGCTTTGGAAATTACTTGCAAAACATGATTCATTAAAAAAATCTCTTTCATTTACTAGTTCCCATATCTACATAAATACGTAACTTTTAATCAAAACTAATAAAAATTAAATTCTGAATTCCTAAACCTTATGAATTCTATTCTTTTTTATTAGAATTTATTTATTTACGATTATTGTAGTGAAATAAAAAACAAAACTACGTTGGAATTTTAAAAATGTGAGCTAAATGGAATAGAAGAATAGGTTAACGAACTCAATCTGAATTAATTCTGACGTATAATATTTAAGAAAAATAAATTCTATTAAAAACTGTGAGGGCTTAGCTGTGACGGACAGGCAAACACTACCGGTTTTAAAATAATATGCGTATTGACCCTTTTATATTTCCACTTTTAAGGCCCTCACTATGAAGGTTCAATTAGTCGTGACTTTACTATAACGCTATCAGTGCTGCCATGGCCATAAACAGCTGTTTACGTTAATTGCACATATGTATTTTTCAAAAGTACATCGTTAATGTTATTATCGTTATGACTATGGCATTATGGTAAGTCACCTATAATCGAAAACAGTGATGTCCATAAAGTTGGTTAAAACAGCTGATTTATATGGTTATGGCTAAGTCACGACTAATTAAACCTTAACCTGCCGTTAAACTTGGGTTTAGTAAAGGAAAATGTAAGGTTACCTTTAACTTATTTTCGTAATTACAACCTAATGATAAAAATAAAGTTAACTTTTTCCAAAAATATGGCTGTGCCGGAGCAATGTCGATAACACTGCTCAATTAAACAAGTTTTTTTTTAAACGCAGTGGCAACGACGGGCTTCGTTTTATTTTATTTATATTTGAAGTTGCCATATTGAAAATAATATAAAAAGTTCAAATATAAACTTAACTTTAAAAGTTACCGATAGTATGATCCTCCCTTTAACTTAACGCTTACTTCTATCATATTGTCTACTTATAATAATGAAAAACAATTTATCTGCCCGTTAAAATCCTCCCTTTAGTTAACGGCAAGTTGTAATAATTACCCTTAAAGTAATTATATAATGTTTTTAAAAGTTTATTGCCGGACTACTGCTTTTTTAATGGCTTATTTAGCCAAGATTACAACTTAGCTTGTTACAACACCCATGTTGCAAGTGTTAATTTTGTCCATGAGTGATTGCAAACACTACGCACAATCCCAGCCATTATCAGCTACAAAAATGTCCATCTGGAGCGTTGAATTACTCGTGCCAACAAATGGTATTATGGGCTTAATAGGCAATCAAGTAGCAGAGGCCTCTCTCCTGCGACTAGCTGATGCTCTACAAGACAAATTAGCGCCCTGTACTTTTCACTGCATGGGAGCATGGACACTTTCAAAGCCGAAGTCTTGGGAATATTGAAGGCAGAAAGTTTTACACAAGATCTTTCTTCGGTCCACTAGAAGTTGACGATGAGATATAAGAACTCCTCCTCAATGACACAGATGTTGTTTACATGCATACATACATAATTGGTCATTAGAACCCATCAGTCAGGATTATTGACCTAGTTTCTCACACCACTTATATTGTGTATGTTAATTTACATAAGTGGCGGGACCTACAGTTTAAAGTCGACTCCGAACGACAGATTTTATGAGAAACTTTTCATGGCAATTTATTTACTCTCAGAGTTTTTGCCAGAAATCTGGCCTGGGACTCGAACCTTGGCTTTTAGGTCTAATAAGCCAACACACTACCTACTAGACCACGGCGACTTCTTCAGATGTTGTTTAGCAATTTTTAATTCAGCGTTTGTGCTAACTCGGCCATGACATTCAGATGAGAGTGTTCCTGCAAGATGGATAGGTTGGTAGGTTGGTAGCTTTGATACCAAGAGCTCACTTGACCATGCAAAACGGCCCATTCCGACTCCACAGGTGAAAGCAGTAAACTGTATTAGTAGATCTTGTCTGCGCTGGATGTTAAGGGCAGTGCGTGCAAAAAACTTAGTCGCTCGTGAATAAAAGCGCTAGGTTTAACAAACAGATTGTTAAGGGGAATTAATTTAGTTGGCTAGCTTTAGACCAAAAAATTATAAAAAAAATTAAAATCTTCACCAATTTTTAAGGAGATTTCTATTCGAATCGTTTTATTATCGAAAAAATAATTATCTTCCGAATAATTTGGATTGCAAGACTAGCACATCATTTTAAAACCATCAAAATCATCAGTTAGACATCGTCATAATGGGAACAGGCTGCCTTAACTGTGACTTTTTAGAGGCTCCACGTAATAGTGGTGTTGCTGTATTCTCTACTACTTATTTTTCGAATTTCAAGTCTAATAGCCTCCATTAAAGATGGCTATCGATCAGACAATACTTTGAAAACAACTCAGAATTTTTTTTTATAACACCAACACTCAGGGGATGACCCCTACTCATGCAGTGCATTGGGCAGATTTTTTAGGAAAGGTGGAAAGAGAGAGGGAAGATGCGAACGGTAAGGAGACGAGTTGCTGCTTGTGATTATAAAATGGCCAGTGCTATACCTTCACCATTAGTCTACAGCAATCGTCGTTAAGAAGCCCGCAGTTTCTCCCACCACTTATGTTGTGTGTGTTAGTTTTATGAAGAAGTGGCGGAACCTACAATTTAAAGCCGACTCTGAACGACAGATTTTTGCGAAACAAGAAGAGAAAGAGAAGAAATCGCCGAAAAAATACTTTTTGGATTTTTTTTTTTTATATTTGATGTCTGGCCTGGGACTCGAACCCTGGCTTTACGTCTAATAAGTCAGCACACTTTTTGTCGACTATAAGGCAGCCTTCGATAGCCCCATAAGGGATCGTGTTTATGCCGCAATGTCTGAGCTCGGTATACCTGCGAAGCTGATAAGGCTATGCAGAATGACATTGAGCAATTCCTGCAGCTCCGTCAAGGATGGACCTCTCCGAACCTTTTGATAGTGTGCGAGGTTTCAGACAAGACGACCCCTTATCATGCGATCTCTTCAACTTTGTCATGGAAAGTGTTCTGCGAAAGGCAGGAGTGCATCGCAATGACACTATCTTTCAGAAAAGTGTCCAATTGCTTGCGTACGCTGACGACATCGACATCATAGGGTGTACCAAGCGAGATGTTTCTGCTGCCTTTAGCGCTATTGAACGGGAGTCTAAGAAGATGGGTCTGGCAGTAAATGAGGGCAAAACAAAGTATATGTTATCAACAAGTAGAGACTTGCGACGTATTGATTCTCAGATTATGGCCGGTAACTATACTTTTGTTATAGTCAAGGAATTTATTTACCTTGGCTCCGCCGCTATCCGCCAAAAATAACGTCAGTCTGGAGATCAAACGCAGGATTACTCTTGCCAACAGGTGCTACTATGGTCTCAATAGGCAATTGAATAGCAGAGACCTCTCTCGTGCGACAAAATTAATACTCTACAAGGCGCTCATCTTACCCGTGCTTCGTTATGGCGCAGAGGCATGGACCCTATTAAGAACTGATGCAGCAGCCTTTAAGGGTATTCGAGAGAAAAGTCCTACGTAAGATCTTCGGGTCCTGTGCGAGTTGGCGATGATTTCCGCATCCGAACCAACAGTGAGCTGTATGAGCTCCTCAACGACATAGACGTTGTGCAGCGTATTAATATCCAGCTGCTGTGCTGGCTCGGTCCATGTCGTCCCGAATGGCGGAGGATGCTCCGGACGAAACGGGTATTTGATGCGGGGATCTGCGGAAGTCGGCGAAGAGGACGACATTCTATCCGTTGGAAGGACCAAGTCGAGGAAGCCCTGTCATCGATTGGTGTGACCAACTGGCGTAGGCGCGCAAGAAGCAGAGGCGCCTGGAAGGATGTGTTGCGGCAGGCCTAAATCCGTTAATCGGGTTGTTAATAGCCAATTAAGTAAGTAAAGTAAGTAAGTAAGCCAGCACACTACCTAGCAGACCACGGCGACCCCCCAAATTGCTTAAATCTTATCTTCAATTCAGAATCGCGTTCATTCCAATTTAAGTACCCAAGACATAATCTGACTAACGAGTGTGACAAAAAGTGGATTTTCCCTTTATCCGAGTTTCAAAAGGAACATGAGTAACATAAGTTCTTGACAGATGTCATATGTCACTGTAAATTTGTTTAATTACTGTCCCATAAACTGTTGGATTTGTGACCCAAAGCTCTATATTTCCAAATAATAAATTCTGTAGAAACTGTTTTGGGGAAAAAGTGATGCTTAGTGTAGCATCTTCCCATACGACTATTCTGCTGTAGGAGAGCCAAGCATGAGGTATCTAGTCCTACTTTATTTATAAACTTTGAGAGTGTTGGGAAAATTATTTGAAAAAATTCCACCATCTTTCACAAAAGTAATACCATGTCCCACGTGTCACTTGATACTTTTATTCAAGAAGCTGAATTTTTTGTAAAAGAAACCCTATGAATTGAAGTTGAGTCCATTGGGTTCTTCAGTTTACTTTTACTGATGATATTGCCTAATGACCTTGAAATTCGATAGTAGAGAGTTATTGCATTAAAATATTCTCATAACAAAACAATACAAAGGCCATTGAATTTTTCATATATTATTGCTTTCAAAATACCAGTTTTTCTTCATTAAAAATTACATACAGCGTTGAGAGCAAAAATAGCTTAACTCATCATTGTATATAATGCAAGCGTAAATCTTTAAATTTTTTAAAAGTGAAGAGTTATTTAATTGGTAAAATTTCCAAACTTTTCTCATGTTTAATCTTTTGTACTTTATGCCGTTTATGCTCTCATGGTGCCATTTATCCATACAAACTTTTTAAATTGTTTAAATGTTTTTATTTTTATTTTATTTTTCTATTAACTAAACTAATAAAAATTGTGCTAACCTAATACTACTACTGTACAATAAACAATGGCTCCATAACAAAATTTCTCATCCATTCTTTTTCAGATTCAAATCTGAACACTTTTAACGTGATTTTATGGCTGGTCTCCTTACTTCCTCTTGGCCAATTTAGCTTGCTCATATGGATGAGCTTCAATGTATGCCAAACTTCTTAAGATATAATCGGGAATTGGTGGTGGTGTAGGCAAATGATCACCCTGTGGCTGGTAACCATTCTCATCGGCAATGTAGGTCAACTTAATAGCTTGACCTTCAGGTGAGGTGTAGGCGTATGAACCCTGGGCATGAGAACTACCAATACCAGTTTCGGCAACCTCCAAACCATTTGAACTGGCATATTCATACTTGTAACTGCCATCGGGATTAAGTTCACTGTTGTATTTCAAGATAGTGGCCTCGACATCAGCGGGATTACCATCACAGTAGACCACAGCAACAAGGGCGCTTAAGACAAAGAACTGGAATTTAAAATTAAATTAATTATAATAATAATAAGAAGAAGATATTTTCGTATTTAAACTAAATCGTTACGTACAATTTTGAACATGTTTGACTAATTTAATTTAATGTGAGTATTTGATTGTTTACAGGTTAACGTTGACTACTGACTCAGAAACTCATCGAACAAAGGTTTTTATACCCGGTCTAACAACTGCTGTTAGCTAAGCTCTACATACAAATATAATAAAATTAAAAAATTTTGTTTTTGGTTTTAATTTGCGTTTGGTTTGTTTATTTGTTTTAATTTGTATTTCTTTTCTCAATGCAGGCTGTAAAAATTTGATTTGAATTGTTATTTTTTGGGTTTTTAATCACGCCCCTACACCGAAACACAAATGCAGTGGGTAAGGCATATTGATTCAGTGCAAACGTTTGCAACACATACATATATAAAATGCATTAATTTGGTAACCCGTTTTGAATGCCCCTGTAAATTTAAAGCCTAGGTTAGATTAGTTTAAAGAGAAGCTTGCCATTCACCGGCAAAATCAAATCGGTGGTCATATGCTCCATACTTTTACCCAGAATGAGGTAAGCCCCCACGGCTCCGCCATTACCACCAAAAATGATGTCAAATCTGGAGATCAAACACAGGATCACTCTTACCAATAGGTGCTACTATGGTCTCAATAGGCAATTGAGTAGCAGGGACCTCTCTAGTACGACAAATCTAATATTCCACAAGGCAGTCATCCTCCCCGTGCTTCTACTGATGCAGCTGTCTTGAGAGTATTCGAGAGAAAAGTCCTTCGTTAGATCTTCGGTCCAGTGCGGGTTGGCAATGATTTCCGCATCCGATCCAGCAGCGAGCCATATGAGCTTCTAAATGACATAGACGTTGTGCAGCATATTAACCATCCTGGGGTTAAGCTAGATCGGCCAAGTCTTTCGGATGTAGAAGGATACTCCGGCGAGATAGATATTTAACGCGAGGATCATCTACGAAAGTCGGCAAAGAGGACAACCTTGTTTGTCTAGGAAGAATCGTCAGGAAGGACGTGTTAAGGCAGGCTAAATTCCGTTAATCGTGTCGTTAATAACCAATTAAGTAAGTAAAAAAGGGGTAAGGCTTCTTATCGTGATCCGCTAGTGGTTGATTTGAACTAGAGATCAGCAATGAGTATTCAAAACGATAAGTAGATTCGAGTCATACTTATAATTTCTGATACACTCGAAGGTGGAAGTACTCGTCGTCTCTACTTAACATTTACACGAAGCACAAAATAAGTATGATTCGCATTCGAGCACTGTGTTTATGCTTTGCTTGTTGTCTTCGTCTTTCCTTTCTTCTTTCTTTCTATATGCAACAACAACAAAGGCTGAAAATTTTAATGAATGATTCGAATCACTCGAATCACTTATAAGTATTATAAGTATTTTTCTAAATTTATGAATCAGAATGGGTAAGCGTATGAATCAAACATATTTCGAATGTTGTGAGTTTGATGTCAACGTTGTACTCATATTTATTGCTACTTAAACTTATAAATCAATGTTGTAGCGAGTACTAATGAATCAGACTAGTTGAATTTCAATTCTATTGATTCACTCATACTCAAAATTACAGGAGTACTTATGAGTAGCGGAAAAACGATTCATTGCTGATCTTTGATTTGAACCAACCCAAGCTCCGGATGAAATCGGCCAGTTCCCTTAGTGACACGTTCGCCAGCATGAACTTATCTTCAAACGTTCTGTCACCCAAAAGCCGATTACGTCTATTCAATCTTCCAATCTTCTCTATGTTTGAACCAAATTTATTTAGGATTCAATCATTTCCTCTCAGAGGAGCATAGGACCGCAGCATTTGAATTCCAAATTTATACTCAAGTTTTTGTAATGTCTTCTGGGCTCCATTTGCCGGCTCCATATGTATGACGGTCATCGTTTCTGTTTACGTTACGTCCATAGGTGCTTCAATCTTTGGCTGGTCACGGAATATTATCAGTATGCTTCCTGAAAGTGTAACCCATACAGGGTGGCTGATAAATAATGCAACAAGGTTAAACGCTATATTTTTATAATTTTTTTTTTTTAATTTTATTGTTCAAAAGCAAAAAATGTTGGAAATAACATCAAATTTTAGAATCAGTTTAGATTTGTTCGAATTGGCCACCTTTGGTACGAATTATGGCCTTCAAGCAGCCGACAAAGCCCTCACGAAAGTGGCTCTGCGGTATTTTGGCCCATTCCCGTCGAAGCACCGACTTGAGAGGATCGACACTTTGGTATTTTTTAGTGAGAACCTTACTCACCAAAATGCCCCAGGCGCAAAAGTCCAACGGATTGAGATCCGGACATTTTGATGGCCATTGTGCGGTAGAAATGAAGCGGGGAACCACCTTTTAAAGCCACTCTTGGTTGACGCGTGCTGAGTGCGGTGATGCTGAGTCCTGTTGGAATGCCCACATGGTCTGCGGATTTAGGTCGTTTGTCTGCCCAGGGCTTCAATACTGTCTTCAAGACATTTTCCCAATAATATTCGGCATTTACTTTGACCCCACGGTCGATGAATATGAGCGGCATGGTAACGCGCAATGGTACGAGCAACAGAAGATTTATTCACATTTAAATGCTGGAGAGCTTAAACGATAGCCAACTGTTGCTTTCCAGTCAAATATAAAGCAATCACACTATCACGCTTGAATTCCATCACAAATAACTTTTTTCCTGAATGCAATAGATGAAAATGCTTTTTTTGTAAGCTTGTAAATATAAAAATGAAGTGTCACTGGAATAAATCTGTCAGCTGTCAAACGAGTGGTTTACAAATAATAATAACCTGAAGTTGGTTGCAATACATATCAGTCACCCTGTACATACATAATTCGTCATTACAGTCAGGATTACGAATTAGCTTCTCACATCACTTTTGTTGTTTGCGTTAATTTTATATTTGAGTGGCGAAACCTACAGGTTAAACTCGATTCCGAACGACAGATTTTAGAGAACTTTTTCATAAATTCAAAAATTTGACTTATGTGCGCCTTACGTATTACGGTTAATAAGTTTCCAGACAACTGGCTTTTGTTTTTAATCAATCTCTCTAATGAGTTTTTAACGCATAACTTCAGAAACCTGAACATTGGCGTGTTTCAACATGATACAAGGATTTTTATTTTTATATTCGTATAGGGTAATCTAATAATCGACTTTAACTTTCCCTTTTCTTGTGTTTAAATAATGTCTTCATAAGGTTTGACTATGAATTTTTTTTTAAATTCAAAATAAAATTTTGTAGATCATATGAGCGTGTTATGGTCCAAATAATTTTACGTCTTTAACCAGTTTAGTTAAGCATGTGCATTTCAAAATAAATTAAAATTTAACTACGACCTCTTACACCTTCTTGCGTACCCCTCAATCTATTTTATTTAACTCCATTGAGTTGCAGACAATAATGCTCAGCGTTTAACTGAGGCGCTATTAAAGCTGTCAATATAAAAAATGAAATTTATTTCAAAGGTACAGTGTGTGTAAAAGTGCTGAGCGTGCGTGCCATTGTTATTACCATGATGATGGGATTTTTCGCTTCATTTTTCTTTAATAATTTTATTTTTTTTTTTCATTTTCGTTTCAGTTTTTGTTGATAAAATAAATTATAGTCACTATAATTATGCTAATCTGTGTATAATCTGTTATTGATATACTTCCATAGATATCATCCAATTAATATGCAGTTTTTTTTTCCTTTTCTTTCTTTAATTAAAATTTGTTTCCATTTTTTTTTCTTATTTTTTAGTGTAAAATTTTATGCAAATAGTATTTAGGCGCATAAATCATGTAAAATAATGCCTATAAATAGGGCAAATAACGAGCTTTATATAGCATTTTAATTAAAAGGCTGTTTAGATAATTTTCAACAATAGTTTAAATGATTTATTAATCAGGCAATTTAAAATATAAACGGAATATAAAAAAAAATAAATTAATGCTACCTTAAATAAGATGACAGGCCCCCTTAAAAAAAGAGATCTTATTTAGGGCAGCATTGAGGCCTATTGTGAAAACTTTGTTTTATTTGAATTGCTTGAATCAAGTTTTACTTGCATAGAAAGTTATGATTTTTAGAGCGCCATAGTCTAGTAGGCAGTGTATTGGCTTATTAGACGTAAAACAAAATACAAAACGTATTTCTTCGGCGATTTCCTCTCACCAGGTATTTCTGACAAAAACTCTGACAGTAAAAAAAAACCTGCCATGAAAAGTTTCTCAAAAAAAATCTGTCATTCTGAGTCGACTTTAAACTGTAGGTCCCGCTACTCGTGTATAAAATTAACACACACAACATAAGTAGTGTGATAAACTAGGTCAATAATCCTGACTGATGGGTTCTAATGACCAATTATGTATGTTAATCAAGTTTTACTAGCAAAGAAGTTTATGGTTTTTAGGGCGCCATAGTCTAGTAGGTAGTGTGTTGGCTTATTAGACGTAAAGCCAGGGTTCGAGCCCTAGGCCAGACATCAGAACAAAATACAAAAAGTATTTCTTTGACGATTTCCTCTCAGCAGATATTTCTGGCAAAAACTCTGAGCGTAAAAAAAACCTGCCATGAAAAGTTTCTCAAAAAAAATCTGTCACGCTACTTATGTATAAAATTAACACACACAACATAAGTGGTGTGAGAAACTAGGTCAATAATCCACATTGGAGGGTTGTAATGACTTCCCGTTAACTGAAGGAAAGATTTTAATGCGTAAATAAATTGTTTTTCATTATTATACGTAGATAACAAGCTAGAAGTTACCGTTAAACTATAGGGGGGATCATCCTACTCATAACTTTTAAAGTTAAGTTTATTCTATATTATTTTCAATATGACAACTTCAAATATAAATAAAATAAGCATATACAACAACAAAACGAAACCCGTCATTGGCTTGTTTAATTGAGCAGCGTTATCGACATTGCTCCGACACTGCTAGGTTAAAGATAGCTTTAAAGCTCACTTTAGCTAAAGTTACCTTTAACTAAACCCAACTTTAAAGGCAAATTGTAATAACGGCCCAAACTGTGACAGATCTTAAGATGATAAGATTGTTTTTCATAGCCTAAATACAACGCTTTCTGGGAAAATTTTCTCATTGACTCTTCACATTTCACCGTTTACCATTTTTACAACAAACATTCTTAGCTTGTTCAACGCCTATCGTAAATTGAAGATGGCTGTGGAGCTACCAAAACAGAATGAAAAGTTAAGGTGACGGTTCAGTTTTTTATAATTTTTACGTAAGAACCGACAGTAAAGCATGTGAAAATCTTTTTTGATTCGTTAATCCTTATATGGTCCCTTCCTTAAACTATCCGATTACCCGACTACAGTTACAAAATAAATTAAATATTAAAGCGTACTGAGGAGGAATAAGGAACACATTAAACATATTAAACAAAATACAGGTAGAGCGAAATGAAACCACATTGAGCAATGTCCAATAAACCGGGACCAAAACTACGAAATCTGGGACATGATTTATGTTAAGGAATTTAGACATGAGATTGGTATTTCTTGCTTATTGGCTACACTCGTTTGCAAAGTGAACTCATTTATGCAGGAATTAGGGAAATTAGTCTTTTATAGATGCAAAAATAATTTTTTTAAAACTACCTAGAATTCATATTTGGAATCTTATAATGATTATGAAGATATTCTAGGATTTGCTTAGACTGGCTAGATACACAATATGTTACAAACAGTTAGGTTAGATCGGAGTGGTAGCTCTGATATCACAAAGCTCACTTGAGCACGCATGGCGGCCCGTTATGATGCCACGGGTGAACGCAGTCCCTGTACTAACCAAGTTCCGCCGAATCAGGGAAAAGGAAGAAGCTGGTCAGCGCAAGGGCTGCAAGAACTTTTGTCTCGGGACGTTTAAGGATCGTAGCCAAAGGTTGTGGACATGCAATATTTTCTTTTTAGTTGGCCATTACAACCCTTTAGTCAGGACTACCATCTAGCTTCTCTCACCACCGATGTTGTCTAAGCTAATTTTATGCATGAGTGACGGAACCTACAGTTTAAAGTCGACTCCGAACGACAGATTTTTGTGAAATTGAACTCGGTTATAACGAATTCTTGGTTATTACGTACATATTTTCAAGTCCCAACATTTTAATAACAATTTTCTTACAAAAAACTTTGTTTATTACGAAGTCGTTTATAACGAATTCTCGGTTAAAAGGAACTAACTTTAAATGGTCCCAGTAATTAAATTAAGTGTGGCAACAGTCTTTACTTTTATTTAATATGGCAGCATTAAATAATAACTCAGTATATTTAATCAACTGATAGATGACTGGTAAAAAAATATATTTTGTTTTTAATAAATAAAAAAAATTCTTTGTATTTTATATTTTCTTCTATGACTTCAACCCTTTTATTACGAACTTTGCTTTTAACGAACTATTTTTTCTTGTCCCACGGAGTTCGTTATAACCGTAATTTGCTTTTTACTCTCAGAATTTTTGCCAGAATACTGGCTGAGAGAAAGTCATCGAAAGAAATTTATTCATATTTCGTATTTCATATTTTTTCATATTTCGGCTAGTTCGTTACGTTTTGAGCTAGGTCTTGAACCAAGGGCTCTGGTCTCATAACTCAACACACTACCTACCTACCCACTACTACTGCAGGCCATTTCATAAAATTTATCGATGAATTTTGTGTAGTCCAGAGTTGATTTGGATAAAATTCATTAACTTTTTTTTTTCGTTTGGAATACGGGGACTATCACTAAGAATCTCCCGCATACTTTCTTGCTCAATTCAGTTTCTTTAAACAAGTTTTTTCGTAGCCTAGCAATATCGTCTTCGGTCGTTGAGCACTGTAAGAAACTGCTAATGAGTGGCGGCCTATTCTTTCTCAAAGCATCATAAACTTAAAATTCTAACATTATAGGCTTAAGTTATACTTTAAGGGGAGCTTCTTTCTTATTTTTCAATAATATTCAAAACATGTCCTCAAATCAACTCTTTTCCATTCAAGACAGTTATAAAAAGAAGGCTTCAGTGTTAATGTACAATAAAAAAAATTTTAATTTCAAATTTAATCGAATAAATTACACTTTAAGCTGAAACAAGTGGAACAAATGTCTTTATCAATTAATATCTTGACTATATTGAGCTTCAGGAAATATTTGTATTTTTTTTTTATTTTTTATTTCAATACCAGTTTTTTGTTCCCTTTTTATTTTTTGGTTTTTATTTGTTTTTGATTTGGAATTAAAATCCAAATCAATTAATCTAAAGAATGCAAAAATGTTTATTTAAACAAGTTTTTTTGGTGAGAAATCTGCATGCAATCACCCACATAGCTTTGAATTTATTAAGTTTTTTTTCTTAATTTTCTCACACAAAATAAAATCAAAATCAATTCAAATCATTCACATCTCTTCTTATGCACATAATGCTTTTAAAAAAACCTAAATTCTTTCACTTAAATTTGTTGAAGAACGAATTTATTTTGTTAATGGCTGGCCTGGCTGCATGCATTTGAAAAATGTCCCAAGTGGTATAATATAAGGAAAGTGCCTAAGATTGATGCCCCCTATGCTATTCAGCATATTAACTTCAGCATATTTTTCGGCTGACAAAGCCCGCTAGATCGTTGGGCAGCTCAGCAGGATTAATGGCGAATATTGGAGGCCCGCTACCGGCGAGACGGAAACTCCTGATGGATGTTGGAAGCAGCATTATGCTCTATGGGAGCGATATTTGGGCCAAAACGCTAGAGGTTGGAAAACGGGCGAACTTACTTCTATCGGTACAGAGAACGGCTGCACTACGTATAGCGTTGGCATATCGTACAGTGTCCGCCCCAGCCCTACTTGTGATAGCAGGTACAATCCCTGTCGATCTGCTGACAGCAGAGCGGATGCAGATTTATAAGGCAAAATCGGCTGGAAATCACATAACCGGTCACTTCAGGGAAAACACCGTTTCAGAATTGCAACGACGATGGAACGACGAGGATAGAGGAAGGTGGACGGCGAGACTTATTCCGGAAATAAAGCCATGGATCTGCCGGAAATTTGGAGAAGTAAATTATTACGTTACGCAGATGCTATCGGAAAACACCATTTCAGAATGGCAACGACGATGGAACGACGAGAATAGAGGAAGGTGGACGGTGAGACGTATTCCGGAAATAAAGCCATGGATCTGTCGGAAATTTGGAGAAGTAAATTATTACGTTACGCAGATGCTATCGGGCCACGGATATTTTAGGAAATATCTGAACAGAATGGGCAAGACCATCTCCCTTTACTGCCTTTACGAGGAAGAAGAGGTAATATATGATGCAGAACACACTATCTTCGAATGTGCACGATGGCAGGGCTATCGCTCTGCACTGACTGACGTCAATGATCGGAACGATAACGGGCGCTAACATTGTCGGGATTATGATTGCGAGCAGGGAGAATTGGGCCTCAGTGGCGAATTACGTGGAGCGCATTCTGAGACTGAAGAAGAGAGATTTGGAGGCGGGCACGCCGTCATAGATGACACTAGCTCACGTGTCAAACGAGGTCCCAGTCGGGAGCTTGGACGAAAGGAATAGTGGAGACAATTAGAAGTAACCTCATCCTTCAATACGCAGTCCGGACGCGGATGTGAGCATGAAGGCGGCCAAAGAGCCAAAAGGACTCCACTCCGAAGTAATATCACCGTAGTTCCGGAGTGGACACAACAGTCCACGGTACGAGGGGGGGAGGACGTGACAACTTCCTCTATGGTACGGTTAGGTACATTTGCCCCTCGTCATGTAGGGTATCACATTACCTATTACTCACGCATTGGCATCGCTTTTTTAAGTCATTGAGGCCTCTCGAATACATAATTTATATATTCTTTAATTGAATAATCAATTTTCATGGACCGTAGATAAATAAACGCTTTATTTATAAAGATTTTAACCAATTTTTCAAAAACGTATTGATTGCAGACGCCGAGTAATTTATTAATTTAGTTTTCTCTTTTCAAGTTGCTAATCTTGATGCGGTATTATCAGAACACCTATTGTACAACAACACCATTTTTTGAGATTGTTTTTGTCGTTACCAGTATATGTTGTCATTGCAGGTGATGCAAATGTATTTTACATTTCTAATCTTCACAACTAAATTTCCATGTTTGTTATCAATGTCGTTCTTTAACATAGATGGCATTTTGAAAATTAACTGCACACTGATGGTGTGAAAATTAGGTTGTACCAATAAATGGTTACAATATTAGTCAGTTCAGAATTCAATAGGTAAAACGTAGTCCATTTCCCCAATAGTGGTGCCTACAGCAGTTCGATTGCAAAATCTCGTCTTTTGGTTGCAGTACTATCACCAGCTAAATTAGTTCAATATGATCCATTCTTTTTTGAAGCGAAATAATTTCACCAACCGTGCGTTTACTTCCGCATTGGGTCCACCGAGATCACAACGAGTACAAATGATGATAGGTACTTATAACTGATACTTTCGATCATACTTGTTTTAATGATACTCATACTACTCATCTCAAGTTGGAGTACTCGTCGTATTCATACTTAACAATACGCTGATTTATTGACTCCGACTGTCTCTACTTAACATTTACAAGAAACAAAATAAGCGTGATTCGCGTACGATATACTCACAAGAAGATTGTGTGTGAGTATGCTTCTTGTTGTCTTGCTTTCCTGTTTTTTTTTGAAATGCAACAACAACAAAGGCTGTAAATTTTGATGATGATTCCATCACTCGAATCACTTATAAGTATTAGAAGTATTTTTAATTTAAAATCAAAAACATAATGTTGAGTTTGGGTTTACTCATACTAATTCCACTTAAAACAATGTTGTAGCGTGTACAATGATAGAGTAGTTGAATTCAATCTGTGACCTCTACTCAATGCATAAGTGTATAAATTTGAAATGATCATTTTTTTATGGAACTAAACTGCGTTTCCAACATGTTGTGGATGCCTACAAACTATAACGCAAAAATAGTCTTGACTAGAAAGAGCCTTTCTTTAGTGGTCGACGTAACTTATTTATTACGCAAGCTAGATAAAGTTTTTCGATGAGAAACTAAATTAAACGCAGGTGCAAGATCTGGGAAAAATAATAGGAAATTCAATATACAAAATGTACACGCAAAAAGCGCGAAAGTTAATAATTTATTCAACTGAGCTTGGAAGGAGGGGGAACCTTCTTCGAGACTCATGAGTGGCCACACAACATTTCTGTGAAATGGAAAAAGTACCGAGAGGGAAAAACTCTTCTCAAATCTATGTACAATAGAAGCAGATTAGAGTCGTGCATCAGAGTGAGTATCTTCTATCGATTAATAAGCCTGAGGTTTACCCACCAGCTGGTCTTCTAACAGGGAACTGAGTCAAAGTAAAGTTGTAGCAGGATAGGATCGTCTAGTATCCATCATGTATATTATGTAATGATTAGAATGACGTTTTAGAATACATTCTTGGTACCAGTTAGTAGGCATGCATAAAAGCCTTCCCAGAAGGAAGGAAACACCCTCTTTATATGTCAAATTCTGGGGAGAGAATTTTTCTTGATACAACCAAGAATCAAGAAGAAATTGTCTAAGCAAAGGCTTCAAGGAGACCCTATTAAATTTGAGGAGTACATGTGTATACATACTACTCATACTTATTCACAAAATATGATGATTAATACCTCAATCAATATAGTGAGTGTATATAAAAAATAATCTCTCTTAGTTAGTCTTTTTTCCTAATTAACTTCTCTTACTATTGAAATTGCAATGGAAATGGTGTTGTAGTTCTGTAATATAAATATAAACAATTTAAATTCCATTGATTTCTCACACACTATAAAAGATCACTCATAAATATGGAAATTTTTTAAATTCTATGATTTAAATACTACGGTCGGTCGGCCGCATTACGTAGAGACAAGTTTATTAACTCGACCAGAAAGAACTTTTTAAGTTATTCAAAAAATGTTTCAAAGATAATTTTATGTCGATAAATAAATATGATTCAGACAAAACGATGATGATGACTCCTCAAGGTCATATAAATTTAATAGTTTCCCCAAAATAGAACAACAACCGTGATGCTAAGAAGATCTACTACTAAGTAAATTATTATAAAACGTGATAGAATGAATAATGAATGAATAGGCCCGAAACTAGAAACTAAACAAGTTTTTATTGCATTAAAGAAATTTATATATTCGTGTCTTGCACATATTTTTATTGATACATTTTTTATTTCCAGTTTTTTTCTAAGCAATTATTCTACTATTTTTGGCTTATTTTATACCAAAAATAAATTTTTGAGAAGTTAGGTCGTTATCCTGAGCAAAGATATGTTGTTCTTTTACAAAACTACCATTTGATGCAAAAAAGTTTTTTCAGTTATAATTTTCAGTAACTTTCAAAATTTCAGTTTTTGCCTGTCTTTTTAAAATAAATATGTTTGTTTCCTCCTCCTGGCAACACTAAAAATTTTTTCCTGGCAACATTGGTAAAAATTCGTTTTTGTTCGTTAAAAAATTAACGTCCTTTTAATTCCCACGTTCTTTTTCCGCTTCCGGTTTGTATAAGTACAAATTAAGCACCTGTTGTTTTATACGAATGGCGTGTGCGTGTTGTGTTGTGTGTGTGTGTGTGATGTGTTCGTTGGTTGGTGTCTTCGCTTACTGGTTGTTGTTGATTCTGGTTCTTTCTGCTGTGGTGGATTTCGAAGGGTTGTGAGAGGGGGTGGTGGGTGGATGGATCGATGGGTGGGGATTTGGTGCGTGCGTGCGGAAGGAGGGAACGAGAAAGAAAAACCAATAAATAGTTGAAGTTTGGGACCGATCGACCGACGACCACACCGATCAAATCCTCTCCCACCTCCTCCAGAATGACGGGGGAGGAAGAAGAATCTTTTTTAATTTTTTTAATATGGTGAATACAGGGTGTGGTAGTTTCCACTGTGGTGAGTTTTTACAAAGTGTGGTGAATTTATCATGTGTGGTGAATAAAATCGAAACTCACCAAAGTGCCGTTATTCGAAATGGTACTGTGTTACCATAAACCAATGTACTGTATACTGTGTATCCGAATGGTGTGTGTCTAGAATAAGTACTTTTTACCTCTGCTAGTATAGCTTTCAACCAACTTGTTGATTACCATTATGTACTGCATTACCAAGGTTGTGGTTTGTGTTTGGATTAAGGATGACAATTGTCTCGTTTAGTGAAAAAAACACTGAGTTGCCATTTCAAAGTCTAAAAAATTATAATCAGAAAAAGGCAAATAAATAATTAATTTAAATATTGTTTTTTGTGAATGAAATGAAATGAATTTTTGAATAATTTGTTTTTATTTCATATTTTATTAAAAATGCTTGCAAAAAAGCTACAAATAGTATTTGAACTATTTTAGCGAAATTCAAAGGATTTAAGAACACACCTCTTTGAAACATCAACTTAATTAGATGGTCCGCTATATATGGTGTACACTTTTTTTATCTGGTATTCAGGATTTTGAGCATAAAACTCTAAAACATTCTGCCGAAACGGGACTTATTTGTCGTTTTAACTTCATTGGGATCTGGTAACATTTATTTTCGTCAACGTACCATCTCTGTAAATAGTAAATTCAAGAACCACATTTTCTATTTATTTTAATCTGGCAATAACAGTATGATATAATACAAATATGGCAGCCTTACAAGATATTTGACAAATAACTGTGTCACTTCACACATGTTGTTTGTTTTTTTTTAAGCAATTTACTTCTCTTACCCTACGTCAGTGGTGAGTTGGGTATTTAAATAAAGCAATACAAATCCAATTATAAATCTATTTTATGTAAACCTGATTATTTTAATTTAAAGCCTTTTCTGACACTGTTTTCCGATAAATAATTCAATCAAACCCATTGTCATTGCCATAAATGAACGGCGTTACTGAAAATATTATTTATATTGCATTTTTTTAATATGGCATCTCTCCCTCTCACTGAATTTGACAATTGACAGTTTTTCTGTTGTATTTTTTTGTTGTTTTTCTATATGAATTTTCTGAATGTTTTTTGACAGTTCGTCTAGAGAAAAAGCGAGCGCGAGTTGTTATTCTTTACGTGTGTTTTTGCGCTAATCGTTAAGTGTTTTTTTTTGTTGTATTATGCTTTATTAGAGGAATTTTGCAGGTGGAAAAAATTAAAGAAACATTGTGTGTGAACAAAAAAAAAACGCAAGCAAGTCAAATTAATTGAAAAGGCAAATAAATTCGTAATAAATTTATTTAATAATTTTTTTTATCAACCAAAAGAACAAGTGCAGCACAAAGATTAAAATTTCAAGATAAAGCCGAGTGTGTGAGTGCATTAAAAATAAATTCAAGAACCACAAACAACACAGCAAGAACCAAATACAAAAAAAAGAAATCTTTAAAAGACGGGGCAAAATATAATAAATGAAAAATCGATTAATAATTTTTTGTTCTTTTTGATTTTTAATAATTTAAAAAGAGTATTTTATTCTGTTCAGTAAAAATTTGTTAATTGCTGGTTTCACAGTGTGCACTTTAAACCAACCCACAACAACGAAAACCTATTGAAATTAATTTTTTTTTTATAAAATTTATTTTTGTATTTTATATTAATTATTAAAATTCTTAAAAATTAGCCATTTAAATTAACTGCTAATTTGTGTATAGTAAAACTCGTTTTTTTTTCGTATTTAATTAACAAAACATTAAAACAAAAACTCCCTTCAATTTCTCAAAAAAAAAAAAATCGGAAAGAAAAAAAATTTATCAAAAACCCCTAAAAAAGAGAAGAGGACCAGCGAAAAAAAAAATTAGACAAAAACAAAACATAATCACAACTACAACTACTAGCAAAGATTTTGAAGTTTACAACAAAAACCAAAAATCATTTGAATTAATAAAAGAGAAGAAAAATAACAGAAAAAAAAACAGCAAACTCAACTCATCGTGCTATAATAGAGCAATTGGGCAACGGAAAGAAAGAGGAAGAAATAAAAAAAAAATTATAATAAAGCAGCAGCAAGCAGTATAATTTAGAGTCAGCAGCTCTACATACAAGACCAGACAAAACACCTCTGTTTTTATTTTATCTGTTGTGTTTTTGTTGTTAGAACTCGTTTGTTCAATAGTGTGTGCGTGTGTGTGTGTTTGCTAGAGTGTTGAAGAACTATTCGCTGCCGAGTTTATTGTTTTTCTTTCTTTTGTTCTTCATACATTTTTAAGCAACAATCATCATTACTTAAGTGGAGGTGAGTTTCAAATTATTTTCCGTATGTATGTATGTTTTGTATTTTGGTTGTCCAGTCCACTGCTGTAAACGGTGTTGCCAAAGTTAGTTTTTTTGTTTCTTAATGAAACAAAACTAACACTATCCTTATTTTATTATTTGGAGCAGAAACTTTAAATATTGCAATATTTATTTTATTTATATTTATTTAAAAATAACAATACATTTACAAGTAATATATTTTTTAGTAACCCTAAGACCAAAGATGCGAAGTATATTTCTCTAAATATACATACATTTCATTTAACTATCATTTGGAATATTATTGTCTTTGTTTATACAACAGTTTAGCTGAACTTTTCTGCAGGCTAACACATAGGCGACACTACAATTTTAAGTTAACCCTAGCAAATCAGTTGCATCCACTATATTTATCAAATGTGCTTCACACAAAAAGCAATATATAAAAAACTAAAGACCCACAGCCAGATATAATTCTAGCAACGTTTTCTGTGTATAAGCGTACGTACTTTTCAGTTCAACTATTATAACAAAATATGGTGGATTATTCTACCTGAATGTCGTATTTTTTATTTAAATTTAAATTTTCTTTTCTTTATCAAATAAAATTATCAATTCTATTTGAAACTTATTTTGAAGTGGGGTCTCTCTTGAGAAAAGTTTGCAAAATTGGCTAATTTTTATTTGTAATACGAATTTTAAAGTTAACATTTTAACCGTTGATTGTTTAAAAATAAACATCATGGCAACACTATTTGATGATTCTCACTTTTTTTATTTTCTCTATTTACACCGGCATTATTGTCAGTTTATATTTTGTTATTGGGTTTGTTATTATTGCTTTTAAGTTCATAGTTGGTTGTTGTTTTTTTTTTTTTTTATTATGCCATACAACTTAGTTTTCATCTATTTTGTTGTATTGTTTTTATTTTTGTATTTAACATGCAGTAGTTTTTTGTTCTTCTTTTGAATGCTTCCAGTTGTACTACTATGTTGTTGTATTTTTATATATCAATCACAGAGTTGTTTCAAGTTTCATTTTTTTTTTGTTGTGACTCAAAAACAAGAACAGTTTTTGTAAAAGTGATGATGATGACCTTTAGGATCACATGTTGTTTAAACAAAGTATTTTTTAATCGACAAACTTATTATACTGGGTTAAATGTGTAAAGAGTGACAATTTTAGAGAGTGTAAATCTAATCTAAAAGCGAGTATAATAAATGGATGGATTCCATCACGCAATAGCATAAAGTTTTACTTGGAGATTGGCGCTTGCTGCTGAAACGAACAGGTATTTTAAACGAATAATTCTTAAAGCTGGGCTTCCTCCTTTTACCCAGGAGAGAACAGCTGTTGCTAAGTAATCTGTTTGGAATTTTCAAGCCGGGGCAGGTATTTTAAACGAATAATTCTTAGAGCTGTGATTCCTCTTTCCACCCAGGAGAGCACAACAACTGTTGCTAAATAATCTGTTTGGAATTTTCAAGCCGGGGCAGGTAATTTAAACCAATAATTCTTAAAGCTGGGCTTCCTCCTTCTACCCAGGACAGCGCAACAACTGTTACTAAGTAATCTGTTTGGTATTTTCAAGCCGGGGCAAGTATTTTAAACGAATAATTCTTAGAGCTGTGCTTCCTCCTTCTACCCAGGAGAGAACAGCAGTTGTTGTTAAGTAATGTATTTGGTATTTTCTAGCCTGATTAATATATTGAAAAACTACAGAAATATTTAAAAAATTAAAACGGTTGTGACTTACACAGGTTAAGGCAAAACGCCTAACCGACCGTTTAGTTTAGATCTCGATGTATATCGTGCATAGATTCTTCTCGATGTTCTTGGAAAAGAATTCCATAAATTTGTTTAAATACACTGCTTACTGCCACATACAAATTAATATAATATTTAGCGTCTATATTCAATATCCATAGCACTATGCTTAAATATTATTACAAATTCCGCTAATTTAACCACACTTTAGTAGACATGCCCACGCCAAAAACACAACCATTAACCACAGCCACAGAAGAAAAGGCATTAATACTACGAAGCTATGTTGAAAATGCGTAGAATTTATTGATGACTAAATGTTAAACCTCAATTCATTGCCTACAAGTACATACAATACTAGTAAATAGTAAATAAAAAACATAAATTGTCTAGTATTTAGAACAACAAATAAAATATCAATCAATTAATTGTGGAATTGTTATGGAAGAGTAGAATCTCAATGATTAAAATTGCTTTTAAAAACCATTAAAATTAATGGAAATGCTAAAGGGGGTGATGGACTTCCCAGAATGCTAGTAAGTGAAGAAGATATTTTCCTTCAAAGAGAAACGAGATATTGCCATGTCTTAGTATTTACAACACCTATCATCTCCTTGATTACAAAAAGACAATAACAAATTGGTTTGACTTGTCATTGCAAAAATTTCATTCATTCGTGGAAAGATTCGTTTTGTTCGTTGGCATGTGATATGAATCATTTGCCATGTTAATGAAATAATAGGCTTTATCCATCTCCCAATATAAAGCAATTATTTGGTGTAAATTCACCCATCAAGTCTAGTATATATAGATACATATAGAAGTATATACAAATCAAATCAAACTAATTTTAAAAACAATTGTAATAAATTCGAGCGATGAATCTACTATCGAAAAAGATAGTAAGTAGTAGGAAGATAGTAATCTAGATATATCGAGGGGTGACAAATAGTCTGTCTTTAATGATAATACCCAAAAACTACTGAAAGCTTATCTTAAATTAATAGAAATAGTTCCTAAACCTATCCGCGTCATCAAATTCAAATGATCCTTACAATTCCAAAGCTTTTACTTGGCTATTTAACTATTATCTTTTCCATTTTATCACATCATATTAAATTATTGTACTGAAAACTAAATTTTTGTTTTTCAAATCATCAGAAATTTTATCTTAATTTTATAAATATTTATCTTATTCATAATCTTACTAAAAAATTTGAATAAAATTTAATTCAAGGAAAAAGTGTGATAAATATTTGATCTATACGATCTACAATATTCACTTCCTTGAATTTATAGAACATTTTATAATACCTATGACTCAAATCTATATTCCAGGCTTTTTCTTTTTGTTTTGATCTCATTGATAGTTAATTTAAAATTTATTAAAATTAAAACAAAAGCAAATCCTTTATCACTGTTTTATTTATAGTCAAACAAAATCATTTTATTTTTATTACAATTTCAATTATTTTTTTTAATTTTTTTTTTGTTCTTAATGACAATTTATCTTCTTTATGTAAAATTTAATTAAGATTTTTTACTTAAAACAAAAATAATAATAATAAATAAATAAATGTATGATTCATACTTTCAAGTAGATGAGTGCATATAATTGCGAAATTTTATTTAAATTATTTAGCAATACTCTCTCGTACATACTCTATCCAGCGGAAAAACTGACAAACTCTGAGTGACAGATTTACAATGTAAACAGTTGTCATTACTGACGAATGGAAGAATTATTTTCCTCCAGATGTGTAAGATTGTGTAAAAAGCAATCATTAAATTAAAGTGTGAATCAGTATTAAACAACTGAATATACAGAATATAATTTTCTATTCGAGATTAGCATTCTTTTTTGATCATTTTTAAATATAAAGTGCAGTATTTTTGTGTAAAAGAGGCGTGTACAGTTAGTATAGGATCCCTTTAGGTGCAATTGAATCATTTTGTTTGATGAATTCTTACCAGGGTAATGCTGTTATGACTCACTCATTGTAATCCTTTTGTTACAATATGATGGAGACATATGGTGTTTTCTTTTCTACCAAAAAATGTGCATTTTATTAACGCAAAATACAATTTTGCGTTATTTCTTAAAAATGTTTCGCCCTCTAAAAGGGTGGTATGTTTTATTCTAAATAATTCACACTTGCCAATGGTGGAGGGCATTGCATTTTATGCCCTGTATAAATCGAGAGTGCTGATAACGCCCTGTGAAGCAGAAGACTTTTGTTTATTTATAGGGCTACCAGATGAAATTTAAAAAAGTCGCCTGGTATTGTTTGTTCAGTAACCTTAAGAAAACATTACATTATTAAAGCTACACATGGTGTTTTCTTTTCTACCTAAAAAATGTGCATTTTATTAACGCAAAATGCAATTTAGGGTTTGTTTTTTAAAAATGTTTCGCCCTCTAAAAGGGTGGTATGTTTTATTCTAAATAATTCACACTTGCCAATGGTGGAAGGCATTGCATTTTATGCCCTGTATAAATCGAGAATGCTGATAAAGCCCTGTAATGATGACTTTATTAATTTATAGGGCTACCAGATGAAATTTAAAAAAGTTGCCTGGTCTTGTTATCCAATTTGAAGTTAATTTTTTTTATTGTTATGTTCAGTAAGTTTAAGGAAACATTACATTATTAAAGCTACATGGTCTGTAATATAAAAAATTGCATTCAATGTTAGAACAGTTTAAAAATATTTTTTTTCTTTTTTGTTATAAAAAGCTCTCAAAAAATAAAGTTCAAAAATTAGCGATCTGGGAACACATTTTTCATATTTACATTAATTATTGAAAACAAATCAAAAAATACAACGTATTTATAGATCTAAAATCTATTTTTTGAAAAAATCTGGATATGCGAATCTATTTTATTTGCGAAAATTGAAATAAATCAGTTATTAGATTCATCTTGGTCATTTGATGAAGAAGAATTACTGAATTTATTTCAACAAACATAGTCAACAGCAGCCATGGTAAACACAGGGCATAACCTTTTTTAAATATTTGTGTTATGGTTGGTCAACAATTTTTTAATGCACCTTGTAAGAGGGTGACATTTTCTTTGTAGAAAAGAAAACACCAATAGTAACTAACTCCTCTTCTACTAGTCGCTAGTGTGCAAATAATGCCTTCTTGCTCTTTAATCGTTAGCAGTACTGAAACGGCTCAACGGCTTTCAACATAGGGGTTCTGTTTCGTTATCGTAATTGGCCCACTTTTATTCATGTCACTCTATACGCTTCAAAGATATGTGGAACATGATTTTGGTTACATTTTTTTTCTTTTGCCTTTAATTGCTTTCAATGTAATATACATACTTAAAGGCTTATTAAGCTAAACCGGAACATTCATTTCCATATAAATTTCTTTTTACTATACCTTATGTAACTCCTGAAACTTTAAACTTCGTAAAGTAAAAATTGAATTAAAATTCTTTTTTGTTTCTCTCTTTGTCAAGACTTCTTGTTGTAGGGTACCATAATGTGTAATACGCCTTTTCTGTATTAAGCCATTAATAAATTTTTTTTTGGGATGGGGGCTTAAACCTCTCTTTTCTACAAAATCCATTACGCACACATTACGAAATATTGGCTACTCTGTGTTTCTATTTATCGTGTTGTTTTTGAACTTTACTAGAGCGATGAGTTGTTTTTGTTCTTTGTCTTTTTATATTAATTTTTTCTCCCCATTCTCCTTTTTGTTTGCTTTTGTTTTTATAGAGTTTTGCATTTAATAGTTTTGCAAATTCTCATTTATTTAAAATTTATTCTTTTTTTATATTATTTTTGTTGTTGTTGTTCTTTATTTTTTTTTTTATTATCTTAAAATGATTAAGCAAACATTTGTTTTTATATTCAGTAGTGTTTTGTTATTTTATTGTGTTTCATAAGAGAGTGGTGAGTGAATAAGATGGAGCAAATAAAATATTAAATTGTGGTAGTGTTCAGTGTTGCCCTGTTAATTTAAAATGGAATAAAATGGACTTTGGTGGATTGCAAATTGTGTGATATTATATTGGACGTACAATTCACAAGCTGGAACTCTAATTTTACACCGTATTTCGCCAATTGTTAATACAAGCGGTATCCAACTATTCAATTGTGTCTGGTTTACCTGAAGCAATATAATTGGATCATTACTCCTCCATCAAAAGCTTTTTTGAGAAAACTAATAATAGCAGTTAAAGTCGCCATAGTCTAGTAGGTAGTGTGTTGGCTTGTTAGGCGTTAGGCCTCGGTTCAATCCCCAGGTCAGAGATCAAAACGAAATATGAAAAAATATTTTTTTGGCGACTTCCTCTCAGCAGATTTCTGAAAGAAAAACTCTGAGAGTAAATAAAATTGCTATGAAAAGTTTTTCAAAAATATGTCGTTCGACGTAGATAGGTTACGCTACTCATGTACATTTAAAACAGAGATCAGCAATGAATCGTTTTTCCGCTACTCATAAGTACTCATGCAATTTTGAGTATGTCTGAATCAACAGAATTGAAAAAGTTTTTCAAAAATATGTCATTCGGCGTAGGTAGTTTCCGCCACTCATGTACCTATAAAACAAAGATCAGCAATGAATCGTTTTCCCCTACTCGTAAGCACTCATGCAATTTTGAGTATGAGTGATTGAACAGAATTGAAAAATTTTTTCAAAAATATGTCATTCGGCGTATGTAGGTTCCGCCACTTATGTACAGATAAAACAGAGACCAGCAATGAATCGTTTTTCCGCTACTCATGCAATTTGGAGTATCAAGTGAATCAACAGAATTGAAATTCAACTACTCTAATTCATTCGTACTCGCTGCAACATTGATTTATAAGTATAAGTAGCAATGAGTATAAGTACAACGGTGACATCAAACTCACAGCAGTGGAAATATGTTTGATTCATACTCCTATTCAGTCTGATTCATAGATTTAGAAAAATACTTATAATGCTTATAAATGATTCGAGTGATTCGAATCATTCATAAAAATTTACAGCCTTTGTTGTTGTTGCATATACAAACAAAGAAGAAAGGAAAAACAAAGACAACAAGCAAAGCGTACACACAATCTTCTTGTGAGTATTGCAGTGTCCGTACGCGAATCTTATTTATTTTGTGCTTCGTGTAAATGTTAAGTAGAGACGAGTCGACATCATGCGTATTGTTAAGTATGAATACGGCGAGTACTTTCAGTACTTTGAGTATGAGTTGTATGAGTATCATATTAAAATATGTATGAATGCGTATAAGTATCAGAAATTATAAGTATGATTTGAAGCTACTCATCGTTTTGAAGACTCATTGCTGATCTCTGATATAAAATTAACACACACTACTGCGCAAGAATGACACGCAAAATCGTGAAGCGTTCCACATTTTTTTTTTTTTTTGGAGATCGCCGTGGTCTACTATGTAGTGTGCTGGCTTATTAAACGTAAAGCCAGGGTTCGAGTCCCAGGCCAGACATCAAAATAAAATACAAAATGTATTTTTTCGCCGATTTCTTCTCAGCTGATTTCTGGTAAAAACTCTGAGAGAAAAAATAAAATTGCCATGAAAAGTTTCTCAAAAATCTGTCGTTCGGAGTCGACTTTAAACTGTAGGTCCCGCCACTTATGTATAAAATTAACACACACAACATAAGTAGTGTGAGAAACTAGGTTAATAATCCTGACTGAAGGGTTGTAATGACCAAAATTATGTATGTATGTACATGAGTGATGTGAAAAACTGGACCATAATCCTGCATGAAGGGTTGTAGTGGCCAATTATATAACGACGCTTTCATTCTATAACGTTCCAAGTGTACTTAGAACGTTTTAATTGTTCTTACATTTTAAAATTCTACGTTCTCTAACTAAAATACTTTCAAAATTTGGTTAAGATGCGCCGATCCGTTCCGAAGTTATAGGGAAGAATCTACTTAGAATACATATATAGTCGTATGGCGCCTGATAACTTTGAGAGCTCATAACTCAAAACACAGTTTTTCGACTTAGAATGTTATAGAATGGGCACGTCGATATAATAGCTGCACGAATTGTTATACGGTATGTGCTTTTGAAATCACATTAAAAGTTAATACTTTTCCGGGAAGGGTTTCTCAGCAAAAAAAAAAATAATTAATGGCAACACTGCCTTTGTGATCCATCTATTCCATTTATCGTGGTATCACATTTTACAATCGTTGTTAAATAGTCGTAGTAAAATACATACATTCTAGTATAGATTTCCATTCCTTCTTTCATTTTTTTTTCGTTCTTCTTTTGTTTCTATTTTTTTCTTCTTTTATTTCCCATTTTTATTAATATTAATTTATTCATTCAAATGATATTTGTTGTTGTTGTTGTTGTTTTACTATTTTATTATTGTTGTTGTTGTTATTATTTATTTATTCACTCACTGTATGTGCTTCTACGTTTTTTCAATTGGAATTTCTTCGTTTTGGCGTTTAAATTTAAAGAGAAAAACAAAAGACAAAAAAAAATTCTATTAAAAATTTGTTTTTATTTTCTAGTGCCATTTACTTCAAGAAGGTCTACCCATTATCGCATCGTATTAAATTTGTCGTCATATTATTGTTGCTATAAATAATAGTAAAAAGTTCTTTTTTTTTTTGTTGTTTCTTTATGTCACATTAAATTTATCATTACTTATGCTATCGTATCGCATATTGTTGTTCTGTTTGTTTATTTGTGTTGATGTTTTCACGTGACCTGTACACACACTTCAAAAATTATTTCCGACAGCCAATTTTGTCTCGTAAGTGTTTTGACCGTTACTTTTTAGTTTTTTTTTTTCTGCTTGTCTTTTAAATTTAAGTTCAAGGCTGGTGAATAACTTTAAAATGTCGATTATTTATCGGATTCATGGGGTGTAAATATAATTGATATGGAAGCACTTAGAAAGTTAAAAGGATAATCTAAAGGGTGATTTTTTTAAAGCTATTGAAAAATTTTTCAACAAAAAAATCCATAAAATTCAGAAAAATGCTAGAAATCTTTATTTGAACCGATAGGACGGTCCATATAATTTAAGATTATTTCATGGAAATGTTGACCGCAACTGCTTTTTAAATGGTCCATCTGGTTAGTCTAATTTTGGCATACTCTTTCCAACATTTCGGCCGGTTTCTCACGAATAAATGCTTCAATGTTGTTTTCCAATGCGTAATTGAAGCGGGCTTGACTGTATAGACATGAGCTTTAACATAGCCCCACAAAAAATAGCCCAAAACGTGTTAAATCGCACGATCTAGGCGGCCAATTGACCGGTTCCGAACGTGAAATAAAATGTTCACCGAACTCGCCTCTCAATAGTCCCTTGTTACGCGTGGTGTGTGACATGTGGCACCGTCTTGTTGAAACCACATGTCATACAAGTCAAGCTCATGCGTTTTGGGTAAAAAAAATTTGGTTATCATCTCACGGTAGCACTCACCATTCACAGTTACGTTACGATTTGCAGCATCTTTGAAGAAGTACGGTCCAATGATGCCACCAGCCCACAGACCGCACCAAACTGTGACTTTTTCTGGATGCATTAGTAAATTTTGCAATGCATCTGGCTAATCTTCACTCCGTGGTCTAGTAGTTTATGTGCTGGCTTATTAGAAGCCAGGGTTCGAGCCCCAGGCTAGACATTCATATAAAATAGAAAAAATATTTTTTCGGCGATTTGTTCTCAGCAGGTTTCTGGCAAACATTCTGAGCGTCAAAATAAAATTGCCCTGCAAAGTTTCTCAAAAAAAAAAAAATCTGTCATTCGGAGTCGACTTTAAAACGGTAGGTCCCGCCACTTATGTATAAAATTAACATACACAACATAAGTAGTGTGAGAAACTGCAGGCTTCTTGGAGACGATTGCTGTAGACTGTCTAATGGTGAAGGTCTAACACTGGCCATTTTATAGTCATCTAGCAGCAACCCGTTTGCTTGCCGTTCGCATCTTCCCACTTTTCCTAAAAACCTGTACAATAAACTGCATGAGTAGGGGCCATCCCCTGAGCGCGGGTTTTATAAAAAAAAAAAAATGCTGCTTATTTACGTATCTATTGAGCCAAAAATGAGTTTCGTCGCTGAACACAATTTTTCGATAATGAAGTGAATCTTCAGTCAACTTTCCAAAAGCCCATTCACCAAAAATTCTGCGTTACGGTAGGTCGTTCGGCTTCAATTTTTTTTACCAGCTGTATTTTAAAAGGTTTCACAGCTTCGAAAGGCTTCCACAAAATTTTCCACGGTGTTGTGAGTAACAGAGGCCCAATTGCTACGAACGGCGATGAATCGATAATTCATGGTCATCATTGACACTGGCCGACACAGCTGCGATATTTTCTTCAGTTCGCACTGTACGTAAGCGTGTTGGTGGTTTAATGTCCAACAATGTAAATTTGGTGCGTAATTTAGTTACAATAGCCCGAATAGTTGCTTCAGTAGGTCAATTAAACTGACCATAAAATAGAAGAAAAAGCGCGCTATGAACTTTCTTAATAGAGCACGCATTTTGATAAATTCAATGCTTTGCAAACGTTGTTCGTTTGCGTTACAAAAAAAAATCAAAGGAGGAGTGTACATATTACCCCCACACAGTTTTTTCGAATTGATGGTATTAAAAGTCTGTGTTTAGAATGTTAGAAATAGGAACTGTTACTGAACAATTTTGTGGTTGGTTTGCTAGGCGTTGTGTAAAGTTCGTAGAAAAGGATAGCATCGGTTAAGACCAAAAATATAAGCCCTAAAAATTTTGTTATTATCATTTGGTCTGTATTTGGACCGGCTAAAAGAGATAGTAAGAGATAGGTCTAGTATGTATTGTGTTGGCTTATTAGACGTCAAAGCCAGGATTCGAGTCCCAGGCCAGATATCAAAACAAAATACAAAAAAAAGTATTTTTTCGGCGATTTCCTCTCACCAGATTTCTGGCAAAAACTCTGAGTGTCAAAATAAAATTAACATAAAAAGCTTTTCAAAAATCAGTCGTTCGGAATCGACTTTAAACTGGTCCCGCCACTTATGTATAAAATTAACCTACATAACATAAGTGGTGTGAAAAACTAGGTCAATAATCCTGACTGATGGGTTCTAATGACCAATTATGCATGTAAAAGAGATATTTGCCTACAAATTACCAGATTTTTCGCCTTGAAAACTTCTTAAGCATCCATTTAATGTTTCTGTTCCGGCATCAGTTTAAAATTTGCTTTCCCTAGAATGCAATTTCTTGGATAAATTCATTTACTTTCACTAAAACTGTTTAACACGTTGACTGCCGCGGCAATTTTCAGTAAATGGGCCAAAAAAAAGACAATTTGATTTTTTCGTACTACAGAGTACGAGATAACTCGTAGTTTGGCTAGCTAGAAGGGAAATCAATCTACGAGTTATCTCGTAGTTGACAATCAACGTGTTAATATGAATTTTATTTTATTCAAAAATAATGAATTTACTTTTACTACACCCTACTCATATAAAAGACAACTTGAATTTTTTTTTATTACTCAGTACGAGATAACTCGTAGTTTGACAACATAGAAAGGAAAGCAATCTACGAGTTATCTCGTAGTTGATAGTCAAAATAATGAATTTATTTTTACTACACCCTACTCATGTATTATCTATCCAATAACGCATTTATGCATTTCATATGAGTAATATTTTTTCCTTTTGTTTTTTTCTAATAAAATGTTTGTTCTCAAGTGTATGTACATAGACAGACATTAAATCAAGTATCAATAAGTCCAAATGTTTTTTGTAATTCATACAATTACTCATGAATTGAAAATAAATCAGTATATGTACATACGTATGCACATACACATAATTGTTTAACGCTTTTTAAATAGATACTCATAGTAATCTCAATCACTATTTAAAATGATGTGTCATGCATAGTATTTTATATTTACTTATCTAACGATTTTAAAATACATACGTATGTACGTAATAGAGTTCTCCGTTTTGTATAAATATTTTCTAGCTGGATTTATTAACATTCATTTCATATCAATTGAATTTCGATTTTAATTTAATTGTAGACAACAGAAACTGAAACACACCTAAGAAATGTTTAAGCATTCTATTCTATTTAAATTATAAACAAATCAATTTCAATGGAAACGAAACTGTCTAACAATTTAAATAATAAGAATAAACATACAGGGCAACCAAAAAAAATATACAAAATTTATAGACTCATTCTTGTCTGGTCGTATATTCGTCCCACGCATTCTCTTTAAATTCTCTTTAGAACATCCTTTCTAAAATTATTCCTCCAAAAAAAAAAATTAATGCAAGTATTATTCATAAAACATAATGGAACAACTTTACAGATAAGTTTGCATATTTTTTCCATAATTCTGGATGTTTTATTGGTATTCCATACAAACTGTACAGTTGGGTTAGGTTAGGTTATGTTCAGCACATTACAACCCATTTTAACAAGTTCACAAGGAGGTCTTATGGTCTAGTTTGATAATCTGATCTATCTATTCTTGTAATCTAGTCTCATGTATATTTTTCTTCACAGCCAACCTGGCAATTCCTATTAGTTTCAACAGTGGCTCTTGCTATATGAGGCAGCTGAGTTCTTGAAAATTGCTATTCTAATTGTTAAAAGTCCATTGTTCCGGCTTCCAACAGTCCCGAATGTCCGATAGTCCAACATCGCTCCGAAAAATTTTAAAAATTTTGGTTTTCACCAAAATTGTATCTTTAAAGCAAATAAAAACGCTCGAGAGCTATTCGGAAATTTTCAGGGTAGTTCGTGATCATCCGGAAGCGCTTGGTATTGTTCGGAAATAAATAGCGGCCGGCTAGTCTCAGCTGTCACAACAAATTCAGTGCAGTTCAGCTACGTTAATCAATCACGCAGTAAACGTAACTTTTGAAACTTTTAATAAAAAAGTGATTTGCGTTTTAACTGTACAGTGACCATGCTTGTATTTGCATACTGTATTTGTTATTATAATTACCGCCCGATAAACCGGAACTTTCGGTTCCAAACGTGCCTGATTATCGAACTTTTACTGTACCTCATTCATACGGCTGCTAAAATAATAGGTAGCTTATACGCTTACACATACAGATAATCTCTAATCCAGTAATGACACTTGTAAGGAGCCTAATTGAAAACTATAGTAAGCTCTAGTTCTTTCCTTATTCTTCCTCTGGGACTGAAAATTCCAGATTCCTTGTTCCATTTGTTTTAGTACCTACTTAGCTATAAAATTCTGTTTCGGCTCAGTGAATTTAATGCATGCTCTTGAATATGAAACTGTTCTTAAAATGCACTATTGATAGTGCCTTCATCAGAAAGCATCAACGGTGCATAACTTTAAGATAAAACTCCTCTCTTATTGTACAAGCTACACCACGCGAATTGGATAAAATATTGTGCAAAAGCTTAAGATACTTATCTCTTGAATTCTGAAAGGTCTCTGTAGAAACTTTAAATCCAATTATGGTAAGTTTATGTTTCAGGAAGTGTGCTGTCCCAACAGGAAGTAGAGTTTTACTCGGATTTTGTTGAAATCATCCTACAGAAAAAGAATAGGAAAAGGGAAAGAACTAAGGATAAAGAGAATAGATCATACGATACCAAAAAACCCAAGAAAGAAGGAATCTGCTACGAAAAAATTAATGAACACCTCACAGCCAGCTTAATGTTATCGTAAACCCCAAGTGACCGAGAAATCGGCTCTCGGCAGAGAGTTTAAAACATCGAAGAATCAGCTGGCAAGGGTTTTCAACCTCATCCCGCCAAATAAATTTTTTTTTTGAAAATGCTTTAAGAAAAACCTACTGAATATTTTCTCAAATTCCTTTTTTATTTGAAAGTACAATCCTTCCGGTTAATAATGGAAAATAATTTCATTCAATGGCTGCCTCGGCTGGCCATGCAGTAGCCTACACGATCGGTCCAATTTTTAAGCAATTTTTTAGTCTTGTTGAAACCAAATGTTGCCAATATCCTCCTCTTCAATTTTTGTGAACAAAAATTCGTTCAACATGGCCCGAAAAAGATCGTCATTGACTGTAACGGCCACTCCTTGCTCATTTTCGAAGAAAAATGGCCCAATTATGCCTCTGGACCAAAATCCGCACCAAACAGTGATTCGTTTTGCGTACGGATTTTCTGTGCCCCAAATGCGACAATTTTGCTTGTTTACATACCCGCCAAGATCAAAATGAGCTTCATCTGAAAGATGATTTTTTTTTTTTGCCAAAATCGACATCTTCTGTAAGTCGATCGCAGGCCCACTTAGCGAAACGAAATACGTATACACAATCATATTCGTTCAGCAGAAGGATAGAACTAATTATCTGTCCAATCAGAGATGAGCTAAGTGTTACCATTCACGAAATAAGCACTAGTTGAAAAAAAAACGTTAGACAACGGACCCAATATAAAATGGACAGAATAGGTGCAGTATAGTTCCCATTTCCTTTCCATCGCAGCATACCATTTCAGATCTTTGGCAGTCAGCTATTTTCGCAATGCTATGCTTAGGAAACCTAGTCCGCTAGATTTATTCCAAACCAACAGAATAATAGTCACCACTCTTCTGTCAGAGATTCAATAGTTTCGGCATGTGAATAATTTTTGCTGATATGATGTGCTCTCCCAAGTTTGTTATGATTAGCCTGGTACCATTTATTAATCCGTATTACTACACTTCATAAAACAAACAATGCCATGACAATAACGACATTACCAAAATGGCTTTTACAGCTTTATATACTATTATGTGGAATAGCATTACAATTAAGCGATCTTGTTTACCGCACTTGATCTATCAACGACTACGAAGTATTGCCAAAACAGCTTTTTACAACTTAATATGCATATTATATATAATTGACTTAGTATTAAACTGCAAATAGCGGTAATATAGCGGTATTGCCAGCATGGATTTCAATACATACTACATTATGTAGAACTGCATTACTATTAAGCGACCCTGTATTACCACCCTAAAACAAAAACATATAATCATAATGACAACAGTATTATTCTGCAGTTCTATATAAAATATAATTTTTTATCAATGAACATATTAATTTTTCAATTTCTAATTATTTTTTGCTATTAGTGTTAGATATAAGCTTTCAATTGAGATATCATTCATTAAATTTGATGCGGTGGTATGGGAGATATTTGCAACCGACAAAAAAAAGTGCTTTAGAAATTTTATATATGATGATAACTTGTGGTACTTTTTCCTCTTCGAAAAGTACGTTTACGTACCTATTGTTGATTTCGAATTTTATTTTAAAAACTTCTTAAAATTTATATTATCTTTATTGTTTCTATTAAATATATCAAAATATTTGTATTTCATTTAAAATACATAAAAAAAATGAAGAGAATAACATAAAATAAAACAAAACAGAAGAAATATTTTTAATTTTTAATTTGTATTATAACAATAATAATAATGTACGGACGTACGTATTTAAGTATCATTTACGTAGGTTTCTTTATCAGTATCAGTCCAGAATATTAACTTTATAGATGTTGTATGTTTAAAATATTTATTTTATTTTAATGCTGCTGTTTGTTGTTGCTGGTTATAATTATTATTTTTGTGCTTGTTTTTATTTATTTTAGTCATGATATCAAATTTTATTAACTAAATAAGGTGCAGACAACTTTAAAGTTGATTTGGTTTTCAAAAACTAAAACTTGACATTTTTGTTCTCATTTTCGTTGATTGTGAGAATTTAATTGAAAATTCTATCGCTGGTTCAATTTAATTAATATAATTAATAGAGATTTGCAAATTTCAATAACAAATCATATAAAATGAATTGAAGTTGGCAATCAAAATTTATGTTGAGGTTTGAAAATATTTGTTTAATAGTGGTCTACTTACAAAATATTACAGGGATTAACGAGTGGCACCATAGTCTAGTAGACAGTGTGTTGGCTTATTAGACGTTAAGCCAGGGTTTGAGCCCCAGGCCAGACATCAAAAACAAAATACAAAAAGTATATCTTCTGCGATTTCCTCTCAGCAGATTTCTGGCAAAAACTCTGCCATGGAAAGTATTTTAAAAGTTTCGTTTGGAGTCGACTGTAAACTGTAGGTCCCGCCACTTGTGTATAAAATTAACACACACAACATAAGTGGTGTGAGAAACTAGGTTAATAATCCAGACTGAAGGATTGTAATGGCCAATTATGTATGTTTTCAAGACAATTTTATTTACTCCAAAACAGTAGGTCCCGCCACTCATGTATAAAAGTTCGCGGCCACAACTTAAGTGGTGTGAGAAGCTAGGGTTGCAATGACCAAACATATATGTATGTATACTAAGGAGCAACGTAGAATTCAAAACAGCATAGAAAAAACACCTTAATATAGTTTATAATGAATAAACCTGTCTGGCTAGCCGTTTCCGCAGTTTTCCATCTGGCATTGGCGGAATACATTCCTACATTGTCTATTATAAGGTTGCAGGTCTTTAAAAGTGCTTGCAAAAGTAAAGAATTCTTTGGAGTGTTCGCTGGTTAAGCTACTACTGCTCTACAGCTACCTAGAATATCGTTATGTCCTGACACGCACATTGGTTACTAATCTCATACAATTCCACTCATCTCATTAAGATATCTGTAACCAGTATGTACACATTTTTTATGTGTAAATTACAGTATCAGTGCTTTAAGGTTCAATTAGTCGTGACTTAACCATAACCATATAAATCAGCTGTTTTAACCAACTTTATGGACATCAATGTTTTCGATTATAGGTGACTTACCATAATTGCCATAGTCATAACGATAACCATATGTACCAATTGAATTTTGGTTTTTTGTCATAACCATAAGCAGCTGTTTGCTGAATTTACTTACATGTATACACATTTTTTTTTTTGTTTACTTTTGTACTTTTGAAAAATACATACTGTGTCGGACTAAAACTAAATCACGGACTATTACCTCTTAACTAAAACCACAATAAAATTTCAAAAATCACTTTTTTCATTTTTCCTTTTATAATTTTCGATGGAATATGTGTTAGGAATTATAAAATAGAATGAACATTCATTTTTTTCTAATAAAAAATAAAAAAATCACAAAAAGTTTTACATTACCCTTAAAAGTGCAGCGACAAAACTAAAGCACATAACATAGAATATATACTCTTTCATTAAATTACAGAAAAATGCGAAGAGAAAATATTATTACATAACGAAAAACTTTCTCTTAAAGACATTCTAAGAGTTATTACAAAAGAATAACACGTGTTTTACTATCACTTTTGATCTTTACCATTCTCAGTGCATTTTTTGCGATTGAAAGTACAAAATAGCTCGTAATAAATATTCAGTGCATTTAAAAGAAAAAATAATTGAAGATTTTAATAAAGGAGAATCTGTAACAAAAATTGCAAAGAAATTTAATATTCATCAAAGCGTAATTTCCCGAATTATAAGCCGCTTTAAATCAACAGGTTCACTGGTTACCATACATAATGGTGGTCGACCACGGAAAACCACTAAAAGGGAAGACCAGGCCATAATTCGAATTTTAAAAAAGGATCCCTTTACATCTGCAAGGTCCATTGCAAACCAACTGGCATTAAATATTACTCCTAGAACCATTCAAAGAAGAGCGGTAGAAGGTGGCTTAAAATCGTATAGGACTGTAAAAAAACCATTTATTTCCACAAAAAATAGACAGGCTAGAATTAATTTTGCGAAGGAACTTTTAAACTGGAATGTAACAGAATGGAAGACAGTACTGTTCTCCGATGAATCCAAGTTTAACTTGAAGAGTTCTGATGGATATCAGTTAGTACGGAGACCAGCAGGGCAACGACTTAATCCACTGTATACTAAAGGAACTGTAAAACACGGTGGAGGTAATATAATGGTCTGGGAATGTTTCTCTGGTCAAGGTATTGGACCCATTCACAAAATAAATGGGATAATGGACCGTTTCATGTATAAAGACATACTGGAGAATGTAATGCAGCCATATGCGGTGGAGGAAATGCCACTTAATTGGAGGTTTCAGCAAGACAACGACCCCAAACACACTGCAAAATGTGTGAAAGAGTGGTTTGTTGCAAATGAAATCAATGTCTTGAAGTTGCCAGCGCAATCGCCAGATCTCAACCCGATAGAAAACCTATGGGAAATTGTAGATCGGAAAATATTACGCGATAATTGCAAGAATTTGGAAGACCTTTTCCGCCAAGTGGAAATAGCCTGGAATAGTATTCCTGGGGAGGTTATATCGAATCTAATTGAGTCCATGCCTCGTAGATGTAAAGAAGACTTAAAAAATAAAGACTATGCCACAAAATATTTTTAGTTTTAGTTAATATTTATAAAATGTGCTTTAGTTTTGTCGCGCCCAAAAACGTCTGTTGAAAATGTGATATGAATTTTTTTTGTTATAGTTAATGAAGTTATTTATTTTTTGTTTCTTTTTAATAAACTAAGATGTTACCTTAATAAAAAAGTTGAAAAAATATAAATACAACTTGAATACTATTTTTATTGAAGTGTTTTGCATTAAGTATTATCCCGTTTTGTCCGACACTGTATGTGCAATTAACGTAAACAACTGTTTATGGCCATGACAACATTGACTGCTGCTAATAGAAATTTACGGTTTTGGATTATGTTACGACTACAGCGTTATGGTAAAGTCACGACTAATTGAACCTTTAATAGCTGTCTTACTTGTAATATTCTCGACACAGACTGTATTACCATCACTTCCGCCTGTAAGACGTTGCAGTAATGCAATTTACGTGGTACTTTATAAAAAATAAAATTTCTTAAATCTTTTTACTATCTCAATAGAATGAAAGGTTTTTTTTCGTTTTAAAAATAACATTTATTACAAATAAGTTTTAAATGTAAATATTTAATAAAAATACATCTTGATGTAATTCAATAATTCTAACAAATTTTGCCTCATTCATTGCAAATAAAACCACAAGATCTTTAATAAAAATGATGATCGTCTCTAAATTTAAATTATAGTTTCATATCTTCTTCTTCTTCTGTTATCATAACAATAAAATATGAAATATATTTTTATAAATTGAGATTATGTATTACGGAATTTAATTTAAAAATGATCTTTAAAATACCACACGCACACACATCATATCCTACCCTAACAACCGCTAAACTTATCTAGTAAGGTTAGATTTTTAGAATTTTCGAAGGTTAAAAAAAACTCTGAAAACTTGTAAAAGAAATTTAAGGCGATAAATAGGTGCTTAGTATAAGTTTTAAAGGATATTGAATGTAACTGTTGCTTAATGCCACGCCATAGAAGGTCCATCCGTGAGCTTCAATTTTGGCATACGGTAAGACCCCGCTTAATGCTCTTTCAGTATTACGCGGTTGCAAATAAAACGTTCGTGCACTAACTAGAAGCGGTGCACTATATAGTGACGGTGTATACTATGTATCTTTTTCCACGCTCTTTTGTTAGTCTGTCCATAAAAAAGATTCTAACTGTATTTCCCGAAGTCGCAATCACAGTAAGAACGTATTTTTCCTGCGTCACAGTTGATTTATTAGTTACCATCAACGTTACTAAGTGTATACATATGTACGTGTTAAGTTGCCTCGTTTAACAATGTTTCGCTTGGCGCTGAAACTTATTGAAACGTCTTACTGTACATAATTATAGTATGTCACCAATTTTAGCTGTAATGCAGCCTTCAAGGACATGTTAACTAAGTCCAATTTTTCCATTTGTGACATACAAAAATAGTAAACATTTCACAACACTTTGCTCCATTGACTGTAATGGATTAGCAGCTTTTGAACAGCCTATGGATACTCTTCACATCAAAATTTGTAAATCCTGTTTGTTAATGTACCCATTAAGCCGAAAATAAGCTTCGTAGCTGAAAATAAATTTCCGCTATAATCACTTCCATACACTTTATGAATTTTATTGATAAATTTCAATGGTTTTGTGACGTTGTTCACTTTTTATGCTATTTATTGTAAAATCGTAAACGTTACTGAACATTTTTAGCATTGCCACATGTCACGAAATTTTTTATGTACTGAAAAAATGTATACACTGAAAATCCAAAGGCAAATACGACTACCAGTTGTTCGAAAATATATTTTTTTTGTGTTTTAAGTTCCTAGTTTGAATGAAATCCCTTTGGGTCAAGTCGGTCTGCTTGTAAAGGGGCACTAATCATACATATTTGTTACTTCGTAGATCTAAAAGTTATAGCAGATAAAGCACAAACAGATCCCTGTACTATTTAATTTTTCGGAATAGCATGTCGAACATTGATTGTCGTCTGTGCTATTTAATATATCAACCTTTGATGCCAATTTAGCGATCTTCTTGCAAAAAGGGGCACTAATCATACATAGTTTGTTTAATAGTAGATCTACACAGTTATGACAGATTAAAGCACAAACAAGCAATCCCTGCCGTGTTATCCTGTACTATTTAATTTTCCGGAATAGCTTGTCGAATATTGATTGTCGTCTGTGCTATTTAATAGCAAACGTATCATACTATGTAGGTGTTCCAAAGGGGCCCTAATCATATATGTTTTTGTTACTCTGTAGATCTAAAAGTTATGACAGATAAAGCACAAGCAGATCCCTGCCGTGTTATCCTAGTATTGCTATTTAATTTTCCGGAATAGCATATCGAATATTGGTTGTTGTCTTTGCTATTTAATATCGAACGTATCATACCTATGTAGGTGTTAGAATGCTATTCATTATTTAATGTATTATAAATGTAAATGTACTACAATTAAAACGTTATTTATTTATTATATCTTTTCCATGAGTGTACTCTGGCTAGTGTATAACTATGATATTGAATTACAGTTTGTCATTGAGTAGTAAAGAATAATAAAATAAATATTGTATTATGAATGTAAAGAATTATGAATTAAAATTATTATCTTTCTTATACTATACGTATGTATATAAAGCTACAAATACTTGAGATTCATTTACAATCGTAGATACCTACCATATTGTATTATAACACAACTAAACTACACACTCATCTACTCTACTCGTCTAATCTATACTGGTAACAGGCAATTATTTAATTGTTTATTATGCACCATAGGTTGAGTATTAGAAAAATAACTACAATAATAATAAAATAGTAAGAAGAAAAATAAAGAATATAAAATAATAATAGTGTTATACAAATACACATTCTATCCTCTCTATTGTACTTGAAATATAAAATTTTATTTTTATTTGATTTGATTTGATATTTCAATTGTAATTCAAGATAAAATTAAACATCTATCTCTCCATCTGCATATACATACATACATACTACAGATCAAAGTTTTCCTTTCACATTTTACACGTTTTTTCTAAGATTCAAATCAAAAGGAAGAGGAAATGAATGGAAATTATTATGGCGTTATACGATTAACGTTCTGTATAATACGACGAGTACAATTGTCATTGCTATTAATATTTAAATATTGTTTTCGTTTATGGCATAAAAAATTAATTCAAAAAATACAATTTTTTTATTTAATATGCATACATACGCATAAAAAACTATTTTGCAATTTAACGTTCAAATTCCGCTCATCTTTTATAAATTTTTTTTTAATGCAATTTTTTCTGTTGCTCTTTATTCCATAAATTTTTAATAAAAATAAACTTGAGCTTATAATCTATAACATACTATAGGCGTTTATTGTATTATTCTATTGAACATTGACCCAATTAATGTAATTTATTATACAAACTCTTAACAAAAGATTTCATTTTTAACCTACTTATGGTGTTTTCTTTTCTACAAAGAAAATGTCACCCTCTTACAATGTGCATTATAAAAATTTTTGACCAACCCTGTTGTAATGTCATTTTTTATTTGAGAAGAATATAACACAAATATTTAAAAAAGGTTATGCCCTGTGTTTACCACGGCGGCTGTTGACTATGTATGTTGAAATAAATTCAGTAATTCTTCTTCATCAAATGACCAAGATGAATCTAATAACTGATTTATTTCAATTTTCGCAAATAATGTTGATTCAGCAATATTCAGATTTATATCTTTCAAAAAAAAGGTTTTAGATCTAAAAATATGTTGAATTTTTTGATTTGTTTTCAATAAAAAAATGTAAATATGAAAAAGGTGTTCCCAGATTGTTAATTTTTCAACTTTAGTTTTTGAGAGCTTTTTTATAACAAAAAAAAAAAGATTTTAACACTGTTCTAACATTGAATGCAATTTTTTATATTATGGACCATGTAGCTTTAATAATGTAATGTTTCCTTAAGGTTACTTAACAAAACAATGAAAAAATTAAATTGTATAACAATACCAGGCGACTTTTTTTAAATATCATCTAGCAGCCCTATAAATAAACAAAAGTCATCTGGTTTACAGGGCGTTATCAGCACTCTCGACTTATACAGGGCATAAAATGCAATGCCCTCCACCATTGGCAAGTGTGAATTATTTAGAATAGAACATACCACCCTTTTAGAGGGCAAAACATTTTTAAGAAACAAACACAAAATTGCATTTTGCCTTAATAAAATCCACATTTTTTGGTAGAAAAGTAAAAATCATTAGTTTGACATATTAAGTTTTAATTTAATTTTCTAAGTTTTTAACAATTAATTTCTAATAAAAATGTAAAGAATTTTTGTAAAATTTAATTTCAATAACTTTTCCAAAGGTCTTCACTACCGTCTTATCACATTACAACTGGTTAGGAGTTCTTGGCTGTTCTACTTTTTTGCTTCTTAATACTCTGTTGTTGTGCTTTTGCTCCGTCATCTTCGTCCGGAGTATATTATTATATGTAGTATAATACTACCAGCGTTGTCAACTCAGTGCTTTTAGCACTGTTTTAGTGCTTTTTAAAAACTTTCGACGCGGAAAATTTTCGAGTTAGTGCCTAGTGCTTTTTTTAGTCCTTTTTCTTTTCATGTCAGTGACAACCAACTCAACTCAAAAAAAAAACTATAGACTAGACTAAAAATTAGCCTATAAACTATTCTAAAAGTCTATAGATTAGACTATAGACTAGACTAATTTTTGGTCTAATTTTTAGTTTAGTCTATAGTTAAATGTATATACTAATTCGATATATTAAGACTGTAGTTTTACATGTAAATGAAAGTTTTCATGTGTGAAAGTTAACAACATAACATTAAACATAATTTTTTTAGACGTATAAAATGTAAATGAATTTACCTTCGAAAATGTACCAATTCTTTTCCTTATTATTGCTGGAGTTAAATAAATAATGAAGTCGCTGTGGTCTAGTAGGTAGTGTGTTGGCTTATTAGACGAAAGGCCCGAGTTTGAATCCCAGGTCAGACATCAAAACGAAAATATGAACGGCGACTTCTTCTTAGCAGATTTCTAGTAAAAACTCTGAGCGTAAAAATTGCCATGAAATGCTTCTCAAAAAATCTGTCGTTCGGAGTCGATTTTAAACTGTAGGTTCCGCCGCTCATGAATAAAAATTAACGCACACAACACGAGCGGTGTGAGAAACTATGACGTTGTACAATGGGTCATTTCGACCTCCGGGTACTGTACTTGTCACAGTTGACAAGTACACGCCCTCTAACCTAACCTAACCTAAATAAATAATATTAATTTTGGTTTGTAAATTTTTTACTGGTTATATAAAATGGTGATAAAATTAAAAATATGTTTTAGTGCTTTTTTGTCAAAATTACGCGTTTTTTGAACGAGTTTGGTGCTTTTTTGAAAATTTATAGTTGACAAACGCTGAATACTACCTTTATTATATCCACTCTTTCTTTACTTCTTCTTCTTTTCCAATTTCCCTATCTTCTTCACTATTCTCCCTCTCTCTCTCTCTGTCTTCTAAGATGAAGATACAAAGCTAACTGATTAACGTGGGCACCGCCGTGAGGCATATCCCACGTGTGTCCAAGAACACAGCGTGAATACAATGCGTAGACCAACACCCCTACTTACATGCAGAAAACACTGGCTGCAGCGCTGTTAGGGGCATGACTCTTCTCTTGTTTACGAGTCGGAGACCATTTAAACTTTTTCAAATGCATTAAATGTGCAATGCCACAACGTACTTACTAGCGCACTCCGCGTGATTTGGGTCTAAACAACAGGCACCACGTTTCTCCATATCATTGCCGGGCAGGGACAAGTCCCTGGGGCTCCCGACACCCGTGGTATCATATTAAGACCTTTGGTCTAGCTTCACAGCCAAACAAGAACAGACTGCTGCCAGTTGAACCCCAAATAGTTCCCGACTAGTAGCAGCACCCTTAGTCGCCTCTTACAACAAGTATAGTGATCACTGTGGTAGTATTCTCTTCCCTCTACCACACGGGTAGATGAAGATACAATAGGTCGTTTTGATATCTGGGTATTGTCTCACTGACAAGTACACGTCTTCAAACTTAACTTAACAACTCTATATCAACTATTGAGCTCAATAATGACAATTATTGCGATAAACGCAATAAAGGTGCATATCTGAACCAAAGATCAGCAATGAATCGTTCTTCCACTACTCATAAGCACTTATGCAATTTTGAGTATGAATGAATCAATAGAATTGAAATTCAACTACTCTGATTCATTCATATTCGCTACAACATTGATTTTTAAGTATAAGTAGCAATGAGTATGAGTACAACGTTGACATCAAACTCGCAGAATTCGAAATATGTTTGATTCATACGCCTACTCATTGTGATTCATAAATTTAGTAAAATACTTTTAAAACTTATAAGTCATTCGAGTGGCTCGAATTATTCATCAAAATTTACAGTCTTTGTTGTTGTTGCATATACAAACAAAGAAGAAAGGAAAGACAAAGACAACAAGCAAAGCATATACACAATCTTCTTGTGAGTGCAGTAGTGTTTGTATGCGATTCATACTTATTTTGTGCTTCGTGTAAATGTTAAGTAGAGACGAGTCGAAGTCAACAATATTATGCGTCTTGTTAAGTATGAATATGACGAGTACTTCCAACTTTGAGTATGAGTAGTATGAGTATGATATCAAAATAAGTATGAATGCGTATAAGTATCTGAAATTATAAGTATGACTCGATCTTACTCATCGTTTTGAATACTCGTTGCTGATCTCTGTAAAGTACCATATTTACTAATTCTGAATATGACGAGTACTCAAAATAGTATGCGTAGTATAAGTATGATATGAAGTACTTCCAATTGAGTATGAGTATTATGGTATATACAAGAATAAGTTGAATGCGATAAAGTATCTGACATCAACTCGATCTTACTCATCGTTTTGAATACTCGTTGCTGATCTCTGTAAAGTACCATATTTACTAATTTAATCCTCAAAAGGGAAATTTCTTCTTCTTGTGAGCGTAGTAGTGTTCGTACGCAAATCATACTTATTTTGTGCTTCGTGTAAATGTTAAGTAGTAGAGACGAGTCGAAGTCAACAATATTATGCCGTCTTGGTAAGTTATGAATATGACGCGTACTTCCAACCTTTGAGGTATGAGGTGAGTATGAATATGTTATTAAAATAAGTATGAATGCGTAAAAGTAGCTGAAATTATAAGTATGACTCGATCTTACTCATCGTTTTGAATACTCGTTGCTAATCTCTGATCTGAACGCTGTTCCATATAGTCCTTAGGTAATACAGTAACTGATTGAGTATCAGCGGCTTTGTTTTTCTTTTGTCATGTAACCACCTTAGAGTTTATAGAAAAATCTTAAAAAAATAATTTTATCTCGAAATTAATAGGATTTTAACCTAATTTTTGATGTTTTTATGTCCCCCCGGAAGTCTGCACAAGCGACCTAATAGGATTTTTATTGAAGAATAAAATAAATTTGACAAATGCGGCCTCCTAAAATTGTTGACGTGTCATAACTTTTCTGAGGCATTTAATTCTATACAAAAAACAGCCAATTAAACAAATAAATAACCCGAATTTGTTTAAACATTTTTTTTTAGATTTTATTTTTATAAAGAATTTACGCCCACAAAAATGCCGCCACTTTGTCTACGAAATTTTGGCCTCACTTTTCCTTTTCAACAAAATACAAAATTTCAAAGTAAATTTTCGAAAGTAAAATTCAAAGTAAATTTCGAAAGTAAAATTCAAAGTAAATTTTTTAAGTGCGTACGTACATATATATTCTCCTAGATTCCAATTTACCTTAATTTGTTAGCATTTTATAAATATCCCATGATTTAGTTTAATTTCTAATTAAAATCTAATGTAATTCTATTAATACAATGACTCACATTAGTGTTGCTCTTAGAAAAGAAAAAGAATCACAAAAACTGATGTGTGATCAGAATTTTTATTCAATGCGTAGCATTACAGGAATATTACCACAGGTTTTTAGATGAATTTGTTCTTTTTTGGGTTTTTATTTTCATTTTTATTGTGGTGCAGTGTAGTCTAGTGCGTGTATGTAATTCTTTGTTTCATTTCAAATTAAAAAAAATGTATTTTTCATAAAAAAAAGTAAAAATATTCTTATTATTTTTGCATCTATTTTTAAAACTCAGGACAGACAGACAGAGAGACAGATACGCACAGGAATTTCACAAAATGATTACGGGAAATTAAAAACAAACAAAAAAAAATAGAAATTTATGCACGCAATTCTAAATTAAAAGTGAGAATTTATAGGGTAAACAATTAGAAGGTGTTATTTTAAAATCATATTTAAACGATTGCTTGATTGCTATTGCTTGTGGTTAAGTACACCTTACAATGAGATAGTATAGATGGTTGATTTATATGTTTGGAACCCATCAAGTTAGGTTGGTTGTATGTCACAATTTTTTTTTTTGTTAATCACACTGCCAGCTGTAAGACTTGGCAAGTAGGGATGCCAATCGGGAAATTTCGGGATTCACAAATCCCGCATCCCGGGTTTTTTAAAAACTTGTCCCGGGATTTTCCGGATTGTGTGTGAATTCATATGTATTTTGACCCTACAAAAGGTCCTGGAACAAAAATTCTATATCACTAGACTTCGATAATATGTAGCATCTAGGGATGTCAAACGGGATCGATTTTTAAAAATCCCGGGATTCGGGATTTTGTAAAGAACAAAAACATTTGTTGGTAAAATAGTTACAAGATGGCTATAGGCAGCTTGTAAATATATTGCCGTTCTAAGACTTGCTGCCCCACTGTATAAACGGTTTCTTCCGCCTTAATAGAATTTGATTTCAGTTTATATCTTATGCATACATTACTAGCGGTTATTAGAACTCTTTAGTCAGAATTATGGACTAGCTATAGCAATACTGAGAGGAGGCTGCCTAAATAAAAAAAATATATTTTTTTTTCCATTTTAAGATGCTTAGTTTTGAACTCGATGTTCTCGCCGCTGAAGTCGCTGTAGTTTAGCAGTTAGGGTGTTGGCTTATTAGACGTAAGGCCCGCGGTCAAATCCCAGGTCAGACATCAAAACGTAAATAATGAAAATATTTCTTCGGCGACTTCAATTCAGCAGATTTCTGGCAGAAATTCCGAGAATAAATAAAATTGCCATGAAAAGCTTCTCGAAAATCTGTTGTTCGGAGTCGACTTGAAACTGTAGGTCCCGCCTCTTATGTATAAAATTAACACACACAACATAAGTTGTGTGAGGAGCTAGGTCGTAGTCCTGAATGATGGGTTGTAGTGACCAATTATTTATATGTGTGTATCTATTAGATGCGTGACCTATAGATTAACATCAACTGCGATCGAAATTAATTACTCCCCGAGGTTATGCTATCACAATATGTACTGAGTGGAGGCTGTCTATAGAAAAAAAAATTTTTTTTTTGACAAGTTGATGTTCTCGTCTAGCAAGCCACTACTCCCGGTCTACGGCTAGCATCCATATTAGAATTGGTAGCTAACTATTGAAATGTAGCTTGTTTTATGGACGTAATAGTACGCGGTTTATAAAAGCGATTTGAATTACATCCGGAGCCTCGAGAGGAGGCAATAGCGGTTCTAAAAATACAAAGATTATTGGTCGTTACAACAAGGAACGCGAAAGCAAGCCGCAAAAAGAAATATTTTTTACAAATTCCCTTTTTGTTCGAGTTCTCTGAGCTGGGATTTAAACGCACCTACCTACTACACAACAGGGACTTTGATATTGTATCAGATTTTATAGTAAATAGAGCCGTATTTAACAAAATATTAAAATTTTGATTGTTTTATTTCTGATCTTATTTACTTTCCGAATTCTAAATAATATTACGACATGAATAGAGCGCATTACTTTATTAATTGGTAATTACAGCCTTTTAGTTAGGTTAACAACATAGTTTCGCACATAACTACCCATGGTGTGAAGCAGAGATCAGCAATAAGTATTCAAAACGATGAGTAGGTTCGAGTCATACTTATAATTTCAGCTACTTTTACGCATTCATACTTATTTTGATATCATACTCATACTACTCATACTCAAAGTTGGAAGTACTCGTCGTATTCATACTTAACAATACGCATAATGTTATTGACTTCAACTCGTCTCTACTTAACATTTACACGAAGCACAAATTAAGTATGATTCGCGTACGAACACTACATACTCACAAAAAGATTGTGTGTATGCTTTGCTTGTTGTCTTTGGCTTTCCTTTCTTCTTTGTTTGTATATGCAACAACAAGAAAGGCTATAAATTTTGATGAGTAATTCAAACCACTCGAATGACTTATAAGTATTGTAAGTATTTTTCTAAATTTATGAATCAGAATGAGTTGGCGTATGAATCAAACATATTTCGAATGTTGTGAGTTTGATGGCAACGTTGTACTCATACTCATTGCTACTTATACTTATAAATCAATGTTGTAGCGAGTACGAATGAATCAGAGTAGTTGAATTTCAATTTTGTTGATTCAGTCATATTCAAAATTGCATGAATGCTTATGAGTAGCAGAAAAACGATTCATTGCTGATTTCTGACACCAAACAACAAGGGAATGCCAATCTGTAAATGTATGAATGCATATCAATTTTTTGATTCACCAGCATAAAACTGTAAATTCAAATGAATTTAGTGGCTAATTGCATGAATGCTTATGAGTAGCAGAAAAACGATTCATTGCTGATCTCTGGTAGGAACGTTAACTTTATTCATGGGTAGTGGGAGCTGAAGTCGCCGTGGTCTAGTAGGTAGTGTGCTGACTTATTAGACGTAAAGACAGGGTACGAGTACCAGGCCAGACATCAAAAGAAAATACCAAAAGTATTTCTTTGGCGGTTTCTTCTCAGCAGATTTCTGGCAAAAACTCTGAGTGTCGAAATAAAATTGCCATGAAAAGTTTCTCATAAAAATACGTCGTTCGGAGTCGACTTTAAACTGTAGGTTCCGCCACTTATGTATAAAATTAATACATACAATATAAGTAGTGTGAGAAACTAGGTCAATAATCCTGACTGAAGGGTTGTAATGACGAATTATGCACATATCGCTCCTTTATTGCAACATAGTCATATCTCAAAGAAACTTGAACTTTCCAAAATGCGATTTAAGTTTTCAAGACATTAAGTCCTATGATCTAATTGCCGCAAACACTTTTTGCTATAACTTCGGTTCTGCTTGGGATATAAAACTGATTTTTTTTTCAACAAGAACAGAAGGTCTAAAAGAGCAGTTTTGCTTAAGTAACTTACAAATTTTTAATTTTTTGAGATATGACTATGTTGCAATAAAGGAGCGATATGTAGTGGGAGCTACAGTTTAACTTTGATTCCAAATGATAAATTTTCTAAGAAGCTTTTCACAGTGATTTTATTTGCTCTTAGAGTTTTTGCCAGAAGACTGCCAGAAGAATAGTTCCTTGAAAAACTATTTTTTCGAACTTCCATCTAATAAGCCAGCACACTTAGTATTCAGTATTACAGCCTTAAAATAATTCTAAAGAAGAAACTTGTTGTAACCAACGTCAATTTATTATGTATGTATGTATGTAAGTCAATATTTTCTAAACATACCCCTCCCTCAAGTGGTTAATTGAAATAACTCAGTTCTCTGATTATGAATTGTCTGTCTATTCAATTGATTTTCAATTTGTCAATTTGTTATTGTGATTGTTCTTTTACATTTTACTTAAACTGAAATTGTTTTTCTATATTAAAAAAAAAAAAAAAAAAACTAAAATAAAATTATTAAATATTCTTTAAAAATTGTTTAGTTTTGTTTATATATGTATTTGTAATTATACATACATACATCTGTACATATGTATGTAAATTGAATGATTTCGCAGTAAGTTTCGAAAATCAAAGTGTACGGTTTGTAATAAAATTTTAAAGAAATGATAATAATTTTAACAATTTCATACATACATACGTACATATATGTATGTAGATATAAAAAAACATACATACATACATATGTACTTACATATATGCCAAAATTTGAAGTATTGTTTTGTGTTGTTGTTGTTTTTTTCGAATTCTATTTATTAAATTTCATTCGCCTCGTTTTTCAATGATAAGAAATTTAATTAAAAAAAAAACAAGACAAAAAATTGATTAAGACCACCTTTACGCGATCACCTTTAGCAAATAAAAAAAAACTTTATAATAAAATAATTTATTTTTCTTTACATTTTTTGTGTATTTGCAGTCCCCATAACAACCAAAAAACCAAAAAAAAAGTAAGGAAACCTAATAAAATAGAAATTAAATCATCATAAAAATGGGTCAAACACTCTCTGAACCGGTAACATCTAAGGAATCTGCCTATTGTCAAAATGAATTGTATCGAGTGGGTTCCAGTTGCATGCAAGGCTGGCGCATTAATATGGAAGATTCACATACACATATACTCTCATTGCCCGATGATCCGGGTACAGCATTTTTTGCCGTCTACGATGGTCATGGCGGTGCCACAGTTGCTCAATATGCTGGCAAACATCTACACAAATTCATTTTAAAAAGACCAGAGTATAAAGATAATATCGAGGAGGCTTTAAAACAGGTATGCATCTCCCCCCCCCAAGCAATAACACATACACACCACACCCCACACACCATCTATAAATATATTTCCTTTCGAATTAAATTTATAATATTTTTGTATTTATTTATATAGGCTTTTTTGGATATTGACTATGAAATGTTGTATAATGAATCGTGGGGTGAACAAATGGCTGGTTCCACAGCTATTGTAGTCTTAATTAAGGAACAACGCTTATACTGTGCCAATGCTGGTGATTCCCGTGCCGTGGCCTGTGTTAATGGCGAGGTAATGACTTTATCCATGGATCATAAACCAAATAATGAAGCCGAATCGAAACGCATCAATGAGGGTGGCGGCTGGGTTGAATTTAATCGCGTCAATGGCAATTTGGCATTGTCACGTGCTTTAGGTGATTTCGTATTTAAGCGTAATGAAAATAAGAAACCCGAAGAACAAATTGTAACAGGTATGTGTAACATGAATTAAGAAAAATTTAAATTTGATCGATTACAGTCGAACTTTTATAATTTGAACTTCTATTACTTGAATTTTCTATAAGTTGAGAGAGAAATTCTATCAGGTTTTGCTTCTTTAACTTGAAGTTTCTATAAGTTTAAGTTTTTTTTCTGGATAATGGTAATTCAATTTATAGAATTTGACTGTATTTATATACTCCCAAAATTTAAGATGATCGAAATGATCGATTTATTCTATTTGGCATTTGGTTAATGTTCCAATTGCTTTGTGAAACTGCTTCATTCCACACATTATTCAATTTAGGAGGCATAGTTTATTTTACATGCTAAACTTTATAAGCAGTCGCCGTGGTCTAGTAGTGTGTTAGCTTATTAAACGAAAGGCCCGGGTTCGAATCCCAGGTCAGACATCAAAACGAAAAATATTTTTCTTCGGCGATTTCCTCTCAGCAGATTTCTGGCAAAGACTCTGAGAGTAAAAATTGCCATGAAAAGCTTCTCAAAAATCTGTCGTTCGGAGTCGACTTTAAACTGTAGGTTCCGCCACTCATGTATAAAAATTAACGCACACAACATAAGTGGTGTGAGAAGCTAGACCGTAATCCTGACTGAAGGGTTGTAATGGCCAATTATGTATGTAACCTTTATAAACAAAGCTCAACTGATGCCCCCTATATATTGGCAGAGCAGAAAAGTAAAGCATCATTTGAAAATATCAGATATATTATTTCTAAAGCACTTTTTTTGTCGGTTGCAAATATCTCCCATACTACCGCATCAAATTTAATGAATGATATTTCATTTTAAAGCTTATATCTAACACTAATGGCAAAAAATAATTAAAAATTGAAAAATTAATATTTTCATTGATAAAAATTATATTTTATATAGAACTGCATGATGATACTGTTGTCATTATGATTATATATTTTTGTTCAAGTGTGGTAATACAGGGTCGCGTAATAATAATGTAGTTCTACATAATATAGTATGTATTAAAATCCATTCTGGCAATACCGGTGCGAAATATTCGCACGGGTCATCCAGTTTAAGTTTAATTTGTTTTCATCGTTATCGAAATATCCCCGTATAGTATGAAACATATTCTCTTCGATGAACTATTAACTTTTTCACGTACATTTGGTCTGCAGAGCTCTTTGCAAACTTTGTTATAATGCCATATTGCTGTACCAGACTCTTTAAGAAATGGTTACAGGAAGTCGAGCATTCTCTAAATGCTTTCGAATTACTAAGTCAATTAATCTAAGCAATCATAATCATTACTCTTGTTTTCTAACCATAGTTATGCCACATACAAAGAGCAGCTGATTCGACGTGCGATTTTTCCTTGAATGCAATAGAGTTCAATATTTATAGTCTAGCAAGGATCAAGGCTTTGAAATCTTTCAACACAAGGCAACAAAGGCTTCATACAACTTTATGGCATTCAGAGGATCACAAGATTTCAATAAATGCCACTTCTTGTCTGAGCTATTAATGATCATTTTTTGAAAACAGGGAACTTTCTTGGCATTGTATCTAAGATAACGTAAACCTGGAAAAACGTAATTAGTAATCTACGATACTCTGGCTATCTCCATGCTAGTTATTAATTGCGAACATAGGAATGGATAGAAGAGATCTTTTTAAGGATATAACTAAGGAAGCCTTAGTTATTATATCATAACCTAACTTCACAAGCTTTCAATAACAAGATTTCAAAGTCCTATAGAACATTTGCTTTATCATACATACATAATTGGTCATTACAACCCTTTGGGCAGGATTATTGATCTAGTTTCTCACACCGCTAATGTTGTCTGTGTTAATTTTATACATAAGCGGCGGGGCCTACAGTTTAAAGTTGAACGACAGATTTTTGCCAGAAATCTGCTGAGAAGGAATCGTCGAAGAAAATTTTTTTTTGTAGTTTGTTTTAATGACTGGCCTGTAGTTCGAACCTTGGTTTTACGTCTAATAAGCCCACACACTATCTACTAGACTAGGATGACTTCCACATTTGCTATAATCAGTAGCGAGAAATTATTGAGCAGAGATCAGAGTACGACAAAGTTCATAAAAGTAATGTATGTGGATAACATTCTATTAGTAATCAATAGCTGAGTACAGCCTTTCTGAAAATGAATAGGAAAACTTTTAAATTAATTTAAAAATGGTATTAAAGCAGCAACTTCATAATAAAGAAGACTTTGATCCGGCCAATTATGGATAGCAAATGATATTAATTTTTCGAATATTGCTGTGTTCGTAAATATCATTTTGGACTTATCATTCCCATAACAATACATACATAAATAATTGGCCATTACAACCCTTCAATCGGAATTAAGGTCTAGTTTCACACACCACTTATGTTGTGTGTGTTAATTTTATATGTGAATGGCGGCATCTACAATTTAAAGTTGACTCCGAACGACAGATTTTTGAGAAACTTGTCATGGCAATTTTATTTTGACACTCAGAGTTTTTCCTAGAAATCTGCTGAGAGGAAGCCGCTAAGCAATATTCGAAATAATCTTTTAAGCCTTAGTTAATATTTATTTACTCCTTTAGAATTGCAGTCTAATGACAATGTCGAAATATCATAATTCGAATTGATGTCTGACCTGGGATTTGAACTCGGCTCTTACGTCCAATAAGTCAACACACTATGTACTAGACAACGGCGACTTCCCCCAGAACAATAAAGTTTTCGGTACATGGTTTACATAACATGCTTTAGCTAAGGGACAATAGGTAATGCGAAATTCAATCTCTCGTCGTTCCTATAAGGAGCCTTTACGTCCAATAAGCCAAAACACTACCTTCTAGACTACGGCGACTTTTCCCAGAATAATAAGGCTTTCGGATTTTTCCATATCATGATTTGGCTAAGGGGCAATAGGTAATGCGAAATTCAATCTCCCGTCGTTCCCATAAGGAGTATAAGGGTTTGAGCTAATGCCTTCATTCCGTTCGAACTCTTGCAGTTGCTATTTCTTACGTCTGTTTCAATTTGTCCTCTCCATGTATGCGCTGTGGGCAATCGCTTTTGCTAGCCTTCTAATTGTATGGAGTTTGGACCGATTTAAATCTGATTTTATATTTGTTAGGAAACAATATCAATATCGAATTGTATATTTTAATATAGAAACTAAAAACATCATAGATTTTATTCATAATGTGCTTGGCCACAAATTCAATTTGTTTTTCTCACCTCTTTTGTTTTGCACGTTTATTGTTTTTGTTTTTTTTTTTAATACTTCATAAATAAACCGTAATAACCTTCTCTATAGTATTTTAATTTATAATAAATTTTTAAGAATATAAAACACCCCCAACCAAACAAAAACAGAAAAAATAAGAAAAGAACTACCGGCATATTTTATCACTCTTTTCAAAACCATTCATAACGATTTTAATACACTTTGAATTTGTATTGCTGTTGCTGTTGCTGTTGTTTTTTTGCACCTGTATATTATACATTCATGTGCTCTTCCAGCATTTTTTTTATATTTTATTATTTTTGTAATTGTTATTGTTTTTATTTTTTATTTTAAAATTTTTTTTTAATATTTTTTTTCTTAATTCTTTCAAACAAACGAAAAGTACAAAAGAAAATATTACGTTCAATTTAAAAACGCCCACGTATTAAAAATACAACAATAAAGAATGATCATCGGGCATGTTCTTACACAATCGTAGGTTATTGTAGGTGATTTTTATTATTTTTAATAATAATTATATGGAGAAGTGGTTGAGGAGGAACAATTGCATACAATATTATAAACATTTTTTTTTGTTTAGTTTTAGGAAATGAACTCTGCTCGATCGGAAGTTTATTAAATTAAAATCGTAAAAAGAAATATTTGCTCTAGGTTACGTTATTATTATTATCCTTTATCGTAATCATAATGTCCTTTTCAAAGTTTCATAAATTCCTGTTAAGTACACACTTGTAGAGTTTGTTAAAATCTTGGTTTCTATTACAGTTTAAGTATTTCTTTATATTTTAACGCGTTGCATGACAACAACGAGATAACTCGTATATTGTGTTGCCTTTTAGGGTGTCAATTAAACTAAATCAAATGGTCATTATCGGCCAGTTTTCTGAAAATTACCGTGGCAGTCGACATGTTAAATAATTTCAATAAGTTTACTTAGCAATGACGACGTCATTTTAGAATTAATAAAGGATTAGAGGTCGTCGTGGTCTAGTAGGTAGTGTGCAGGCTTATTAGACTGAAAGCCAGGGTTCGAGTCCCAGGCCAGACATCAAAATAAAATACAAAAAGTATTTCTTCGGCGATTTCTTCTCAGCAGATTTCTGGCAAAAACTCTGAGAGTAAAAATAAAATTGCCATGAAAAGTTTCTCAAATATTTGTCGTTCGGAGTCGACTTTAAACTGTAGGTCCCGCCACTTATGTATAAAATTAACACACACAACATAAGTAGTGTGAGAAGCTAGGTTAATAATCCTGACTGAATGGTTGTAATGACCAATTATGTATGTAAAGGATCAGCCAAAGAACTTTTTTTTTATTTTGAAAATTCTTAAAAAAACCTACTGAAAGTACAGTCATTCCGCTTAATAATAGAAAATAATTTCATTCAAATGGCTGCCTCGGCTGGCTATGCAGTAGCTTGTCAGCGTAACATTTATATTTGACGGCAAACCACAAATAATAGTCCAACGGTGGCCTAACGACATCAGCTCTACGACTGATAATGCAATCTTCAAAAACAGCGCGCAAAACATCGAGTGTAGCTTCGACTGTGTGGCACTTAGCGCCGTCCCATTGAAATCAAATGTTGCCAATATTCTGCTCTTCAATTTTTGTGAACAAAAATTCGTTCAACATGCCCCGATAATGATCGCCATTACCTATAACGGCCACTCCTTGCTCATTTTCGAAGAAAAATGGCCCAATTATGCCTCTGGACCAAAAATAAGCTTCATCTGAAAAGGTGATTTTTCTTGCCAATATCGGCATCTTCTGTAAGCCCACTTAGCGAAGCGAAAATGCATTGGATGGTCTTCTATTGGCTTTAACTCCTGAACTAATAGGACTTTGTATGGCGTCATACCAAGGTCTTTATGCAAAATTCGTTTCAATGATGTCTCCGAAATGTTTAATAGTTGAGAACGACGGTGAATTGATGTTGATGGCGCTTCAAGCATACTTTCTGCCACAGCAGCAATATTCTCGGGTGTTCGCACTGTTTTTGGCTTTTCACGCTTTGGTTTATCTATGAAGATGCCAGTTTCTTTCACTTTTTCCACAATATAACGAACATACTGAGCTGACGGTGCTTTTCTTCTTCCAAAATCCGTATGGAATTTTCGCACACATTCTGCAACATTACCATGATTTTCAAAGTAATGTCGTAGTATTTCCCAGTGTTGTTCAAGCGTATACACAACCATATTTATTCAGCGGAAGAATAAAACTAATTATCTGTCAAATCAAACGAATAAAAAACGTTAAATGGCGTACCCTTTATTTTAAAGTGATTTCAATAAATTTACTTGGCAATGGCGATGTCATTTTCGAATTAATATTACATTTTCCATATTTCCGATAGGTAGGGTCTACTTAGCATTAATGTAGAGCCATATTTCCTTTAATAATAATGTTTAAATATTTGTTTACAAAGTGTACATACGTACAAACATATGTATATATAAACTAAAAAAAAATCCTTTTTATACAAATTTCTTTAATTTTCCTTTTTTCTATTTTCATTTTTTATAGCCTATCCAGACGTTGAGACACGCAAAATAGATGCTGACTGGGAATTTTTAGTTTTAGCTTGTGATGGCATCTGGGATGTTATGAGCAATAAAGAAGTCATTGATTTTTGTCGAACACGTATCGCACAGGGTATGTATCCGGAAGAAATATGCGAAGAACTGATGAATCATTGTCTGGCACCTGACTGTCAAATGGGTGGTTTGGGTGGTGATAATATGACCGTTGTTTTAGTATGTTTTCTACACAATAAACCCTATGCGGATTTAGTGCAACGATGTGCCAGTTCATTAACAGTTACAGCGAATACAAACAACAGTTCATCATTGCCGGCAACACAGACCTCAGCAGAAACATCATCGCCCGTTGTTAATGAAGAGGAGCAAATAGATCTAAAATAACGGCATCATATGATGTCCGCCGCCGCAGCCGCCGCCACAGCAGTACTCACTTTGATCTGAAAAAAAAACAACAAAAACAAAAATGAAATTGAAATTGAAGAAAATAAATCAAAGCGAGAGGAGGGGGGAGGGGAGAGAGAGAGAGTGAGTGAAAGAGGAATAAAAAGAAAAAGAATGAATGAAAAGGAAAAGAAAAGAAAAACAACAAAATATCTTCTTTTTTAAGATGAAGTTTATTTTTCTTTTTTTTTTTTTATTATATTTTGTCGTTAGTTTTTAAATAAATTTTTCCTGTTTATATATATATATATCATAATATACCTCCAAATATCGTTATTCATATAGTTTATTTTTTAATATATGTTTATGTATGTAATTTTTTTTTTCTTAAATTTTTTTTTTTTGTAATCATTTCCTTTGAGCAAAACTTTTTAAACAAATAATACTTGTTACTTAAAAAAAAAAACAAACAAAACAAACAAACAAACATAACATAACATAACAAAAAACTAGTGTGTTCCTTTATATTTGAATTGTTCTATTTCTTTATGTTAAATTAATTAATCACAATTTGCCTGTATTTTTGAAAAAAATTGTTTATCAATATCAGTTTTTTTTTTTAATTTTTAATTATTAATTTTTCTTTTCTTTGGTGTAATTATAATTGGATTTTAATTTGTAAAAGAAAAAAATTGTCTCCTATTTGTTTTTGATTTTTATTTGTAACTGCTGGTTAAAATTTAAAATATGGTTTTGGTCATTCTTTTTCTTTTATGTAGTAAAAATTAAATTAAAAAAAAAAAACAAAAAACAAAACAAACAAATCAAACACTCTATAAATATATATTTAAATTTATGTTTAAGTTTTACAAAATTTGTTAAAATTAAATTGTTAAATTTTTATTTTTAACAAACAAACAAACAAGCAAGCAAGCAACCATCATAGAAAACCAAATGAAAAATTCCTTTGTATTATTAATAATGCCTAGAATGTGTCAAGTCAAAAACTAAAAATTGAAATAAATTTTTTTATATAAAAAACAAAACCAAACCTAAACAAATTTTTAACAAGGAATAAATTATTTAGTTAAACATCAACAACAACATCCAAAATAAACTATTATTTATAATTTTATTTCTTAAGAAAATTTTAATAATAAATGGAATTATTTTAATAATCTTGAAGGAGTGACTAAATACGTTTGAATACACCTTACAATACCATGCAAAATAATAGCTGTTGTAAGGACTTGTATCCTTTTAAATACTTTACTTTATAAAAACTATTAATTTTGAATGTATTTTTTTGATGTACCCATTTTTAATTTAAAATTCAAAAACAACAAAAAACCAAAAAAAAAGGAAATTGAAAAATCTTTTAAAATTTTAGCAAATAAAAGAAGAAAATTTTTTAATTTTTTTTATATAAAATATTGAAAAGATTAAATTAAATATGAATAATTTATATGAAATATACAATGAGAAACATATTCACCCCTATCGCAAATAACTATTCCCATAAATAAATTCCCAAATTTCATCATTTCCTATTGTGAATCGTTTCCAAAAAAATTTTTTTTGGGAGTGAATTCACAAACACGAAAAAAATTTGCCATCGCCAATGTTTATTCCCAAGAATTATTTTGTAAAATTAATACCCAACACCTGCCAATGGATACAAGAAGGGAACATGTAAGTTATAATTGTTTTGCTTGAGGAACACAAATATAAATAAAGAGCAGATTAAGCGATGGTAGCAATCAATTATGGAATACAAAAAGGGAGTTATTAAACATGTTACAATCGCAACATTTAGGCCGTCGTAGCCTTTTCTGTTGAAGTATAAATATCGGTTCTTTGACGGTGCAATGATTCGTCCATGTATGCCGTCTATATTACCCACAACAATTGGAACTTTGTATTTTGTGTAAAACCATTTTACAATCTCTTTCTTTTCCTCAGAAGATGGCCACCACTATGCTTTGAGGACGTAAAACTCTTTTAAATCTTAATACTTCTCACAGCACTTCGCTGAATGAAGAATGCGGCAAACTGACATCAAGTTGACTTTTGGTAGCTGTCTTCTGCCAAAAATCTCAAAGTGCCGGTGAGTTTCACTATGGGGTGTATGCCAAATATCTTACTGCTGAGGGGCAAGTTTTCCATTGACGAATTTAGCAGGTTTTTGAACCCTTCTTCGTTCACCCTGTAATCTGTAAAGGACTTATCGGCAAATGTACAGATTTTAGTATGTATAATTCTTATTTTAGCTCAGGGAGTGATAGTGGATTCGATTAATTTCGAATACCTCTTCTCTGGAATTTTATTCCATAATTTCATAACCATTTTCCTCCCATAAGCCAGCCTATAAACATATTGCATAAGGCATTCAAAACTAAAATGAAAAACAATTCCCAATGTTTTCTTTTAAACCAGATTTTCTGAATTAAACATGGCATGGGCGTTTTGAGCCATTATTTTAATTAAAATACAGGATCAAAAGCAGTACTCTTGTAGAAATTTAAGCATTTTTGTAATACCTCCATTAGGGAATGAACCGAATATTATAATTTGCTACAGATTTTTAGAATTTTTTATCGAATTTGTTTTTTTTTATTTCAAGTTTTTCAATCCACACTCTAATATTTTGTTTTATTCCTTAACACATAAATACAGGTATCCTTCGCATAATCGCGGTGGTTACGTTTCAGGAAAATTCCGCGTTATGTAATTCGCATTATAGAAGTCTTAGCTTTCATATAAATTTAAGGGTTATGTTCGAATAAACTTTTTTCAAAATAAAAGCGGTACTAAATTAAAGATGGATGTACGTTTACAATTCAAAACCAATATTCATATTTTATTTAAAAAAAAAAAATTAAAAAACATAATGGAAAAAAAGAAAACAATCGGAAAACATAAATATTCACTAATCTTCGAACATTATATTACGTCGAAATTATATTCATCAGAAGAAATTTCATTCGAAAAGTTTTCGTCATTTGATAAAAAAAAAACATTTTGTTGGACGTTCTTCCAGTGATTATGCGATTGTGAAATCGGATATCAGCCTTTGTTTGCTTTTTTTTTCTAAATGTTTTTCGATTTCATAATAAGGCGTGTTATACAAGTCGAAATTTCGCATTGTAATGAAACTGTTTTTGTTTTTTTAATCGCGTGATATCGAAAACGCGTTATGAATACCGGCGCTGGAATCAGGATGAATAAAAATTACCTGTACATTAAAGAAATCAATGGCTTTTAATGTGCTCTACTCATGCCCCTCTTATTATTTTACACCTTAATACAATGTCGTAGTAAATCTACAGTGCTGACAAACAATTGAACTTTTTAAATGTGTTCTAATCGGAAAAATGGAAATTGTAAAAATTGGAATATTAATTAATCAAATTAAACAGCTTATTATTGAAGTGTTGACGCCTCCTACAAGTAGAGTTTTATAGTTCTGACTCAAAATTAATTTTTCTGATTTAGTTTATATGTTATCACATAGTGTTTATTTTTGCTGAATTCACATGAAATCGTTTTATTAAAAACAATATTTGCGAAAAATATTTAATTTTAATGCTTTTGATAAGTTCATGTTGTCACAATCTGCTATTATTTTACATGGCAATGTACATTATTATTACAACAAACATTTAAATTTATTAAAAAAAAATTATTTAAGCTTTCAAAATTATTATTTTGTGGATGGAAATAAGGAATACATATTCCGATTCGAAATAATTTTAAAAATTTATAAAAAAAAAACATAAATTGTTATACAAAAAAATCCATTTCAAATCCATAAATAGTTTAGCAGATTAAGTCTTAGCCGTTTGACTGCATTTGTTACGAAAATTGCATTTCAGCTGCGAATTTCAGTGTAAAAATTTAGTCAAAAAGCTAGAATAAAATTAAAAGACCAGAAGACCCTATAAATCTTTATACAAAGGTTATTAGAATTGTTTAGATTTTTTTATTATAATAATTAATTGTAGTTTTCGAGCAGTTTTCGAACGTTCTCACCAGAATCGCATAGCAGTCAAATGGTTAAATTAAAATTCTGACTGGTGTAGAATGAAAAGAAAAACTTTAGGATTGGAAAGAAGAAATATACAAACATAAAAGGATTTGAATTTTTCTTTAATATTTCATGACCTCAAATACAGTGGACCCCCGCTATTCGTTCCAGCAGGCTGTTCGAATTGCGATTTCTACGAATTGCGAATCATTTTTTCACATAAAATGTAATGTAAATTAAATTAATTTGTTCCTAAGCCTTTATTTAAACTAATGAATTGAACAGTAGAAGTAAAACATAGATAATTATGTAGTTCCATCGCCATGCAATCTTTTTGCTTTTTCGCAAATAATTGCTTCAGAAATGCTGTCACCTGCAAGTTGCTTCTCATCTATCCAAACTAACAAAAGTTTTTCAATTTCTTCAATGACAAATGATCTATTGACGGCAAGAACTCCCACTCCTTTTGCTAGATGATATTATTGACTTAGCCATTGACCTAAAATACAGTGGACCCCCGCTATTCAATCCAGCAGGCTGTTCGAATTGCGAATCATTTTTTCACATAAAATGTAATGTAAATTAAATTAATTTGTTCCTAAGCCTTTATTTAAACTAATGAGTTGAACAGTAGAAGTAAAACATGTACAATTGTGTAGTTCATAGGTCGCCATGTAATCTTTTTGCTTTTTCGCAAATAATTGCTTCAGAAATGCTGCAAGTTGCTTCTCATCTATCCAAGCTAACAAAAGTTTTTCAATTTCTTCAATGACAAATGATCTATTGACGGCAAGAACTCTTACTCCTTTTGCTAAATGATATTGTTGACTTAGCCATTCCATAATGAGAAGCTAAGTCTGTCATACAAGCTCCACCTTCAAATTTTGAAATGATTTCTTTTTTAATTTCAATCGTTCTTCTTACTGCTTTTCGTTTAAAAGACATACATACATACATTGGTCATTACAACCCTTCAGTCAGGCTTATTGATCTAGTTTCTCACACTACTTATGTTGTGTGTGTTAATTGAACGACAGATTTTTAAGAAACTTTTCATGGCAATTTTTATTTCGACACTCAGAGTTTTTGCCAGAAATCTGCTAAGAGGAAATCGACGAAAAATGCTTTTTGTATTTTATTTTGATGCCTGGCCTGGGACTGGACCCTGGCTTCATGTCTAATAAGCCAATACGCTACCTACTAGACCATGGCGACTTCAGCTCCCACCACCCATGGATAAAATTAACGTTCGCACCAGAGATCAGCAATGAATCGTTTTTTCTGCTACTCATAAGCACTTATGCAATTTTGAGTATCAAGTGAATCAAGAAAATTTAAATTCTACTACTCTGATTCATTCGTACTCACTACAACATTTGTTTAAAAGAATCACTCTTTATTTTTTTTTATCCATAGCAACAATATTCTTTAAAGAAAAAAAAATAGCAAAAAAGCAAATGAGTACAGCAACACGGGTTAAAGTAAACGCAGTATGAGAAGTGCAAGGATCTCCCGATTTTTCTAAAGTGGCCACCACAGGGAGGAGTTGCCGGTGCAAAATTGCACTCTGTGGCACATGGAAGACGAATAGCGAAACAATGTACGAATGGCGAGTAAAATTTTAATTGAAAAAAACTGTACAAATAGCGGGGTTCCACTGTATATTCTTACTCTTACAACTTGTATTTAAAAAAAAAATTAATTTGAGGCAACTAAACTTAAGGCAATTCAATATTTTAAGATGTAAGATGAAAGTTATCTAATATTTTAATCTAAATTGTGCTTTTTTATTTAAGGAGTTAGCAGGATTCCATTCTAGTTTAAATGTTTTTCGCTATTGCACAATAACAAAATTATTCAGCATAGTAATAATGGGGTACCTTGTTCGATTTATAAAGTTTAATGAACAGAAAGAAGCCTCTTAAATAAAAGCCTCCGATAAATAAGCATTTCTTTAGGCTTTCCACTTAAGCAAAGTTTTTCGATTACGCGGTTGGTTTTCGCCTCGCATTGTCGACTATTTCAAAAATGGGTTAATATTTTGCATTAACCTTGTTTTTATTTAGTTTTTGGTTTGTGAATAATTTACAGATTGAAAGATTTTCATTATTTTATCAAGAATTTTTAATAATCTAGCATTTAGATTAAATTTAATAGAATTTTACTAAAACGGAAAATCTAAATGATTGCTTATGGTATGGAAGATCTATAAAATATGGGGTATACCTAGGAGGAGAGAATCAAATTTCTTTTTCTATACACAAAATTCGTTCCATCCACAAATATAACAAATTCGTATTCGAATAATAATAATAAAAAAAAATAAATAAATTCTATTGCATAAATTTAATTGTAGACTCTTTAGAAAAATTTTGTTTTACAAACTCTTTGTAGATACTCTTTGGCCTTAAGGACAAAAAAATCGTTTATAATATATGTATGTATCTGAACAATACATCACTTTTTTATTATTTTATTTTCCTGAATCAAAAACAAACGTCGTATATGTATGCAGTATCATATTTTTATACCCTTAATCAAAAGAAATCATTTATAATTATAATAAATAAAACGTAAGACAGTTTTTTAATAAATGTATAGAAGAAAAAAAAAAGCTTTAAATAACAAAAAACAACAAAAAAAATATGATAAATATTAAAAAAAAACCAAACATAATTGCGTCTTTTATTTTAGTCATAAATTTATTAACAATAATACTCTGAAAACAAAAAAATCCTTCAAACTGACTTGCAAACTGAAATGAAATGAATAAAAACAAAATTTTTCTCACTATAATATTAATATCCTGTAAATTTTTTATTGCACCATGATGTCTAAGTCAAAGTTAACATCCTATTTTATATTCCTAGAATTTAAAATTTTCATTTTTTTTGTCGGTTGTAAATATCTCCCATACCACCGTATCAAATTTAATGAATGATATCTCATTTGAAAGCTTATATCTAACACTAATGGCAAAAAATAATTAGAAATTGAAAAATTAATATTTTCATTGATAAAAATTATATTTTATATAGAACTGCATGATAATACTGTTGTCATTATGATTACATGTTATTGTCCAAGTGTGCTAATACAGGGTCGCTTAATAGTAATACAGTTCTACATAATATAGTATGTATTAAAATCCATTCTGGCAATACCGCTATTTACTATAATGCCGTTTATTACTAAGTCAGTTATATATAATATGCATATTAAGTTGTAAAAAGCTGTTTTGGCAATACTTTGCAGTAGTTGTTAGATCAAGTGCGATAAACAGGGTCGCTTAATTGTAATGCTATTCCACATAATAATATATAAAGTTGTAAAAGCCATTTTGGTAATGTCGTTATTGTCATGGCATTGTTTTTGTTTTATGAAGTGTAGTAATACGGGTTAATAAATGGTATCAGGCTAATCGTAACAAACTTGGGAGAGCACATCATATCAGCAAAAATTATTCATACCGATAAAACTGTACTCATACACCGAATCAACCTTACACCTTCTGATCTGAACTGTGCCTTTCCGAATGACACGAAAACAATTCCCTGTGAAAGTTGCTTTTGCTATGACGATAGGCTATTGTCAAGCAAAAACTGCCAGCTGAACATTTAGAATATTAACACTAAACCTACCGAAACTTCATGTATTCCTATTCCTACCATTCATTGGAATGGGAAGCGAAAACATAATAAAAAAAAGGGAGAGCGAGACTACACTAATGAAGCCCTAGCACGTCTCAACCAGCTCAAACTACTAATGAAACGGTGTAGAGCCTTAATGTCGGCTCTCGACACAGAATTCAATAAAGAAGCCCCTGCCAAGGGTCCTTAACCTCCTCAATAGGCTGGGCAGTTACAGAGGAGGTGTTCGACAGTCTCCAGCTCCTCCACATCGAACCTACCCTGCAATATTTTGGCCGGGTTCTGTTCCAGATCACCATCGGCGACCTAATCTCGCAGTGCCCTGTGAGTAACTAACTTTAAACTGTCCTTATCCAAGCCCAGCAGCTAATCTGTTCTTGCTCTGTCCTTAGCAGAAACATAACAACCCAGTTCGTTCCCCCAACTTCTCTGCTCTTCCCCCTTGACCCATCCATTGATTAGATCGTACAGGTGACATTTTGGAGGTCAGTACAAACTATTAAATCGCCCTCAGAATAAAAATCTGAAACTTGGAAAGGAAAACATTGCCTGTTAAAGGCCAATGCCAACATTCACAATCTTTCTTTGATAAAGGCCTAATACGATAAACGTCTTACAATGGGAATAGTGCTTATGAACATAATTCTATAACTGATAATCAAGCATAATTTTAATTTTGTATATGATTGAAGTTGCCGTCGTCTAGTAGGTAGTGTGCTGGCTTATTAGACGTAAAGCCAGGGTTCGGCAAATTTCTGGCAGTAAATAAAATTACCATCTAAAGTTTCTCAAAAAATCTATCATTCGGAGTCGACTTTAAATTTTAGGTTCCACCACTTATGTATAAAATTAACACACACAACATAAGTAGTGTGAGAAACTAGGTCAATAATCCTAACTGAAGGGTTGTTTATTCCTGTGATTTTGAATTTGATATCTGGCCATCTATTGGTGAAAAAGAAAACTAATTCACTTACAATAGCGTCAAGCGAAATGGAGCATATTTAATAATCCAATTTATGGATAGAAATTTTCCGTCCCACTGAATTTCATCCCTGTATTTGATGTGTGGTCAAGCATCTCTACAAGACGCTCATCCTACCCGTGCTTCTTTATGGCGCAGAAGCATGTACCCTATTAAGAACTGATGCAGCTGGCTTGAGAGTATTCGAGAGAAAAGTCCTACGTAAGATCTTCGGTCCAGTGCGAGTTGGCGATGATTTTCACATCCGATTCAACAGTGAGCTGTATGAGCTCCTCAACGACATAGATGTTGTGTAGCATAATACTGTCTAGCGGCTAAGCTGGCTCTGTCATGTCGTTCGAATGGAGGAGGATGTTCCGGTGAGACGAGTATTTGATGCGGGGATCTGCGGAAGTCGCTGAAGAGGACGACCTTGTATCCGTTGGAAGGAATAAATCGAGGAAGCCCTGTCATAGATTAGTGTGACCATTTGGCGTAGGCGCGCAAGAAGCAGAGGCGCCTGGAAGGATGTGTTGCGGCAGGCCGAAATCCGTTAATCGGGGGAGTTGTTATGGCCAATTAAGTAAGTAATTAAGTAAGTGGTCAAGCATCTTAAGCATTGAATTGGCCTTATATCTTATATTTTTCATCTGGCAATTCTATTTCATTTATGTATTGGCAAATCGAATTTAATTCTTTCAAAATGGCAATTCTTCTTTAATATTGTAATAGAATATGGAAAAAAATCACTGTATTACTTTCATTTTATCTATAGATTTATCTCTTTCACTCGCATTCGTTTTTATAGGAAAGACACAAGTTTCATTGGTGGCTGCCTCTGCCCACAAAGAATTTTTTATGCTGTTTTTTTTTTCATCACACACACATTTCATTTATTAATTCGAGCATTTCTTTAAAAGTTGCGAACACATTTTCCCCAGAGAACGCGCTTGAGTTTTTTTTTGTGCTAAAGAAATCAGAAAGAGAAAAATTCCAAGTCGACAAAAAATAAAGTTTATTTTTTAAAATTATTAAAAAATTGTAAAAGAAAAATAAAAAAAACTAGACGTGTTTTTTTTTATTTTGAGTCAAATAAAAATCCAAAAAGGCAAATAAACTAGGAGTGAAAAAAGTTTTAAAAGCACGCACGAAACGGATAAACACATTTTTTTATTTTTGGCTATTGGTGATTTTTTTTAATATCGTATGTCCATCCAGAATTTAAATACATTCGGTAAGTTTAGTTAAATTGATTAATTTAAAAGGTAAAATGTGATGTAGTTTCTCAGATTTATTATGTGAAAGTTGATTTGTTATGCATATAATGTAATAAGCGATGAAAGAAAGAAGCAAAAAAAACCTCGAAATCACGATATGGGGCCATGGCAGCAGGTTAAGTTGCCTGCCTTGCTGTCACGACGAATAAAATGGCTGCTCATTTTTTTTTTTATTTTTATTGTTGCCGTTCTGCTTTCGTTACTATCATAAAGCAAAGCAGCGCTGGCTGCTGCTTCCTACAAATAGTGTGTTCAATTCATTTCTTTTTTTTATTAAATGATTTCATAAAAATTTACAAATATTTTTATATTAAAAATGTAAAAAAAAAATGTGATAATTTATTGAATGTTGTAAAGATTTTTATTGAAATAGTTATTGTCGTGTCGCGCCTCAATGGAAAAATACAATTGATGAGTCAGCAAATGATGTGTGTATGCCCGCCCGTTTGCCGTTTTTTTTTAATTTGTTTTCTTTACTAATTTGCAAATGTATTGGTTAAAAATTAAGAAAAAGAAAATTAAGTCGTGTTAATTTTTGTTTTTTTTTTCTTCGAGATTTTTCGTTTTTCTCATTTACACTTTTTAATTTAAAACTTATTTACAATATTTATCAGATTTCTTTTGTTTTGCCAGTTTCTCTTGAGTTTTTTTTTCTTCTTTCACTTCTTTATAGTTGATAGTGTTGCCAACAATATTAAGCATAAAAACATTTATTTCTTCCATTTTTTTTAATTTAATTTTGTTCTAAATTTAGAATACAATTAAAAATGTTTAAAATTTAATTGCTACAATACAAATAATTCAATTATATAGTCTATACGTAAATATTCGACTTTGTTGTTTATGCATTACATTTGAATTAGATTTTACTAGGCATGAGATAATTGCAAAGCCATAACTTATCCGATATACATAGGTTTTTGTCCAAACTAAGCCTTCTACGGAATATGTTTAATTCTAGCTTAAAAACCTTGAAATACAGTTATTTGAAACGTATTCATAAATGAATTTAAAAGGAAATTAGTATATTTGGAAATATTTAAGTATATTAAATAAAAAAAATCGTTTTGAACATTTATTGCTGATCTCTGATAGGCGCCCAGGCGCCTCTTTCTACACCGACAAAATACCAGACATGTACACAATAGGTTAAGCACAGTCTCATTCTCCTCCTCATCTCTACTAGTTCTACAGAAATATTTTTGAAGTATCGAATACTACTTACTGCCTGTTGCATAAGCGCTCATAATGCAATGCCCCGTAATATCCACAAAAACAGTACTAAGCTTGCTTCTTTGGAGTTTAAGAAAAGCTGCCGTGCGTCTTCTATTTAACCTATGGGAGATTTTCTGCACTGTTCTCCCCATGTCCGAATTCGTTCACCTTTTGTTGACGAAGTGGACGATTGCATTGTCAATTATAAACTTGCAAGTTGGCAAAAAGGTCGCCATGGTCTAGTAGGTAGTGTGCTAACTTATTAGACGAAAAGCCAGGGTTCGAGTCCCTGGCCAGACATCAAAATAAAATACAAAAAGTATTTTTTCGGCGATTTCTTCTCAGCAGATTTCTGGCAAAAACTCTGAGTACCGAAATAAAAATTGCCATGAAAAGTTTCTCAAAAATCTGTCGTTAGGAGTCGACTTTAAACTGTAGGTCCCGCTACTTATGTATAAAATTAACACACACAACATAAGTGGTGTGAGAAACTAGGTCAATAATCCTGTATGTATGTAAAGTTCGAATGAGATCGTTTATAGCAATTTATTTTAACACACTTGTTAACTGTAGGTCTAAGGATATTGTACAATGGGTCAATTTCGACCTCTGGGTACTGTTCTTGTCTTAACCGACAAATACACGTCCTCTAACCGAACCTAACCTAATTATAGGTCTGAATTAAGAGTTTGGGCTAAGAGAAGGGCGTAGTAGATGGTCTAAAAAGTCCCCTTTATGAATCTAGGCCCATTTGGCTATGTTGTAAATTCTTTATTCTGAATTACTAGAGGACTATACATATATTTTTAGCCTCGAGAATAATTTCATCTTATAATTCCTCGTGCACATCCACTTTAAACAAAACAACAATGCCCTTATAGTGAAATGGCTAATATATTTTTTTGTACATTTTAAAATAATGTAACGGAAATAAATAAATATGTAACCACCTTGGAATTATTGTGCGTAATTGAAAAGCGGATGTTCTATGTAGAAAGCAATTTATTACAATTATTACGCACACCACATAACATAGTTAATTTGCGAATATGTAAATGGTTTTATAGACATTACTCACAAACTAAAAAATAGTAAATACAATGGATGAAACGAACGAATAGCACAGAAACTTTCATATTAAAACCTCCATTACATTTCAAACGTATTAATTTATTTGTTTTAATTAATTTCATTTCAGACCCCTTTGCTGATGCAATCAAGGGTGCTGATGACGATGTTCAAGACGGCCTTGTGCATATAAGAATTCAGCAGCGTAATGGTCGCAAAACATTAACCACTGTTCAAGGTTTATCTGCCGAATATGACTTAAAGAAAATTGTGCGATCATGTAAAAAGGTAAGCAAATATGCATATACACGAAATATAATGCAAATATTTATTATTTTGTTTTTTTTATAGGAATTTGCATGCAACGGCACAGTAATTGAACATCCCGAATACGGAGAAGTCTTGCAGCTCCAGGGAGATCAACGTGAAAATATTTGTCAATGGTTGACAAAAGCTGGTCTTGCCAAGCCTGACCAATTAAAAGTTCACGGTTTTTAAATCTCATCATTGTTATTATTACGAGAAAACCAACAAAAAATACCGTGTGCTAAGAACAACATTTTTTTATAGTAACATATTATTTTTTTATATATTAAAAAACAAAAAAAAAAAAAAAGAAAGGAAATTAAAAGAAAACAACCTCAAAAATAAAAGGACGTCTGTAGTATTTTAGTTTAATTTTATGAAGAGGAAAAAGAAGAAGAAATAAACTATCAATATCACCACAATACAAACGAAATACATCAACAATAAGTTCTTTTTATAGAGAAACACGCCGATAAAAAAAAAAAACAAGTGTAACTCTAAAGGAAAAACAACGTCTTGAAACATCTTGTCATCACAACATCATCAGCCGTTCTAAGTACTCCTACGCCGTATTACATTAAATTATAGCAGAAGAAGAAAAAAAAACCTTTCTTAATTTGGGAAATTTTACTTGCATCTATTCTCTATTCAAAGAATTCCCGTTTGAAATTAAGTTCGGGGTTTTTTTTTATTAGACGATTTAATTTTTAACACAAATATACATTAAAACAGCAAAAGAATAAAACCACAAGTAAATTTGTTTAAAATATTTTATAACATAAAATTAAATTAAAAAATAAAACAAATATTAAAATATATTAAAAATAAATCTTAAAACAAAAAAATAAATAAATAAAAATAATTAATGTAACTGTTAAATATATTTAAATGAAAACTAAAAAATGTAATAAAAAAAAACATGTATTTTATTTAAATTTATTAGTAACAGAAATCATCAATAAGTCATAAAACTAATAAAAAAAAAACAAATATCAGTCGTGAGAAATATAATTAAAAACAGTTAAAAATATATTACATATGCTTGCGACATTCTAAAACAAACTAAAGAAATTAGTAAAAAAAAAAAAGAGGAAAAATATGAAAGATTAGGGACTCTTTACCGTATGTAAAAAATGAATATTTTTTAAATTTTATTTTTTTGTATATTTTATATTGATATCTAACAGCTTTGTAGGTATCATGTTAATTTATCAGAATATGTGTATTTTAATAAGAACACTACTACATCATATATTTTTCCAACAAAAGTTCTGGAAACGCAGAAGAAAGTTTTAAAAAATTTTCAAACAAAAAACAAAAAAAAATTTGTTTACATTAGTAAGTGAATTTAAAACGTTTAAAAATGATGTACATCAGGTATGTTAAGTTGTTTTTTTTTTAATTTTTAATTATTTTTTTTTTGTTTACTTATGTTTCCTGTCAAGTTCTAATTAACATATGAAATGAATTAGTTTTTGTGAGAGATTATTTGAAAGGATTAATAATTAAATATGTAAACGATATATTATTATTAATAAAAGAAAACAAATATATAAATTTAAAAGGATTGTATTCATTTCAATATGCGTTTAAAGTTCCTACAATCGTGAATTAAAAAGAACGTTTTATAACGTATAGAGAAATTTAAATCTCCATTAATTCCATCTCATGTTTTAATTTCAAAAATAAGAGTTTTAAGGTAATTTTCTTGAAACCGGTTGACTTCTTTTCAATACAATTTAAGAAAAGGAAATGCATTAATTGATTACTACGGCGAAATACTGAACGAGGATTAAAAGAGTTTATATTAGTAAAATTCTTTGTCTTATACAATATATGGGTAGAGCGAATTGTCTCATTACAGAGAGCTAGAAGTTATTTTAAAGGTTTCAACTGCAAGATATGCGTAAAAAATCACACAATGTATGATAAATGTAAGTTTTTCTGAGAAGTAAAGGTAAAGGATGTTAAGATATGTATAGCCCATCACAAACATTTTGGAGAAACCGTAAGTTTCTGTAGGACAGTTAAATCTCTACGATTCAAAGGAATAACACTATTGTGGTACGACTTTTTCGTGAATCCAATTGTATTTAATTACAATGTAGATGTTCATTGTAGTTGTCAAATTTATATACATAGATACATAATTGGTCATTAGAACCCATCAGTCAGGATTATTGACCTAGTTTCTCACACCACTTATGTTGTGTGTGTTATTTTTATACATGAGTAGCGGGACCTACAGTTTAAAGTCGACTCCGAACGACAGATTTTATGAGAAACCGCCGCTGGAGATGTCTGACCTGGAGTTTGAATCGTGGCCTCACGTCTAATAAGCCAACGCACTATATACTTGACTATGGGAACTGTAGTCTCTGCAAAGCTTACTTAAACTACTTCCTGCATCTTATTCAATTTCATTTGAGCGGTTTTCAAATTTATTCAATCTGCCCAGATAGATTAGTCTGACCATCATATCATACAATCAGTTCATAATTCCTGGATTGAAACTGCTATTTTGTTTTGATGTCTGGCCTGGGACTCGAACCCTGGCTTTTACGTCTAATGAGCCAACACACTACACTAGACCACGATTCTAGCTTCTCACACCACTTATGTTGTGTGCGTTAAACAGGAGTGGCAGTACCTACAGTTTAAAGTCGATTCCGAGCGACAGCTTTTTAAGAAACTTTTCATGGCAGTTTTGCTAGAAATCTGCTGAGAGGAACCCACCAAAGAAATATTTTTTCATATTTTCGTTTTGATATTTGGGATTTGAACCGTTAAGTAGGGTTAGAGGACGTATACTTGTCAACTGTGACAAGTACAGTACACGAACAACAGATTTTTGAGAGTTTTTGCCAGAAATGTCCTGAAAGGAAGTCGCCGAAGAAATATTTTCGTTTTGATGTCCGATGTGGGATTTGAACTCGGGCTTTTCGTCTAATAAGCCAACACACTATCTACTAAATGATAAAAATTTGAATTTCCTTTAGGCGTTGACCCACTTATGGCACTCAGTGTATATTAAGGGCTTTGTTATTAAATGAAACTAACCGTTGTAGTGCTTTTCCAAATAGAGATGTAGTTTGTTATGGGGATTTCGTCTGAAAATCGCCCAATATATTATAAGGCCTCCAATTAAGTAAGTCAGTAACGAACATCACTTCGAATTTCTTTGTAAATTTGTTTATGTTTTAGAGCTAACTTTTGTGCGAGTATGAGTTCAGAGATAACATCAGAAACAGCATTGCTGATGAAATGGCAAGGACGGTTGCGATGTTGTAGTTGTTATAGAGAGACTCATCTTCGTTGACAGGAGGAAGGTACACTACACTGAATGATTTCTACATCAGCTATTCGCCTACGGAAATGGCAGTCATTTACATAGCCTGTAGCAAGTTTTATTCAAGAGTTTCTTATCGTGGAGTTAGCTATTACTTTTGGTATCCCAATTGTACTAAATTTTAGCGATAGTGAGATCTTGTCCTATAAGGATGGTGTGACATCTAATGCAACATATAGACAACGTCCTAAAAGCTTTAAACGAAAACTAAGAAATCTCGTTGTGATTCCACCTCAATTGCATCAAACATTTTTTAAACAGCTACAAGTGTAACTCCTAGATTACGGTGGCTTCATTAATTTGATCTTAAAATTTAAATTAAAAAAAAATAAATAAATCACATACCGACTTACAAATAATGCCATAAAATTCAATTGCTTCATTATTATCGAACATCAATAGACGCTAATATTAAATTAATATGGCATCTCTATACAGTTTTCTAAAATTAAGGCAACACTTACATTCATTCTCGTGGCTAAAGTCGCATCGTAGACGTATCGTATCGTTTGTTTAACAATTTTCTTAAATTGTACGATCATAATTATATTTGGGGAAATTTTTTTGTTATAAATTTAAAAAAAATTTCCACAGTAATCTTTAAAAATTATAAAAAAAAAATTCTATGAAACATCGTAAATAAATTCAAAAGAAGTTTGGCATTTCATCAAAGAACAAATAGAAAACAACAAAAGCAAATTATATGTGTGAGAAGAAGAAGAAAAAATTGCATTGTCGGTGTTTTGCTTGCAGTTTTATTAGAAAACAAAACATTGTTATCTCTTTCTAGCTTATAGAATTAGATTATGATACTGATAGTTAACGGTTTATGTGAGTGGAATGAAAAATATAAACGTAACACAAAGAAGAATAGTAAATACTAAACACGGGTTTCATTGATACAAAGTGGAATTGAAGCGTGGATAAAAGTTGTTATTTTCTTTTATTAAAGAAAAGAGTTTTTTTTTTGACAAGTTTCTGATTGTTTATCAGTTTGTAAATGTAAAAAAAAGAAGGATTGTTAATCGCAAACCATTTCAGTAACAGAAAAAAGTAAAATTTTATTAAATTAAATAATTTTAATAATTGAAGAAACAAATTATTGCTAATGTTAAAAATTTTTATTACAACTATTTTACAAGTGAAAACAACAACAACAACAATAAAAAAGCCTTATTAATTTTTATTTACTTAAAACTAATAAAACAATAGTAAACAAAGTGGTGTGTAGCAGATGTGAATTTTTTAGTGCATTTTTGTTCGAATTGAAAGAAAAAGAACAACGAGTGAGTAGAAATTGTTTTATTTTTTTTCTTATTAAATATTGAAATAATAGCCTGTACATATTTCTTTGTTTTTGTAACAATAGTAATATTTAAGTGCAGTTAAATTATGTAGAATTAATCCCTACTTTTAAGAACACACACGTGCTCTCCTATTCGGTTTAAAATTTAAATTTTTACGGAGTTGCCATATCATTGAACAGAAATTAAAGGTTGAAAAGTAGGATCATATACAATTTTTCAATAAACGAAATATTTTAAACAGAATTTGTGATCTATTTATTTTATTTTCATTTTAAAACTTAATTTTTATACCATTATTGAGACTTAGTATTGAAGATCTTATACTAAAATCTTATTTCGTTTATGGCACTTAATGGGTTAATAATTAGCCAGACGCCATATCACCCCCCGTTTGATGCATATATATATGTCACTTATATACTTTGTCTTGCCTGTGCTCACACATCAACTATACTTTTTAAATTCTCTTTTGAACTTACATACGTTTTCAAACGCAAGCTGCTGTTTATTCATTAATTTTCAGCATTGTTTGGAATATTGTGCATAAAAAAGAAAGAGAATAATGAGACTCAAGTCAGTACCTTTTTTCACTTCTTTCTCCTTCGCCTAGAAACTCAAAACGAAACGAGGGAACGAATGTAATGTTTTGTAAACCGGGATTTTACAATATAAGCATTAAACGTTGCGCACCGTACTCTGCAATATTTTAAAAATAAAATACACGGCGGGTGTATACAGAAAATTTGTTGAAAATTGTTATTGCAAAAATACTAGGCTACCTGCGTTTTGTGTATTCATGGCCTAATGAAAATGAATATACTATGCACGAAATTAAATCTTTATTTAGAGTAGTTTTAGTCCCAAACTAATCTGTCAATTAGATATAAAAACCAATAGGAAGAAATATCTTAACTGTATTATTTGTATTAATTAAGTAATTAAGATGCAAGTATTTTCTAAATATCGAAAAAGATTCGAGTCGTAAAGATACGGCAAAGGATTTATCATTGGTAAGTGTACCTTTTCCGTATATAAGTATAAGACATTACTATATACTTACACAACATTTTCAAATAAAACAATTCTTATTTTAATTTTTCAATTGTTTAAGAATATTTTCATCTATAGTGAATTAAGAATATATTCATCATTAAGGTTAATAAATAATTAAAATATTTACTGTTAGCTTAAATATACTAATTGGAGCTAAACACCTTGTTTGTTATGTTGTTGAAAACTTCTTTTTTGAGGTGGTCTTACAATCCAGTCTAGTGCAGCATTCGAGTTAGAACACCTTACAATAGCTAAATATACTTTTGTCTACCGTAAAGCGAGCTAACATCGATATCTGGTTAGATATCTGTTAAAGCAGTAAATATATACTGCTGAAATAAAATACATAAAACCTCAATAAGTGACCGTACATCCTTGGCCCAGCTTATATCTGACGAAGGACTATAACCTATTGCAGTACAGTCAAACTTCTGTATGTTGACCATAGAATTTGATTGTTTGATAATCACTTAATTGCTTAAATGATTTTTTTCTTGCTTTAATTTAAATAAAAACAAGCATATTTTAAACGGCGTTGCGCGGGTTATTCTTACGCCCTTTTACCCTTTTTTCGACCTATTTTTGTCCAACTTTAGAAACGGAATACCTCCAATAGCTATTTGGGAAACTTAACCAAGCTAAATCGTATAAAATTACCTATTACCATTTTTTCTCTCCTTTTGCTAAAAATTTTGAAAAGATTTATAGCCTATAACCTGCACCGACAAAAGCTTGATTTATATGCTATGCACTCAATTTGGCAGATTTTGGCCCCTTTCCCTCTTTTTAGACCCCCTTTTGGTCCAACTTTAGAAACGGAATACCTCAAATCGCTATTTGGGAAACTGAACCAAGCTCAAGGAATACCTCAAATTACCTATTATCATTTTTTCTCCCTTTGTCCCATTTTTTCAACCCTTTTGGTCCAAATTTTGAAAAGATTAATAGCCTATAACCTGCACCGAGAAAAGCCCGATCTATATCCCAAATTTCAAGGAAATCGGTCCAGGCGTTCAAACAAACAAACAAAAAAACAGACTTACAGAAAGATTTATAATATATATTGGGATTCTAATTAACTTTTAAAAATATCTATTTTTAGTTTTGTCTAATAAAATATCTTTTGTTTTCAATATAAAAATAAATTTATTGAAAATAACAACACTGTACTACAATTTAATAGATAACAATGGTAACTCTCTTATCCGTTTCTATACCACCATGTTTCACATTCATTTATGAACAGTAGAAACGAGAACAATTGGTATTAAAAACAGGGCGAAAGTTAAACGGTGACGACGACGTCGACTTATTCAATGCTAAAGAAAAATACAATTTTTCGAATTTTTCATTGTGAAAAAAATTATTAAATATTATATACTGCATTAAATTAAAAGCAAATCATTTAAATTCAATAAATTTAACAAGTATTTAAACAATATTCTTATGATTTTTTTAATGAAATGAAAAGAAAACTTTGACCAAAAAGTGAATTGAGAAAAGAAAAAAATTTTTTTTTGTGTGTGAAAAAGGTGGTGGTGAATTTGCGAATTAAAAGAAGAAGAAGAAGAAAAAAAGTCATATTCATACAAGGAAAAAAAAAGAAGTAATAGAAGAGCAAAAATACAATTCATACATATTGAGTCCAAATGAATAAAGAAGAAAAAAATAAAAATAATTGGAATTTTAAAGAATTTGTAAAAAAAAATATGATGAATATAGAAAATATATTGCAATAAAAAATAGAAAAAATAGAAAAAGAAATAATAAAATATAAAAGTCATTGAAAACGTAAAACGGACGGACAAAATAAGCAAAAGAAAGGAATAGAAAAGAAAAAAAATTTTCATCTGACATTTACAATACGAATTAGCAGCAGCAGCAGCAGCAAAAACGAAAGAGCTGAAGAAAATTAAAATATTGATGAACGTTTTGAAAAAATGTATAATAATAAGGCAGGCATACAAGAAGAAAATGGATATAAAGTGAAATTGAAAGCTTTGAATTTAAATTAACCAAATATATACATAAAATATAACGAATAATAACTATATAAAAAACAAAAAAATAAACAAAAAGAAAACTCGATAATTTTTTTTCCTTTTGATTTAATTTGTAATATCAGTGAAGTAATAGAGAAATTATAACAAAAAGGAAAGGAAAGAAAAAAATTCCTTACGAAGTGCTTGGAAGTTCTGTTGTGGGTACGTACGTCGATCGTACGTACACCCGTTTTGTCGCGTCGTTTTCGTTCACCTTAAAAAGTCTCCAATAACCAGCCGACCAGCCAGCCAGCCACCTTTTTCTTCTTAAACCACTTGCTTTTTGGCCACTCATACACGAACACACACACATACACACTCATACTCATACATATTAACAAGTGGAGCAAAAAGGTGCAAGAAGAAAAAGAAATAGATCTAAATAATAGCAAAAAAAGTGTAAAAAACAAGCTCCACCTAAAGCAAAATAGCAAAAAAAAAAAAAAGAAAAAATATCATCGCACTCTATCATATTCTTCTGTAATCGCTCATTCTCTCCGAGAAGAAAGAGAATTTAACTGAGAAATAACCGAAAAGGAAGGAATATTATTACAAAAATTTTTTCTTTCTTCCTCTTGAAAAACACTCGCATAAAAAATGGAATATTATTTGGGTTTGTAATATTTTCTTTAATAGTTTTCTTTATGTTTTTATTCTTGTAAGATTTTGTTGCTTTTTCGGGAAATTCAATATACCTACATTTATTTTTTGCATTGCACCCATTATAATTATTGTGTAATATCGCCCCTTTCACAAAATGTAAAAAAAACACAAAAACAACAAAAAAAAAAAAAGGAGAAAAACATGTGTTTATCCATTTTCTTTATTTTCTTTATATGTTATCACCCCTCTCTCTTTTGAATGTTTCATTTTACATTAAAACTATTGTAATATTCGTACCTATTATCATATTATCTACCTATAAGTGATAGCATATTTTTACGTTGACATATGTTTTCTAAGGAATCCCCATTTTTGAAAAAAAACAAAAGAAATGGGAGTTCAAAGAAACAATTCTTCGTTAATCCTATGGATTTTTGTTCTGAAATTTTGTTATCGTTTGTCTTGTTAAGCATAAATGGGAAAAACCGGTCTAATTTTAATAAAATAATTTTCACACATTGTTTACACTGGTTCTTAAGTATGGAATTAGAAGAAGAAGCTTTATCCTCAAGTCTATGTAAATATCCACATTGTAAATACATACATACATATGTACCTACTTCGTTTACTATTGTACTCTAAACTGCATTAATAATATTTAATTAATTAAAATTTTTTCTAAACATTCTAAAATTTAATTGTAGAAATTCAAATTGTTTGCAGTATTACTTTCCACACAGGGTTATAGGTTGTAATTCATAATTCGTTTATTTCTTCTTCATCATTTGGTTTTGCTATTCCCATTTTGACACTTAAACAAGAATTATTTCTAATAATTTGTTATGAAACAAAGCAATGCTTTTAAACAATTGAATTTGAATTGGACTCTGGGACTCGTGCCTAGTTTTTCTTTATGTACGTACTTATGTATATACATAAGGATAAATGCAAAAACCCCACAAGCATTTGCCATTGTAAAGCATATTTACTTTGAAAAATAAATTAGAAAACTAACTATTATATGCACTATTACTATTACTAGAAAGCTCTCTTATCCTTTTCAAAATTTCACTTTCAATTTATCGAGCCAATAATTTTAATTTTTTAATTCAATTGTACCTTGCACGTGTTGCTGGGTCCCCAACTAAAACAAATTTGAAGAAAAGGCATTATACAAATATCCAATTAATTTTGAATCATTTTATCGATTTTATTTCGCATTGTCCTGATGAATCAGTAAGCATTCGATCAGTTTCTCATCTCACTTCTCGAAGATTTTCCAGTCACAGTGCTCGTGTGATTCTGAGGCTCGTAATGCTCTTTTCTTCCGTGCTTGTGGTGTAGGTCGATCAATTGCTTGTCATTCATTTTTAAATAATTTTCAGTGACGCCATCCATCGGAAATTAATCGCCCCAATCTCCGTCGACTTATACGTAACAACTTTGTTAAAGAATGCGCAGTTCAAGATTTAATTCATTTTGAGTAATTTTCAGTGGTACCACCAATTGGAGATTGGTCATACCAACTTAGAAATCTTCGTCGGCTCATGCGCAACAACTTTGCTAAAGATCATACATACATACATAATTGGTCATTACAACCCTTCAGTCAGGATTATTAACCTAGTTTCTCACACTACTTATGTTGTGTGTCTTAATTTTATACATAAGTGGTGGGATCTACAGTTTAAGGTCGACTCCGAACGACAGATTTTTGAGAAACTTTTCATGGCAATTTTATTTTTTGCTCTCATAGTTTTTGCCAGAAATCTGCTGAGAAGAAATCGCCGAAAAAAAATACTTTTTGTATTTTTATTTTGATGTCTGGCCGGGGACTCGAACCCTGGCTTAAAGTCTAATAAGCCATCACACTGCCTACTAGACCACGGCGACATCTTAAGATCATAACGTAATCAAATGCACAGTTTAAGATTTCATTCATTTTAATTAATTTTCAGTGGTGCCACCTATCGGATATTAAACGTACCAACTATGAAAACTTTAAATGGATAAATACAAACATTTGAAAGAAAAATTAGTCAAATCGATGGAGCCATTTTCTGATTTTAGATAAATAGAAAATGTGGGCGTAATAGTGGGAGTGGCAAACTTCACATAAACCATCTACTAAATAGTCCGAACAAAGCCTAAACATTTGGCTTGATTAGGAGAGCCCGTTCTTGAGTTATAATATATTAAGAAGAAGAAGATTATTTAAAACTGATTTAGAAGAATATGTAGGTACATTAAGATGAGTAATATTAGATTAAGGTGTGTTCGTTTCTTAATTCATTTACTTACTATTATTTATTACGAATAACATTTTACGAATAAATTTTTTATTTAATAACACACAATAAATGTAAACAATAACAATTTCAATTGAATTTCAATGAAATTTAATATTAAATTTTAATTTTAAAACACATAAATTTTGTGCTTCCTGAGCTACATACATACATATTACTTAATTCCTTTTTAATTCTTTTTTTTCTTCCATTCGGCATTATTTTTAAATGTATTTTATAAATCTATTTCATTTTTTCATTGTCTTTTGCTTTTGCTTTTTCTTTTCTTTTTCTTTTTTTTGCATAGTTTGACATTTTACCCATATTTTTGAAGTTTCCTTTTATAAGCTTATATACAACAAACTTGCATTTTTTTCTTCTTCTTCTTTTGCTCTTTTTATTATTATTTTCTGTGTGTGTGTCTTTTTATTCTTGTTTTTATTTTATTTTTTTTTGTTTTCGTCTTCTCTTTAACCTGCCTTATTGTTGAAATAACATTTGATTTTATTGTTGTTTTTGTGGTCTTTTTCTATACATACTTTTAGGTATGTGAGTGATATATGGTGAGGGAGGGGGTGTAAGGAATGGTTAAAATATGTCTTGTCTAGTTTTTCCTATTAGTTTATTTATGGGTTTCTTTTAACGGTTTTCAATCACTACTGTGAACAAGTTTTTTTCAAATAAAAGTGGTTTTCCATTATTTTTTTTTTTGCATGTAATACGATGTTATTGTTTGTGGCCACAGCCTGTCTCTATTACATACCTTATATAATAATAATAAAAATTATTATTATTTTTTTTTATTTTTGGTATTTTTTTTTTGGATACTACATAAATAATAAACAGTGTTTAAAATTCATTTTTATTAAGATTATAAAATTTTCAAACTCTTTACGAACGTACAGTATCGGACAAAACATTTGCAACCACTATAGCGATTTTATAATTAGCTCAAATAAAAGACACGGGCTAATCAAATTGTAATTTTTATATTACTTACAAGACAAAAGGAACCTCATCTGCGATATTCAATAAAAATTATTTTAATTTCTTCTATAGATAGACATTTTTAAAACTTAAAAGAAAAATAGTCACTTCTTCTGTAAGACAAAACAATTGCAACTTAAAAATATTTCACGGAAAATATTTTTTTGCTTAATATTTCGTAGCGGAATCCTTACTATCTATTATGGTTTTGCAACTTCGTGGCATCGACTCTATTAAATAATTAATAGTAGCCTGTGGAATAGCATACCGCGCATTTTTAATCCGATAAAGCAACTCGTCACCATTTTGGACGTTATTGCGATCAATCCGCTGTTTTACAATTGACGACAGATTTTCTATTGGGTTCAGGACCAATGAATGAGGTGGCCGCTCCATAAGATTAATATTTTTTGCCTAAACCAAGTTTCTACTACCTCAAAAGTGTGTTCCAGATCATTGTCTTGTTGACACGTCCAATGTAAGGGCATTATTTACCAATCAGCATATTGCAATATAATCTGTTCAAGGATGTTTTTGTACGACCATTTATCCATTATTCCATCAATACGATCAAGTGGGCCCAAACCATTGGCAGCAAAACATCCCCAGGCCATGACACGACCGCCTCCATGTTTGACGGGCTTTACACAAAATTCTTTTTGTACTCCTTTTCCTTTTGGTCGCCTAACTCGAGCAATAATATTGAATTTTGATTACTGTCCAGTAAACCAATGGAAAAACGTTCTTTTCAGTGACGAATCAAATTTCAAATAATCGCTAGTGATGGCATAACTCGAGTTAGGCGACCAAAAGGAAAAGGAGTACAAAAAGAATTTTGTGTAAAGCCCGTCAAACATGGAGGCGGTCGTGTCATGGCCTGGGGATGTTTTGCTGCCAATGGTTTGGGCCCACTTGATCGTATTGATGGAATAATGGATAAATGGTCGTACAAAAACATCCTTGAACAGATTATATTGCAATATGCTGATTGGTAAATAATGCCCTTACATTGGACGTTTCAACAAGACAATGATCTGGAACACACTTTTGAGGTAGTAGAAACTTGGTTTAGGCAAAAAATATTAATCTTATGGAGCGGCCACCTCATTCATTGGTCCTGAACCGTCAATTGTAAAACAGCGGATTGATCGCAATAACGTCCAAAATGGTGACGAGTTGCTTTATCGGATTAAAAATGCGCGGTATGCTATTCCACAGGCTACTATTAATTATTTAATAGAGTCGATGCCACGAAGTTGCAAAACCATAATAGATAGTAAGGATTCCGCTACGAAATATTAAGCAAAAAAATATTTTCCGTGAAATATTTTTAAGTTGCAATTGTTTTGTCTTACAGAAGAAGTGACTATTTTTCTTTTAAGTTTTAAAAATGTCTATCTATAGAAGAAATTAAAATAATTTTTATTGAATATCGCAGATGAGGTTCCTTTTGTCTTGTAAGTAATATAAAAATTACAATTTGATTAGCCCGTGTCTTTTATTTGAGCTAATTATAAAATCGCTATAGTAGTTGCAAATGTTTTGTCCGATACTGTACATGTAATAAATGATAATGGCTTAAGTTGACTTAGTGCTTTTTCAATTTTTTTTGTCCGTTGCAAATATCTCCCATACCACCGCATCAAATTTAATGAATGATATTTCATTTTAAAGCTTATATCTAACACTAATGGCAAAAAATAATTAGAAATTGAAAAATTAATATTTTCATTGATAAAAATTATATTTTATATAGAACTGCATAATAATACTGTTGTCATAATGATTATATTTGAACTGTGCTAATACAGGGTCGCTTAATAGTAATGCAGTTCTACATAATATAGTATGTATTAAAATCCATTCTGGCAATACCGCTATTTACTATAATGCCGTTTATTACTAAGTCTTTTGTATATAATATGCATATTAAGTTGTAAAAAGCTGTTTTGGCAATACTTTGCAGTAGTTGTTAGATCAAGTGCGATAAACAGGGGGTCGCTTAATTATAATGCTATTCCACATAATAATATACAAAGTTGTAAAAGCCATTTTGGTAATGTCGTTATTGTCATGGCATTGTTTGTTTTATGAAGTGTAGTAATACGGGTTAATAAATGGTACCAGGCTAATCATAACAAACTTGGGAGAGCACATCATATCAGCAAAAATTATTCATACCGATAAAACTGTACTCATACACCGAATCAACCTTCTGATCCAACTGTGCCTTTCCGAATGACACGAAAACAATTCCCTGTGAAAGTTGCTTTTGCTATGACGATAAACAAAGCACAAGATCAAACCCTTCAAAAGGTAGGATTGTATTTACCAGAACCGGTCTTTTCACATGGGCAATTATACGTGGCTGTTTCTCGAGTGCGTATGTTTAAAGATATTTTTGTTTGTATTAAGGATTCGTACGGGCAAAAAGTTAACGATAATCATGATCATTACCTCTAACATTGTATTCAAAGAAGTATTATAAAACCATTTAAACATACATATGTATGTATGTATGTAAATTTGTATTATGATATTATGACTTCTAATATTTTTATATTTTTAATAAAATTTCTATTTCTATCAATTATTTTTATTCTATGTTACAAAAATGACAACTAATGGTGCGAAATATTCGCACGGGTCATCTAGTAAAATATTATTATTATTATTAGAACAATTTGGTGCTTCCATTCTATAACATATCTAAGTACACTTAGAATGTTTTTAATATTCTTGCATTTTTAAATTCTACGTTCTTCAACTTAAATACTGTCAAAATTTGGTTAAGATGCGCCGATCCGTTCCAAAGTTATAGGGGAAAATCTACTTAGAATACACATATAGTCGTATGCCGCGTGAAAACTTTGAGAGCTCATAACTCAAAACACACTTTTTCGACTTAGACTGTTATATAACGGAGGCGTCCAATTAACAAACACAATTTATTTCAGACAAAAACCTTAATATCTCTAAGCATGAAATTTTGACTTAAGCTATTATTATTTAATGCCACAGATATGTACATAATTGGTCATTATAACCCTTCAGTCTGGATTATTGACCTAGTTTCTTACACCACTTATGTTGTGTGTGTTAATTTTATACATGAGTGGCGGGAGGGACCTACAGTTTGATCAAAAGTTGATTCCGAACGACACATTTTTTTTTTTTGAGAAACATTCCATTGCAATTTTTTTACTCTCAGAGTTTTTGCCAGAAATCTGCTGAGAGGAAGTCACCGAAAAATTATTTTCAAATTTCCGTTTTGATGTCTGACCTGGGATACGAACTCGGGTCTTTCGTCTAATAAGCCAACACACTACCTACTACCTCAATGGTAGGGTAATAGAGGGGATAGGAAAAAGGCAAGGAAGTAGGAAGGGTAGAATGGGAAGCGGAGGAATTTTGCAGACCAAACAAAACAAAAAAAAGAACGCGATTACTCTGATGAAGCCCAATAACTTCTCAACCAGTTCAAGCCACTAATGAATATGTAGAGAGCCTTGATGTCGGTTCTCAACACAGAATTCAAAACCTCAAAGAAGCCCCTGACAAGGGTCCTCAATCTTAACTTACTAAGGGCTGATCAGCTACAGAGGAGGTGCTCGACAGTCTCCAACTCCTACTCATTGCAACATACCCTGCAATAGTCCGGCTGGGATCTGGAACAGCCACCTAATGTCGAAGTGTCTCGTGATAAATCCGATAAATAACTTTAAACTAGTCTTATTTAAGGCCAGCAGCCAACCTGTTCTTGCACTATCTATAGCAGGCCGTAGACATTTAGAAACATAACGCGATCCGTTTCCACAACGCCTTTGCTCTTCTCTCTTGAATCATCCATTGATGAGGCCATAGAGGTGCAAGATTGGGGGAATCAGGAACAACTATTAAATCGCCTTCAGAAAGCAAACCTAACATAGCGAGAGCATCTGGCGTCTCATTGTTCGGTATTCCGCTATGACCCGGAATCCAATATAAACGGATACGTCTGGTCCAAAGTGGTCTAAGGACTAATTGCACTTGCGAACGGGCCGTGATTTGTACCAGACTGACGCAATGGCCCTCAGGGCAGATTTGCTGTCAATGAAGATCACGTAAAGATTCCGAAACCGAAGCGAGCCGTGATTTGTACCAGACCGACGCAATGGCCCTCAGGGCAGATTGGCTGTCAATGAAGATCACGTAAATTCCGAAACCGAAGCGGGCCACCAGCTATGGCCTCAATTGCCTTCAAGATTGCGAAAACCTCCGCCTGCAACACGCTGCTGTCATGAAAGTAAAATTCAAGATGCTGGGTGTAGTGTCACAAAACAGAGCCTTTGGTGGGAATCGAACTCACGACCCTTACGGTAATAGTCTAGCACACTACTTACTATACCTACCAGGGGGCTTACATACATAATTGGCCATTACAAACCCTTCAGTCAGGATTACGACCTAGCTTCTCACACCACTTATGTTGTGTGCGTTAATTTTATACATGAGTGGCGGGACCTACAGTTTAAAGTCGACTCCGAACGACAGATTTTTAAGAAGCTTTTCATGGCAATTTTTACTCCCAGAGTCTTTGTCAGAAATCTGCTGAGAGGAAGTCGCCGAAGAAATATTTTTGTTTTGATGTCTGACCTGGGATACGAACCCGGGCCTTTTGTCTAATAAGCCAACACACTACCCACTAGACCACGGCGACTTCAAACCAGGGGGCTTAAGAAAATAAATAAATAACTTCCTTACTTATGACTCCAACGACAACCTACGGCTCGATTGCCTTGATCGTTTATACAGTATTGGACAAAACTAAAGCACCCCCTCAATACATTTTTTTTAAATGTTAATATTTTTAATTCAAAACTTTTTAATTACCCTCGAAATAATTGATCTGTTGATCGAAGATTTTGAACTCAATTGATGTCTTGATAAGTCAATTGAATCATTAATTTAAAAATCAACGCAAAACCAAAGAAGATTTATATGAAGGCTTTCTAGAGAAGAGCTCTAGATTTTGAATCTCAGCTCCGACCAATTTAAAAAAAAATAAACGACAAAATTAAAAACATATACAGTAGTCGGAATGGGTCAATTCCGACATCCGGGTACTGTACTTGTCTTGACCCACAAGTACACATTCTCTAACCTACAGTAGTCGCTTACAAATTAGAACCGCTTTGTTTTTGAGGCAATTCTATTTTCTGAATTATTCTAATTTCTAAACGTTTTTTTTGTACACGCCGCTTATCAAATTTCACAAATAAACTCGTTACAAAATACATAAATGCGATAAAAAAACATCAAATACGGAAAAATGTCTATAATTTGGTGATTCCCCTTTTTGGTTTAACGATTTCTTGTGTTAACATACCAAAAAAAGAAACGCTCAGAAATTAGAATTTTAAATGCGAATTATGGAGCACATAATGTATGATTCTGATTTCTGAAATTTCTAATTTCTGGAGGCTCTAACTTATTTGTGAGCTTCTACTATATTTTTTTCTGTCCATAGCTCTGCGACTCAACTAATTACTACCGTATGACCTTCACTCATAAACAAAATGTGAATGCAGGCCATAAAGCCTTGCAATGATCAATAGAGTCGAGTCATATGTGTGTAATATTAACTTTTAACTTTTAACTTATAACTTTAATTTTAATTAACGCTTAAAGTTAATTCAATTTATTTTAAGAAATTTTTATAAACACCGATCATTTTGTGTGATCTAGGATAATAATTTTTTATTCTAGGAATATATTAATTGAATCATGCGAACCGTAGATTAGAACTTTTGTTTGCTTTTCCTGGAAAAAGGATTTTTAATATTCACACAGGTACAGTAAGTAGTAACCGAAAATTGAATTAAAATCTACAGGGTTGTCTTTGCTTAACACCAATTCAGTAATTGCCCTTATCCATAACCTGCAACATTTTTCGATTCTAGCCGCGAATTTAACTTCGAATTTCTTGCATTCGATAGTTGTGCAGTGACATTTCTTGGAAATGAAATGATTTCTAGTTGCGAAACAGTATACAAGCGTAGTAGCTAGCATTTTATATCCTTTTTTCAGGTAGCAGAGAGGGAGGTTAGCCATTTTTTTTTTGCAATAATTGTGTATTCTAAATTTTTCAAAACGTTCTGCTATATAGATGCAATTGCCTTCAGATTAAATTCATTCAGTCGGCATCAGCCGTTGTTGAAAGTCAACTTTCTTTCGAATTTAACTGTTATAAAAAATTTAATTTTTTTGTTTTATTAAAATATTAGTTAAAATTTTTTTTTTATATTTTAATACGACAATTTATTTTGCTAATACGCTCAAAAGTTTAGAATGAGTGGTAAGATTACGTTTTAGTTTGTAAATGTTAAGAGATCACTTAATGAGTGAAAACAACTAAACAAGTTTCGAATATTTTTTAAAAATCTTTGTTTTTCCCTTCTATTTCTATTTCATGTGTTTCTTATATAACTGGGATCAATAAATAATCTGCAGGAGGTTATGTATATATGAATGGTATGAATGATACAGTGAAGATACCACCACCAGTTGCAACCACCGTCTATGCGAACGTTCCTGTTGATACGGCTGTATTGGCGACCAATCTATACGGTCCAACGACGCAATTGGCAGCTCCTGCAGCAACGCACATACCATTAATAGCGGCAGCCGCAGGACCACAACCACCACATCATCAAGCTTTACAAGTTGCTGCAGCACCCGGTCAGCATCAGCAATTAATTGCAGCTCATACTGCTGCACACACACAACAGCCTACACTACAAACGGTACAGGCAGCAGCTGCGGCCGCTGCAGTAGCAGCAGCTACACCACAGCACACAGCACCCCATCAAATACAGGGTCATCCTCCACAAGCCCATTTGCAATACACCCATCAGCCGACTGCCCTTGCTGGTAGTCAACAGGGAGCAACGGTTACTACAACAACGATCGATAACACCGAATATACAGTCATGAATGGAGCCATTACACAAGATGGTACTGTTGTCTGTTACAGTCAAGATGATTTACAGATTGCATCGGGCGGTGGCAATGTTACGAATTTAGTTGCTGTAGATCAGTTACCTGCTACTGCAACAATAAAACAACAGCAGCAGCAACCACATAATGTCCAACATCATGTTATACTTACTAATGGTCCACCGCCATCATCATCCTCGACTCAACAGCAACAGCAGCAGCAGCAGCAGCAACAACAACAGTCTCAACAGCAGCAACAACAAATTGTAGGTAGTAACAATGCCAATACTAGCTCTTCATCAAATTCCGGCGGCAATACTGGCGATAACAATGGAATACCATTGGAGCAGCTGAAACAAATGTTAGCAACACAATTGGAATATTATTTTTCAAGGTAAGCGCATGAAAATTGTTTGTCTTTCGGATCAAAATCAATATTTATTATTGTAAATTACAATAACGCAGAGTACGTTATTTTTTTACCATTTTAATTTAATTATTAAACTTCAGTTAAGTTAGGAGCAGCGTTTCTTATTTATTCCTGGGAAAAAAACCTTTTTTTACAAAAAAAAAACTTGGTTTCTTCAAAAGTACCAACATTTTTAAAGGAAACTTCGAAGCCCGGTGCGCATAGCTACTATATTTGACGATTTGAGCTCTAAAAATGTCATTTTAACGACATGACGATTTATGTCCTTATTTTGAGGATTTTTAGCAGGGGTTGGCATTATTTTTGGAACTAGGGAAATATATTATAGGAATGAGGAAAGAGGAAACAGTGCTTATGGAGACTAAGTTTGAATATTTTTATACCATAAGTAACAGGAAAGATCTCTGCAGGAAGGCAGTTCCATATACGAATAGTTTGTTTAACAAATGAACTTTGTCTGTAATGCAGTGTGCGATACACTGGCCAAACGATCACATACGGATGTGCTGGCCGAGAAGACAAGTGTTCCGTAGGAATACATGATTTTCATAAACAACTCCCATTATTTCGCTCGAATAATATCCATTATAGTAGCGATTGAAGTTAGGACACTATCCTGACTAACGACATACTACGGCCTCACCTATACACGGCAGCGAAGCCTCAAAATAGGATTTAAGGGCCTATCCATACATTAGAGTTGTATTACATTTTCGCCGGGTTATAAATGGTGTAATTTGTAAATATATCAGATGATCATCTTATAACCTATTGTCCTAAACCTGCGCAATGCACTGCCATCCCCTGAGCAGAGACCTGCGCCGAGCAAATTTGTCGGCGGCGGCGGCTAAAGTTGAAAAGCTTCGGCGGCGGCTTTAAGCCGGCTGTCAGCCGAAATATGGTAAAGTTTCGGCGGCTCTTTTATTTATTTAAATAATATGCATACATTTCCAACATTTTTGTATGTAAAGAACAAAAAAGACGTGTAAATCCATGTATGAAACATTAGTCTCACATAATTGGTCATTACAACTTTTCAGTCAGGATTACGACCTAGTTTCTCACACCACTTATGTTGTATGCGTTAATTTTATACATGAGTGTTGGGGCCTACAGTTTTAAAATGGACTCCAAATGATAGATTTTAGAGAATCTTTTCATGGCAATTTTATTTACTCTCAGAGGTTTTGCCAAAAATTGCAGTAAATTTACTAAATAATCATTGTTAGCAAATCGATTATTAAAAATAAGCGACTAAAGAAAAAATTAGAACAAAAAGTAAAATTACACACAAGGTGGCAACACTGGTCTGCTGTGATCCGAAATGACATAAATAAAATGGCCCTGGTTGCTCCACCATGTTAAAGGGCCTTAGATCTCTGCAGCACATTTGCACAAGCAGACATGCGTTAGCAAATTTTTCGGAATCTGCATTTTCAGAACTTCCTGGCAATATAGTTTTAGGTTTGGCATTCGAATTTTTAAATTTTATCTATTTTACATCAATACCATGAGCACTGAGTAAATGGTTACAGAGGTTTGATGTCGACGCAGAAATTCCAAACCTGAAATTATTTCGCATATTATAACACCTACAAAACAATTATCAGAAATAAGTATTCAAAATAAAATTTTCCAAAAAAATTTGGTTTAAAGCTAATTGAAATTGGAGTTTCAATTATTGTTTTGAGAAATCAATACCATTAAAAATAGCATGGTCGTCATCGGAATCAGATGAATTTAACTCATTTAAGTTATTGAAATTTGTAGTTCTTTGGTTCTCCATTTCAATTTTTTGTCTTTTAAAAAATTTAACGTAAAGTTAAAAGTGTTACCACATTCACCAAAAACAAGAAAAGGTGTTCAAAATTTCCTATCAAAAAATTAAAAATTTTTCTATTAATATATCACAAAATGAACAAAAAAACTTCAATAATGTATTTAAGTCAAGTAAAACAAATATATAAATATCATATATATAATTAAAATTTACTGTATACAATTTTAAAAACATATTTTCATATATTCTAATTTTCTTACATACATACAACGGCGGCTAAATTTAAGCCGAATCAAGCCGAATAAATTTTCGGCGGCGGCGGCTTTCAAATTTTGTCGGCGGCTCGGCTTAGCCGGCTGTCAGCCGATCGGCGCAGGTCTCTGCCCCTGAGTGTTGGTTTTTATAAAAATAAAAACAAAAAAATAGATCAGATGAAGTGAAGTATTTATTGCAACGTCTTAAGAAACCAAGGCACTGAAAAATGCTCTATTGCTTTAGAGCCTATAACTTCCTATAATGATCGTTGGTATCTAAAAGCTTAAGATTTAACAAGTCATACTAGACGTGTCGTGTTGTGAATCCAGGACTTGGCTTCCTATTATACGAACCATTATGTTGTCTCTTTTTTCTGTTGTTGTTTCTGTGAAGCAGTCAAAAATTAAGTTATTATTCCCCTTATCATTATTCTTACAATGATCCGTCAAAAGTATGTTTATATTAATGTTACCCTCTATCTTTCTTTCTTTCTTTTTTGTTTATATAGAGAAAATCTAGCAAACGATTCTTGGCTATTATCTCAAATGGACAGTGACCAATATGTATCAATATTTACAGTGGCCAATTTTAATTTAGTTAAAAAACTCACTAAAGATATTAAACTTATAACAGAAGTGCTTAGGGAATCACCAAATGTGCAAGTGGACGAAGAAGGTCTCCGTGTTAGACCAAATCACAAAAGATGCATAATAATTCTACGTGAAATATCCGATCAAACTCCGGTTAAGGTAGTTTCACACACACAACAGGTCTTCTTGAAGTCGCTGTGGTCTAGAAGATAGTGTGTTGGCTTATTAGACGAAAGGCCCGAGTTCGAATACCAGGTCAGACATCAAAATGAAAATATGAACAGCGACTTCTTCTCAGCAGATTTCTGGTAAAAACTATGAGAGTAAAAATTGCCATGAAAAGCTTCTCAAAAAAATCTGTCGTTCGGAGTCGACTTTAAACTGTAGGTCCCGCCACTCATGTATAAAAATTAACGCACACAACACGAGCGGTGTGAGAAGCTAGGACGTTGTACAATGGATCAATTCGATCTCCGGGCAGCGTTATCACTGGAAATTTTTAAGAAGTCGCAATAAAAGGGGACTTTTGCAAAAAAAAAAATGTCGCATAAAAAGGTCATTTTGGCATAGTCTAGTCTATATTCTAGTCTATAGTCTAGTATATAGTCTAGTCTATAGTCTAGTATATAATCTAGTCTATAGTCTAGTCTATAGTCTAGTATATAATCTAGTCTATAGCCTAGTCTATAATCTAGTCTACAGTCTAGTCTATAATCTAGTCTACAGTCTAGTATATAATCTAGTCTATAGTCTAGTATATAATCTAGTCTACAGTCTAGTATATAATCTAGTCTATAGTCTAGTATATAATCTAGTCTATAGTCTAGTCTATAGTCTAGTCTATAGTCTAGTCTATAGTCTAGTATATAATCTAGTCTATAGTCTAGTATATAATCTAGTCTATAATCTAGTCTATAGTCTAGTCTATAGTCTAGTCTATATTCTAGTATATAATCTAGTCTATAGTCTAGTATATAATCTAGTCTATAATCTAGTCTATAGCCTAGTCTATAATCTAGTCTATAGCCTAGTCTATAATCTAGTCTATAGCCTAGTCTATAGTCTAGTCTATAGCCTAGTCTATAATCTAGTATATAGTCTAGTCTATAGTCTAGTATATAGTCTAGTATATAATCTAGTCTATAGTTTAGTATATAATCTAGTCTATAGTCTAGTCTATAGTCTAGTATATAATCTAGTCTATAGTCTAGAAAAAATACTTTTTTAAAAAAGGGGAAAAAAGGGTAAAAAATCTTGAAAAGTGTCAGATTTAGTTCATTTTAGTAAGGGGGCACAAAAAGTGGCGAGGTTGCTGAGAAAGTGTCAAATTGCGACTTTAGTCGCTCAACGGTAGCGCTGCCTCCGGGTACTGTACTTGTCACAGTTGACAAGTACACGTCCTCTAACCTAACAGGTTTGCTTTTTCAAAATTTTCTCCAATTTATTTTGAACATGCTTTTACGTCTTTATATACCTTCGTCAGATTTCTATTTCGGGTAGATTGGATTATAAATGGCAGAAGAAAATTAAATTGACGCGGTACCATTGAGATTACACAACTTTTCATTCTTTTTTCTCTCCTCGCCTAAAAGCTTAAGATTTAACAAGTCATACTAGACGTGTCGTGTTGTGAATCCAGGACTTGGCTTCCTATTATACGAACCATTATGTTGTCTCTTTTTTCTGTTGTTGTTTCTGTGAAGCAGTCAAAAATTAAGTTATTATTCCCCTTATCATTATTCTTACAATGATCCGTCAAAAGTATGTTTATATTAATGTTACCCTCTATCTTTCTTTCTTTCTTTTTTGTTTATATAGAGAAAATCTAGCAAACGATTCTTGGCTATTATCTCAAATGGACAGTGACCAATATGTATCAATATTTACAGTGGCCAATTTTAATTTAGTTAAAAAACTCACTAAAGATATTAAACTTATAACAGAAGTGCTTAGGGAATCACCAAATGTGCAAGTGGACGAAGAAGGTCTCCGTGTTAGACCAAATCACAAAAGATGCATAATAATTCTACGTGAAATATCTGATCAAACTCCGGTTAAGGACGTTAAAGTAATTATCCAACAAATAATTCATATAAAATATTGTAATAAACCTTTATAAATTGCCCTTTTGTAGAATATTTTTAATAATGAAAACTGCCCACGTGTAATTTCTTGTGAATTTGCCGGCAATAACTCATGGTATATAACTTTTGAATCAGATGAAGATGCACAAAAAGCTTTTAAGTATTTAAGAGAAGATGTTAAAGAATTTCAGGTATGTATTGGGGGCTGGTACTTTAAAATTTAAATACTAAACAAATGAACTCTATTAACGGAATTGTAATGCTTTAGGGTAAACCAATAATGGCTCGTATGAAAGCAAAACCATTTATAAATCGTTTGCCAATCGGTCCAGTGTCAACAATTAAAAATGGCTTCCGTATGACTTCACCACCAGCCGCTGTATATGATCCAAATGCTGCTGCTGCAGCGGCAGTTGCTTATAGTGCAGCACCACAGCGTTTTGTTTACACAGCCAATGGCGCCACAATGACACAACCACCAGTACCATATAATGGTCAATTACATTTAATTGTAAGCGAAGCGATACTTTTCTAATATTTATTATTATAATTAAATAAAATTAAATTTATTTATTGTATTTATTATTAAATTTTAGCAATTCCAACAACAACAGTTTTATCCAGGCATTGTTGCACCATGGCCTTCTGCGGCTGCTGCAGCCGTAGCAGCAGCCGCAACGACAGCACATGGTCAGAATTTTTATGAGATTGGTAATGTTTTTGCAGCCAACGGTTTGCCTCCTGCAGTACCTGCTTTTGCTACAACAGCACCGCCTCCGACACAAACTCCAGGTTTGACTGGCAGTACAAAACCGCAAAGTGGTGGCGGCGGTGGAGGTGGTGGTGGTGGCGGTCGCTATAATAACAATCATCGCAATAATTCGGGCAACAGTGGAGGACAAAGCGGTGGCCATCGTAAACAGCCACGCAATACAAATCTACAGCAACTACAACAAACGACACAACCTCAACCACAATTGGCTGGTAGCAATATTATTGTCTCTAGTGTAAATGTTGGTGGAGCTGGTGGCTTAGTTAGCGTTATGCCCACCACCATTGTAGATCCTCATCAGCAGCAACAGCAGCAAACAATGACGCAACAGCATCAAATGCAACAAGCAACATCTCAACAACAACAACAGGCTCCAAGTCAACAACAACAGCCCAGTTCCCAGCAAACAAGTAATTCAAGACATTACTCGAACATAAAACCAAATACAGGTACAGAATATAGAATATATTTGTAAATATGTACGTAGTATATCCCTTATGATCGATTGTATTTCAGGTGGTATTCCAAAATCAATGGACAAATCTTATAGTAGCAACAATTCAAATTCAATGAGCAGTCATCATCATTACAGTGCGCAAAATCCAACGACTCATCATGTTCAAAATCAACAACAACAACAACAACAGCAACAAACACAACAAATTAGTGGTGGTAATGCAACACACACACACATACAACAAACTCACTATCAAATGCCTTCCTCTAATTCACAAACTGGTGGTGCAATGCAGCATACTTCCTATACCACACACGCTGTACCCACTGTATCAGCACAACAACATCATCATCAACAACAACAACAACAGCAACAACAAATACATCAACAACAACAACAGCAACAGCAGCAACATGACCTACAAGAAGATGTCGGCAGTAGTGTTGAGGTTCATCAATCGCAAATCGTTGTACAACACGTCCAACAGCAAGGACATCATCACAATCCTCGAAATAATGTTACATCGTCATCCACGTCATTAGCAAACTCAGTTGGTGGCAGTGGCTCCGGAAGTGGTGGCGGAGTTGGTAAAGATCCACCCCATTGGTCCCAATCCCGGCCAAGAAGAAGACGCCGTGATGATGACAATTCTGGAATGACTTATTCACCTAATAACCGTGTTGGCGGTGGAGGAGGTGGCGGCAGTGGCGGTGGGGTTAGTATTACAACATTTTATAATACAATATCTACTAACAATTGTTGTTGTTATTATTTGACGTCCTGTAATGATAGCAATAATAGCATACTGGTAGACTTAGGTGTTGGGGGTCTTGGTTTGTTAGGTAACAGCGTTATAGGTGACGTAGATACCCAAATAGTTAACAGTAAAACTGCTGATGTTAGCAGAGGCATTAACAGTTGTATAACACATATAAATGTGATGGGAGGAGAAGGAGGCAGCTGCTGCTGCTGTTGTATTGCCAATGGTTCTGGACCAATGTATTCAGTCAATGACAATCCTATCTCCACCTCCACCACCATCACCAACAAAACTACCAATAGCATCAGCCAAGAGAAATCCAATGTCACCACTAGCAACAATAATCAAGCACCTTCCTCCATAACCTTAATTTATAATTATAATGATCGTTTTCCTAAAATATCCACTACTAATGCCAGTAGTTTTAATAACAGTAACAGTATCATAATGAATAGTGGCAAGAACTACAGCAATCTGAATAATGCTAATGCTAATAATAATACTAAAAATAAAAATACTAAAAATAGTAATAATAGTGAAAGTAAAATAACTCAAATACAACATCTAATAACAAAATCTTCTAATTTTCAACAGCAATCATATAATTCATCGCACCATTCTCAACAGCAGCAACAAAGTGGTGGTGGTAATTCGGGAAGTGGCACCGGAGGCGGTGGAGGAGGAGGAGGTGGAAATGTTATTTCTTCGTCTCAAGGAGGAAGTCATCATCATTCGAATCGAAATGATATTAGTGGTGGTGGTAGTCATCATGGCGGTGGTGGTGGTGGTGGCGGTGGCTATACGTCGCATAGAAATGATAATGAACATCGTGGGGGTTATAAAGGTAATAATTATAATCCTCACTATAATAGTGGCGGCGGCGGAGGTGGCGGTGGTTCCCACTCTCATCATGCTTCAAATTCATCATCTCACCATCACAATCAAACTCACCATACAATGTCATCATCAGGTTCCTCACAACAACAACAACAACAGCAGCAACAACAACAATTGCAACAGCAGCAACAACAGCATCATTCGACTTCCTCTTCATCCTCATCCGCACAGCATCATCCAATGACTACTTCATCTTCCCACCATTATAATCCACATCATCACAGTAATGAAGGTGGAGGAGGAGCTGCTAGTGGCGGAGGTGGGGTTGGAGGAAGTGGACGTGATGTTGGTGGCGGTGGTGGTGGTGGTGGTAGTGGCGGTGGCGGTGGCGGCGGCGGCCGTAACTATGAAAGCCGTCATACGTCTGGTGGTGGTGGTTCTAGTTATGCTGGTAATAATGATAGATCTGGTGGAGGTCATGGAAGTGGAAGTGGCGGCGGTGGAGGTCGCCATCATGACAACTATCATCATAACAGCCATCACCAGAGCCATCACCAACATCACCATCATCAACAGCAGCAACAACAACAGCAACAGCAACAAAATGCAACACCACCACAACCGCCGCAATTTGATTTAGAAGCAGCAGCATTTCCACCACTGCCAGGTGAGTTTCAAAAAGAAAATTTTAGTTTAATAACTAAAAAGGATCTTGGATACATAAAAATGTATCCCTTAACATGAATAATTACATTTACAAAATGACATGTTCTCTACCCAAGGGATGTTTATGTCCTTGAGAAATCGATATTGTATTGAATTTTGCAGTAGAGCATATAGAGCTAAAACCAAAAACTATTGTGGGAGGACCTATAATTAAGGGACTAAAAGATCACAATAAAACCTTGATGATTATGAGACAGACACTCAATTTAATTCATATTTCAAAAATTGTTTTAAAACAATATTAACAACATTTTTTAATCAAGTTTTAAATTTTCTTCTGAGTTGTTATTAGAATTCTTGTTTGTTAATTTAACTTTCGAATTTCGGCAATTAGTAATGTATATAGGAATAGTTGTCCTTGTAAAAAAAGCATAATAAGGGCATATCACAAGCCTAATAGGATTCCAGTTATAATTAAAAGAACACAAAATACAAATTAGTATGGGACTAAATAATTTTGCATTACCAGGATAGTATTGGAATAGTCGAAACTCATAAAGGGTCATAAATTAATAAAAACTACAAATATTTTAATATCAACAATAGCTGTGTTTTAATTGTTTAATAGAAGATATTATTTTGTTCTCTAATTTCAGCCACATCATCATCAGTGGCCACTAATAGTGTTGCTGCAACCGGCGGTTCAAATAGTAAACAAACTGCCAGTACACTACAACAACATCAACAGCAAGTGAGTTTAAATGATGCTACATCATCTGCCAATAACAACAATATGACTATCAATAGTAATAACAACAGTAGCAGCAGCAACAGCATCAATAGCGCTATAGAACATCAACAACAGACTCAACATCATCAACCACAACAACAACAACATCAACAACAACAACATCAACAACATCAACAGCAGCAGCCAAAAAACGTCAATACTCAACCCTACCACCAGCAACATCAGCAATCACAACAAAATATAAGCAACACTTTATTTCAACAACAAAATAGTTCCTCAGTAAATTCGGGAAACGCTAATAACGGTGGTAGTGGTTGGGCAGACATTTTTTTAGCTGATGTAGTCCGTGGCAATAGCAATACTAATAATAACAATGCTAGTGGTGGAGGAGGAGGTGGTGGAGGTGGAGGTAAAAAATCCCGCAAAGATTCCGGCCACAACAAACAACACAACTTTTACCAGCAGCAGCAGCAGCAACAGCAAAGAGGAGGAGGAGGGAGTAGTAGTAGTAATACAGCTGCCCTAAGTCCTACGCCCACCGTTGGTGGTGGCATAACAGGTGGTAGTGGTAACAACAATAATACTACCACAACAACAATTGTTTCAGCAAATTTATCGAACAATAACACCTCAACTTTAATTAGTACACCCGCCATAGAAACTGCAAACATAGATGATATAAAACAACAACGCGATCATTCAAGCGTCAGCAACAATAGCAAATCAAGCAACAATAATATTAAATCATTGACAAATAATAAACAAAATTCTAATTCTAATAACTCTGCAACTGTGATACCGTGTTTAACACAAAACAATACAACAAATATGAAAAGTAGTTGCAACATGAATGCTACTTCTTCTCCTTTTAACACCGCAACCTCATCGGCAACCATTGACTGCAATATCGGCGCCAGTAGCACATGCAGTGGTGGTAGCATAACAACAGCAACAAGTAGCGGTGCTTCAAACACTAATCCCCATGATAAATTAAACAAGACTGATGAATATCTGGTACACGCCATAAATAATCCAAATGCCACAGGAGGAGGACTTGGTGGTGGTGGAGCCGGTGGTAGTGGTGGTGGTGGTGTTGGTGTTGGTGTTCATAAATCATATGTTAATACAACATCCAATGCTGGCAACAACAGTGGAAGTTGTAATAATAGTACAAACATTGATTGCAACAACGAACGCAATACCACGAAAAATGTATCATCAAATACTGGTGCTACAACTGCTGCCGTATGCAGTGTAGCAACAATGACCACAAACCTTGCCGAGTGCAGTCTTAACAATCATAAGAAACCACCTGCCATAGCAGCTTTAATTGCCAAAAAAGAGACGCCAAAAGATTCTAGTAAGCAAAAAAACGCCTCCACTTCAACTAGCTCAACATCAACAGAAAATTTAGCTGCCGCTGTTGTATCGCCTCTCACCAACAGCACTTCAAATAACGTTATAGCCGCCAACTCTGCTCTACCAACTGCTAGTGGTGGCAGCAGTTCGGCAGCTTCCCGTTTAAGTTATGCTCAAGTGGCGCAGCGTAAAGACGATAATACGACAACCGTTAGTATTTCGTCACCGGTAGCTGTAAATAAACATGAAACCGCTGTGACATCATCCCCAGTTAACCCAACTCCCTCTGTTTCCACTTCCGTAAATTCTTCCTCTTCAGTAGTTATGAACAAAATTGAAGGGATTGAAAAGAATGTAGTGGCCAATAATAATATGTCTAGTAATAGTACAATTGCTCTAGGTTGTACTAATACAGGTAATGCTGCAGCAATAGGTGTCGTTAATACATCTTGCTCCTCCACTTCAGGTGCTGGTGCAGCTGCATCTTTAAATGTAACTGGTGCTGTGAATAGTGGCAGTAATGTTCCCGTAACATTACGCACTGAAAATTCCAAAGAAAAAGGTAATTGATGACAACTAACTAAGCATGTGTTTACGAATAAATATTCAAATGAATGGCAATACGAATTAACGAATTTGAAAATTTTGAATTTTGGAATTACATTTGTAAATAATTTTGAGTTATGTATACATACAGTGGCTCCCACCTTATTTCAATGAGCTCCTTTAAAAAAATTTGAATAAGAGTTTATAGAATATGTTGAAAAATTAAATTAAAAAGCTTTATTCAGTCTCCAATGTATAGGCAATTTGTGATCAAAACGTTCGCCAATACCAGATTTCGAACAAGAATGATCTTATAGCAACTCTGAAAAAGGAATGGACAAAAATAACTCTCCAAACCTGTAGGAAGTGGAAGCAATGCAAAAAAGGCTGAAAGCTGTAATTAAGCAAATAGGAGGTCATACTAAATTTTGAAATTAAAACTATTAGTTAACCAATAAGCTGTGACGAATTGAGTTCCTATTAGGGATGCCAATCGGGAAATTCCGTATCCCGAAATCCCGGGATTTTCGAGATTTTCAAATCCCGAATCCCGGGATTTTTAAAAATTTGTCCCGGAATTTTTCGGGATTTTCGGAATTGTGAATTCATAAGTATTTTGACCCTACAAAAGGTCCTGAACAAAAATTTCTATATCACTCGACGTCGATAATAGCATCCCAAACCCCTACTTCCATTGATAAAAAGTTCTTTGATGCCATCGAAGAATGCAAACGCCCTATAAAACGAATTAATAGGGCAACTGAAGTTTTTTTTAAAGCATTTCCAAAAAAAAAAAAAAGTTATTTGCCGAATCCTTTTATTTGTCAATGGCAGCGTACATTGACAACGAAATTCGTTCAAGCCTATCAAATCATATCGCTCCTTTATTGCAACATAGTCATATCTAAAAAAATTAAAAATTTGTAGTTACTTAAGCAAAACTGCTCTTTTAGACCTTTTGTACATGTTGAAAAAGAAAACCAGTTTTATATCCCTAGCTAAACCGAAGTTATAGCATAAACTGTTTGCGGCAATTAGATCATAGGACTTAACGTTCAATTAGTCGTGACTTAACCATAACCATATAAATCAGCTGTTTTAACCAACTTTATGGACATCACTGTTTTCAATTATAGGTGACTTATCATAATGCCATAGTCATAACGATAACCATATGTACCAATTGAATTTTGGTTTTTTGCCATAACCATAAACAGCTGTTTGCTGAATTTACTTACATGTATACACATTTTTTTTTTATTTTGTTTACTTTTGTACTTTTCAAAAATACATATGTGCAATTACCGTAAACAGCTGTTTATGGCCATGGCAGCACTGATTGCTTCTAATAGTAAAGTTACAGTTATGGATTATGTTACGACTACAGCGTTATGGTAAAGTCACGACTAATTGAACCTTTATGTCGTGAAAACTTAAATCGCATTTTGCCAAGTTCAAGTTTTTTTGAGATATGAAGGAGCGATATGTTAGATGCTTTAATATTTTTCTTGGAATTCAAATAATTTGCTTAAAACTAATGCATTTGCAGCATACGTATGAATAATTTTTATTTCTGTTAAATTACGCTTTTTTGTTACATTTTGTCTTGCTGTTTTTATATTTTATTTTTAATGATATGTAATTCTGATATAAATAAGTGGAATACAAATGATTTTGTTAACAAAATATTTTTTTATTATTAAGAGAAAATCGCGATTTTTCCCGTGATTTTTCAGGGTTTTTGGATCCCGAAATATCCCGGGATCGGAATTTACAAAATCCCGAATCCCGGGATTTTTAAAAATCGTTCCCGTTTGGCATCCCTAGTTCCTATATTTTTGGTTTTTAGTTTGTAAGTTTACATTTGAGACTGAATAAAACTTTTTTTTTTAATTTATAAACTCTTATTCAAATTTTTTTTAATATTTTGTTTCGTTTCGAAATTATACGAGCTTAATTTTTTTTGAAATAAGCTGGGAGCCACTGTATATTTTATTACCATTTATTTTGTATATACATTCGCAACAAATTATTTTTATTTAATTTATTATTGGTGGTTATTTCTTCTTCTTCCTGATGTTTTATAATCTAAAAAAAATGTTTTTTTTTTCTTGTGTTTGTTTGTTTATTTTATTTCCAGACGTTTCCCGTGAAAATCGTCAAAGTAGTAATACGAATAATGGTGGCAATAGTGTAAATAGTAGTAGTCCAAATAACAATACATTTTCCGCTACAAATGTAGCCACAATACGCAGTCAACGTGTTGAGGCAAAAGACTTTAAAAACTCACATACACGTGAACGTGAACGCGAGCGCAACGATGCTACAGAAAATAGTAGCAACATTTCTGCTGCGAATGGCAGTGGTAACGGTGGTGGTAGGTGGTGGTGGTGGCGGTGGCGGTGGTGGTGGTCGCAAATCACATAGAAACAGTAATAATAATAACTAAGTCTACGTCCTAATACTATATACATTACATATATATATATAACGAAAAAGACTAATCGGTGTAATTTCAGATGATGAACGGAAAAAAAGAAGAAAACCAAACAAAAAACATTGAACTTTTACTGTGTAAAGTTTCAAATTGACATAACAAAAAAAAAAACAGAACTGATTTAAATGCTATTCCGATATGAAAAATATATATTTTTATTTTTGTCTTGCAAAATGCCGTATATAGTATATTGAAACTATATATATGTTAACTTAAAGATTAAGAGAACCACAACAACTAAACAGAACTTAGAATTGATCAACGTATAATAGTAGGAAAACAAAATAAAACAAAATAGAAAACTAAAAAAAAAATACCTACATTCGACATTTTTAGTGTCAAAAAGTATTTTTGGAATCTTACAACAATGTTAAGGTTTCCTGTGCACTTAAAGAAGAATAAATTGATTTTATTTTTTGTACAGTTTTTGAAGTATACTTTTATCGTTTTTTTTAATTTTTTTTTTTGTTAATTTGTATTTTTTTTTATTAAAAACAATATTTTTTTTTATTATATTATCAAAAAATTATTAACATGTATTAAAATATAAAAGACTATTTACAAAATATAATAGGATATTAAAATTACTACTATTGTCACTACTACTACTACTATTCTCTACTGCAACAACTATATTTGCCTAAATTAAAATATGGATAAACAAAAAAAGAAAACAAAATGAAAAGAAAACTTTGCTAATATAAGATTAGTGCTAACTTCATTTAATTAAAATGAAATATCATCTATAATTATATAATATTATATAATATAAATACGCATAAGTTATAATACGTCTACACAAAAATTGTATACGTACTAAAAGAGTAACTATAAAAAAAAAAATTATGAATATTATGTAAATGCTTCACAAAAAAACATGGAAATTTGTTTAGCGGAAAAACTCTTAAAGGTGAGTTTGTTATTTATATGCTATAAAATATTTTATAAATTTATTGATTGAATAAAACTTAATATATAAATAGTTAAAATTTAATTTCTTAAATAATAATAATAATGATTTATGAATTTAAAAATTCAATAGAAGCTTAAAAATTGGAACCCCTAGTATTAAAAATTCTAGAAAGTGCTTGCAATACATAATACATTATAAAATTCGAATTTAAAATTCTAATTTCTGAGTGTTTTTTTTTTGTTTCTATTTTAATACAAGAAATCCCAAAATTCTTTTTAATCTGTAAAACTAAAAAGAGAAATCACCAAATTATATACATTTCTTCGTGTTTGAAATTTTTTTTGTCGCACATATCTAGTTTATTTGTGAAATTTGATACGAAACGTCCAGAAATTCGAATAATTCGGAAATTATAATTGCCTAAAAAACAAACCGGTTCTAATTTGTAAGCGACTACTGTAATTATTTCGTTTACTTAAATTAATTTATTTCTTTTAAGTTTTTTAGTATCATGTATGTATACAATATACTGTTATGAACATGCATACCTTATGCCTTACTTTTACTTTTGATTCAATTCGATTTCTATTAATTATATATATACACTGGGCACCATAAGTAAGTCAACACCCACTATAATTTTAAATTTTCTATTATTCTATCCCAGGCTAGACATAAAAACAAAATACAAAAAATATTTTTTCGACGATTTCCTCTTAGCAGATTTCTGGCAAAAACTTTGAGTGTCAAAATAAAATTGCCATGAAAAGTTTCTCATAAAATCTGTCGTTCGGAGTCGACTTTAAACTGTAGGTCCCGCTACTCATGTATAAAATTAACTCACACAACATAAGTGGTGTGAGAAACTAGGTCAATAATCCTGATCGATGTTGTTTGTTTTTGTTTTAACATTTTATATATAGTAAATAATCGTCTTTATGTTTAAAAATTTGTTCGACTTTTCTCATTTATTTTTCTCGCTATCCTAAGAAAATGAATTATTTCAATGGTGTTTACTTACTTTTGTCACTCAGTGTATATTCATAACCATTAACTGGTTGTTATTAATTGTTAATAAGAATTTTTTTTTTATTTCGGCGATTCCTTTCGATTATTTCTATTTATTGTTGGTTTTCAAAATGTCAAAGTTCGAAATTGTATTATTAAAATATTAATTAAATTTTTATTTAAAACTTAAAAGTAATAGAAAATAATTTATACTGTTAAAATCTGCTTGTTATTAAGGCATTTTTTTTACAGTGATTCCTTGCGATTATTTCTTTTCTATTTATTGTTGGTTTTTAAAATGTCAAAGTTCGAAATTGTACTAATAAAATATTAATTAAAATTTTATTTAAGGCATAAAAGTAATAGAAAATAATTTATTCTGTTAAAATCTCCTTGTTATTAAGGATTTTTTTTTGCGGGGATTCCTTTCGATTATTTCTATGCCAAATTTCGAAATTGTATTGTTAAAATATTAATTAAAAGTTTATTTAAAGATTAAAAGTAATAGAAAATAATTGCTGCTTACGAAAAGTAACATTTTAAAAATCAACAATTTTATCAAGATAATCGGAATCATTATTACGTTATGAATTGTACTATGGAATATTCGTAGTTTTATTTTAGTTACAGTAGAACTTCTATAAATTGAATAACTATTAGCCAGAAAAAAAAAACTTTTACTTAAGTTTACTTAAAGAACTTTAACTTTAAGTTAAAGAAGCTAAACCTGATAGAATTTCTCTTCAAGATGCTGTTGCTGTGCCTTAACTTGTAGAAAATTCAAGTAATGGAAATTCAAATTATAGAAGTTCGACTGTATTTATAAAGAAACATAACCTAAAGCCATTGGCCTCGTTGCTAATGCTTCTTAATTGCTTACTTAGATCTTATATTTGAAATATAAATCTAATATAAATAATAATGATAATAATTATTAATGTATACACTTTTACATCTCTTTTCAGGGTCTTTATTAACCTGTGTATTAAATGGATTATTTTTTTAAATTAAAAAAAAAAGGATATAATGTGTATTATAAACAAGGACCAGTCAAGTAACTTTTTTTTTATATATTTTAATTATTTACATATATATGCATATATGTATATATGTATATGTATGTATATATATATGTATATTTATTATATTATCACAAAAAGAAACGTAATATGTATGAAGAAGAAAAAACAAAACTTAATTATTATCTATGTACATAAAATAACAAAAAAAACATTTTTAAGATAAAATATTAAAGCTATCCTAATATTACTAAATATAAATATATATTATATATAACATGCATATAGATATATATATGTATACATATATATACTATATATATATATGTATATATAAGGTTATATGCTATTATGAACTTTGTATTGGATAAATATTTAAATGCTTAACAATAATTAAACTAAAGGAAATTTTTTTTTTATTTCAATTACAAAAAGCACAAAATAAAAACAGAAGAAGAAGAAGAAAAAAAAGAAGAATTAACATTTTGTGTATTTGTTGCAATTGTTGTAGCTAGTAACACTTGGAAAATGAATACAAACTGAAAAGGAATTTTGTTTTTTCCATGTGTTTTATAAAAAAAATTATAAAATTTTTTTACTTTAATTGACAAGAAGAAGAAGAAATTTGTCATAATTTTTTGGTTTGCATTAATTCGATTTTATTTTATTTATATGTACTATATATATATACATATATATATATATATATAAATACACACTTCGCCATTAATTTTGATAATTTTCAAATTAAACGTAGAACATAATGTCTATAAGCAAATTTAAATTCTTAATCATTATAAAAGTTTTTCATTTCAATAATATAAATTATTAATTTTCATGTACAGTGTATTATAGGAAAGAAATCAATTTTCTATAAGCAAATTTAAATTCTAAATCAATATAATAATTAATCATTATACAAGTTTTTTATTTCTAATTATAAATTTAGGAAAGAAATCAATTTTCTAAAGATTTTTTATACTATTATATAAACTAAGAAATATGAAAAGAGTTTATATATACATATAAATTAGATTTGTGATTTCTTTTTTATATATTTTTTAATACATTTCTTTTTTCCTCCAAGAAGTTGTAATACAAAATCATTTTGCTTATAGAAATCTTATTGCTACAGTCATGTTTATCCTTTAGCATTTATTAAAATCAATGTGGGGAGTGTGTTTTTTTTTCTTCTTTAAATAAAATAAAAACAATTTGCATAAAACACAATGTCTTTTGGTGTACATTTCTTAAATTAATATACATAAGTTTTTATTTTTTATTATTTTTTCTTTTTTAATTATACAACAAACGCTAGATCTACATAATACATGTGTATTTAAAAAAAAAACGAACAAAAATTAAAGAAAAACAAAACAAAAAAAAAATACATAAAAATTCTCAGTTTAATGGTTTCACTTTCACTCTTAAACACACACACTTTTTACATACATATTTAGCAAAAAAAATCAAACTAATAATTGTATTAATTTTACTTTGAAACACTTACAACATCCTTACATAATATAATGAATCTGCCACATTTTTAACAACAACAACAATGAAAAAATATATAAAACTTTTAAAGTCAGCACAATCTCGCATTAATTTATTTTATTTTTTTGCTTAAAAAAACAAAAACGAAAATAAAGCATTTAATGTTGTAATCAATTTAGTTGATCATCCTTTTTATTTTCATCCTTATTATACGTCCATTAAAGTTAAACTTTTATTTTAATGTATACAAACCGACCTAAGGAAAACTATATTGAATATGTAATCCCTTCCCACAAACCACAAATCACAATCCCCAACTAATATATTTACTTGTTATTATCATACTATCATAAATTCTTTTATTTTATTATCTAATGTGCCATTATATATTTTGAAAGAATTTATTGAAAATAAAAATAAAAAATGCTTAACTACAAATTGCTATATCTATATACATACATACTTATATTTTTCATTTTATATATACAATAAAAAAACATATTTTTTTTGTTATTATTTCAATAATTTTTATTAATTTTTATGTAACGCTCTTTAAACCTTAAAAACCTTAAAAAAGAAAGTACTGGTCCCCTTTTTTTGTATATATAAAAAAAATAATTATAATAATAAATATGTATACTTATATTCTTTTATTTCTTCTACCTTAATAAAATGCAATATGAAATGAAAAAAGAAATAATATTTTGTCATATACTATATAAATATATAATTTACCAAAAACCTTATATATGTACTGTACATTTATAGTATCTCTTACCTATTATAGGTCTTATATATGTACTTTATATCTAAAGCGAAATTTTTGAAACAAAAAACTATTGAAACTTAGTTTTTTTTTTTTTATTATTGATATATACACATACATACATACATATATAAATATATAGAAATGTACCTTAAACCATTAATATTTTTAAAGTAATATCATCCATCGTATATTGGCATTCAAATTAATCTAACATCCTTATCCTTAGAATTCATTCTTTAAAGATAGCTTATTAAATAGCAATAGAATATTAATGTTAGTAAATTTCCTAAACAGAAAACAAAATAATATTTGAGTTTTTATTTATATACATATTACATACAAATATTTATAAATTATATTGTATATAGTACATGTAAAATAATAGCATACTAAAGTTTTGAGCTTTAAAATTTGTCTAAATTTATTAACACGTTTAACTGCACCGACAATTTTCAGAAAACTTGCTAAAAAAAAAATTACCATTTGATTTAGTTTAGGTTTAGTAGGTACGAGATAACTCGTTCTCCTTTTCGGGTGTCAACTACGAGTTATCTCGTACCTACTAAACCTAAACTAAATCAAATGGTAATTTTTTTTTAGCAAGTTTTCGAAAAGAAAACGAGATAACTCGTTCTCCTTTTCGGGTGTCAACTACGAGTTAACTCGTACCTACTAAACCTAAACTAAATCAAATGGTAATTTTTTTTTAGCAAATTTTCTTTTCGAAAAGGAGAACGAGTTATCTCGTAAATGGCAGTTAATGTGTTAAACGAAAAAAATTAAAATTAATATTAATATTGTAGGATTCCCTTTATTTTTATTTTTTCCTCTGAAATTTCTCACCAGAACGAGTGGTAATAGGATTTTGCATTATTGAGAAAACACAAGAGGAGATATCTTTCAATTATTTTCTCATTCACTCATAGTACGATTTACATGCAGTATTAGATTTACAACAAACGTATTGCTCGCAAGTTTCTAGATTTTTTTATTATTGAAATTTACAATGATTTTCAAATCTTAAAGCTAGTAGTGATGGTTAACAGCATTAACGGGTTAACCATATTTTGTATTCAAATCTTATAGATAACAAGCTTTTTTTTTTTATTATTCCGCTTTTTAACCGTTTGACTGTTACGCGGCGCAAAAGCGCTCCGTTCATTTGTTACGAAAATCGCACATTTGCGCTGCGAATTTCAGTGTAAAAATTCAGTCAAAAAGGTAAAATAAAATCAAAAGACGAGATTTATAGGGTCTATCTTTATACATAGATTATTAGAATTTTGTAGATTTTTTTATTATAATAATTAATTAAAATTTTCAAGCAATTTTCAAAAGTTCTCACCAGAATCGCTTAGCAGTCAAACGGTTAAAATTAGCAGCATTGCAACAGAAAGATTTAGATGAATTAAAATTTAACCAAATTAAATATTATTTCAGCTGAACACTTTTTAAAATTTTGAATTTCGTTTTGTACCGATTGTATTACGCTTGTCAGCTTGATGGTAACGTTTGTTGCGATGCATATTTCGAATGATTTTCAAAGTTCTTCTACAGTATTCAATCTTAACGGTTGTTTATTACAGTCTAACCTCTATAAATTGAATTACCATTATTCAGAAAAAAAAAACTTCAACTTATAGAAACTTCAAGTTAAAAAAGCAAAACCTTATAGAATATCTCCCCAAGATGTTATTGCTGTTGTTTCAACTTATAGGAAATTCAAATAATTGAAGTTCAAATTATAGAAGTTCGACTGTAATTCAGATATTTAGTTAAGACACAATTCCAATGTACAAAATCCTTAAAATGGTAGGATAATAGAGGGGATAGGAGAAAGGAAGAAAAGATGAAGTAGGAAGGGGAGAACAAAACAAAAAAAAACAGAACTCGAATACTCTGATTAAACCCTAGCACTTCTAAAAAAGCAAAGCCTGATCGAAATTCTCTCTCAACTTATAGAAAATTTAAATAATAGAAGTTCAATATATTCAAATAGTAAAACTTTTACGATATAAAATAGTTTCATAGATTAATTCGAACAATAAATATAAATTATAGGAAAAAGTTTGCTATTATTTTACATGGTACTGTATCAAGAATACATAAAATTTTTCTTATTCAGTTTTATATCTAAACTTTTGATCACATAGATAGATTAGTATGGCTTTCTTTGTTGCACAACTAAGTCTATCGTAAGCCTAAAATTTTCATTTTAAACTAAACCAAATCGTATTTAATATACATTTTAACGTACTAACATTAATATTTTATAACTAATTTATATTGAATTGCTTTAATTTTGTTTCGTAATGAATTTGTTATAGGCTAGAATTCAAATCTTCCCATTTAACATTCTCCAAAAATTCACAAAACAGTTTTTAATCCCGGTTCTGAGTATTAAAAATTTTTTTTATTAAATATTCTAAGCTTATAACGATTCATTACTGTGTTTGCCGAAATTAAAAACGAAATAATAATCGAATTATGAACTAATTTTCACAGATTTTTTTTTTTATTTTTTCAATAGTCACCATTTTTTATTTGTATTTATAAAAATAAAAAAAATTATAAATATATTAACAAACAACAACAACAAAAAAAAAATCTAATTGCTAAAGTGCCTATAAACAAATAAATTAAAAAAAATAAATAAATAAATAAGTACGATTATAAATGTAATAATTTAAATTTTTTTTTATTTGGTCTACCTATTAAGAAGCATGCTTTATTATATTAATAACTTCATTATATAACACAAAAAAAAAGTCTTTCTTATTTTTCTAAAAAAAAAGTCTTCTTAAATTAATTGGTTGTAATTCATATGAAAAAGTAATAATTTTGATTTTCTCATTATTATTATTGTTATTATTATGTATTATTTTTTATTAACTAAAAATCATTTACTTGAAAACACCAGTAGTTTTATGTATTTTTATGCCTTAAAATAAACTTTTTTCTTATTTTAATAAATCATATATATATATATGTATATATATACATAACATATATATAAATGGATTTTGTATATAGTATATGTATGTGTAACTTGAATAAATTTCATAAAAATGAAAACGAAACCTAAAATTAAATTATTAAATTAAAACGTAATGTAATCTAAATTTGAATCTAAATGAAGTATGTAGTATTAAAAAGATTACTTGAAATTAATTTCATTTGATTTTTCTTTCCATCTCTGAATTTTTATTTATGTTTTATAATTAATTTTTAAAATTTTCGAAAAGTTTTATAATTACAACTCACTTAATAGGAGGGTTTTTATTTTTCTTTAAAATGTTTGAAATCAAGGTAGATGTTTTATTATATTTTTTTTCTGATTTTTATTATGAAATCTTTTTTTTTTTTTCTCTAAGTCATGAAAAGCTATATAGAATTTTTATTTAGTTTTCGTAAAATAATTTCCTTAAGTAAAAGACTAATGCGTATCATAATAAACAAAATTTAACACATTGTTTGCCGCGGCAATTTTCAGAAAACTTGCTAAAAAAAAAAACGACAATTTGATTTTATCACATCAGTATAAGTACGAGATAACTCGTAGTTTGCCACCCTAGAAGTTAAAGCAATCTACGAGTTATCTCGTCAACGTGTTAAATAAGTACATCTGTTACAGTTTTAAAAGTAAAAAATTTATATTTCAAATTTAATATATTGTTTAGATATTAATTTTATTTCTACAATAAAATTTCATCCATTTATTTAAATCTTATGTAGTAAATACGAATACGTATTACAAATAAATAATTTTTCAATTAAATTCAAATTTTTCTATATTATTTAAAAACATAAATGTTTTCTATCCACAGAAAAAATAAAGAAAACAGAAAATTTAGGCAAAAGAATGGATATATTTTGTTAGTAATGATATATGTCTAATAGATTTAATAATTATTTTTCGAAATACATTATATATCTGTTATACTAGCTCTGATTTTTATTTTTTAATGTTTTCTATCCACAGAAAAACTAAAGAAAACAGAGAAAAATTTATTCCGATTAACAATATTAGGCAAAAGAGTGGATATATTTCGTTAGTAATGATAAATGTCTAATAGATTTAATAATAATTTTTCGAAATACATTATATATCGGTTATACTAGCTTCGATTTTTTTTTTTTATAAAATAAATCAAATTCTGCAATGTTTTACATGTTTAAAGTTTAATTTTTACACCTTAGATTTTCGTTACACTTATAGTATACTTATTCCCGATATTTGTTAAGGTTTTTAATATTTCCTTTTATATATTTTTGCAAAAGTAACTTTTTATTGCATTTTTATTTGCTATTCAGTCTATTTGTAATTTTATAGAATTTAATTTTTTTTTTAACGTTTAAAAAAATACTTTGAAAAACTAATCATGGTCCATAAAAGTGAATTTGTCCAACAATTGAAATACACATATTATTTAAAAGTATCTAAAGAATTTTTATTTTTATTAATATCCATTATATCGAGCCATAACCGTAAAAATATATTACAAGCGAGAAAAATGAAATTTTACAGGGGAAGGTTTTTAATTTTTATTTCTTGTGCAAATTAAGTTAAAATCATAATGATTTATTTATTTATTTATTACAAAAAACAAATACATATGAAAAATATATCGCTTGAGATATTTTTACGGTTATGGCTTGACATATAACTATGTATTGTAGTAAATAAGTTTCTTTATATAATCATAATTTCACATAAATCTGAAATATTAATTTTTTTTATAATTTCATTTGATATATTTATATGCGTCTTGTTATCATAAAATAACGAATTAGTCAAAAATGTAATTATTTAATTTGTATTAAATAATTTATAAAATTTTCATCAGCCATTAATTATTTTGTTTTTTTTTTATTTATTTTTTTTCAGATTTAAAAATTAGTTTAAAAAAGAAAAAATCATATTTTTAAAAATAAAACAACAAGTCATCTTTTAGGCATTTTTTTTTTGTAATAATAATATTAATAAATTTTGGTTATTGTTTTGTTATTTTAATATATATTTTGTTTGATTTAAGATATTACGCACATTGTTAACATATTTATAATTGTTATCTTTATGAAATAATAAAAAAAAAACTTAAAAAACTATATAAGTTGAAATTATAAACTAAACAAAATATATATATATATATATATTCGTATATATATATAAACCAAAATATAATTAAAAAATAATTGGACACATACATACATTTATAAAATATAAAGAAAAACCTATAATTATAAATTAGACATTCAAGAAAAATTCATTAAATTGTTAGTATATAATAACATTTATAAAAATTAATAAATAACTAAATCATATTTAGGTATAATTATAAAATAAATTATAATAAATTAAAATACATACATATATAGTATATATGATGCATTATTTTACCTAATTGTAAAATAAAAAGAAATCTTATTTAACTTTTAAGTAAAGCTTATTATACTATTACATTAAAAAAAAAAAAACAACAACAACAACGTAATTTATAATAATAATATATTAGAAATTAAAACGAATATTAAAAACAATAATAAAATAATACATCTGTAATATAAACACGTAACAAAATAAAAACAAAAAAAAACTTAAGTTAAAATTAATTTAATAAAATATATATTATTAATAAAATAAATATTTATATATATATATATAAATACATTAGTAATGTAATTTGAAAAAGAAAGAAATAAACCTATTTATATGATATATTGTATGGATATATTATTATATATATATCTATATATATATATATATATATTATATAAAAATATATATTGTAGTTATATATATAAATATATATACATACAATATATTATATATATAAAATATATATAAATTAACTATAAGGTCAGCTTATTATTATATATATAGTAAATAAAAATAAATGAAACAAATTAAAATAATAAAATACTAGGCTAAAATTTATACTAAAAACAACTGGAAAATATATAAAAATTCAAAACATGAAACAAAGTTAGAATGAGTATATATATATATCGTCAGATAAAATGAGTAACAAAATCGAAATTATTATAAAATAAAAATTAACTTTAAAGCAAATACTTAAGCGTCTAAAGAAAAGAAAACAAAACAAAACAAAAAAATTAATTAAATATAACTAAAAAAAAATAATACTAAATGTTATTTAATATTAAGCCTAAATATACCAATATTAATTAAATTAAAATGAAAACAAAATAAATCAACAACAAAAATATATTATATATAAATAAATATATTCTGTGTAATAATACTATATGTAAAATAATTTAATATCATTATTTCTACCAAAATTAAGTATTTGCTTTTGATTATTAGTTTTTAATAACAAAAATAAAAAAAAAAATCAATAAAAAACGCAAAAAACCAAACAGAAAACAAAAAAACAGCAACATAAATTTTTTGTTTTATTTTGTATTGTAAGAATATTGTAATTAAAAAAAGGTATTTTTCTTTTTTTCAACATGGTCAGAGCTTGAACTGTTTTCCCGTCAAAATATTGTTACTTTTTTACCCCTTTAAAATCGTTAAAAATATGAGTTCTTAGAGTGCAAATAAAATAAAAATAAATTTATGTTTAGTTTTAAATCAATTCTTTATTGTTTACACAATTCCGTGTGCCATCTTTCACGACTTGATTTAAACAACAACAATTTGTTTTAATTGTTATTATTCTTTACACTCTTCGGCATACACAATAACAATTGTTCAATAGATCTTTATAATAGAGATCTTCAAATCAGAATTATTCTCGTTAGACTGACTGAATTCTTTCTGAATTCCGTTGCCTGCACTGTCTTGCCTTTTATATCGCAGGGTAAGCAGTCTGATGAATGCACTTGAAGGAGAATGTCTCTGACTTTGCGAAATCTCTATAATTGTAAACAAGTTGTTTACGTCATTATTGTTTGTGTATTTTGTTTACGTTTGTCTTTGCAGAATTGTTGTTGCCTTGTTTAACCCCTTTTTCTACATACTGATGTTGCTATATTTTTGTTTATTCGTTGATCATATAAACAAGTCCATTGTTTTTGTTTTTGGATTATACTAAATAAAATTCAAATAGCTTGGTGGTGTGGTAGAAACGTAGATTAGACTACGTGGGATAAACAAGTCCACTTGTTTAGAAGCTACTTTTAGGACAAATACTAGGTCTATGACTACCATGTCATGCTCAAAGGAAGATTCCAAATCCCATATAAAGTGACATGGTATTGTGGAAATTGGCTTTGAAACTATAAATTTTTTGTTTGAAAATTCTCTTGAAGATCAGTGGCCATTTGGGAATATACAAGAAATTGTACACTTTACAGACTATGTGCAAATGGTAGTGCATAGGTTACTAGTTAAGGTGCTGGGTTATTAGGCGAAAGCCCGTGGTTCGTACAAAACGACTTATGAAAAGACTTCTTTCCTCGGCTTCCTCTCAGCTATTAACGGGCAAAAATTCTGAGACTACAACGTACACTACATTTTTAATGGTTTGTGTCATCAGTTTATAAAGAGTTTTCAGTTTCGTCCATAGATGGCGCACTACCTTCAAATTCCTGAACTGCCATCTATTATTGTGCTGTCTCTTAAGACTTTATTTTAGTCATGAAAAAACCTATTAGGAACTGTTGAGTTCAAATATGAAACCTGTTTCTTAAAATTTTTTAGTGAAATATGTCTATTATCCCAAAGAATAATAAATGGCATCAAAAAGCAGAATAATTTATGAACGATATTTGTTCGAACACTACTTGAAACAGTAATTACAAACAATTTTCTTCTGGGTTATATATATGCCTCTCACAAATACACTCACATTTTTATCATGTTCTCTTTGTGCCGACGTCTGCTTATTAGTCTTTATCGATAAGAAACTCTTATTGTTACGAATTTTATTTATAAAAGCAACAACAACACATCAAAACACGGCTATGTGCCTTTCTCTCAATTTCCAATTACAACAATTTAAATCATTTGCCTTACCACCAATCTCTTTCGAACAAAATTTGGGAAATTTATATGTTCCCTGTATTCAATATTTGCTTTAAAACTATTACCTCACTTATGTAAGTAAAGAAACATTATTTTTTACTCACCCAATTTGCACTACTTACGGAATTCCTTTTATATGAGTTCCTTAATACGGTAAGTCATTCTACTTGATCGAAAATTTATTTGAATAAAACACTCAATTGCTCATGTATTCTTGCTTCAATCATTTTCATACAATTGATTACAATCACTTGCCGTACAAAAGCAATTTCCTATGCACACAACACTTTTAACACACATACACACACAATTTTTTTGAGACACCATTTTTTCTTATCTTTTTCTCGGGAGCACCCCTTATAAGCTTAATGAACTTTTTTCTTTTTTAATTTTCATGGATTTCTTTTATTTTTTTCATATAAAACTTACGATTTCTTATGCTTTATTAACTTAAATTACTTTCTAATACAAAACTTTGTTAAAAACAATCGAATTGAATAATAAATTTTTAATTTTCTTTTTAACACACGGAGTAACATCCGACCTGTTGCACTTTTATCCAAAAAACTAAAATGTCGCCTTTTTATTTCACAATTTCCCACTTTAGAACAACAAATATCCCTTAACGCAATTTCGTTAATACATACATAGAGGTATTGTATGTTTTTGTGTGTTCAATGTTGTTGTTTTTATTTAAATGTTTTCAATTGTTGGTAACTTTGGTTTACTCTCTTTCCTTTTGTGTGTGATCACGTGCTGCTGATGTCGGCGAATGCGTACGTAGTGTGTATGCGTATATTTTGAGGGTAATTTTTCTAAAGCATTTCTCTTGGGGATATTTTTTTATTTTGCTGTTGTTACCGGCGAATGCTGTTGCTCATGCGTACGTAGTGTATATGCCAATGTTTCGTGGTTTTTTTCTTCATTTTATCATGCGTTTGCATTTCTCTATGGGAAATTTACTATTTAAGTAAATAGTGACTATGTTGTTGCCATTGTATATTAAGATTATGAAATGAAATGTATCTTTTTTGTTGCCATGTTTAGTTTATGCACGAACGAAATTAAAGGGATATTTTTAGTTCTAAAGTGACATTTTTAGTTTCTTTGATAAAAGTGCAACAGGTCGGGTGTTACTTCCGGTGTTACAAAGAAAATTAGAAATTTACTATTCAATTCGATTGTTTTTATCAAAGTTTTGTGTTAGAAAGTAATTTAAGTTAATAAAGTATAAGAAATCGTAAGTTTTATTTCAAAAAAATTAAAAAAAGCAATGAAAATCAAAAAAGAAAAAAGTTCATTAAGCTTATGACAGGTGCTGCCGAGAAACAGAAAAGAAGAAAAAAATGGTGTCTCAAAAAATAAAAAATGTGTCTGTGTGTGTGTGCGTGTTAAAAGTGTTGTGTACACAAGAAATTGTTTTTGTACGGCAAGTCATTGTGGTCAATTGGAAATTTGTATGAAAAATGACTCAAGCAAGAATACATTAGCAATTGAGTGTTTTTTCATATAAATTTTCGTTAAATAGAAAGACTTGCCATGCAGTAAACGCTAAGTGTAGAGGAGGGAGTTCCGTGTGTGTGGTGTAAATAGGGTAAGTCACCATTGTTTTTATTTACTTGCTTAAGTCGGGTAGTATACAAAGCAAACAGTAAATATAGGGAACATATAAATTTCCTTGATTTTATTTGAGCATATGCGATAGAATATGTGTGGTTTTTGTGTATGAATTTACAATAGCGAATTGATGTGAGATGTTTTTGTAATATAGGCTATTTCATTTACTTGTCTGTTTGCACAGAAAACACAAACAAAAACACTGAATTTTGTTTGTGTTTCCCGTATAAACTGGCAACAACGGGCAACTGGTTTTGTGTTACAAAAACATCACATGAGAGAAAAACTCTCAGTAATGTTGTGAATTGTTTTGTTGTTGTTTTAATAAATAAAATTCATAAATCGTTTCTTTTGTTATGAGTTAACATAGAAGCGAAAATATTTATTAGACATTTTCTGCAACAAATTATAGTTTGTAGTTTAATTAAGACAATTGGATTACCTATGCCCTGTAACAATTCGGAGATTACAAATTCCGAAGAACCTCTTCTAGTTTCCAATTGTATTTTTATAGTTTTGAATCCAAGTAGGAGTTATTTTTGAAAAATTAAAATTTTTCCTGAGAAATCCTCTTTAACTATCCGCTGAGAGGAAGTCGCCGTAGAAGTAGTTTTTCATACTTTGTTATGGTTGGAGATGTCTGACCTTGGGTGGTCACGGTCCAACCACACAGTTTTATTTATGATTTCGTATTCTACTAATAAAGCTTTATATTTACGGGAACACTTTTCCGCATAACACTACCTATGTACAAGGTACATACTTACCGACATACATACGTATGCGTATAAACAGATATGCATTCATTTATTAAGTATTTCCCCAAGTTTTGTATTTACTTTAATTGAATTTAAAATTTCATTCTTTGAAAAAATGTTCGTTTCGTTGTAATATTTCCGTCTGAGAGCAAACCAGAAGAGAAAGAAGTGTTGCCGACATTATGTTAAATGACAAGTAAGTGTCTGTGTGTCTTGCGATAAGAAATATAATTCTACTATTAAAAATAATAATAAAAATATACAATATATCGTCAAGTATATGTGTATTCCTTTCTCTGTGTCTCTTCATTTTTTTTGTTTTTTTGTTTGTTTGACGCACAATTTCTTTTCAAATAAAACAGCATGTGTTCCGGCATGTGAAAAATGTTGTAAAAACGAAACGATGGCGATGGTTTATTGTCAAATGTTAAACACAATCTGTTTTTGCCTTCACCAAAACTTTTTCACATTTTTATGTTGGTTTTTTGTACACTTTCTCAACGAAAATATCAGTGTTTGGATGGAGGATCCAATTAATTTTATGACATAAATCTGCTTAACAAAAATAAAAATATTCTTTAATACTCAGACATATACATACATATGTATGCATATATATATGTCTGTACAGTGTACACCTAGTAGCCTAGTACACTTGTGTGTGTAAAGTAAAAATATATTTCGTCCTTAAAAGTTTCTTCCCTCTTACCTTTTTGCTGTTTTATTTCATTTCTATTTAAATTTAAAAGTTATTGATCTTTTCAATTCAATTTTATTTTGTTACTTTGTTTCGCTTTAAATGAACTCAAACGAAAATTCGAAATTTAATAAAAACAAAATTTTTTTTCTTTTCGAATCCAGAAGATTGACTTTTGATTGTTCCAGACAGTAAGCGAAATATTGTCCAGAAGTAATAATTCAGTTTTAATGTTAAAGGTGGCATAATGTAATCAAAACTTCCCATTCTCATATACCTTGAAGAGACGTATGTATGTACATATTATGTACACGGCGACCGGGTTTTTCTTTCTTTTATGGATTATAAATGGATTTTTTTTATTTCATTGACATTATGTTGTAAGTGACAATTCAATAAAAAAGCAATAAGAACAGTTTAATAATATATCTATACATACATAGGGACATACATACATATGTCCATACAATATTTATAAGATACAAATACAATAGAGAAATAGAAAAACACCTACACACGCAAAAATTATTGATTGGGCAGTCATTCATTCATTTTCCATCACAAGGGACTTTCTTGTTTCTGCTGAATATTGCTTGAAGGTATATACAGTTACAGAAAAAAGTCTACATACTCCGCTGCTAATGTTTTTTGGGTTCTCTATAATTTCTAGGTGAAATTTTTTTTATATCCTTAATTATGAGTGCTTTAAGTAACGTTATAGCTTACATACATACATACGTAATTGGTCATTACAACCATTCAGTCAGGATCAGAGATTAGCAATGAATCGTTTTTCCGCTACTCATAAGTACTCATGCAATTTTGAATCAACAGAATTGAAATTCAACTAGTCTGATTCATTTATACTCACTACAACAGGTTACAATGAGTATGAGTACAACGTTGACATCAAACTCACAACATTCGAAATATGTTTGATTCATTCGCCTACTCATTCTGATTTATAAATTTAGAAAAATACTTATAATACTTATAAGTGATTCGAGTGATTCGAATCATTCATCAAAATTTACAGCCTTTATTGTAAAGAACAAAGGAAAACCAAAGACAACAGGCAAAGCATACACACAATCTTCTTGTGAGTATTGCAGTGCTCGTACGCGTATCATACTTATTTTGTGCTTCGTGTAAATGTTAAGTAGAGGCGATTCGAAATCAACAACATCATGAGTATTGTTAAATATGAGTACGATGAGTATTTCAAACTTTGAATGTGAGTAGTGTGAGTATCATAATAAAATAAGTATGAAAACATATAAGAATCAGAAATTATAAGTATGACTCGAATCTAGTCATCGTTTTGAATACTCGTTGCTGATCACTGGTCAGGATTATTGACCTAGTTTCTCACACCACCTATTTTATACATAAGTGGCGGGACCTACAGTTTAAAATTGACTCTGAACGACAGATTTTTGAGCAACTTTTCAAGGCAATTTTGTTTACTCTCAGATTTTTTGCCAGAAATCTGCTGTAAGAAAATCGCCGAAGAAATACTTTTTGTATTTTGTTTTTATGTCTGTTCTGGGGCTCGAACCAGGGCTTTATGTCTAATAAGTCAAGACACTATCGACTAGACTACGGCGACTTTAATGCAACGTTATGACACCCTTTTTAATTTGATAAAAACTACCAGGAAAAAAGTCAACATACAGTGTTGTGTATAGACTTTTTCCTTTACAGTATATATGCAGTTGGTATGTTGCAAAAGCTACAAAGGATTTTGTTGGAATTTTTCACTGTAAATTACCGTAAAAATTTCAAGTAAAAATACTTGATTCTTTTGTGTTAATTTAAGGGACATGTTACTGCGCTAAGTATCTCCTTATCCTCTTCCTATTTTTTTTTTGCATAGCCGGACAACAAGCCAAGGAGATAATTTATCGGATGTAGCGGCACAAAGAATTATAGCGGGTCCATCTGTTATTGGGTAGAAATGACAACCTCTAGAAACGTATCTTTTTATATCCATCTTTGTCTGGCCTTCGACAATGCTTCAATACTTTTTTTAATTTGGGAAAATACACCACTGTATGTAGACTTTTTTCATTGACTGTATTTGTCCACTTATTTTTAGATGAACAAAAAAATCAGAACAAGAACAACAAAGAACAAAAGTAGAATCAAATTTAGTTTTCCATGCGATTTCATTCTTTTTTACCTCTCATCATCATCATCATCATCACAAATATATGTACGTATGTATGTTCTCCATAGTAAAGTGTATGTATGTATGCATGTGTTGGTAGTGGTGTGAAATATATCTCAATAATCGATTAACTTGATTAATTACTGTTACATTTACAATCTGATCTCATGAAAAGATAAACAAAAACTATGTAGTTTTAATTAATAAAGAAGCATTCATCGAATAATAATTAATAGGTCAGTACGATTCGAGTGTGTGACAACAAGCAACAGGAGGTTAACTGTCAAAATACAGTGGAGGGCATGTAATTAGTACATATAAGACATGTTGCGTAGAGAAATCGCAATTTTAGGAAAGTTAGAATCAGGAAAATTTCTAAAGTCGATACATTCCGAGATCATCTAAACAGAGATCCAGAGATTGTAAGTCGTTGGTCCATTTCAGACATGTTGCGTAGAGAAATGCCTATTTTAGGAAAGTTAGAAACATTCCGAGATCATCTAAACAGAGATCCAGAGATTGTAAGTCGTTGGTCCATGCCAGTGGAATGGAGTATAAACCCGGCCAAGACCACAGTAAAAGTATCAATTACAAGAAAAAGAAAAGTTTTTAAATGGAAGAATATTCGACTTCTGGATGAGATAATATCACAGGAATTGGGAACAATTTTAATTAGTAAGTGGCCATGGAAGGCTCATATAAAAAGCATTTCAAGAAAGCTTAGACATTCCATAATAGTCTGCAAGAGGCTTGCAAGAAAATCTTGTGGGTGTAACCCATGGACTACTACTCATGGCATGTATACCATGATAGTCATTGCAATAGTGACCTGTAGACTGTCAATATCTGGGCACACTAAATAAATCAGAAACAAGCTTAAATATGAAAAGTAGAAAAGTTAAAGGTCTTGTCCTACAGCGCGCTGGAAATTTTGTTAAACTTCGATTCATCGCATATGGTAGTTAAGGTGAAAACTTTCGGCACTATGTTTAGAACGTTATAAGATAACACTACCAAATTTTTTTAGTAGACTTGGCAACCTAATGAATCAAATGGCGCTAACAACTCCCTTCTATATGTCTACTTGACAAAGCCAGTAGACACTATGATTTTAGAAAATACTTCACAACGAGTCTTAGTAATAAAAGTGAACATGGTAATCTAGTATCTATAAAACCTTTTAAACAAGGCGGAAGGATCAGGAACGGATCTTAGTTCATGATTGAAAGTTTTTTGTTTCAGCGGAAAGTATTCACGGGTATTATTCCAGCAGAAGGAGCCGTAGTCCAGTTGGTAGTGTATTAGCTTATTAGATGTGGGGAAATGGTTCAAACCCCAGGTCAGACATCCTCAGCAAAACGAAGTATAAACAAATATTTCTTGAGGTCGCCGTGGTCTAGTAGGTAGTGTGTTGGCTTATTAGACGAAAGACCCGAGTTCGAATCCCAGGTTAGACATCAAAACGAAAATAATTTTTCGGTGACTACCTCTCAGAAGATTTCTGGCAAAAACTCTGAGAGTAAAAAATTGCCCTGGAATGCTTCTCAAAAAATGTGTCGTTCGGAGTCGACTTTAAACTGTAGGTCCCGCCAGTCAGGTATAAAATTAACGCACACAACATAAGTAGTGTGAGAAGCTAGGGCGTACTACAATGGATCTATTCGACCACCGTGTACTGTACTTGTCAGAATTGAGAAATACACGTCCTCTAACCTAACCTAACAAATATTTCTACGACGACTACCTGTCAGCAGATTTCTGGTAAAAGCTCCAAAGTCTGTCGTTCGAAATCGACTTCAAACTGTAGGTCCTGTCACACATGTTTAAAATTAATACACACATGAAGGTGGGTCGTAATTCTCGCACCACTTATGTTGTGTGTATTAATTTTAAAGACACTGAAGGGTTGCAATGACAATTCATGTATGTGGAAGTACTGAATTAAGCTTGTGTGGAGAGTAAAAAGTAGGAGTAGTAATATTGTGTAACAGTCGAGTTGAGCACTCGTGTCGAAATAGTATGGGACAGTCTGGAGAAATTGAATCATGTTCTTAGCTAATGTGCAGGTTAAGTCCGGGCATGAGCCCGCAAATGTAGAGGTACAAAAATTTTTTTGTGAAGTGGGAACAGATATTTGGAAACCCATGCTTAACGAGAAAAGTATGATAAATAGAGGCAAAGATTCTTATCAAATCAAATAGGTTTGAAGGAATCAAACCTCTTTGCTAGGAAATAAGAGGAAATAAGAGAAAAAATGGGCCTGAGCACAGCATTAGACTTTCTAGAAATAAATTGAGGTTGACAACCTAACTTTTGATAGGACACTGTAGATTCAAGGTACATTTGGTCAGGATAGTCTGCGAGCATGAGATGGAATTTAAATGAGAATTTACTGGTACCACAGATTTGCGACTGCTTAAGTTTTTCTATTGAGAGAAAGGTATTAAAATATTACGTTTTAATTAAATTAATTTTGTTTTTCTTTTTTATTGAAATATTAATTATTAAAACAAAGCAATACGATTTCAAGCATAACAAAAGAGTTCTTTTTCTTATCGTTATCATATGCTAAATTGTTTTAAATTTTAAAAATATTTTCTATTCGTTTAATTGTTCTGTTGGCTGTTTAATGTCAAATGACTTTAGAGCACAGGTCGTCGATTGAAAGATAAATCTCTTGGAATTTGTTGAATACGTAAAGTAAAATGGCAAGGAAACTGAGAGTTTCCCCAAAGGAACAATTATATCAGAAGACAATCTACAAGAATTGTGAAACAGCGTACAACATTTATTGTTTTATATACGTTCGTGCACTTTATACAATCTCGCGCTTTTTATTGTACAGATTGAATTGAGATGTTCAACGGAACCACAACGGATTTCCTTAACAACATTAATTTGTTCATTTCTTGACTGTATGTGATTAGCAAGAAGCAAGACAGCAATAAAACAGTGAAATATTCCAAAAAAAAAGGAAAAAAAAAGGAAATAAAAAATCGTAGAAAGAAAACAAGAAAAATACAAAACAATGGCGTTTGAGACAATTTAGCGTAATAAAGTTAAATGTGAACAAAAGTTGAATTGTATACGAAATTATGAGTGAATGTAACACCATAGTGGCGGCAATGTTTTGAATGTAAAGTGACTAAATGCGAGCCAGCCAGCCACAATTGTCACGACACGTGCTATTGTCCTTAGCAGTTAGCGAGATAACGCAAAACAACACCGTTGTGCAGTTACTACACAGTTGATGACTTTAGTTGGCAAATAAATTAATGGGTTGCACGTGTTTCTACTCCCGCTCTCTCTCACTCTCTCTCTCTCTCGTTGGCATTAGAACGTTTAAATAACATTTCTTATGGTACAACTTCATAGATACGACAGCGACAGCGACAATGGCAACAAAAACGAAAACAAATCGTTTAAATGTTGAATAAAACTTCATAATTTTATTAGTTTAAGTACGTATTTGTGTGAGCTGATTATAAACAATTCACAAATTCTGCAAACGAAACAGAGATAGAGACAGGGAGACGGAGAAACGGACAGACGGAGAGAGTAAGCGAGATAGGAAATAAAATTTATGAAATTATAACAATAAGAATACTTATGAATTTCATTGTATTTTATTTTCAAAGTATGTACCATTGTGGCAACAGAAAAATGTAAGCGGTGTTGTTCATATGCTGTGATCGACCACCTGCAGTGGCCACAAGACACAAAAAGATATAAATTCATAATGAGCTTATGTTACTATCACTATCATCACATTCACACACATACCCATAACCATATACATACACATACATATACACATACATATATGTACATACACTCCCATACGAGTACAAATAGTTTTTGTGAGTGCACTTTTGCTATTTGGAAGCCTCAACACACAATCTACCCTCCCATAATATCTGGTTTATCGTTGTGAAACAATTAATTTGGAATCCATTTGCAATCACAACAGCAATAAAAATAAAAAATAAATCCAACAAAATAACAACAAAAAAAATAAAAAAAATCTTTTATAAATATTGTGCTCGTCATTGGACAATCTCGTAATCAGGTTAATTAGTTTTCAATATTATTTATACGTATGTATGTATGTAAAGGGTCCACCAAATAACTTTTTTTGTTTTGAAAATGCTTTAAAACAAAACTACTGAATATTTTCGCCGTGGTCTAGTGAGTAATGTGTTGTCTTATTAGACGAAAGGCCCGGGTTCGAATCCCAGGTCAGACATCAAAACGAAAAATATTTCTTCGGTGACTTCCTCTCAGCAGATTTCTGGCAAAGACTCTAAGAATAAAAATTGCCATGAAAAGCTTCTCAAAAATCAGTCGTTCGGAGTCGACTTTAAACTGTAGGTCCCGCCATTCATGTATGAAATTAACGCACACAACATAAGTGGTGTGAGAAGCTAGGTCTTAATCCTGTAATGCCCAATTATGTATGTATGTATGAATATTTTCTTAATTTTTTTTTTTTATATGAAAGTACAATCCTTCCGCTTAATAATGGAAAATAATTTCATTCAAATGGCTGCCTCGGCTGGTTATGCAGTAGCCTACATGATCGTTTCAATTTTTAAGCACATTATCGTTTGTGTGCAGCTGGATTTCACCAATGGCTTCACGAATATTGTCCTTTAAAGCGTCAATTGTCTCTGGCTTGTCGACGAAACACTTACCGTTGACGGCACCCCACAAATAATAGTCCAACGGTGTTAAATCGCAGCTTCGAGGTGGCCAAACGACATCAGCTCTGCGGCTGATAATACGATCTTCAAAAACAGGCCGCAAAACATTGAGTATAGCTTCGACTGTGTGGCATGTAGCATAGCGCCGTCCTCTTCTAACCAAATGTTGCCAATATCCTCCTCTTCATTTTTTGTGAACAAAAATTAACGATAATTATGCCTCTAAACAAAAATCCGCACCAAACAGTGACTCTTTTTTGGGTGCGTTGGCTTTTTAATGTATGCGTGCGGGTTTTCTGTGTCCCAGATTCGACAATTTTGCTTGTTTACATACCAGCAAAGATCAAAACGAGCTTCATCTGAAAAGATGATTTTTTTTTGCCAAAATCGGCATCTTCTGTAAGTCGATCGCAGGCCCACTTAGCGAAGCGAAAACGCATTGTATGGTCAATTGGCTTCAACTCTTGAACCAATTGGACTTTGTATTGCGTCAGACCAAGGTCTTTATGCAAAATTCATCTCAATGATGTCTCCGAAATGTTCAATTGTTGAGAACGCCGGTGAATTGATGTTGATGGCGCTTCAAGCGCACTTTCTGCCACGGCAGCAAAATTTTCTGGTGTACGCACTGTTTTTGGCATTGGTTTATCGATGAGGTTGCCAGTTTCATTCACTTTTTTTCACAAAATAATGAACATACGAAGCTGACGGTGCTTCTCTTCTTCCAAAATTCGTACGCAATTTTCGCACACATTCTGCAACATTACCATGATTTTCAAAGTAATGTCGCAATATTGCCTAGCGTTCAATATTGCCTAGTGTTCAAGCGTATACACAATCATATTCATTCAGCAGAAGGATAAAACTAGTTATTTTGTCAAATCAGACATGAGCTAAGTGTTACCATTCACGAAATAAGCACTAGTTGAAGGAAAAAAAAAAACGTTAGATGACGGACCCAATATATGTGCAAGTACACTAGTGTTAGTGTGTGTGCATAAATTTTAAATGAAATTTTGAAATGTAAACTGCCAACTGTCAACTGCCAACTTACTTTAGAATTAAAGTCAAAATAAACTGTAAAGAAATTGTATAAAAAAAGCTTGGAAATCATAACACTTGTTTGTTATTTACAGACCTAAAGAGAGAGACAGAGAGAGAGAGAGGAGAGAGAGTGTATGTTTTGTTAAATCACGCATTCATAGAAGTGGAAAATTAAATTTGAGGATTTTAACAGATTATGCTTTTCCCATCCAAGTCCTCTCTATCCCTTTCCCATACACACTTTGTCCACAACTGTAAAATAGCCACACAAATATGAAACGTATTTGGATATGAAATAATCAAACATGAACATGGACAAACAAGCAAATACAAATAGCTTTACATTGCGTATTACATTTACACATATGAGCTTATCGTGGATACAACACAACAAAACAAGCATGTTCGACTGATTATGATACCCTCCTTATATTTTTTCTTCTTTTTTTCAATATATTGAAAGTTACGAAGTAGTAAGGTGAAGTATCTTATCCAGGAATGAAATTAGGTATCGAAACTAATGCAGGCGACGAAGCTAAACCATTCTTATTGGGAAAAAAGCAAAATATTCTGCAAAAAAATGCAAGTCAGTGATAAAGCAATGCAAGTCATGGTTCAGAGAATGCAAGTCATCGATTAAAATGTGGAAGACATTGTTCTAAAAAATTCAAATCATCAAACAAAAGAAAAAAAGGCAGTTTATCGACTAAAACCCGCAAGTCATCGACGAAAAAACCGCAAGTCGTCGGCGAAAACAGTACAAATAATTGGTAAAAAAATGAGAATCATCGCCTAAAGAAAAATCAAGTCATCGACTAAGAAATATAACTCATGATTGAACAAATCCTAGTTATCCACCAAAAACTGCATCACATCTTCCAAAAAATTCAAGTCATCATGAACTAAGAAATACAACTCATATTTCAACAAATGCAAGTTATCGACCAAAAAATGCTAGTTATCGTCTAAAACATGTCAGTTATTGTAAAAATAAAAATACAAGACGTCCACCAAAAAACGCTAAACATCGTCCCAAAAAATTCAAGTCATTGTCCAAAAAATGGAAATCATCGTCAAAAAAATGCAAGTCATCGTAAAAAAATGCAACCCATCTAAAAAATTGGTAAAAAATGCAAGTCATCGATAAAAGGACTGCAATGCGACAATTTTCCCTATTACGTAGAAAACTTTTTGTTGCTCATTCGTCGCCTTTATCTCTGGTACCAAGTAACGTTCTACTGTAGTGAAACTGTTTAGAAATCTTTGATATCATGGCTAATGGCTGAAATTTAGTTTCAGCAAGATATAGTCACCTGCCACAGCGCGTACGCAGCAATCGATTTATTGCAGCAATGATATTAACAGCTGCCTCCAAATTTATTGAAAATCAAATTGGAATCTTGTGTCTGTGAACGACATTGGTAATAGGAACATGATGACGGAATTCTTGTGGCCTCAAATGGACAGCACATATATGGGCAACAACTGCCTGATTCAATTGCCCACCAGGATGATACCATTAAAGGGCAGGCAATTTCTTTTCTTAAGGCTTTCTGAAATATCGAGTTTATGCGTTTAGACCAGAAATAATTAAAAATTCCAAAGCACAGATCTACCGCATTACTAGTATAACCACATTTCTGTGAAAAATTATGGAAAATTTAAGGAAAACAGTAATCACCTGTCATATATTGTGTTTAAGTATTCTTAGGTTTCACAACGCAGAACAGTAATAGAACGGATTTTCCGTGGTTTCCTCCACTTTCTCGTCATTATAGCTTCAACAGAATTTGTAGTAGAATCCCCAGTCTCCGGGCGTAAGCACTTAGAGGCCAATGTCCTATTAAAATTGCTATCAGGTTCCTAAGATAAAATTTGGTTTTAAAACTTTTTTATTTATAGTACGTATCATATCAAATTTGTCTGACTCCTTTGCAAGTATATTCATTACCCCATCTTTGTTTGGGTTAAATAATACACTTGGAGTCGCCGTAGAGTTGTAGGCAGTGTGTAGAGCCCGTTGTACAAACCAAAGATCAGCAATAATGAATCGTTTTTTTTTCGCTACTCATAAGCACTCATGAAATTTTGAATATGTAAGTGAGTCAACAATATTGAAATTTAACTATGTACTCTGATTCATTCATACTCCCTACAACGTTGATTTAAAAGTAGAGGTTGCAAAGAGTTGGCGTACAACATTAACATCAAACTCATACCATACGAAATGAGTTTGATTCAAAAGTCTACTTATATACAGTGGAGTGCACAAATGAGTACATGTTTGTACACTTAGCAATTTTTAGTTTTTTAAGGTTTTTTGTTGTGGTTTTCATTGGATGAAGTTTTTAAGTGGTGGGTTCCAAGCCCTATGCATAACCCGGATTTAACGTCCAGAGGATTGAACTTGACAAAATTTAGTAGTTGAAAAAATAATATAATATTCAAAATTAAAATTATCAAATTCAAAGATAAAAACAATCAAGAGAGAAATAACTCAATGTACTCAATTCTGCACCATTCAAAGTGCAAAGATCCTTGTTATGTAAAACCACATTTACTCGATTTGGCAGGCTCTCTATAAAATTTTCTATAATTTCTTTCGTAATATCTGTCCATTCCTAATAAAGCCGTTGCCAAAGCTCACCAAAAATGGGTTGCGGCTGATCCGTACTGTTCCAACCGTCTCTTCACGACTGACCATAAATTCTCACTCGGATGGAGATCGGAACTTTGTGATGGCCGCTGCACTAATTGAAAATTTTCCTTATTGAGCAATTCTTTAACGATTTTGTAGGTGTGTTTGGGGTCACCATTCTGCTGGAAAAGTACTTCTATCTGAGGATAGGAGCTCTTGTCGACAAAATCGGGAAGATGGGTGTACAAAATTTTTAAATGAATTTCTTTTTTTTGTTTTATTTTTTTTTATTTATAATATTATTGATTCTTTTCAGTGATCCTAGGTGGCATCATATAAAGCAATTCCACACAATGACACTTCCTCCATCGTGCTTCACCGTTCCTTAACATGGTCTGTTTGAATTCCCTCCCCATGGCGGCACTAGCAATATTGTTTACAATCGGACTGAAAACAATTAAATTTTGATTCGTCTGACCAGATGACATGTTTCCAGTCATCCATTGCCCAATTTCTGTGTTCTTTGGTAAACTATAGCCGTGCCTTTATATTTTTAGCCGAAAGTTTAGGTTTTTTCTTTTTCACTGGTGAGGTGTAGTCAAAAAACTATAAGGTTAAATCAAAATGCCCGGAAAACTTTAAAGAAAATCTGTAAACTGTAGGTTCCACCACTCATTGATAAAGATAAAACACACTACAGTGTACTCTCTCTTAAGCGGACTCCTATGAAACTGATAATTTTGTCCGCTTATGAGGAGTGTCCGCATAAGAAAATTTTTTTGGTACTGGAAAAAGTGCCCGGTTATTGAAGGTGTCCGCTTAAGACGGTATGTCCGTTAGGAGAGAGTACACTGTATATAGTATGTGGTGTAAGAAGTTAGGTTGTAAACCTGACTAAAAAGATTGTAATAATCAACTAAGTAAGACACACTTGTGAAGTCGCCGTGGTCTAGTGAGTAGTGTGCTTATTAGACAAAAGGGCCGGGTTCGAATCCCAGGTCAGACGTCAAAACGAAAAATATTTCTTCGGCGACTTCCTCTCAGCAGATTTCTGGCAAAGACTCTGAGAGTAAAAATTTGTCGTTCGGAGTCGACTTTAAACTGTAGGTCCCGCCACTCATGAATAAAATTAACGCACACAACATAAGTAGTGTGATAAACTAGGTCAATAATCCTGACAGAAGGGTTGTAATGGCCAATTATGATTATGAAAGACACACTTGTAACCAGAATTTAAAACACATCCATGAATTTAAAACACATCCATTGATTATAGACTTACGGTTCACTATGATTACCATTTCAAATTAATTCTTTTTGTTATTTTATATTCTAAATTTTTTTTTATGAGCGTGTTAGGTGGTGGGCTTATAGTTTTCGTCTGTAGAAATAAAATCTTGTCAAACATAAAAATCCGTTGATTGCTTGTATTTCTTGTGTGATTTTTTTTCTTCTTGAAGATGATTTCGGAAAATATTTAGAAAACCAATTTAGTTGAAAAATATTTTCTAGGCTCTATAAGGGCATATGTATGTATGTATATAAGGAATATAATTGATGGCACATTATTAACATCTTTGACCCGCATTACACTTGAACAAAAACAGTTTATCATCATTGCAGTATCAAAAAGTATCTGAAAGTGTTGTTTCACAAATCTTTAAGCAGCACGAAAAAACTAAAAAAAAAAATTCTTGAATTTATTAACTCGAAAAATATTGTATGTGGACGTGTATGGTATGGCATCTATGTATGTGTATACATTCCAATACATGCATACATACATACATATATAGACACACAGATACTCTTTCTAAATGAGAGAAATTTTTTGAGGAAACAAACGCATGCGTTGATCTGCAAACTGATGGTGTGGATAGGCAATACAAAAAGAAGGTGGAGCCCTAAAGATGTTGGTGCCCCAATAAGATTTCAAAAATGGAGGAACATTATCTGTCAATTTATTCACATTTTTAATCGATAAAGTATTGTGTGTTGTAGCAATATCCACTATATAGTCATACTCTAGAGTATGTATGTGATAAAGAATGGGTTGAATGCAGAGAATACTGTTGTTAGCAGCAAGGCAGTATATTAAGTTTCGTTTGTTTGCATGTACAAACAGTGTACATAGATACTACACTTGACACGTATCTTGTGGTTGCATGCCATACTACCATAATGGTATGGTATGGTATGGTGTGATTGTATATGAATTTTGTATTAAATTCATAGACTGGCATAGTTGGATCTGGATAGCCCGTTCTTCGTTGGCTGCTGCTGCTGATATTATCGCCTGCAGGCAACATACGTGTGTTTTCATAACAACATGTGTGACGTGTGGCATGCCGTATGGATGATTTCTTGGCATTCACATATGCAAACTATATACACTGCATATGCGAAAAGTTTACACAAAAACGAGAAGAAAAAAACAGAATTTATAAAACAACAACGACGACCGTTAAAATAAAACTCACATCCAAAATGAGTAACTAAAAAAAAGAAAAAAAGATTGAAATTGAAAAAATATACAAAAAAATAAAAATAAAACTCAAGAAATAAGCTCGTTATTGATAAAGAAAAAATGGAGAACAACATAAGTATTCCATGTACTCCACATAAATAAATAATTAAAAAAAGTGTTAAGCATTTTGTAAACTTTTTTTTAAATCGACGCCTCCGTTCATTAACATTCTAAGTCGAAAAAGTGTGTTTTGAGTTATGAGCTCTCAAAGTTTTCACGTGCCATACGACTATATGTGTACTCTAAGTGGATTTTCCCCGATAATTTCGGAACGGATCGGCGCATCTTAAACAAATTTTGACAGTATTTAAGTTAGAGAACGTAGTGTACTAAGTGTACTTATAGAATGGAGGTGTTGATATGACATTGAATTTGATTTTTCGAGTTCTTTGAGCCTTTTTTTAGTCACTGTTTTAATTGTTGTATGTTATTACACAAACAAATATGAAATTATTTCGATAACATCAATGTGAAGCATCAATAAAGATTAGACTCCAACTACCATGCCTTTAAAAAACTTCAATTGTAACTGAATACCACGTAAGAAATACCTTCTTGCTTCTCATATTTTGCGTTTTAAAATGAAAAGAAATATTTTTTGAAATATATGTGAGCTTTTTTTTATATTAAATTATAAAGAAAAATGAAATATTCTTCCACAAAAACCTGTCTTTATCTTGCCGATGACAGATTGGATATGGTTTATTCACATTAAGGATGCCAATCGGGAAATCCCGAATCTCGAAATCTCGGGATTTTCGGGATTCACAAAATCCCGAATCCCGGTATTTTTAAAAACTTGTCCCGGGATTTTCGGGATTGTGAATACATATGTATTTTGACACTACAAAAGGTCCTGAAAAAAAAAATTCTATATCACTTGACCCCACTTCCATTGATAAAAAATTATTTGATGCCGTCGAAGAATGCAAAGGCCCTATAAAACGAATTAAAAGGGTAACTGATTTAGGTACTCAACTGTCCAAATAAATAGATTTATTTACATCATAAAGTGGTAGGGGTGAATATTTACAAGTTGCATGCAGCAATTTTGGAACTATTTTACCAACAAATGTTGATTGCGAGAAGTGTTTTTCAACGGCAGTGTATGTTGACAAAAAAATTCGTTCAAGCCTATCAGATCACAAGTTAGATGCTTTAATCTTTTTGTTGTCCAAATAATTTTCTTACAACTACTGCATTTGCAGCTTTTTAGTTACTTTTTGTACTGTTTTTTTTTATATTTTATTTTTAATGGCAGATAATTCTGATATAATTGGAATATAAATGATTTTTTTTAACAAAATATTTTTTTTATTAAGAGAAAATCACGATTTTTCCCATGATTTTTCGGTATTTTAGGATCCTGAATTATCCCGGGATTTCGGGATCAGGAATTACAAAATCCCCGAATCCACGGATTTTTAAAAATCGATCCCGTTTGGCATCGCTAATTCGCATTTAGCCGCGATTTCACAAGGTTTCAGAGAAAAACGTATTAGTGGATTAAGTCGCATGATATTATTTATTTATTTATTAATTACAATACAATTATAACTTATATTCTAATTATATACGAGTATTATAACTTCGACCATGTGCTCGGTGAAGTGTCTCAGACCAGAGCCTTTGGTGGGAATCGAACCCACGACCCTCACGGTAATAGTTTAGCACACTACCCACTAGACTACCAGAGCGATCCGCATGATAGTAGTTACCAGTTGATTTCTAAATTGTTGTTATGAAAATTATTGCCACAATAAATCGCTGTAGCCACCACAGTCTAGTAGGTAGTGTGTCGGCTCATTAGACGTAAAGCCACTAATCAAATCCAAGCTCAGACATCTCTAACAAAATAAAATATGTATGATGAAATGTTTATTCAGCTACTGCCTCTCAAAAGATTTCGAGCAAAAACTCTGGGAGAAAATACAATTCTATGAAAAAGTTTCTCAAAAATCTGTGTTGGCTTATTAAACGTAAGGCCATGGTTCAAGACCTAGCACAGGATTAAGACCTAGCTCCTCACACCAACCCTGTTGTGAGCATTAATTTTATACGTGCATGGCGGGAGCTACAGTTTAACGTCCGTCGACTCCGAAAGACAGATTTTTTAAGAAACTTATTATGCCCATTTTATTTAGACACTCAGAGTTTTTTCCAGAAATCTGCTGAGTGGAGGTTGATTTCGGTAACTTTTCGACATACATATATGAAAATATGTATGTCGTAAACAGAAGGAATAAAATGATTAACATTTGTCATCATGTTGACTCACTGTTGTTAAACTATGAATAAAAGTTTAAAAAGAAATTGGATTTTGATGAAATCTTTAAGAGGAAAATAAAAATAGAAGTTGCAAACAAACAAATTTACCATGAATAAAGCAAGAACTTTTTTAGTGTGCAAAAGTTTACATACATATTTACATATGTACATTCATACATAATAGGTCGTCACTACACTTTTGTCAGAATTACGGCATAGTTTCGCACACCAACCATGTTGTATGTGTTAAATTTATACATGAGAGACGGTATAAAGCCGATTCCGAACGATAGTTTTTTGGGAAACTTTTCTTATAGCATGAAATGTCACATTCAATTTGTTCTCGAATGCTAGGACATCTTTCAAGACAACGTTTAGTCGATATAAATCGTAAATTATAAACTGATCTAGTGGTGTCTCTGATTAGTTCGTTGACAGAATAAAAATCCAAATGAAAAGCTTGATCCCAGGTCAGACTTCTCCACTAAACGATATATGAACACAGATAAACAAAATATATTTCTTCGGCTACTGCTTCTCAGCAGATTTCTGGTAAAAATCCTAGGAGTAAAAGAAAATTTCCATGAAAAAGTTTCTCAAAAAATCTGTCGTTCGGAATCGACTTTAAACTATAGCTCCCGCCACTTCTGTATAAAATTAACATAATTCGTGTAAGAAACTAGGTTAATAATCCAGACTGGAGGGTTGCACTGGCCAATTATGTATGTATGTACAACTTGCCGTTAACTGAAGGAAGGATTTTAATGCGCAGATAAATTGTTTTTCATTATTATAAGTAACCAATAAGCTAGAAGTTACCGTTAAACTATAGGGGAAGGATTATCCTACCATAACTTTTAAAGTTAAGTTTATGTTTGTACATGCCACATTATATATTATTTTCAATATGACAACAAATATAAAAAATGAGCATATACAACAACAAAACGAAGCCCGTCATTGGCACTGCATTAAAAAAAAACTTGTTTAATTGAGCAGCGTTATCGATATTGCTCCGACACTGCTAGGCTAAAGGTAGCTTTAAAGCTCACTTTTGCTAAAGTTACCTTTAACTAAACCCAACTTTAACGGCAAATTGTAATAATGGCCCAGACTGTAACAGATCTTAAGATGATAGGATTATTTTTCATAGCCTAAAATACAACGCTTTCTGGGAAAATTTTGTAGTAGCAGTAAGTAACTTTTCTCATTGACTCTTTACATTTTACCACTTTTACAACAATCATTCTTAGCTTCAACGCCCAATCGTAAATGGAAGATGGCTGTGGATTTACAAAACAGAATGAAGACTTAAGCTTTCGATTCAGTTTTTTAAAATTTTTACGAAGGGCTAGTGAAGGATCAGTGATTTTCAGAAAACTAGAAGGTTTGACAACCTAGAAGGGAAACTACCCTATTACTCGACTATAGCCAAAAACAATATCAAGGTGACTGAAGGATCAGTTATGTATTTGTGTATGCAACAATGCATATACTAGAGGCGCTATGCTTATTTCTGCAACGATTGTAAATTTTAGCTCAAGCATAAGGGTTTGCTAATAAAGTCACATACATTTTGAAGACACAGCACATCTATAAATATTCCCTGGAAGAACCAATATCACGACGATCGATGGTTTAATGTAAAGTATTCAAAGTGCATACGTGATTTTTTTTTTTTATAAACACCAACACTTAGGGGATGGCCCCTACTCATGCAGTGCATTGTGCAGTTTTAGGAAAATAGGTTATAAGAAGGTGCAAAAAGGGAGCAGTGTTTGTGGACATTCGATTTAAACTTACCAATATCGTAATTGACAAGAAAAACCTTCGCAGGAAGATCATTCCACAAGCGAGCAGTGTGGGCCAAAAATAATGAATTCTCCCTGTAATGCGTTGTGCGATTCAGTGGACAATCAACCACAAAAGGATGTGCTCTGTGAGAAGCTCGAGTACCACGTAAAAATATGTGATTATCGGAAACCATGCCCCTTATCTCTCGAGAAGACCTCCCATTATAGTACCGATAGAACAATGAAACACACGCCACATTGCGACGATGCTGCAACGAATCAATAGAGTTGGATACCCAACTGTCATTAATAAGTATCTTCGCCCTCTCCTGTACGCGGTCGAGAAACTTCAAAATAGACTATGAAGCACCGGCCCATACATAAGTACTCCTTCCGGGGTCGGATAAAGGTCCTGTAAATAGTAAGAAGGTCGGATGGAGTGAAATATTTTCTGCATCGTTTCAAAAAATCAAAGCACTTGAATGCTTCCTTCGACACTCGAAAAATGTGATCGTTCCAACGAGCATTACAACTAATTCTCATGCCCAGAACATGAAGAGCATCCGCCTCCTCAATATTTACATGAATATTTACGTGAATATAGAAAATTTACATTAAAATGTTGAATGTAACAAAAATTGTGATTTTTTTTTGCCTTTCAACATACATACAACATAAGTCTGATAATGTATAGGATGGCATATGAGTAAATAAATGAGAAAAAGTTCAAATTCATATGTTACATGCGATGATGAATGACCACTTAACAAAATTAAAAATTTATACATATTTGTATACGTTCGTTTATGATACAAATGTATACTGATATGTATGTATACATATACATATGTATACATCTGTAAATATGTATATTTAATTGTACACTCAAAATAAAATGTTAAATCTCTTACGAAAGGGATACCAATATATTCATATCTTTATCGTATTCCATATCAAACAATATTTTTTACATCAAATATAAGGTGTAGTAATACGAAATCCATTACTATTTGCACGAAATTAAATTCTAAATTTCAAGGATAAAGAGGAAATTTATTTTTACAAGTTTCTAGTGAAAAGAATTTTTCCTTAATAACATTATGCATAAGAGCAGAGGCGTTGGGGGAACGGATCGGGTTCTTTTGTTTCTAGGCGTCTATGGCCTGCTGTGGACAGCAAGAGGACAGAGTGGCTGCAGGGCCTAAGGCCAGTTTAAGGTTGGTTGCCGGTTTTATCACGGGGCACTGTGAGATTAGGTGGCTGACGGGGATCTGGAACAGATCCCAGCCGGACTATTGCAGGGACATCTCCTCTGCAACTTCCCAGCCCTTGATAGGTTGAGGTTGAGGACCCTTGGCAGGGCCTTCTTTGAGAGCTTGAGTTCTGTGTCGAGAGCCGTCATCAAGGCTCTCCACAGATTCATTAGAAGCTTGGGCTGGTTGAGAGCTGCTAGGGCTACATAAGTGTAGTCGCACTCTCAACTTCTTTTGTTCTGTGTCTGTTTCTTTATATGTGATTTCTCCGTTTCCCATTCTCCCTCCCCTTTCCTACATTACTATATCCTCTATTTCCTTCCTCCCCTAAGGACAATGTACAATGGATCAATTTCGACCTCCGGGTACAGTGCTTGTCTTGACCGACAGGTGCACGTCCTCTAACCTAACCTAACCTAACATTACGCATCCATAGATTGTAAAAATTGCCACAGTAGTCTAGTGCGAACAAAGTGATTGTAGGGTCGATTCCCATAAGAGACTTTGGTTTTTTATACTGTTTATATTATCGATAGAACCAGTAAGTGATTTTGAAAGGTGCTTTACAATGAATGGAGTAGTTTGCAAGACTCATTCTCCTTTAAAAGGACTTTTTCGAGGTATTCAGATAAGTTAAGGACTGATCTTGGAATAGGAAGAAGAAGTATTAGATACAAGAGCGAAATATTCCGAGACTATTTCAAATCGTGATGATGTTTAATCATCATCAGCCAGGTCATCTAAGGCTGTGCACAATGCAACTTCGATAGGGTGTATAAATGACAGGACATAGCAAAACTAACCGATTGTCAGGTCGCTATTAGAGCATTTGGGTCTTATGAAAAATTAAACCGAACGTAGCTGATTGGGCTATGTAGGGAAATTATGGTCACTCTCTGTTGGGTCACAGATCATGTGGAAATTTTCTTTAATGAGCATGCAGACGGGCTTCTGAGGAACGGGCTTTGACGCCATTGATGAGACCATAACACTTTCTGTGGTGTGGAAGCGGATGTTAGGAAAGGTATGCTCAATTAAATGGAAAATAAAAAATGGGACAAAAACTCTTCTCAAACCAAATAGGTTCAGTGTCGATGAGAATGAATAATCGAAAAACTTTCGCGGAGGCCGTGGGGGATTAACACATCCCTGGAGGAAACTCCCAAGTGCATATCAGGTGCTAGCTAGGCAGTCATCATTGTTGATATCGATCAGTACTTTGAAATTTTTCAGGCCTATTGTCTTGGAGGAGACTTTATAGGGAAGAAATTTTGTTGATGACTCACAATGGTGTAAAATGATTAGAAATAAGTTCTGGAAAAGTATTTCATTATAGCATATAATCTATTATCTCTAAGCAAAGCAGTAGCACAACTATGAATAAAAATTATTCATACATACATACATACATAATTGGCCATTACAACCCTTCAGTCAGGATTACGACCTAGCTTCACACACCACTTATGTTGTGTGTGTTAATTTTATACATAAGTGGCGGGACCTACAGTTTAAAGTCGACTCCAAACGACAGATTTTTGAGAAGCTTTTCATGGCAATTTTTACTCTCAGAGTCTGTGACAGAAATTTGCTGAGAGGAAGTCGCCGAAGAAATATTTTTCGTTTTGATGTCTGACCTGGCCTGGCCCGGGCCTTTCGTCTAATAAGCCAACACACTACCCACTAGACCACGGCGAATTCTATTCATATTATTTGCAAAATTTGAACCTCTTCAAAAGGATTTCTTTTTACTAAACCTTATAGATTTCTAAGGCTTTCAAAGTGAACATAATTTATGAGTTGCACATTCAAAAAAAAAAGAGATTTTTATGAAATTTAATAATCTCCAAAATTGACAGGAAATTATTGAAATTAAAAATCTCCAGGATGGGATAGGTCGTAAAGTCAAATAGTTTTACGTTTAATTTTTATGCTTCATGCCATGCAATACATTTTATGAGTTTCTGTACAAAAATTCAAATTAAAAAAAACAAAAAAAAAAAAAGAAGAGAAAATGAAGAGAAAACATCGCAGTTAAAAAGTTGTTCGTTTTATACGTGGCCGTGGTAGTTGTCAACATAGATTAACTACCTGAAAAAGTTAATTGAGTAAATTGTGTTGTAAAACCAACTTTTATGTCAGCCATTAGTCAGAAAAGTTTACCCGCAAAATTGCGAACGAACAAAGAAAACGACGAAAAAAAAAGGAGAAAATGTTGAAACCATAAAAACTGTTCTCATTAATTATGCTCAAAGTTGCAAAAGCAGAAAATGTTTTCCACAATAAGCCCGAAACTCAAAGCCGTACTCGAACGAGATTCATTCATTCATTCATTTACCACCAGCAGCAGCAGCAGCAACAGCAGCAGGAGCAGCCACTGATAGCAATATAGGGAGTTAATGGAATAAAATTAAAAAAAGGCGGCATTGGCAGAATGAATATTTTATTATTATTGTAATGGAATATAAAAATAAATGTAAAGTGTAGCGAAAAAAAGAGGGACAAACAATCTTGTCGTAAAATCTCTACACAGTTTACGAATGAAAATTTTTATTTTATAAATCGTGATCAAAAAATTTTTGATCCGAAAGATAATTTTAATCAATTTTAACTTGTATCTCTATTTTGTTTGTAATTGAAAAAGTCATATTGATATGGACAACAACACGGCTCGGAAAATTTCAAAAAATGCCATGAGAACCAGACATCAGCAATGAGTATTCAAAAAACATGATTAGAATCGAATCAAACTCATAATTTCTGATACTTATACACGCATTCATACTTATTTTAATATCATGAAACCTGTCTACACATACTCAAAGTTTGAAGTACTCATCTTAATACATACTCAACAACACGATGTTGTTGATTTCGACTCCCCATGGTTCAACTTATAATAGTAATAAATGATTCGAGTGAAGTATTTTAGCGGGTATTTTTAGTGTTCCTATGCGAATCATACGTATTTTGTGTATGCATACACGAATCACGTGTATGTATACACGAATCACAAAATACGTATGATTCGCATAGGAACACTAAAACTACCCACTAAAAATACTTTACTCGAATCATTTATGAGTATTATAAGTTGAGCCATGGGGAGTCGAAATCATCGACATCGTGTTGTTGAGTATGTATTAAGATGAGTACTTCAAACTTCCTATGCGAATCATACGTATTTTGTGTATGCATACACGAATCACGTGTATGTATACACGAATCACAAAATACGTATGATTCGCATAGGAACACTAAAAATACCCACTAAAAATACTTTACTCGAATCATTTATGAGTATTATAAGTACTATTTTTGCGTCTACTGGATAACTAGATCTCTCTTCATCTGCCAACTGATGCATTTTATGGAGAGAAAGTGAAGAAGAGGAAATTAAGATATATTCCCTAGATACGGTAACATATGGCACAAGGCCTGCAGCAATGCATCAGTTGGTAGATGAAGAGAGATATAGTAATCCAGTAGGCGCAAAAATAGTAAACGTTGACGATATGTTGTCCGGTGGCGATTCGATTGAAGAGGTGCAAGAAATTCGAAACCAGGTTACAGCTTTGCTAAAACAAGGTAATTTAAATAAGCAAAAAATAAAATAGCAGGAATATAAAGCAGGGGCGTATCAGAATTCAACAGTATGAATGAATCAAACATATTTCGAATGGTATGAGTTTGATGTCAACGTTGTACACATATTCATTGCATTCCTGCATATCATACAGGATGAATTAAAGTATATAGTTGACTCACTTCTATTCAATATTTCATGAGTGTTTATGAGTAGCGAAAAAACGATTCATTGCTGATCTCTGGTTCGATGCTGGTCTGTTAAATTCCACTGATTATAAACATTAAAAACAATCGGGCTTCAAATATTTTACAATAATTTCTAAAACATTATTGTGAAAATTTCATTAAGCTGGAATCTGACTATGTGCTTAGAAATACGATTACATATGTACAGTAAGACCCCGCTTAACGCAAGAGACACGATCCAATAAGTTGCAGAGCTAAACGAAACAATGTTAAAAGAGGCAGCTTAACACATACATATGTAAACTTCGGAAAATACAGTCTCAAAAGAGCCTTGAAAAAGATACATAGCATACACCGTCGATATATAGTGCACCACAAGTATCAATACAATGTGCGATTTAGGGGAATCCCTATACTACCGCGTAATACTGAAACAGCATTAAGCGGGGTCTTACTGTACATATATAATCTATACACTAGATCATTACCAATTGTCTCACACTACTTAGGTTGTGTGTGTTAATTTTATATATGAGTGGACCTACAGTTTAAAATCGACTCCGAACAACAGATTTTTTTGAAGAAAATTTTTCATGTCAATTTTATTTTACTCTCAGAGTTTTTGCCAGAAATCTACTGAGAGGAAGATGCCGAAAGGAATATCTTTTTCATATTTCGTTTTGTTGGCGATGTCTGCTCTAGGGTTTGAACACACTACCTATTATACTACAGCGACTTAATATCGCTTGATTAACCTTTCAATAAATTGGATGCCCTGGTAGTCTAGTGGGTAGTGTGCTAGACTATTAGCGTGAGGGTCGTGGGTTCTATTCCCACCAGAGACTCTGATCTGTGACATTACACCTAGCGGGCATATGGTCAAGTTACTCCGCTCGTAATAAATAAATAAAAAGAAAATAAATTATCGCTGCTTTTCATCGTATGCTGCTTTATGCACCTGAGTAAACCGAACTTTGTACGTCTGAAAGTGGACATCATTTATAAAAACTCCCTGTGCATTGGAGTTGATGTTTTCAGGTTTTAAATTAGCATTGTTTTCAAGAGATCAACCGATCACTTACGTTAAACATAGCAGTCTTACGTTCCATAACGAGACCAGTTTCTTAACATTTTTTTGATATGATTATGATAAGAAGTCGCCGTGGTCTTGTAGGTAGTGTGTTGGCTTATTAGACGAAAGGCCCGACTTCGAATCCCAGGTCAGACATCAAAACAAAAATATGAAAATACTTTTTCGGCGACTTCTCTCAACAGATTTCTGGCAAAAACTCTGAAAGTAAAAATTGCCATGAAATGCTTCTCAAAAAATCTGTCGTTCGGAGACGACTTTAAATTGTAGTTGATGCCACTCATGTATAAAATTAACGCACACAACATGAGTAGTGTGAGAAGCTAGGACGTTGTACAAGGGGTCAATTCGACTTCCGGTTACTGTACTTGTCAGAATTGACAAGTACACTAACTCTAACCTAACCAATGATTATGATTCTACTGTATGAGTATGATTCGATTGTACTCATCTTTTTGAATACTCATTGAACCGAAGTTAGAGATGTCCTTTCAAATTTTATTTTGTTGTAAATGGTGTTCATTTGACAGGGAATATCTATGCACAACAAAAATATTTAAAAGGCCATTTTATTTGCGTGAAACTTATTTCGATAAAATGTTGCAAAATGGTGAAAAACTTTACACTTTTGCAACTGCGACTAGAGTAGAGTCTAGTGGCTGGCAATAGTTTTTTTTTTGTTGAATTCACACTAACGAATCAAAAATTTCATTGTTGACCACAAATACAAGGCACTTCATTTATTTTCGGTTTTGTTTTTGTAATTTATCATTTTTACAATAAAAAAGAATATCCTTTACTACGCTCCACTCCATTCAATTTATAAACTCTTGCTAGTGTTCAACAACACAAAGAAACACACTCTTAATCTCTAATCCTTTGTTAAGGATATTGTTGTTTTTGAATGGAGTTTCTGTGATTACAATACGGATGTTCTTTTTGGCATTTTTCTGTTACGGTAACTGCATTTAACAGAATCAGAATCAGAACTACTTTTAAAACTAAAAAAAAACCTTCAATTTCTTACACTACAACAGTAGGAATGAAACTATTTTTGTTGTTGCTGAGAGTGGCAATGAATAACCACAATGGCGGTTAAACTTCTACAATATCAGGAGGATAATGGCTGGCTGACTTTGGTAAAAAAAAACAAATATGAATACAGTAACGGTAAAATGAGAGAAAGAGAGAGAGAGTGAGAGTGAGAAAACGAATCCGGTTGTGAAAACTGACGACAAAATTAAAAAACGACAAAAGTTCAAAGTTTAAGCGGGATAAATGTCGTTTGTTTTAAAGTTAAGTTGGCAAAACGATGAGAACCACAATATTTATGGCCACAAATCTGTATTATTGGTGGTTGCACAACAACAACAACAGTTTAGCCTGCTCAAATGGAAGAAAAACATTGACAAACACCCGCAACCAAATACCTGATAATACTGTTGAACGGAATATTTTAATATTGTTTTCGGTCCTTCTCGTTTTTTTTTTTTGACGGTTATTATTCGAATATAAGAGAGAGAGAGAGTGAGAGATTAAAATTTTATTTTAATCTGTCATGAATAATACAAAGAGTTTGGGGCCAATTGCTTTAAATAAATACAAATGGAATGCTGTGTTCAAAGCTTAACAAGGGAATGATTGTGTATCTTCCATAGGCTAAAGCTCCATCTTTTGGAAGAATTTGAATTTCATAGGAATTCGACAGAAGAGAGTTTCTGCAAAAGTGAACACAGAATTAAAATTTAAAGATGGTGAAGACGCCGTAGTCTAGTAGTAGGTGTTGTCTTACTAGACGTAAGGCCACGGTTCATAGCCATAACTGCCAGATTTGATGATTGATCGTTATTTTGACGATTTTGCGCTCTAAAAATATCATACTGACGATGTGACGATTTATGTCCTTATTTTAACAATTTTTAAAAATTAAAAATTTACATCATATCCTTTACCTTAGTACATTAAAAGCCACTTGAAGTTTTGTATTTATTTTGCAGTTATTACTATTGGGAATCATCCCTTAAAAGCCAAAAAAATTACAACCTCTGCACAAAGGGAGTTCCACATACGAATAGTCCGACTAAAGATCAAATTTCGTTTGCAATGCAGTGTGCGATCCATTGGCCAATCGATCAATCGAGTGCTAGGTACGAATACATGATTCCCGTTATAATAGTGATAGAAATTAAATTAATTAAATTAAATTTAAATTTAAAACGTTCATTAGGTTAGGTTAGAGGACGTGCACTTGTCAATTCTGACAAGTACAGTACTCGGTGGTCGAATTGACCCATTGTACTACATCCTAGCCTCTCACACCACTTATGTTATGTGCGTTAATTTTATACATGAGTGGCGGGACCTACAGTTTAAAGTCGACTCCGAACGACACATTTTTTGAGAAGCATTCCATGGGAATTTTTTACTCTCAGAGTTTTTGCCAGAAATCTGCTGAGAGGAAGTCACCGAAAAATTATTTTAAAATTTTCGTTTTGATGTCTGACTACCTACTAGACCACGGCGACCTCCTCAAAAAAACGTTCATTAGGAGAGTTAAGAAATAGAACTACAGGTAGTTCAAGGTCCTTTTATTTTAATCTCAACTTATCTGACAAGACCTTATCACTAGTAATTGAGGGAAATGACTAAAGGAATAAGTTTCGCTATAAGCTTACTGCAGCAAACCATATCAATTGCCTTAGAAAGGTATAAACCGACAATTTGATTTGCTTCAAATCATTGGCTGAACATTGATATCATGTTACCAAGAATAATCTCTACAGAAGAAGGAAATCCAATGAAAACCTCATTATTTCAGACATGACATCATACATTTCTCGATATAAAAAACACTTTTCAGAATCTGGGAGAAAGTTTTAGGAATTGATGTTACATTAACAATTTTCCATAATACCAACAACCTCTGGAGCAATATCAGTTCAGGGCCAATTTTACGTACATGCATACATAATTGCCCATTACAACTCTTCAGTTAGAATTAGGCACTAGTTTCTCACACCACTTATGTTGTGTGTGTTATTTGTATGTATGAGTGGCGGGACTTACTTTGAGAAGCTTTTCATGGCAAATTTATTTACTCTCAAAGTTCTTGCCAGAAATCTGCTAAGAGGGCCTGGGATTTGAACTCTGGTCTTACGTCTAATAAGCCAACACACTACCTACTAGACTTCGGCGACAATACAGTTTTATTTGCATCAAATCATTGGACGAAAACTGATACCATCGCACCAAGAATAGTATCAAGAAGAAAATCTAATGAAAACCTAGTTGTCTAATACACGGCGCATGGCATTAAATGTTTCACAAGCTGGCAGTTAAAAACACTTGGAAAGAGTCTTAGGAATTGGTGTAACGTTAACGGTCTTCCATAATATCGACAACTTATGGAGCAATAGCACTTCAGAACTAATTCTATCCACATACATACATTACAATCCTTCAGTTAGGATTACGAGCTAGATTCTCACAACACATATATTCAATGTACAGGACCTACGGTTTAAATCCGACTCCCAACGACGACAAATTTTTTTGAGAAACTTTTCATGGCAAATTTTTTATTTACTCTCAGTTCTTACGTCAGAAATCTGCTGAGAGAAAGTTGCCGAAGAAATATTTTTCTAATATTTCGTTGGAAATGTCTGGCCTGACGGTTCAACCGTTGCCTCACGTCTAGTTAGCCAACACACTACCTACTAGACTACAGGGACTTCACCATCTTACTAAGAATAATCACAGCAGTAGAAGGAAATTAAAATGGAGACCTTACTGTCTGGGCGATAAGGCGTGGCATTAAAAATATCACGATATGGTAGTTAAAAACACTTTTCATTATCTTGCAGACAGTCTAACTTATATAATTTGAACTTCTTTTACTTGAATTTTCTATAAATTGAAGATCAGCAACAGCATCTTGAAGAGAAACTCTACCAGGTTTTGCTCCTTTAACTTGAAGTTTCTTTAAGTTGAAGTTTTTTCTGGATAATGGTGATTCAATTTATAGAAGTTCGACTGTATATTTGACAGGCTTTAGAAATTACCTTCCGTAATGAAAAAAAAAGAATAAAATCTGACAACGAGCACTCCAAGACCAATGCTGGTTTGCCCACTTTGTATAAGGTATTCTAAAGGGAAGTCGCCGTGGTCTAGTAGGTACTGTGTTGGCTTATTAGACGTAAAGCCAGGGCTCGGGTCCCAGGCCAGAATTAAATTAATAAAAATTCTAAAAGTATTTTTTCGGCAATTTCCTCTCAGCAGATTTCTGGAAAAAGTTTCTCAAAAATCTGTCGTTCGAAGTCGACTTTAAAACTGTAGATCCCGCCACTTATGTATAAAATTAACACACACAACATAAGTAGTGTGAGAAACTCGGTCAATAATCCTGTCTGAAGGGTTGTAATGACCAATTATGTTATGTGATGTATTCAAAAAGGGTATAATAGTCCTTTTTAGCACATAAAGATTTAACCGTAATTAGCCAGAGGGTTACTGCAATAAAATGGGTTAGAGACTGCGCGCAGTGCCTACATTGACTAGAGGGACCGGCTTCAATTTCTAACCTAGAACAGATAATGGTCAGGCAAAGCAGGAAATTTCTTACACCACTGAATAGTTGAAGAGTTTGTTCTCCTAAAGGATAATAAGGTTTATCTACAGCTCAACGTTTTGAAACTAGAGGAAATGTTTTAAAACAAGTCCGTAGTGCACACTACCTAATCAAAAGAGGCTCTAGGTAAATTACTTGATTCATTTCATAATATTATCTCATGTTTAAATAAAAATCATATCTATTATCATGAAATGTTTCTGACCCTCAGTTTGTGTTAATTGTCACGTAATGACACGATACGTAATGTATCTATTAAGCCAACAAATGATATGTAAAATAATCCTTAAATCATACACCACAGCACAGCATAGTTTTCCATTTTAATAGCGAATCTCAGCCACACATTGTAATTTAAACCTTCGTGACCCCAAACATCTTTCAATTGGTAATAAAAAAAAATATTTTAAAATGCCATACAAACACACACACACACACAATATATGAAATGTAAAATCCCGTATGTCAAAAAGTTTTGAAGAATATTTTCCTGTACAGACAATATTAGATTTTCAGGGATCTACTACATGCGATGTCTTTATTCTTTTTTTTTTTATTTGCAATCTTACAAGAGTAGTACAGTATGTTGTAAAATTTATCTGGCAGCAATGTACACAATAAGATTTATTGAAAAAGTATGAATACTATATACTCTATAAGCGAATTATTTAAAGACAATAGTTTTGGTCCTCTGGGTTAACATTTTTTGAAATAAAATCAGAAATCTCTTATAAGTACATGCGTGTATGTACTTGGACGAGTTTAAAGCCACTTAGGCTGTTAGTGTTAATTTTCTCCACAATTGGTGAAACCAACAGTTCAAAGTGAAGTCCGAACGACAGATTTTTGAGAATTTATGCCTAGACCGCTTAAAGAAATTCGTTGAAAAATATTTCGTTTGTTCAGCCTAGGGTGCGGTAATATTTTCATGGTTTGATTGTGTTGACGCTTTTCAATTAACTACGAAATCAATCAAAGAGCCGTTTTCGTCGAAAAATGTAAGTCACCGTGTGGTCTTGTTATTTATTCACCATTACGAATGCCAACCGTACATTGTATAGAATGACTGGGTTTTGTACAAATATTTTCGTCTTCTTCAAGTCCACTCCTTTGAAGTCGCCGTAGTCTAGTAGGTAGTGTGTTGGCTTATTAGACGTGAGGTCTCGGTTCAAACCTCAGATGAGGTATATCCAACTAAACGGAATCCATATTAAGAAATATTTCTTCGGTGGCTACCTCTCAGCAGATTTCTGGCAAAAAGTTATCCTTGTAATTTTTATCAAATTAATAAAGGTATCACAATTTTGCGTTGAAGTCGCCGCTTATTTGACGTAAGGCCAGTGTTCGAGCTCCAGGCCAGACATCAAAAGAAAATACAAAAACTATTTCTTCGGCATTTTCCTCTTGGCAGGTTTCTGGCAAAAACTCTGAGTGTCAAAATAAAATTTTCATGAAAAAGTTAACTAGATTATGTGTTTGCTAGTTTCAGAACTCTAGGTGGTCACAGAACTCGTACCGAGCCATACCAAGAATAATTACTCATCCCTGCAGGGGTTTTGGAAATAAGTTGACTCAAGGTGTTTCCGAAGGCATTTTGCATTCTGAATACGAATTTGGGTTTAAAAACTTTCCAACACTTCAGATTTCCGAGAAAAAGGGGGTTGAAACCCCTAAAAATAGCGTTTTTAGCCATTTTTGAAAAATTTTAGAGCTAAACACTGACGTGTTAGAACCTTGTTTTCTCTTGCACCCTTTGACATAAACCCACCCCCTATTTTAAGGGGGCATTCAATCAATTTGGGTTTAGGCTCATTTTAATGAGCAGAGATCAATTGTCAATTTCTGACAATAGCACGTCAAGAACGCTATTTCTAAGGGTTTTAACCCCCTTTTGTGTTCAGGGCGCAAAATGCCTTCGGAAACATCTTGAGCCATCTTATTTGCAGAAAATGTCCAAATTTGCAGGGCTGTGTTATTAATCATGTTCACACTTTTCGCTATCCTATATTTCCTAAAGGTAAGCACCTCTACCTAAAAGGTCGTATTATAGCCTAGAAGGCCTAGTTTGGTTTCTGGTTTTTCTACAAATAGGCTCATATGAGTTTTATCTCCATGTTTAAAATTATTCGTGTTTGTCTCTTGCTTATTTTTTACGTATGCTTGGATTTGGCAGGCATTGTAAATTCCGATAAGCTGAGTTGGTATGATGTCCTTCTCATTTCATCTGGTAAAGACGTCTTAAAGCGCGAAAAGCCCCGCCTGTCTTGCTGTTTCGTAAAAGCGAACGTATACCTCCTACAAACCACTGTTTGGAGTCATATTACTCATATCAGCCAACAGGGGGAATATGCCACAACGCCATCGATTCGGATCTATAATTAAAAGATCGAGGGCATTTGAGCAGTCTGGTTGCTGTCTTTTGTACACTGTGTGTATATAGGGTGAAGTCGCCGTGGTCTAGTGGGTAGTGTGTTGGCTTATTAGACAAAAGGCCCGGGTTCGAATCCCAGGTCAGACATCAAAACGATTTCTGGCAAAGACTCTGAGAGTAAAAATTGCCATGAAAAGCTTCTCCAAAATCTGTCGTTCGGAGTCGACTTTAAACTGTAGGTCCCGCCACTCATGTATAAAATTATCGCACACAACATAAGTGGTGTGAGAAGCTAGGTCGTAATCCTGACTGAAGGATTGCAATGGCCAATTATGTATGTATGTATGTGTATATAGGGTACGTGTCTACAGGGCTATCATATTGGAAAACGTCCCATGGAACGGATTATTTATTTTTAAAATTCAAAACGTATTCAAAATTTCGCCAACAACTGTACGTGACAGTGACATTGTATGCGGTTAGGAAAAAAGTAATCTTTTAAAATAATTTCTCAAAAACTGAAACTCTGTAATAAAATTATACAGAAGGTACACAACGGAAGTTTCTTGTTTTTCATTGGAAATACATTGAAGAAGGAGTATGGACTCTGGCAACAGGAGTCAAATGCTAGAAGCGTCAAGTTTTATGCTGATATTTATGGTTAAATGGAGTCAAAATATTTGCATATTTGTTAGCGGAAATCATTTCGTATCAAAATTAGTTTCTTTTTTACACTTTTTTTGAGATTGTTTTGGGGTTTTTTGGTTTCACTTCGAAATCAAAATGCCTGACGGTCTACGGTAAGTACCGTACGGTGTGTATATATGTATTTAAGTGTTTGTGTGGGTGTAAACATGTGCATTGTGATGGTGGCGGTGGCGGTGGTGTTGTATGTTTGTTTTTCAATCACAATACAAGAAAAGGGAAAACAAACTGGTGATACACTTGCTCTTTATGACTTGGCAATTTGTTTACCATTATAACGCTATTAGGCATTTATCCTTAAGTATTGTGGCTGAGAGTCTGTGTGTTTGTGTGTGTAACAACAGGATAATGTACAGGAAAAAAGGCGTTGTTTAAGGTGACTTGAGGGGGGTATCATTAAAATGGTTCTTTTGTGTATGTGAAAACATGAAAACATTTATGGGAACAGAAAAGCCAGTGATACTGACGTTGAAAATTGGGGGATAAGTGGCCCAGTTTATTTGTTTGTTTTTTTTTTCCAGGATATTAAATAACCCGAGGCCGTATTGTTTATTGCATGAGAGAGTGAGACAGGAGTGTAAATACTTTTTAAACGGGAGCTCAATTTGTAATGGTCGAAATGCTTTTATTTACTCTGTTTCTGTTTCAACGACAACAACATTATGAGAAGAGAATCACATCAACTGTAACTAACTGAACATGAGTAGAGTGGTCGTGTTCTTGGTTGAGGTGTGTGTCTGTTTGTTTGTTAACAATTCATATTACCAAATTGGATTGTTTGCTTGGTCTGGTCGGGTTACTGTGGTTTACAGTGCGATTTAAGTAAAGTGATACATACGAAATGCTGCCACATCGTTAGCATCATAATCATAATTCATGGGTATTGTTGCTTGATTCGCTTTGTTTGTTTTTAAGCTGTTTAACATGATAAAGGGAAAGATTATTTAAAACAATTATTTCTCATCTCATCTCTTCTGGCCAAACAATTGGCTGTCAATTCCCCTTCGTCCTCCATTCACTTAACAATTGAAAAATATCTGTTAGTTAAAGGTTAAAATAATTTTTTTTAATTGAAAATTTTTCAATTTGTTGCAATATTCTTTAATTTTTTCTCTGTGTGCCGCTGGGACAGTTCCCTTCGAAGGGCCTAATCCAGTAAGAGTTTTCAGTCCCATCTCTGTTATGAGTTTCTGCCATTAAGTTTTTTATCAAGCGTGTATCTAAGATAATTAATTCGTTCGTTCGAAAGGCATCAATCCTAGGCATAAGTTTCTGCAATTAAGCTTCGGTCCAAAGCTTTGGTCAAAAGTCTATCAAGCGTGTATTTAAGATACTTAATTCGCTCATTGCTGAGCCACTATATTACTAAGGATTTATCCTCCATAAATTTTCATGTAAGCAAACGTGCAAGTGTAAATTTGATTGTAAATCTGTTGTAAAAATTGAATACCCAACGGGTCCCCAAACGTTATCCTGAGGCACTTCTGCTGCCTTCATCAGGTCATACAGCTTTTCAACAACAACACAATATGAATTAACATATCGTCAGTTCAGAAGTCACCGTAGTCTAGTAGATTAGGTTAGGTTAGGTTAGAGGACGTGCACCTGTCGGTCCAGACAAGCACAGTACTCGGAGGTCGAAATTGACCCATTGTACATTGTCCTTAGGGGAGGAAGGAAATAGAGGAAATAGGAATGTAGGGAAGGGGAGGGAGAATGGGAAATGGAGGTATGTAAAGAAACAGATACAAAAACAAAAGAGGTTGAGAGTGCGACAACCCTTATGAAGCCCTAGCACCTTTCAACCAGCCCAAGCTGCTAATGAATCTGTGGAGAGCCTTGATGTCGGCTCTCGACACAGAACTCAAGTTCTCTAAAAAGGCCCTGCCAAGGGTCCTCAACCTCAACCTGGGCAGTTGCAGAGGAAATGTTCGACAGTCACCAACTCCTCCTCATCGCAACATACCCTGCAATAGTCCGGCTGGGATCTGTTCCAGATCCCCGTCAGCGACCTAATCTCGCAGTGCCCCGTGATAAAACCGCTTATTATTAAACATGAGGCTTATTAGACGTGACCATAGATCAGACATCTCGAACATTACGAAATATGAAAAAATATTTCTCTCAGCAGATCTTTGGCAAAAACTCTGAAAGTAAATAAAATTGCCATGAAGAGTCGACTTTAAACTGTAGCTCCACTCACTCGAGTATAAAAATTCAGGCACACAACATAAGTGACATCAGAAGCTAGGTCGTAATCCTGGCTGGGGGGTGATAATGACCAATTATTCGTATGCGTTTATATTGGAGAGTTCAGTAAAAGATCACAGAAACTGAAATAATGAGGCGTTACGAAATTTCTCATCTTCAGGAACACAACACTGTCGGGTGAGGTGAAGAACAGTTCCACTGCTCATGCAGGAGTCAGTTGATGGAATGCCAAGCCTTTCGACAAGTCTTCCTTTTAGAATCGCTATTGTGATTTAAGAAAAGAAGTGTATCAGCCCTTGCCAATATAAGAGTATCAATATAAGAAAACCTTTCCACTGCTAACGAGTTGAAGTCTCCCTGATGAACGTTACCTTTGACGTGTAACATGTCGGAAATTGTAAGCTTTATATTGGCCCTGGGCTAGTTTATTAGCAATGCAAGTCCAAACAATATTTCTTGTGTCCCGAAAGAGTTTCCCTTCAAATTATAAAAATTTTCTAGTTGGGGATGTTTGATTTGGAGTTTGAACCGTGTCCTCAGGTCTAAAAAGCCAAATAAAGACTGCAATAGCAATATTTATTCTAGAGTGAAGTTGGGGTCCTAGAGGAAATGTTTGATATCAGTGTTGGATAAAAATATGGTATCAGAATGTACTTAAATGCTGGCCTAAGTAAGACTTTATCGTTGAAGAAGGGTTCGTCCCCTAATCTCTTAGCCAAGCGGGGGCTCATTCGTCTAAAAGCGAAACGAAAGCAAGCGTCCAAAAAGAGCTAAGGCAGTGAATTGTGGTAAATGCCACAGAACCAACTTATTTTCTTTAAATATGTTGCAAATCCACGAATAGTGGTTTTACATACATACATAATAGGTCATTACAATCCTTCAATTGGGGATTAGGACCTAACTTCTCACAAAACTTATGCTGTTAGTGTTTATATTAAACATAAGTGGCGGGACTTATTGCTTAACGTCGACTCTTAAATACCAGTTTTAAAAAGCATTTCATGTTAATCTTATTTATTCTCAGAGCCTTAGCCAAAAGACTGCTGAAGACAGTGCTGAAAGAAATATTTTTTAATGGTTTTATTAAAATAATAAACAAAAGCTCTAAAAACAAAAACAATGGACTTGTTTACATGGTCAATGAATAAATAAAAATATAACAACAACATCAGTATAAAAAAGAGGTATAAAGAAGTAAATAGTTAACAACAACAGTGCAGCATAAAAAAGAGAAGCAACAAGGAGTAAACAGGCAACAACAACTTTGTAAGGACAAACGTAAACAAAAAACACAAACAACAATAACGTAAACAACTTGGTTACATTTATAGAAAGCGAAAGCAAAGACATTCGCCTTCAAATGCAATCATCAGACTGCTTACCCTGCGATATAAAAGGCAAGACAGAGCAGACAACGGACTACAGAAAGAATTCAGTCAGTTTTGTGTGAAGACATGTTGGGTTTGAAGATCTCTGTTATAAAGATCTATTGAACAATTGTTATTGTGTACGCGAAAGAGTGTAAAGGAAAATAATAATTAAAGCAGTCGCCGTGGTCTAGTGAGTAGTGTGTTGGCTTATTAGACAAAAGGCCCGGGTTCGTATTCCAGGTCAGACATCAAAACGGAAAATATTTCTTCGGCGACTTCCTCTCAGCAGATTTCTGGCAAAGACTCTGAGAGTAAAAATTGCCATGAAAAGCTTCTCAAAAATCTGCCGTTCGGAGTCGACTTTAAACTGTAGGTCCCGCCACTCATGTATAAAATTAACGCACACAACATAAGTGGTGTGAGAAGGTAGGTCGTAATCCTGACAGAAGGGTTGTAATGGCCAATTATGTATGTATGTAACAATTAAAGCAAATTGTTGTTGTTTAAATCAAGTTGTAAAAGGTGGCACACGGAATTGTGGGAACAATAAAGAATTTCAATTAAAACTAAACACAAATTTATTTTTATTTTATTTGCAATCTGTATCTGTTATAAAGATCTATTGAATAATTGTTATTGTGTGCGCGAAAGAGTGTAAAGGATAATAACAATTAAAGCAAATTGTTGTTGTTTAAATCAAGTCGTAAAAGGTGGCACACGAAATTGTGGGAACAATAAAGAATTTCAATTAAAACTAAACATAAATTTATTTTTATTTTATTTGCAATCTACGAACTCATATTTTTAACGTTTTTTAAAAGGATAAAAACGACAATGCTGTGCGTAGAACTCAGAAGTTTTATTCTAGTAAGCCAGCATACTATTTATTAGACTCCGGCGGCTGCAAAGCAAAGAAATGAAATTTTTTTAAAATTAATGTTTAAAAAATTTAAAGTATATCCTTTAGTAAGACAGGATAAATTCATTTTGTAATTTCCCTTTTTAATAAGGATATTAAGCCATAAATATAGTATGAATGGATGTACGTACGTTAATATTACAAACAAAATGTGCTTGAATTTGTTATGAATAATCGTGTTGTTGGAACAAATCAATGAACTGAATGACTTACTTGTTCCCACCATCCATCCGCCATATCCTTATTAACTTGTCTTGAGAGATGATTTTTCCCAGGATACAATAATCAGAATTGAAATATTTATGTGTGGTTTAGTTATTGTTTAACAGTTTGGCATGACAAATTCTAACAGACTGTAACAAATTTTGAGAATAAAAATGTTTTAGATTTAGGGTGGCTGTAGTACGTACTGTAGCAGTACAATGTCTGTAGACAGTGGCATATTTTTCTTGTAATGATCCTGAACGAATTTCCTTAATAAGGTGTAACAAAAAATCTGCACTGATTTTATAGCCCATGAAGGAGTCGACATCATTATTAAGGGGAACGGCATGCGTTGGTAAAACTGAAAAACAAATTACTATTGAAGCGCAGTGAAATTATGTGAATTTTTTCGCTTAACGGATTGATTTCAATTGAAAAGTTCTCATAGCCGGAAGAAGAGGAGAAGAAGTAGTGAGACTGGCGAATGCAAATTATTATGTTTGATGGCGGTCCATTGAAACCTTTTCCCAAAAATGGAATTTTCCCCAGGGATATCAAAACTCTTTATTCTTTGATTTTTAATCTCTCACTGGATTAGTGAATATTTTATTTTTAATTTCAATTAATTTTTACTAAATATGCTGTGTGTGTGTAGTCATGTACAATTGAATTCTTAAATTGTAATTTGAATTAAAAATTAAAAACATTGCACGGCTTAAAGCTAAACTAATCGATTAATTAAATGGTAATTGATAGTAGATTTAGAGAGCAATAGGAGAGCATGAGGGCAGGGGGGGATAAGGGTTAATATCTACAATTAATTTAGTATCACATAAGTTCAACGTTAAAATACTTACTAAATAATTAAACAAATTTACAATTCTTATACGAACTTAAAAAATACAAAAAAAAAAAAACGAAAATCAAATTCAATTCAAAAATATTCAATTTCAAAAATAATTAAAATCCTGTCTTAGTCATTTGGCATAAGCACTTGACCTTTGGCCACTACTCCGTGTATTCGATGTGTGGCTGCCACTGGTATTTGCATTTAAAGAATTCGTCGTCGTCATTGTCTGGTCACTTTCCTTATCCTGATGGGCAGTCATGTGGCGTGTTAAATGATGACGTTCACGAAAACTCTCCTGGCAAACCGGGCATTTCAGTTTTTCTTCCCTCTTACGGCGATTGGGATCCGTCGCTACTTCACTTTTATGATGGGAACGCATATGATATACAAGGTCACTGGTCATGCGAAAGCTAATATTGCATTTTGCACACACATTCTGGGCGGTTAGGGTGAATGTCGAGGCCAGCGTAGGTGGTATAAGTGTTGAAAGAATAGCAGCCGCTGCTGGATTTTGCACAATTCTAGGCAATTCTGGATGGGAAATATTCGCAAAAGGATGAGGCATCGGGCCAGCACCTGGTGGAAATGGAAATCCTGGATATACGGGCAGAAATTCATTGGGTATTTGCGGGGGTGGTGGCTGTGGTGGCCCAACGGTTTGCTGATCCTGACTTAGACTAGGCCGATATACAAGCTGGTGCTTAAGTCTTTGGGTTTGTAGATTCTGTACCGAGTGAAATGCCCCATTTGTTGGATATTCTGGTCGAAAGTTTTGATACACAATGTTTGGTGACATGCTGGTTGGTGACGAGGGCAAGCTGTCAATTGATATGATGTCACTGCTACTGCCGCTGGCAGATCGTGGTGGTGTTGTGGCAACGGGTGGACTCATAGAAGAACAACTCAATTGATCGGGACTTAAAGACGGTGCCGGCTGGCCAGGTGACTCCAAACGTGAGGGAACTTTGGTGAAAGCACTTCTCAAAGGCGAAGAGGATTCCCATTCGGGTGAAGATATTACAACAGTTGGATCATCATAGATGCGTGGTGCTTTTACTGTTATCTGTGGATACCGTCGCAAATCCTGTTTAACCGAGATTTCTGGTTGTTTATTTGGACTATGCTGGTGCTGGTACAGTTGAATTTGTGGTTTTTGCTTCTCTGAACGATTATTTTTTAAACGTTCATCCGGCATCATTAGAAAGGCCACATCAAATGAACGCTTTAATGTACCCTTTGTGGTTATGTTTGTGTTTGTTGACGTAACAGTTTTCGGTGACAAATGATTATTCGAATTGCCATGATAACTGTCATCGTTTGGTGGTGTCGGCGGTGTAGTGGATATTTGTAAATCCTTTGCTTGTTGCGGGCACTCTTGCAATGGTGAGGCCCTTTGCATGGCAGGCGAATGTTGCGAATGTCCGCTATCCATAATCATATTCATGAGCACAATTTAAAAATTTTCTTTTTAAGGTTTTTGTAAACACTTTCTGTTTTATATTTTCCGTATTTCACTTGGTTTTTTGTTCAATTTAAAGTTAAAAATTTTCTTGTATTTTCTTTATGTTCTCTTTATTTTTATTTTCTCTATTCCAATAAGATATTCCGTCCGTATTTATTACCGTTTAAATATCATTTATTGTGTTGCAACACTTTTGAAGTCTAAGCGAAAACTGTTACGCCGCGACAATCTGTTTCTCTTTAAGTAGATTTTTTTTCACAGCATTTAAGTCTCTCTATTCTCACACACCAGCCCTCCAACCAAACAACCGATCAACAACAATAACAACAAACCAATATAAGAAACACTATTAGCGTGTACGGTACAAATAAATCCAGTTGGATTCCTGGTCTGCTCTAAATTGTTGCACACAATCCAATAGTACTCACACATCTGTCTTGATTTTCTTTCTTTCATTCTCATTTCATTGTTCCTGAATCAGTGTATGTATGTTGGTGTTAAATGTTGTGGTTGTGTACGTGTGTGTGTGTGCAAGTGGTATGTGCACTTGTGTTCAGGACTAAAAGTGAAACAACACCCCTTATGTTCGAGATGTTTTTGCCTTCTGCTGCCTTGTTCACTCTGTTCAATAATGTTTTTTTTTGTTTTTTTTTGTTTTTCTTTGTTTTTTTTTTTTGCTTTTTGAAAGAGGTGCATCTGCTTTGAATGTTTTAAACATATTTTGTTGCTTTATTGTTCGTTAAAAGAGAAAGAGATGGAGTGAGCATAAAACGTACGCTGGTTGGCTGAATTGTTTTAGTTTGTAAAAACAATAAACACATAATGCCACAGTGGTCATCGGCATATTTTACTGGAACATTAAAGGAAATTCAAATTTTTAATAATTTTTGCATACGATTTAATGTAGGTCCTATATCATGAAGTATAACTTGTTTAAAATTAAATATACTACCAGAAATCACAGCGCAAATCTTAATAGAATACACATACATTCATGCATCATTGGCCATTACAAGCCTTGATTCAGGATTACAGCCTAGCTTCTCACACCACTCATGTTGTGTGCGTTAATTTTAAACGTGAGTGGCAGCACGTACAGTTTAACGATTTTTGAGAAACTTTTTCATTTCACCGAAAAAACACATTTTTTTTCATATTTTGAGCCGGGCTTTACGTCTAATAATGGAGAACAACTCTCATGTATGGGCCGGTGCTCCAAAGTCTATTTTGAAGCTTCTCAACAGCGTACAAGAGAGGGCGAAGGTGCTTATTAATGACAGTAGGGTATCCAACTCTATTGATTCGTTGGAGCATCGTCGCAATGTGGCGTGTGTTTCATTGTTCTATCGGTACTATAATGGGAGGTGTTCTCGAGAGATAAGGGGCTTGGTTCCCGATAATAACATATTTTTACGTGGTACTCGAGCTTCTCACAGAGCACATCCTTTTGTGGTTGATTGTTCAGTGAACCGCACAATGCATTACAGGGAGAATTCATTTTTTGCCCGCACTGCTCGCTTGAGGAATGATACGATATTGGTGAGTTTAAATCGAATGTCCATAAACACTAATCCCTCTTTCCTTCTTCCTATAACCTATTTTCCTAAACCTGCACTGCATGAATAGTGGCCATCCCCTGAATGTTGGTTTTTATTTAGAAAAAAAAGAAGAAAAAAATAAGCCAACACAGTGCCTACTATACTACGGCGACTTCCTTAATGCAATATATCTTAAGTTAAAACACGTCCCCATGAGATGCCTAGCTTATTTAATTAGGCATTTCAATCCTTTAGTCAGAATTATAATCTATTTCTCACATCATCCATATGGTGTGTGCTTTTCATTAATGAATGGGATTTGAGCCACGCCTTCTCGTCTCATAAGCTACTAAACTATCTACCAGGTTACAGCGAATTCGAACTTCTACTACGACTCATATAATTGCAACCAATATTACCTTCTAGATTATATGCAACTACTGTTCTTACATCTCAAGCTCTTTCAGACTATCTTGCAAAGATTTTGTTACACTGCCAGTTTCATTTTAGTAAACCGCAGTATTTATTTATTCGGTTTACTTTATATTCAGATTGTGATAGTCTAGGAAATCCACATACATATGTTCCTACAAAAGAACAGTCGATTATCATTCATTAATTGTAGGTATTTAAGGGCTGATAATATAGCCCTGCATATTTACGTATTTCGTAACTTTACTGCGTAGTAGTTAAATAAGCTTCAGTCTTATGTTCAGCTAACGTGAGGCTATTAGATGCTAACCATGTTCCTATCATCGGGATACTCAAATTTGGCGTTAAAACTAATTTGTTTTCTTCAAAAAAGCAACAATAAAGTGATTTCCATACACTTTTAAATATTCATAAATATTTTAATAATTCTCGTTGAGTTAATATATTTTTTTATATGTATATATAGTAGAGCCAACAAAATATTGTATTTTTCGTAAGCTGCATTCCTTAGGATGACTCGTATGTTTTGATTGATGACTTGCAGTTTTTGGTAGATGAGTTTTTGGACGATGACTTGCATTATTTTGTACGATGACTTGCATTTTTTAGACAATGAATTGTAGTTTTTGGTTGATGACTTGCATTTTATGGGTGATGACTTGTATTTTTGCTATAGAGTATTTTTTTTGCTTATTTGAGGAAAACAATCAGCCTTGTCGCCAATATCTCCAATACAAAGTAACCTCCAACCGTAAAGAAACCTGTTTTGGATGCCTTGATATCTAGGTGGGAAGCAGAAGTTTATTAACTTTAGGATCTGATCAGGTTAACAGTAGACACACTATATTTGCAGATTTTGTCGTAGGGTTTCAATTGCAGATTGTTGTTGTTGTTGTGTGCCCTATTTGTCAAAATGCACTGTAAAGGCATTAATAATAGTTCCCAATATAGGTTCCAAGTGAAATTTATGTTACGATTCTTTTTCAGTGTACTTAGGGAATATATTTAACAACAGCAATATGATCTTTATGTTTTATGATGCAATGTTTCACTTGAGCCTAGTACATACATACATAATTGGCCATTACAACCCTTCAGTCAGGATTACGACCTAGCTTCTCACACCATTTATGTTGTGTGCGTTAATTTTTTTTTATACATGAGTGGCTGGACCTACAGTTTAAAGTCCACTTCGAACGACAGATTTTTGAGAAGTTTTTCATGGCAATTTTTAATCTCAGAGTCTTTGCCAGAAATCTGCTGAGAGGAAGTCGCCGAAGAAATATTTTTCAATTTGATGTCTCGCCTGGGATTCGAACCGGGGCCTTTCGTCTAATAAGCCAACACACTACTTACGAGACCACGGCGACTTGAGCTAGTGGTAAAAATCAATTGTTTCATCATACATTCTTCTCGGTGATCCTCGTCTATTTTAAAACTCTAGACAGATCCTTATGTTAACAGGCTACTGATGGTATTAAATATTACGTGGGTTTCGAATGCTCTGATACTCTAGTGGATATTATACCCATTTTGTGAGTTATTGTGTGAGTTATGTATTTGATTTTCACCAGATACTGTAGCCTGTTACAATACACCGAGTATTAGGGCTTGGTTACTCAGCCCTGTATAATTAATAAATCAATCAATCAATCAATAAAAATATATCGCAGGGTAGGATATACCAGTACAACATTAGGTTATGTTGTCTAATACATACATACATAATTGGCCATTACAACCCTTCAGTCAGGATTACGACCTAGCTTCTCACACCACTTATATTCTGTGCGTTAATTTTATACATGAGTGGCGGGACCTACAGTTTAAAGTCGAATCCGAACGACAGATTTGAGAAGCTTTTCATGGCAATTTTTACTCTCAGGATCTTTGCCAGAAATCTGCTGAGAGGAAGTCGCCGAAGAAATATTTTTCATTTTGATGTCTAATAACGAATGCAATTAAAGTTTGTAATTTTTTGCTATTTGTGCCACTGTACAATAAATAGAACAACATGTGCACAAAGAGACAGTGAAAATATGGTTTCGAAACTACCCTAAATAAAATTCAACATGCGCGTACAACTTCAAGTAGTAGTGGCCTTAGTATTGTGTATAGAAATAGGCGGAGCACCCTGCTACATATTTGATGCCATTCTGCTGCTCTCATCAATTGTTTCACTAACAGGTTGATTGTGTCAAGACAACGAATATAATGGAATGGGCCTTAAATACATACGAATGAAAGTTTTTTTTTTTACATCATTTATGTACTCATACATACGTACCTACCTACCTACCTAAATACGATTGTATTGTTATTATAAAATTATATATCATTCGTATACGATATATTCTTACTATATTGGTGTATATATGTATGTATGAATGTATGTATGTATTTATGTATATATTATTGAATGTAGCATTTAAATTAAATGATCGTTTAAGTCTTACATTCATTATGTTCGACATGAAACAATATTTCTGTGACCAAAGAAAAATATTGCAATTAATGACAGAGGTTTAGTGAGGCGAATAAAATTCCTTGAAAATTAAATTTATGCTCGAGAAGAATTATGAAATCATGTTTGGCAACGTAGTGTTCACAATAATTCTTGATGCTTGCATGCAAGTATCAGCCAAAACCCAAACCATTATCGCTTCGTTCAAAAGAAGAAATCTTCTTGTGAATGTTTTTAGATGAGTTTGTGGTTCTAACAAAAACTTCAAAAAACTTATCTGGTTAGGGAGGGAGTATAGCATCCTTTTTTCCACTCATTTTATGTTCATATTCATGTTAAACAAAATATGTGCGAATTTTATTGTCAAAACGTTCTGTTTTTGTGTCCAATGCGTGTCCGACTCCTTTTTTATTATTGTTGAGAGGATTTTTTTTTATTATTTTGTATTATTTTTATTCAAAATTCACAATACCCAGCTAGCATTCGGAATGTGGTTTTTATAAAAATTATCTTGATGAGTGTTTTTAGAGTATTTTTGGTGATCAAAAATACTTGTTAGTCAGTTATACGATTAAAAAGTACTTACAAATGATTCGCAGCAATAAATAAAATGACTTCAATTTAAAATACAACAAAAAATTGTATTTCAATCGGAAATTAATCATCCAGACGTTTTAAATGTAACTATTATTTCTGTTATTTAAATATTATATTTTACTTATACTTCTTATATTATACTTATATTCTACTTATACTGAAGATTGAAACACGCTTAATTAAAAACAGATCATGCAGGGGTTTGAAAAGTGATTGTAATTACGAATTTTATGATCATATTTAATCAATAATAATAAAGTGATTCGAAAATGATTATAAAGCTACTAGAAAAAGAGTCGAAAAATTACTTTAAAATAATATATGAAATGACTCATAAGTGATTTTTTAAGAAGAGTCGCTCGTAGTCCCATTTTTCTTCCGACGAAAGAGTCTTTTATGATCTGAAAATGACGCATATTCGTGGTTTTTAATCGCGCAGAAGAATCAAAAAAGATTCGAATTTAATTAAAAATTTTCAAAATTGCTGGCTGGGTAGAAATACATATAGCCATACACTTGCATACATATGTACAAAAATGACATAAAAACAAATCCAAATTAATACGAACATGACTTATAAATGACAATAAAAGGACTCATAAAGGACTTGTATGCGACTAAACGATGACTGAAAGACCACTCGATAAAGAATCATAAACGACGGTAAATAAGACTAATAAATGATCAGAAAGTGCTCTGAAAATGATTATAAAGGTACTAGAAAAAGAGTCGAAAATTAGTTTAAAATAATGTAGAAAATGACTCATAAGTGAATTTTTAAGTAGAGTCGGTCGAAGTCCCTTTTTTCTCCCGACGAAAGAGTCTTTTATGATCGGAAAATAAGCGCATATTCGTGGTTTTTAATCGCGCAGAAGAATCAAAAAAGACTCGAATTTGTTTAAAAATTTTCAAAATTGCTGGCTGGGTAGCCACACACACACACACACATGCATCCATATGTACATATGTATTTAAGGATAACAATGTCTGTTTTTTTGTTGTTTTGTTTTGTTTGTTTTATTTTGTTTCCTTTACAACTTTTAGAAAGAATGAATGAGTGGGTGGGTGGTTGTAACTAAGCAAAACTTTTCCACTTGACCATTATGGTCGTTAGTTAATATGTACATATGTAAGCATATACATGCATATGCACATAAGTTGGATGTGTATGTACAGTGAGCATCAAAAGAAAGTGTACATGAATAAATTACCGTTATTTTTATTTCAAAAATTATTTCATTGTTAGTTTTTAAAATTGAACTAAAAAAAAAATTAAAAAAAAATTTCGAAATATTGTCAAATTTTTTAGGGCACTCACCTTAAATGGTTAAAGTTAAAGTTTGGTGATATTTAGAATTTAATTTTTCTGTACAGTTTCTTTTGTCCCTCTCTGTATGTGTGTTTAGCTTATTGTTCTTTTTTTATTATCATTCGTATAGAATTCAGAACAACATATTTGTGAAATGACATACAAACATATGCAGTGTTTATATGTAGAAAAGTGTTCATTTTCATTTTCATTTTATTTAAATTAGTTTTTGGCTACGTATGGTTATTTTATATATTTTTTTCCTCTCCTTCTCTCTCTCCCTTTCTCTTCTTATCTCTGTTTGTGTTTTTATTTATCCATTTGTGTGTGTGTTTTTTTTTAAGGTTTTTCCTAATTTTTTGCATATTTTCAGGTGATAATTGCTCACCAAACATATGAGTTGCATACTAAATTAAATTTATTTAATGTATTGTAATGAATATACATCTACATATGTGTACATATATGTACATATGTATGTATGTATATATAACATACAATATAGATAACAATATGCATTATGTAATGCTTGGCCGTCCAGTAATTTGTATAAATTTTGTATTTTTTTTTTATTCATTGTCGGTAATTAATTTATTATTTTTTGCATTTGAATGTAAATACAAGCCTCGCTACATTTTTTTTTTGCTCCTAAAACGTTATTATCATATATATTATTTCTAAAGCACTTTTTTTTGTCGGTTGCAAATATCTCCCATACCACAGCAACAAATTTAATGAATGATATCTCATTTGAAAGCTTATATCTAGTACTAATGGCAAAAAATAATTAGAAATTGAAAAATTAATATTTTCATTGATAAAAAATTATATTTTATATATAACTGCAGAATAATACAGTTGTCATTATGATTATATGTTTATGTTCAAGTGTGGTAATACAGAGTCGTTTAATAGTAATGCAGTTCTACATAATATAGTATGCATTAAAATCCATTCTGGCAATACCGCTATATACTATAATGCCGTTTATTACTAAGTCAGTTATATATAATATACATATTAAGTTGTAAAAAACTGTTTTGGCAATACTTTGCAGTAGTTGTTCGATCAGGTGCGATAAACAGGGTCGCTTGATTATAATGCTATTCCACATAATAATATATAAAGTTATAAAAGCCATTTTGGTAATGTCGTTATTGTCATGGCATTGTTTGTTTTATGAAGTGTAGTAATATGGGTTAATAAATGGTACCAGGCTAATCATAAGAAACTTGGGAGAGCACATCATATCAGCAAAAATTATTCATACCGATAAAACTGTACTCATACACCGAACCAACCTTCCATCTTCTGGTCCAACTATGCCTTTCTGAATGACATGAAAACAATTCCCTGTGAAAGTTGCTTTTGCTATGACGATAAACAAAGCACAAGATCAAGATCAAACCCTTCAAAAGGTAGGATTGTATTTACCAGAACCGGTCTTTTCACATGGGCAGTTATACGTGGCTTTTTCTCGAGTGCGTACGTTTAAAGATATTTTTGTTTATATTAAGAATTTGTACGTGCAAAAAGCTAACGATAATCATGTCATTACATTTCTGGTTGTTTATTTGGACTATGCTGGTGCTGGTACAGTTGAATTTGTGGTTTTTGCTTCTCTGAACGATTATTTTTTAAACGTTCATCCGGCATCATTAGAAAGGCCACATCAAATGAACGCTTTAATGTACCCTTTGTGGTTATGTTTGTATTTGTAGACGTCACAGTTTTGGGTGACAAATGATTATTCGAATTGCCATGATAACTGTCATTGTTTGGATTTTAGGATTATGACCTAGCCTACATGAGTGGCAGGACCCACAGTTTAAAGTCGACTCCGAGCGACAGGTTTTTTGAGAAGCTTTTCATGGGCAATTTTATTTACTCTCAGAGTTTATGCCAGGAATCTGCTGAAAGAAAGTCGTTTTCATATTTTTGTTTTGATGTCTGGCCTGGGATTTGAAATCGGACTTTACATCTAATAAGCCCATTAGACTAAGACGTTAACAATTTGTCATTATTATATATATGAAATCGTAACTGCCTTAATTCCAAGTTTATTTAAAAAGTCAGCCAAAGACAATTCAAATTTAAATTTTTAAATTTGCGTAATTTTTTTTAAACGATTTCAGATTATTGCCAAATTTATTGATTTTGTTTTTAGATGAGGAGGGGAGAAATTCTCGCTTTAGTATAGTAATTAAATGAGAATGTACTGGCAATAATAGTTTTCATATTTCTTTATTACTCTTGACGATTATTATTGTAATTTAAATTTTTATTTTTATTTGCATTTTTTTTTATTATTAGCATTTCATTTAAATGAAAATGACATTTTCAATACTATTTCCCATTATTATAGATACGTACGTACGTATTTAAGTATGTACAGTGAACTCGCGAAAACGTAAACACTCGAAAGTGTGAATGGCTTAGAAACGTGAACAAATTTATTTTTCTACAAAGTATTCTAAACGTGAACAAATTTTTTTATATTTTATTTTTTTAAATTGTGTTTTTAAAATATGAAATCTTTAGTAATTCATGCTCAAAGTAAAGAAAATGATTGTGGTTTAAACACCAGTGATGGGTGGCTTCAAAAATTTATGGTCTTTTCAAAATTTCCGGAGAAAAAAATTCTGCCCAGGCGCAACAGGTCGAAAAGGAAAAGTTAAAAACAAAAATGGAATAAATCGCTCTTTGGGAAGATCAGCATTATAATGCCGATGAATCCGGTTCGTACCGAAAGCAGTTGCTATATAAAATATACTTGTCATCATTGGAGAAAAGTGCTCCAGGCGCAAAGATGGAGAAACAACGATTAATTTTCACAGACTGTTCAAATGCGTCGGGGATTCACAAACTTAACTTAATTTTTTGGTAATTGGGAAATCTAAAAGCCCACGAAATTTCAAAAAATTTACTTGTCCAGTGAATTACAAATTCTTCAAGTCAGCATGGATGCCAAGAGAAATTTTTTATGACAGCAATATGGTATGATCAATATTTTGTTAAAGAGGGTGACCTCAATTGGCAAACTTAAAACTGAAAATTTGTTTACAATTTTTGGCCTTAGGTTACTGAGTTCTTGACTAAAAAGGGGCTACCGGTAAAGGTCCTTCTGTTAGTAGACAATGCGCCTTCACATTCGGCTGAATCCCAATTGTTTTCCGGTGACGGTTTCACTGGTTTCTTTTTTTTTATAAAACCAGCACTCAGGGGATGACCCCTACTCATGCAGTACATTGTGCAGGTTTTTTTTAGGAAAGGTGGAAAGAGGGAAGATGCGAACGGCAAGGAAACGAGTTGCTACTGGTGACTATAAATGGCCAGCATTCGTCCCCAAGGAGTCCGCAGTTTCTCAGACCACTTATGTCGTGTCTGTTAATTTTATACAGAATTAGCGGGACCTACAGTTTAAAGTCGACTCCGAACGAAAGATTTTTGAGAAACAAGAAGAGAAAGAGAGGAAATCGCCGAAAAAATACTTTTTTGTATTTTTTTTTTTTATTTTTGATGTTTGGCCTGGGACTTTATGTCTAATAAGCCTGCATACAACCTACTAGACCACGGCGACCGCAATGCAATGAGGTGTTTTTGCCACCCTAAGTCACATCGTTAATTCAGCCCACTTGGACCAGAATGTTTTTAAAATAGCAAAATTGGATTAGAGAAACAGAATTGCTAAATTCTTTTAACATGGAGTGGAATTTCGCAACAAATTTTAAAAAATTCCGGGAAAAGTATTTTGAATTTAATTTCGGACAAAGATGACACCGATGCTTTATTTACTCATTAAAATATAATTTTTCATATTAAATAAAGTCATTTTTTTTTTTAAATTTAGTTACTCGATTACGTAGACAAACACGAAAATGTAAACAGTCTTGGTAAAAATTAGTTCACGTTATCACGAGTCCACTGTAGTTGTAAATGGTAGTATATCTAAATGGTTTTCTATTAAACTACTGTCATTATTTCCTTAATGTTATCATATTTAAGAAAACAATTTTCCATAAATTTTAAAAAGTTTTATGATTTTATGGAATGGCATGAAGTTGATACACACAAACACACTGTGATACTCTGTGAATATCATTAAAATAATATTTCGTTTCGAATTATGTCAGGGAAAGGAAATGCCATTCATTCATGGCACATGTAGCAAGGAACCGGGAGTTGTAAAGATGTTTCTTATCAGGAATACATTCATACACACTAAGAGATAGAAGCCAATTTACATAATTATCTACGTATGTATGTAGTGTTGGAAGTAATTGATTTAAGCCACAATGAGAATTTAATTCTCTCCATCTCTCTTCTTGTCTCTCTCTATCTCTATTCTAACATAATATTGTTTACTTGAGTATATTTTATTATATACACACACTAATTAAGTTTGTAGTAAAAGATTAAAATTTAAAGGAGTACAAAAGCTAAAGCCATGCCTCTCTCTTAATCGTTATTGTGATACTTTCTTGTGATACATTCTTGTGACAAAAAAAAAAGTACAATACACAACTGAGAACATTTTATCCTACAGCCTTCACATTTGACAAAAAGCAATTTCACGCATTTTGATTTTGACAACTGTCTCAGATATTTGATTGAGTATCAGATAATCACAGCACATCTGTAAAGTAGTTGACATTTTGTTGAAGGCAGAACATAGTAAATGTCACAGCGACACTGTCACAGTCACAGTCACAGAGATGGGCAGCACATATTTAAGTCTTCACATTGGATTAAGTGTGTAAATATAAATTTCCTCTTATATAAGCAACATATTTAAGTGATTTGTATGAAGAATACTTTAATCAGGATTATGACGTAGTTTCTCACACCACTTATGTTGTGTGTGTGTGTGTGTGTTAATTTTCCATCCATGTGTAGGAAAACCTACTTTTTAAAATCGACTTTGTGGGCGACAGCTTTTTAAGAAACTTTTCATGGCAATTTAGTTTCAGAGAACAAGTCAATGAAAAAATATATTTTCGTTTTTGAAGTGTCTGGTCGGGGCAGTGTTGAACACCCGAACTGTTAGACTACTGGGGTGTATAATGCATAAATGGCTTACAGGTTCCAAGAATAAGTTCCAATAATTCATTCCCATTGACACAGAATCTACATGTTGGGCTCCAGACAAACCTCATTCTGAATAAGTCTGCACTAAACCTACAGTCGCCATGGTCTAGTGGGTAGTGTGTTGGCTTGTTAGACAAAAGGCCCGGGTTTGTATCCCAGGTCAGACATTGAAACGAAAAAATATTTCTTCGGCGACTTCCTCTCAGCAGATTTCTGGCAAACACTCTGAGAGTAAAAATTGCCATGAAAAGCTTTTCAAAAATCTGTCGTTCGGAGTCGACTTTAAACTGTAGGTCCCGCCACTCGTGTATAAAATTAGCACACACAACATAATTGGTGTGAGAAGCTAGTTCGTAATCCTGACTGAAGGGTTGTGATGGCCAATTATGTATGTATGTATGTAAACCTACAGCGTTCTCCTCAGACGACCGTTTACTTACCTCATCAGTTTCTTCCTGTATAGTCTCATACATGACTCAGATCTCCTCCTATAGTAATTTCTTTGCAAGAGTTTTGATTGCCTTAAACAACTTGTTTGATTTGACGAGGGTCTTATCTCTGTTTAATTAATTTTCATTGAGTACACCTTTCCAAATAAGTTCCTACTTTACAGAAACATTCTGATACCATCAGCGCAGTGAAAGGCCCTGTTCTTACAAGCTCATAAGATCATTCCGAAATGATCTTGAGCCCTGCGGTGTATAACAGTGATTTCCTATGTAGCTGACTTAACTTTTCCAGCCAGTCTCACACTATTATTGAGTTTAGCACATAAAATCTCGAATGACAGCCTAACTGTGAGATAGCATGGCTGTGTCCCATCCATTTTATCTTCTATTCAAGTTAATTCGATGTTATCTTCTTTCGATGTTTGGAAAATACTCGCGTATTTATCCTTGAGGCTCGGGATATTTTACTCTCATAGTTATTCTTCCTGAGGACGTAGCAAAAGGCTTCGTTTAGGGATTATTGAAGTCTCTTAATGATAAAAAATTCTTTGTATTCTCATCAATCGGATTCTTTGCTTTTAAATCAAACTATTTAAACACAGGATAACATTACAATCCTTTAGTTAGAATTTCGACCTAGCTTCTCACACCACTTATGTTGTGTGCGTTAATTTTATACACGAGTGACGGGACCTACAGTTTAAAATCGACTTCGAATGACTGATTTCATGGCTCTTCAGCTCTTCATAGCAATTTTATTTCACACTCAGAGTTTTTGCCAGAAATCTGTTGAGAAGCAGTCGCCGAAGAAATAGTTTTTTTGTTTCATATTTCGTTTTGACGTCTGACCTGGAATACGAACACAAGCTTTTCATCTAACAAGCCAACACACTACCTATTAGACTACAGCGGCTAAATATTGTTACGAAAACGGAAAATCTAAATACTGGTGTTTTGCTTTTACATCGCTTAACATTAAAATAATAAACAAAAGCTACAGAAACAAAACAATGCAGTAAACAAACTTGTTTACAAATTATCGTATTGCTTAATATGACAACAAACACCAGCATAAAATAGTAAAATAGTAGCCATGAACCTTCGCCTTCAAGAACATTAATCAAACTGTTTATTTTACCATATAAAAGGCATTTGCTTTGCAGGCAACTGGGTTAGTGAAATTCAGTCAGTCTTGTGTGAAGATGCGGTGCATTTGAAGAAAGCAATCATGGTTTGAATTACCATGAGAAGACGTAGCCATGAACCTTCGCCTTCAAGAACATTAATCAAACTGTTTACTTTGCCATATAAAAGACAAGGCAAAGCAGGCAACTGAGTTAGTGAAGTTCAGTTAATCTTGTGTGAAGACGCGATGCGTTTGAAGAAAGTAATCATGGTTTGAATTACCATGAGAAGACGTAGCCATGAACCTTCGCCTTTAAGAACATTAATCAAACTGTTTACTTTGCCATATAAAAGGCAAAGCAAAGCAGGCAACTGAGTTAGTGAAGTTCAGTCAGTCTTGTGTGAAGACGGGGTGCGTTTGAAGAAAGTAATCATGGTTTGAATATCTCCGTTAGAAGGATATGTCGTATAATTGCTTAGTAATTGTTATTGTTTATGCAAAGTGTGTAAACAGAGGAATAACAAAGAAAAGCAATTGTTGTTGTTTACATCAAGTTGTGAACAGTGGCACACGGAATTGTGTGAATAATAAAGAATACAATTTTATTTTTATTTTATTTGCAATCTGGGAGCTTATATTTTAAACGTTTTCAAAAGGTAAAAACGTACAAAATATATACAAATTCGTTTGCGAATAACCAGAGTTTAAAAAGTATTTTGTTTTTGTAAATTTCCTGTTTTTAAACGATGAATTTTATTTAAAGTTTAAATATTTACGATTTTCACTTAACTTTACTTTTATTGTTCATTTGGTTTGTTTTAATTTGCAAGAGATAAAGTTCATCAAGTAAAAAACCAAGCATAATCAGATAATTTTATATTTTTTTGTGAATATATACATACCTAGTACGTACAATATTTATTTAAAATTCAAAATTTCTTTAAAAGATTTCATAAATGCTTTGAATCATAAAACAATTTCAAGTCGTAAACACAATTGAAGTGCGAATGTAATGCGATATCAATACGATTCAGTAGAGAATAGAATTGTAAGGAAGAGGAGAAGGAAACACGAGTATTATTATTAGGTGTGTGTTAGCACTTGCATGAATTGCTAAAGGATAATGGGATTTTATTTCAATTGAAATAAAACACAAGCGCATACACATATCGTTAGATTATTAGCTTATCTCCAAAGCTTCCGCTTGAAATCGTCCTCAAAGCAAATGGTTTTTCAATGTTTCTCTTGCATTGGCTCATCACAGTGTAGGTGTTTACTTCTAAATACTGTTGCCATTTGTCTTAACCGCGAAATACTAAAGGATTCAATACGATTGTCTAGGTAAATTGAAAAATGTATCGCTTTTATATTGGCTTCCCCATCATTGCAAGTTTATTTGTTTTATTTTCTCTGTTTCTCTGTTTTTCATTCAATGTTTCACCATTCAAGTAGAAATAAGTGAACATGTCCTGTGTGTATACAAACAAGCCTGATGATGATGATGATGGTACAGTAAATATACTTGTTGTCGGATTTAAATGTTGCTCTTGCATTTCATTTCATTTTCATTCTTTCCTACCGTTTTTATAGATTTATTCGAACATACGAACTTAATTGAGCACACTTAATGTGGTGGTTTTTGTGGCGAGTTAAATGAGTCTCAAAACCATAAAGAACAAGAGACTTGAAATCATCCAAAATCGGCATACTGTTAAGCATACTCAACAATAATGATGAATAAATTCTTTCCCTCTTTCTCGCTCTCTCTCTCTTTCTCTATTGTATAGTAAATGCAATTCGCTTTTGAAATCCGCTTGACAAAAACGTAAATTTTTTACCGTATGTTCGCCCATGTTAAAGACTGGCACGTATGTTTACGGGCATTAAATCCTCTTTTGTTTTCTTACATACCCTACATGCCCGCTTTAAATTATTGCAGTTTCCTTTACACCTTATCCCTTAAAAGTATTTTTCTCATCTAGAAAATCCTATGCAGGGTGTATACAAGTACATGTCAACTTTTCGTTAACCTGGCAGTTTAAAAAAAGCCACTCTTTGCCTTTGTTCTTGAAACTCTGTAAACAGTGAACCCAATCTATCAAGTAAAGTCATAATCTACCCTTGTAAATGGCTTGACAATACGTTTTTCTCTTTAGTTGTGAATAAATTGTTCGGTTTGCTAAATGAATGTACGCACATATTGTGTAATTCTATTATATGGACTCTGAACTACAGGTTCACTTTACATTTAGCAGGTTCCGTACATTATTAGTTTTTCTTTAATTTTTTTCTTTTGTTTCTCTACCCCCGCTTATGTTATTCATGATGGAATTCAAAAATTATATACGAATTCGATTTCAATGCACAGTGGTTTCGATTATCTTTTTGGCTTTCATTTAATTTTTTGCTTTTACATTACTTAATATTAAAATCGTAAACAAGTAAACAAAAATACAACAACAAACACTACAAAAATAAATGTAAACAAAATACACAAATAACCATAATTTATGTAAATTCATCAGAATATTATGAATATTCATCAGACTGTTTACGTTGCCATATAAAAGGCAATTCAAAGCAGGCAACGGAGTTAGTAAAAGTTCAGTCAGAATTGTGTAAAGAAGCTTAATTTTCATGAGCAGTTTTATTTATTTTCATCGATTACATTTTCATGCTTACATTTATAGAGATTTCGAGAAGGCGAAGTCATGTACATTCGCCTTCAAGAATATTCATCAGACTGTTTACGTTGCCATATAAATTCAGTCAGCCTTGTGTAAAGAAGCTTACATTTCATGAGCAGTTTTATTTATTTTCATCGATTTTATTCCGCCCATAGTAACACGCAGAATGCACTTCGCTCTGGAAGACTAATCAATAAAAATGTCTACAAAATAATGAAATTTCTGACTTTGTACAGGTTTGAATCAGTCTAGCAATGAAAACGAATCCGATGTATAGTCCCACATTGCAGACTACACATCGAACAGAATAAGGAACCGAATTACAGTGTGCAAATGGCTGTGTAATCGCTAGAAAATTAGACCAACCAGTTCGTTCAGTGGCATATTCTTGCAACCACGACGTATCGCGAGCACCGGGGAAACCATAAGTCGATTCCTTAACTCTTAGGTCGTACCTGATCAGTCATCAATTCTTTTTCTTCTTCATAATTTCATAATTGGCCATTACAATCCTTCAGTCAGGATTACGCCCTAGCTTCTCACACCACTTATGTTGTGTGCGTTAATTTTATACATGAGTGGTGGGGCATACAGTTTAAAGTCGACTCCGAACGACAGATTTTTGAGAAGCTTTTCATGGCAATTTTTACTCTCAGAGTCTTTGCCAGAAATCTGCTGAGAGGAAGTTGCCGAAGAAATATTTTTCGTTTTGATGTCTGACCTGGGATTCGAACCCGGGCCTTTCGTCTAATAAGCCAACACACTACCCACTAGACCATGGCGTCTTCATAATTATCATTCAAAAGTCAGCCACGGCTTTTCTCGAAGGAGCGCATACGAAATCTCTAATTTCTCATTACGCTAACGTACGAAGCAGGCTGAATTTCACCGGTGAAATGGTTTAAGTTAACAATGATTTGTTACATGTGACATGAGAAAATCTTTCAAGAAAAATTCTAACGGGGCTTTGGCTTATTATTTGGTACGATCTCGGTAGCTAGTTCATATCCTCTCCACATGGGATAACCAGGCCATCAAATCGCTAGTGCAGAAAATTGCATCTAACTTAAGCTGCGTGGCACGTAGTGTTGTCCTATAGGAACCATATGTCGTTGGTGCCTAGATCAGCTAATTCAGGCCAAAAGAAGTTGGTAATCATCGACCTATAATGCTAGCCGCTGACAGTGAAGGCATGGCTAATGTCGTTCTCAAACAAATTTTAATGTATGGTAATGCAAGCCCAAACTCAACACGAAAAAATAAGTTTTTCGAGATGCAATGAATGGATCTCATTTGGGATGGTATTTTCCTAAATTCATCAATTCTATTTATTCATCCAGTAATGGCCTCATTGCTAAAGATGGTTTGTCGATAATGATTAGGAACACATGCCCCTGCCTATGGACGTTTACCTTTCCTGGATCAGTTGAATCAGAATGCAAACCAACGTCCCGACTAAAGTTTTGGTCACGTATCTACTCATCCAGTAATGGCCTCATCGCTAAAGATGGTTTGTCGATAATGATTAGGGTTAGTTTGCCAACTGCCCCAGACCTAATTTAGCGAGCACATGTCGTTGCCTTCAGTTCCTGGATCAGTCGAATTTTGTTAGTTTATGCATACCCAACTCCCGACTAAAGTTTTGGTCTGCGAATGTCCGAGTTCTTGTAAGTAGCATGACATTAGGTTAGGTTAGAGGACGTATACTTGTCGACTGAAAGAAGTGCAGTACCTGGAGGTTAAATTAACCCATTGCATAACGTCCTTCAAAACCAAGAATAATAGAGGGCATATGACATGACATTAATTGCCTCGGATTTTTCTACAGATTTTCTCGGTCAGCGGACATTGGTAATTTGAGTTGTTTAATCAGAAGTTGTCAGTAGTATCGGAACTAGGGAATAACGGGAAACTGTGGTATCCCATATGTACATACATAATAGGATTGCGACCTAGCTTCTTATATCACTTATGTTGTGTGTGTTAATTTTACACATGAGTGGTGAGACCTACAGTTTAAAGTCGACCCCAAACGACAGATTTTTTAAGAAACTTTAGATGGCAATTTTATTTACTCCCAGAGTTTTTGCCAGAAATCGCCGAAGAAATATTTTTTTCAAATTTTCGTTTGATATCCTACCCGTGCTTCTTTATGGCGCAGAAGCATGGATCCTATTAAGAACTGATGCAGCTGCCTTGAGAGTATTCGAGAGAAAAGTCCTACATAAGATCTTCGGTCCAGTGAGAGTTGGCGATGATTTTCGCATCCGATACAACAGTGAGCTGTGTGAACTCCTCAACGACATGGACAGCGTATTAATATCCAGCGGCTGCGCTGGCGCGGTCATGTCGTTCGAATAGAGGAGGATACTCCAGCGAGACGAGTATTTGATGCGGGGATCTGCGGAAGTCGGCGAAGAGGACGACCTTGTATCTGTTGGAAGGACGAAATCAAGGAAGCCCTGTCATCGATTGGTGTGACCAATTGCCGTAGGCGCGCAAGAAGCAGAGGCGCCTGGAAGGCCGAAATCCATTAATCGGGTTGTTATGGCCAATTAAGTAAGCAAGTATCTAACCCGGAGTTTGAACCGTGATCTTTATGGCTAATAAGCCAACGTACTACCTATTAGAGTTTTTGATATAAAAACACTAACCTACTAGACTACCGCAACTGTCGTATCACAATGGGTCTCCTATATGGACTAAGTGGGTTCATTCAAATTCTTTGGACAGACAGTCAACCTAATTATTTCTTATGCCACATAAAAAAATAACTACATACATACATAATTGGCCATTACAACCCTTCAGTCAGGATTACGACCTAGCTTCTCACACCACTTATGTTGTGTGCGTTAATTTTATACATGAGTGGCGGGACCTACAGTTTTAGAGTCGACTCCGACCGACAGATTTCTGAGAAGCTTTTCATGGCAATTTTTACTCTCAGAGTCTTTGCCAGAAATCTGCTAAGAGGAAGTCGCCGAGGAAATATTTTTCGTTTTGATGTCTGGCCTGGGATTAGAACCCCGGTTTTTTGTCTAATAAGCCAACACATTACCCACTAGACCACGGCGACTTTGGACAGACAGTCAACTCAATTATTTCTTATGCCACATAACAAAATAACTGCGCCAGCAAAATGTATACGAAAACGAAGATTCAAAACCTGAAAAATAATTTTAAAAATATTCCCCTTAAAAAATATGATTGCTTTTGGTCACCACTGTGCGATAAATAGGAAATAAACAGTGTTTTTATTACTGATTGTTTTAAAAGTACAATGCAATCAAAACTACCCTTTCATATGGTGTGAGTGAATGAGACTTTTGTGGTAGAGTGTATGTATGTATGCCCCTTAACAAGATACCATCTGTGCATATTCGAATATTTTTATTTTGATTGTGTTGAGAGAATCTTATTGTAGAACCGCTCAGCATCAATGTCTTGATGGAAATGTTAACTTTTCGATTATTTGGTGTTGCAGGGGGTGATTTTCATAGCCATACAAGCGGTATTCGAATGTCCTGTAATTATAATCAAACCGCAAAAGATTGTCTGATTTGAAATACGACTAACAATCAACACAGCACAAGGAGAAGCCGAAAATGTTGGCATATGTGTGCTAAACGTTCACTGTTTAAGGTCCTTATGTTTTGTGAATCTGATTTGAATTTCGATGGCAAATCTAAAAATTAAACCGACTGACTGAATGACTGAATGACTGTTTTGGTTGAAACTTAAATGGTGATTGGAATCTAAAAGTGGGTTGAATGGTGTGAGCTATTAATTTTCACGGTATGTGTTACTTTAGCAAAGATGTTTATCTAATGTGGCATCAACATATGCTCTACTCTGGTCGTTTATGGCCCCGTATATTTAGGGGTTGCACATTATCAGAAAGAAAAAAAAAATAGAGAAAGAGAAAGGTAAACACTGTACACTATAACTAACCACACTGAGTTTGAGATTTTTAAATGCCACTAAGCTGGCTAACAAGGCCGATTTGCCTAAACCTAAGCGTAAATGCAAATATTTACGGGCATTTAAATTGTGTCAAACTATTTATGCCGATATTAACAATCTTTGAAATATGAACATAATCTGACGTTTGAATAGTGTTGTCCTAAATAAGAGGAAATAACAATATTTGGAATTTTGAAAAAAAAACAATGATTTTTTCCATAAGAAATATTGATTGCCAGGTCAATTGTTTACACCTCATTACCTTCATTATTGCCATAATAAAACACAGAGAAGCTTGTCAATCAAAGATTTTATGTAAATCTCTGGTAATATAAAAACACTCTCACACTTATCATACAAAGTGTGCGATAAATCTTTTAATGGCTAGATTGTGCTCTTCCGTACCCAAGGTTAAATGGAATGGCAGGAGGAGGAGCAGAAAAGGCCACATTAACATTTATAATGACATACGATGGAGCAAAGCGAATTTATATTTTATTCTGCCTATTTCTACCATCTCTCTATTGGCCAAAAATATTTTCATAAATAAATGTATTGACTTGGCTATTGATTTTTTTTCCATTTATTTACTCTCGTTTATGTTAATTCCGTAAATTGATGGATTAAATAATGCAACTTTAAATTGTTGTTTTTGGTAATTCAACATCATTCTAAACGTTTTAAATATTTTTAACAAAACTTTTATAAATTTTTGTATTTCATGAATACAAATGACTCATGATGATGCATGCAACAAATTACCTAATATTTCTATCACTACACACAAACGTATAATGATGTTACAAACTGTGATAAAAGTTTATATATCACACCGTTGGTCAATCAAGTATCGTTTTATTTTTCAAATTCACAAAAATGAACAAACAATTAGAGAGACAAATAATTTATTTAACGTTAGGTTAGCTGGTCCCTCTTAGGCCAACGTTAAGGCCCACGATGATAGCACAAATTAATCGTCAATCAGAGGATTTAAAATAAAAGTAACCAACTTGATACCAAAATAAATATTGTTAGTGCAGTAATCTTTATATTGGAGCGATCAGTCAAGTATAGCAGAAAATGAAAAGTCAAAAACGTAACGGAGATCAGCAATAAATATTCAAACGAATGAGTAGAATCGAACCATACTCATAATTTCTGGTATCTATACGCATTCATGCATACATAATTGGTCAATAGAACCCATCAGTCAGGATTATTGACCTAGTTTCTCACACCACTTATGTTGTGAACGACAGATTTTATGAGAAACTTTTCATGCTAATTTTATTTTGACACTCAGAGTTTTTGCCAGAAATCTGCTGAAAGGAAATAGCCGAAAAAATACTTTTTGTATTTTGTTTTGATGTCTGGCCTGGGACTCGAACCCAGGCTTTTACGTCTAATAAGCCAACACACTACCTACAAGACCACGGCGACTTCATACACATTCATACTTATTTTAATATCATGGCACCTATAATCATATTCAAAGTTTGAAGTACTCATTATATTACATTACTTAACAACACGCATGATATTGATTTCGACTCTCCATAACTACTCAACATATACACGAAGCACAAAATAAGTATGAATCGCGTACGAACACTAAAATACTTACTAAATGGTTGTGTGCTTGCTTTGCTTGCAGCAATGAGTATTCAAAAATTCGAGTATAATCGAATCATACTTAGAATTTCTGATACTTATACGCTGTCATACTTATTTTAATATCATGGAATCTCTCTACTCATGTTCAAAGTTCGAAGAACTCCTCATCGTATTCATATTTAACAACACGTATGATATTGTTGATTTCAACTCTCCATAACCCAACATATACACGAAGCATAAGAAGTATAAAATAAGTGTGATTCGCATGCGAACATTGAATTAGAGTCAAATAAAGTCAAAAACATATTGGAGATCAGCAATAAGTATTCAAACGAATGAGTAGAATCGAATCATACTCATAATTTCTGATACTTATACGCATTCATACTTATTTTAATATCATGGCACCTCTCTACTCATATTCTAAGCTTGAAGAACTCCGCATCGTATTGTTGTTGTTGATTTCAACTCTCCATAACCCAACATATACACGAAGCATAAAATAAGTGTGATTCGCATGCGAATATTAAAATACTCACTAGAAGGTTGTGTGCTTGCTCCATAACTCAACATATACATGAAGCACAAAATAAATACGAATCGCGTACGAACACTAAAATACTTACTAAATGGTTGTGTGTTTGCCCTGCTTGCAGCAATGAGTATTCAAAAATTCGAGTATAATCGAATCATAATCATAATTTCTGATACTTATACGCTGTCATACTTATTTTAATTTCATGGAACCTCTCTACTCATATTCAAAGTTTGAAGAACTCTTCAGTGCATTCATACTTAACAACACGAACATGGAACGTCTCTACTTACAGTCAAAGTTTGAAGTACTCATCATATTCATACTTAACAGCACGTATGATGTTAATAATTGCGACTCTCCATAACTGAACCCACAAGCGAAGCACAAATCCAGTATGAGTCGCATACGAACAATAAAATACTCACTAGAAGGTTGTGTGCTTGCTCTGTTTGCTGCTTTGTCTTTTTCGCTAATGTGTCGAGTCACTCGTATCATTTGTAAGTATTTTTCAAAACTTATGAATCTAAATGAGTACAGGCTTATGAATCAAACATATTTCGAGTGGTATGAATTTGATGTCAATGTTGTACGCATACTCAATGCAGCCTGTACTTATAAATCAATGTCGTAGTAATTACGAATGAATTAAAGTAGTTGAATTTCAATAATGTTGATTCACTCATACTCAAAATTGCATGAGTGCTTATGAGTAGCGGAAAAACGATTCATTGCTGATCTCTGTTATACATCAGCTGTCTGTTACTGTCTGCAAAAAAAAAAAAAAACGATTCATTGTTGACCTCTGCAAAGTATGTCTCTTTATGGCAAAAAGTAGATCACTGACAAGTATAGCTCCTCCACCGGTGTCATTGAATTTACAAAGTTAATGGGCATGCCATCCAAAAGGACAATAGAAGAATAAACGATTTGAGTGTAAAACTTAGTTGGTCTTTGAAGTTAGTCAGTGTGTTAGCTAGCTAGTAGGTAGTGTGTTAGTTTATTAGACATGAAGCTACAGTTCAAGCCCCAGGTCAGACATCTTGAACAAAACGAAATATGAAAAATATTTCCACGGTGACTACCTTTTCAGCAGTCTTCTGGCAAAAAATCTGAGAGTAAATAAAATTGCCATGAAAAAAAAAAATAAAACAATTCTGTCATTCGGATTCGACTTTAAACTGTAGGTTCCACTACTCAAGGATAAAATTAACAACACTCCACGGGGGTTGTAAGATGCTAGGTCGTAATCCTGACAAAAGGGTTGGAATGACCAATTATGTATGCAGTTAGTAGGTCTGATCTGTAAATAATAAAAGACCTCATTTAAGAAGTCATTTCTTCCTGGATTATTGGGAAATATTTGTGTATTCGAATTCACTCCAAGAAAACGGCCATCAAGCAATAATCCGCTACCTAATGAACTGTTAAGTCCTGTACTAGAATATCCAACAATTTTGTTGGCTTATTAGACATTAAGCCCGTGGTTCAAACCTCAGTCCTGACATCTCGAACAACACGAAATATGAAAAGAAAATATCTTTCGTCGGCGACTTCCCCTCAGCAGTTTTGTGGCAAAAGCTCCGAGAGTAAATAAAATTTGCCGTGAAAAGTTTCTCAGAAATCTAGTAAATCTGTGTAAAATTAACCCACACAACATAAGTGGTGTGAGAAACTAGGTCATAATCCTGACTGAAGGATAGTAATGACCGATTAAGTAAGTTAAAGTGCAATAGATAGATAAAATTCAGTCCCATTGAGGAAGATACTCCAAAGAACCTTAAATGTCTAGCTAATGTAAATGGATTTTTAAAGAGCAGGTGAATGATTGATTTTCTACAGCTCCCGCTGTGATGGTTAAGAGTTAAAGGTCCAAGGACTCGTGTAAGCCAACATTAATTTGAAAATAAAGTCATAAAGGTCGTTTATGAGTTCCAGTACCTTGCTTCAGTTATATAGACGATAGATTAACAGTGCATACACTATGGAGGACTTTTAATTCCCTCTTTACTATAAAGAACTACTGCTATTACTGCTACTGGTGCTACTAGACAATACCAGAGCCCTGATTACATCATAATTAATGCAGAAAATTCTTATCCTATTAAACATCTCGTACAAAATTTAAAAAAGATGAATATTTATTGCTTATTTCGTAATAATATTGTGAACTTAATTTAGTTAATGTATCCATAATTTGATAAAGAAATGTATACGTTAAACGATTTCAAAGTCTATCAAACCATTAGAAAAGTTCACATACCATACCGTACATATGGTGGCATTAAGATTTATTTTTGTGTGTAACACACTCTGTATGATATGCTTGTCATTGAAAGGAGTCATTAATATGCCACTACATATGATAAAACTACATTAAGTCAAATTAAATATAAATACATACAGGGTGTGCACACTATTTCATGGACATGTAAAGAAGTTAAAAAAAAATTATTAGAGTTTGCAAAGTTTATTTTATTTAAGTAATATTAGAGGGAAACTTTATAAGAAAACTTCTTATAAAGAGAAAATATTTTTTGAGCGTTGAGGTCCTTGATAATGCTTTTTTATTTTCTCTATAAGCCAGACTTTAGAAAGGAACATGTACTTATAAAGACTACAAGTGATGAATTCTTTCTTTAAAGAAGAAGAAAGAAGTATTGTTGTGCATTCGCCGTAGTCTAGTGGATACACTGCTGACTTATTAGATATGAGGCCTCGATTCTACAAAACGAAATATTCAATATTTTCTTCAGCAGATTTCTGGCATAAACTCTGAGAATAAATAAAATTTACGATGAAAAGAGTTGCTCAAAAAACTGTTGTTTGGTCCCGCCAGTGTTGCATAAAAAAATTACCACATACAACATCAGAGGTGTGAGAAGCTAGGTCGTAATTCTGGCTGAAGGGTTGTAATGACCGATTATAAATGCATATGTAGAAGGACTGTTAATATCCTGGGTGTGCATTATAGAACAGCAATGAATAGTTTTTTTCTACTCAGAAGCACTCATGAATATAAGTGAGTCAACAATATTGAAATTTGTACTCTGATTCATTTATACTCACTGCAATGTTGATTTATAAGAACAGGTTGCAATAAGTATGCATACAACGTTGACATCAAACTCATACTATTCGAAATATGTTTGATTCATAAGCCTACTCATCCAGATTTATAATTTTAGAAATATACTTAGAAATAGATTCGACTCACTCATTTAGAGTCTTAGTTGTTGTTGCATTTACAAAAAAGGAAAAGGTCAGAGCAGCAAGCAGAGCAAACATACAACCTTCTAGTGAGTATTTTAGTGTTCGCATGCGACTCATACTGATTTGTGCTTCATATATATGTTGAGTTATGGAGAGTCGAGATCAATAACATCATACTTGTTATTAAGTATGAATATGATGAGTACTTCAAACTTTGAATATGAGTAGAGAGGTTCCATGATATTAAAATAAGTATGACAGCGTTTAAGTATCAGAAATTATGAGTATGATTCGGTTCTACTAATCTTTTTGAATAGTCATTGCTTCAAGAAGAACAAAACAACAACCTTTTAGTAAGTATTTTAGTGTTCGAACGCGATTCGTACTTATTTTGTGCTTTGCGTATATATTGAGCTATTGAGTGTTGTTAAGTATGATTATAATGAGGAGTTCATCAAACTCTGAATATAAGTAGAGGTTCCATGATATTAAAATAGGTATCAATACGTTTAAGTATCACAAATTGTGAGTATAACTCGATTCTACTCATTCGTTTGAATGGAATTGATCGATGGAATCCAGTTCCACTAAGAAAGCTTTTTCCAGTCGCTAAAAATAGTCTTTTACAGGGAAACCGAATGATTATTTCCGGTTTTAAAATATTTTATAAAATATCTTGAATATATCGAATTTATTTTTGATCCTGAAATGATTGGCCACCTTCTGTATACAATTTTAATTTCAAATCAATTTCTTTTCTTTCCTGTTTTTCGTTCGTTCGTTGTGAACAAATTTTCATAATTTATGCCGATTAAAATATTTTTGCTGTTGTATTTTGTAAAAATCATCCCTTTTATTACACTTAAAATCGCCCAAAAAGAACAAACAAAACAATTTCAATTCCAATTCGAATTCGAAATAAAAACGCCAATATTGCGAACTTGACAATTTCTTTCTCATTGTCAATGTGGTGTATGTAATACGAATACGTATGTATGTACTCGTAATAATCATAATAGATTGAATACATTTAAGTTTTAAGCATCTAAAGAATATTCATATCGGGGGTCAATTTATGACCTCATATTTTATAACCATTCAGTGGCATTCATGGTAAACTTGCCACCATAATAAACGCCATTAAAATGAAGAAAAACAAGTGGATTATGGGGGTTGATGTTGTTGTACACTTTTAGCTACATTTTCTCACTCTCTTTCGCTCGCACTTCGAAGTGTGCGAATGAGTATGACTAGAGAATCTAATGAATATATCAGTGGAGTGAATATTTCTCTGGCCACTCCATTTCACTCCATCCACCCCCCCTTTCATTTATATTTTAAATTTGTTTTTATGATTATTGTCATCATCCTCATAATCGTTGTTTTCATACTCATCCTTTAGAGTCATTGGTTGTATCTTCAGAAATACCCTCATCAGCTCGTTCCACTTTGGATTCCTAATCAGTGAAATGCGTTTTGCGTTGTCAGTTGAATTGATTTTACTTTTTTTTCCCATTTTGTTTTGTTTTTCACTGATTCAAATTCTATTAATTTCTACGGATTTTTTTGCTTTGCATGTCTGTCTGCCATCCAAGCAGTTAGCGTAGTAGCATCATGCCAGCCTGCCTGCCTGCTTGCCTGCCTGCCTGTTTGGCTCGTCGCATATAATTAAATCAGTGTTCAGTATCTTGAACACCCTATGTTTTGTCAACTGGTCTAAATCCATACAACTACAGATATTTCCTTGCTAGATACGGTTGGACATTGTGAGTATAAGACACATACACATACACAAACACACTTACCCACCACAGGATAGACACTTGCCAAGGAGGAGCATTATTTCCATACGACAACAACAAACAGTTGTTTGCGATTATCATTTTGACAGTTGTTTGTGCTCATTTCGATTGTTTTTTGTTTGTTTCTCTTTTAAAATCGTTTGTCTTTGTTTCTCTTCATTGTTTTTGCTCTCTATTCAGTTGTCATCTTAGGATTAATTTTTGATTTATGCAGTTTTAAAAGTTGCTTATTGTTTCAAACCATAAATTGTAATTTGTTTTTTTGTTTTTTCCTGCTCCAACTCCAATCGAGAATTTATAGAAAAAAAATAAACCCGCAACCGAAACCCTTTACCGAGTTCTATCCGTCCTATCATCGCATCTTCGTTGCTCCCATATGATTTATTTTATTTTAAATTTAGACATACTTTCACATTGCGTGTTGCACAGTGTTAAAGTTGTTTGTGAGAAGTGTTTAAATGAATTAAGTTCGTATTTTTCTTTTTGTCTTTTTATTTTTTTTTCATTTATTTGCAAGATAATTAATTTACTATTGTGGACTTTAGGAGTAGCTTAAAGGAATACAGTTGTGTGAAATAAAATAGTAATACTCTTATATCAAATTGGCCTGTTATTATTGTACTAGCTGTACACTGTCCGTTTCAATGCCAGCGTCATTACGTAATTGGTCATTACGTAATTGGTCATTACGTAATTGGTTATTACGTAATTGGTCGTTACGTAATTGGTCATTACGTAATTGGTCATTACGTAATTGGTCATTACGTAATTGGTCATTACGTAATTAGTCATTACGTAATTGATCATTACGTAATTGGTCATTACGTAATTGATCATTACGTAATTGGTCATTACGTAATTGGTAATTACGTAATTGGTCATTGCTTAATTGGTCATTGCTTAATTGGTCATTACTTAATTGGTCATTACGTAATTGATCATTACGTAATGGGTCACTACGTAATTGGTCATTATGTAATTCGTCATTACGTAATGGGTCACTACGTAATTGGTCATTATGTAATTCGTCATTACGTAATTAGTCATTACGTAATTGGTCATTACGTAATTGGTCATTACGTAATTGGTCATTACGTAATTGGTCATTACGTAATTGGTCATTACGTAATTGGTCATTACGTAATTGGTCATTACGTAATTGGTCATTACGTAATTGGTCATTACGTAATTGGTCATTACGTAATTGGTCATTACGTAATTGGTCATTACGTACTGATTCTGATTCATTCGTACTCCCAACAATGTTGATTTATAATTAGAGATTACAATGAGTTAGCGTACAACATTGACATCAAACTTATATCATTCGAAATATGTTTGATTTATAAGCCTCTACTCATTTAGATTCCTAACTTTAGAAAAATACTCATAAGACTTATAAACGATTCGAGTGCCTCGACACACCATTCATGTATGTTGTGCGGGTTAATTTTATATATTATTCCGAATGACAGATTTTTTGAGAAACTTTTCATAGAAATTTTATTTTAATGTCAGAGGTTTTGCCAGAAATCTGTTCAGAGGAAGTCGCCGAAGACATATTTTTTCATATTTCGTTTCATTAAAGATGCTTGATCTGGGATATGAACGTCTAAATGCCTACACACTACCTAGTAGACTACAGCGAAAAAATTTACGAAGCCTAGGGCTGAAAAATATGAGTACTTTCCTTCAAAAGATGACCTGCTTGTTATAATATTTTATTCTTTTTACTTACAAAACTACAAACTACAACTCTTACAAAATGCGAACTACCTCGAATTTCAAAAAAAGCTGAGACCCGTATTTAATTAAATCGACTAAAGATTAAAATATCTTAATTTGACATTATTATTACAAACAATCCCTGACAAAAAATTCAAAAACCGTTTTTTTTCAGAGAATATCCTTAAAAAAGGACATGGACGATCGTCCTTGGAAAAATTTTATATACAGTAGGATGCGCCTTAAAAACACCTTTCTTTTGATATACATATTGTATATGTTGGTAAAGAAAGAGATCCTCAAATTAACAAAACATTTAAAAATAGACCCTTTTTCAAAATGGTCCAGCTCACGGGAGGTCGAAGCTGGAGCCGAAATATTTTAAATGTTGTCTTAAAAAAGTCCAATTTTCATTTTTAGAGGGGTACATAGAGCACAAATTTCACTTCCTTACAACTTGATTCGCTCTAATACAAAGTTTGAAGTCCTTATCATTTTTAACAACACGTATGATGTTGTTGATTTCGACTCTCCATAACTCAACATATGCACGAATCACAAAATAAGTATGATTTGCGTACGAATACTAAACTGTGTACGAAGACTGTGTTTACTCAGTTTGCTGCTCTATCTGTGCAACAACTAAGACTGCAAATTTTGATGACTGATTCGAATCACTCGAATCGCTTATAAGTCTTATAAGTATTTTACTAAAGTTATGCATTTCAATGCGTAGAGGCTATGAGTTTGATGTCAACGTTGCACGTTGCAACCTGTACTTATAAATCAACATTGTAGTAAGTATAAATGAATCTGAGTACATAGTTAAATTTCAATATTGTTGTCTCACTTATAAATAAAATTTCTTGAGTGATTATGAATAGCGAAAAAAAACTACTCGTTGCTGATCTCTGGTATGTATGTGCATAATAAATAATAGTGCCTGAAGACATGCGAAAAATTAGTTAAAAGTGGAGATACGGAAGGAATGGAATAAAATTAAAGTGAATCATGTAAGATAGACAATAAATTCCATGAAAAGACTTCCTATGTACACAGCAATTAATTATTATTTAAAGCAACACTTTAATTTTGAATACATCACACGATTAAACCTAAGTATGTATTGAATAAACAGTTTAATTAAGTTCCTTCAAGTGTCTGAAAATGTTGAAATTTTCATGAAGTTTTTACTCCACACCATTGTAAAGAATTCCACATGCTACATAGTAATGGCAGTTATAATGACAAGGAAGACATTCAAAGTAATTTCTATTGTTGTTTATCAACTTATAAATTAAGTTCTAAACGCTTTAACGCCTCTCTCTCACTCTCTCCTTAATCACATATGCATGTATATAGTGCGCATATTTAAACATAATATACATACATACACATGTGTGTGTATGTGTATATATTTACTAAAACATTGTTTACATATTACAAACACAGCGACATACCAACATACGAGTACATCTGTTAATGTGTGACATTGTTTGACCGAAAGTGTTTCGTAAATTGAATTGAAAACGTGCTGAAGCGTTAAACGGTTTGTCAACTCCTGTCAATCTAAGGACATATGAAAATTAGTAACCTCAGCAAGATGTCTTGTTAGTTGTAAGTTAGTTTTGTTCAAATGAACGTGATTAAAATAATTTAATGGATTCGTTGAAAATATTCGAATTGAAATTAAATTGAATACGCATACATACATACTTATGGATTGGGGACAAAAAGGACATTAAAGGTGTACCATTTGACAATGGCGTTTGCATGATAACTTTCAAAAGTAAATATTTGTACATGCATTCATAATGATTAGTTTCTGAAATAGATACACAAAGTTATTCGTTTGTAGTTGTATTCAAAGTGAAAATTGTAATACATACAGTCAAAGAAAAAAGTCTACATACACCCGCTGCTTTTTTTTAGCAAATTAAAAAAGATCTTATTGATTTGTTTAAGGCACTTACGACAAGAACGTGTGAAAAATAAAACGAAACATAGAAATTATTTTAAAGAACAATAAAAATTAGCAGAGAAAAAGTCTACACACACCGTTGTATATAGACATTTTTCTTTGAGTGTATAGTACGTCTTTATACTGGGGTTTAGTGTCTTTGTCAATTGATTTAACGCAGTAAATAAATTAAATCTCATGTTAAAATAATTGATTATTTACACACAGTGGCTTAGCTTATTAGAGTTGAAATTGCTACAAAGAATTCTGAAGCCGGCCTAGTCGACTAGATGGTGTGTTGGCTTATTAGACGAGCACCCATGGTTCAAATCACGTAATATAATAAAAAAAATATTTTGATCTCTTCCTTTCTTAGAAGTCTTCTGTTAAAAACTCTGATTGTCAAGAAAAGTTTCTCAAACCAAAGCAATCGTTTGAAGACGATATTAAACAGTAGGTTCCCTTCTCAGGGTCAAAATTAACATATAGAACATGGGTGGTGTGAGAGGCTGGGTTGTAATCTTGACTAAAGGATTGTAATGACCATTCATGTACATATGCATCATTAATAGAATAGTATTCCACACCTGGGTGAGATAATACCACAGGAAATTGTATGGAATCTCTATGGAATTGTAAGAATACCTAGAAACTGGATAGCAGTTTCAACCCAGGAATTATGAACTGATTGCATGATCTGATGGTCAGACTAATCTGTCTAGGCAAATTGAATAAATTTGAAAACTGCTCTAATGAAGTTGAATAAGATGCAGGAAGTAGTATGTTGGCTTATTAGACGTGAGGCCAGAGTTCAAAATCCAGGTCAGACATCTCCAGCAAAGCGAAATATGGAAAAATATTTCTCCGGCGGCTGCCTCTCCGGAGATTCATGGCAAAAACTCTAAGAGTTATTAAATAAAATTTCTATGAAAACTTTCTCAAAAAATCTGTCGTTCAGAGAAGACTTTAAACTGTAGGTCAACATCACTCGTAAATAAAATTCACACATACAATGCTGGTGCTGTGCAAAGCTAGGTTGTAATTTTAACTTAAGGGTTGCAATCAGCAATCATCTGTGTATGTTATGTTATGTGTGGGAGAGAGAATCAATATTCAAATTATAAGAAGAACAACCGACAAAATTGAATCTCTAATAATGGAAAACCCTGAATATTTGAACCGCCAGTAGAATTATGGTGTATTCAACAATTGCAATTAGTAAATACTCAAACCAGTAATATGTGTATTCAACACAGGCATCATAGACAAAACCCAATTTTATTGTAGACTTTGTGTATGCAAAAATATGACTACCACTTCGGGAATAATTTAGTCCGTTGAAACAAAGGCAATGGAATTAAATTCAAATTATACCAACCATGTATACAAATTAACACATTGATGGGAGACACTAGATCGTAATTCTGACTGAAGGTTTGTAATGACCAATTATATTAAATAAAAATAGTATGCCACTTGGATAAGTGTTCCAAAACGTTAGAAAAAAATTTAAAAAATTTTAAATAAATTTGTTTTTGTGATATATAAGCTGAGGATAAGTGCAGCTATTGTCTCATTAAATTCCTAACTGTCACATTGGTGTCTTGCAGAGATCAGCAATGAGTATTCAAAAAGATGAATAGAATCGAATTATACTCATAATTTCTGGCTCCTATATGCATTCATACTTATTTTAATATTATCGAACCTCTACTCATACACAAAGTTTGAAGTATTTACTCATCATACTTATCAGACTTAACAACACGTATGATGTTGTTGATTTCGACTCTCCCTAACTCAACATATACACGAAGCACAAAATTAAGCATGAATCGCTTACGAACACTCAAATACTCACTAAATGGTTGTTTGTTTGCTCTGCTTACAGCAAAGAGTATTCACAAAGATGAGTAGAATCGAATCATACTCAGAATTTCTAATACTTATACGCTGTCATACTTATTTTAATATCATGGAACCTTTACTCATATTTAATGTTTGAAGTACTCATCAACATCATATTCATACTTAACAGCACGTATAATGTCATTGATATCGACTCCCCATAATTGACCATATAAACGAAGTACAAAATTAAGTACGATTCGCGTACGAACACTAAAATACTCACTAAATGGTTGCGTGTTTGCTTTGCCTGCAGCAATGAGTATTCAAAAAGGTAAGTAAAATTGAATCATACTCATAATTTCTGATACTTATACGTATTCATACTTATTTTAGTATCATGGAACGAATCTACTTATGTTCAAAGTTTAAAATACTTATCATAGTCATACTTAACAGCACGTATGATGTTATTAATTTGCGACTCTCCATAACTGAATCTACAAACGAAGCACAAATCCAGTATGAGTCGCATACGAACACTAAAATACTCACTAGAAGATTGTGTGTTAGCTCTGCTTGCTGCTCTGTCCTTTTTCTTCTTTTTGTAAATGCAACAACAACTAAGACTAAATTTTGTTGGATGATTCGAATCATTTGTAAGTATTATAAGTAGTATTTTTCTAAAGTTATGAATTTAAATGAATAGGCTTATGAATCAAACATACTCCGAATGGTAAGAGTTTGATGTCAAAGTTGTGCTCAAACTCATTGCAACCTTTGACTTATAAATCAAGATTGCAGTGAGTATGAATGAATCAGAGAACATAGTTAAATTTCAATATTTTTAACACACTTGTATTCAAAATTTCAGAAGTGCTTATGAGTAGCGATTCATTGTTGATCTCTGATATCTTTATTATTATTTTTTACATCATTGAATGTATTTAATATTGGTTAGGTTAGGTCGTAGTAGTAGCTCCGTAATCACAAAGCTCACTTGAACATGCAGCGTGGGCCATTGTGATGCCACAGGTGAACGCAGTCCCTGTACTAACCAAGTTCCGCCAAATCTTGGAAAGATTAGCGCTAGGGCTGCACAACAAAAGTACGACTACCCCGCACTTGAAAAACAGGCAGAAAATTTGATGAACGAAGTTATATCCTTGATATCAATAGATGATAGCTCCGTTAAGCTAACAAGGAATGGGGAGCCAAATAACCAATATCTATATATAGCAAGGGACAGGCACTGGCAAAGAAAGTGAATAACAGTTTTCCCTTCCTCAGTGGACCTGCATCCACGGCAGAAGTCATTAAAAGGGGGCCTCATTCTCTCAGCATGTCGACCCATGATGCAATGACCTGTAAACACGGTCACTACAGTCGAGATGACATCACGACCGAGACTAAGTAATCGGTTGGGACGCCTTCCATCCATCTTGGGCCAGGTGACTTTTTGCACGTACAAATCCTTAATACAAACAAAAATATCTTTAAACGTACGCACTCGAGAAAAAGCCTCGTATAACTGCCCATGTGAAAAAACCGGTTCTGGTAAATACAATACTAACTTTTGAAGGGTTTAATCTTGTGCTTTGTTTATCGTCATAGCAAAAGCAACTTTCACAGGGAATTGTTTTCGTGTCATTCGGAAAGCCACAGTTGGATCAGAAGGTGTAAGGTTGATTCGGGGATATCGGTATGAATAATTTTTGCTTATATGATGTGCTCTCCCAAGTTTGTTATGTTTAGCCTGGTACCATTTATTAACCCGTATTATTATTGTATATTAAAGCGACATTACCAAAATGGCTTTTACAACTTTATATATTATTATGTGGAATAGCATTACAATTAAGCGACCCACTTGATCTAAAAACTACTGCAAAGTATTGCTAAAACAGCTTTTTACAACTTAATATGCATATTATATATAACTGACTTAGTAATAAATGGCATTATAGTATATAGCGGTATTGCCAGAATGGATTTTAATACATACTATATTATGTAGAACTGCATTACTATTAAGCGACTCTGTATTAACACACTTGAACATAAACATATAATCATAATGACTACAGTATTATCATGCAGTTCTATAGAAAATATAATTTTTTATCAATGAAAATATTAATTTTTCAATTTCTAATTATTTTTTGCCATTAGTGTTAGATATAAGCTTTAAAATGAGATATCATTCATTAAATTTAATGCGGTGGTATGGGTGGTACTTGCAACCGACGAAAAAAAGTGCTTTAGAAATAATATATATGATTACATTTACTGATTTTAACTCGAAAATCTAACATTATGGTGAGTAAATGAAACATAATCTCAATTTCATGAATTTTAATTCATGCATACTTACGCGAATATAAAATTTAAATGGCAAATTAAAAAGGAAATCATCAGGAATATGATACTAGAATAAATCCAATGATTTTTTTTTATTATAATTTTTTGTTTTATAAAATCTATTTTGATAATCTATATACAATATTTTGATTATTGTTCGATAAAACGACATTATTGCATAAGAACTACTTATAATTATTTGTGTAATATTTTTGTATTATATCAACTCTATCAATTCTATATTGTAGTATTTATTTACTATGCAATAATAATAAAAAAAAAATAAAAATACAATATAATAGTAATAATAATTATAATAATAATAAAATAATAATGATAACGATATACATACATTTGTTATGTACAAAAATTAAATCTAAAAAAAAATCTATAAAAGCAAATACATTACAACAGTAAGTAATTGTAAGAGTAATTGTAAATATCAACTGAATATGAACTGGCATTAGAAAACATACTAAAATTACTAAACTGACAAAGTTAACTTAAGTATTAAACTTGGGGAAATTGGACAAATAAATGCGTATTTAATTTTGAATTTTAAACCCCCCCCCCCCCAAAAAAAAAAAAAAAAAATGAAAAATAAAAACGTACCGATCGATCGATTATATTCCTGAGTCAAATGAAACCCCATAACATATCATAACTATTGTTTCTGGACATACCCGAGTATATTCGTATGTAAAGGGCTATACATTTTGTAGTTTCAAAAGTATGGGACGGGAATTCGACATCTGTCAAACTAAGTTTTTTCTTTTCAGTTGAAAGTCTGACATTGACGAAAATGGATCGCTTAACTATCACACAACGCATAAAAATTATCAAAACCTATTACAAAAATGGTGATTCTGCAACAGCCACCTATCGTGCTTTAAGAGGAGATTATGGTTTACACAATCGTCCAATTACGCAAGCAATTAGCAAAAGTGTGAAGAAATTTGAAAAGACTGGAGTGGTTGCATCATCGTTTCGCTCGTTCCGCTTAAAATATTGCTATTGTAAGTGAAAGTGTTGCCGAAGACCCGAATGTGTCGATTTCTCGTCGTTATCAGGAATTTTTTTTTTTCAGGGGATGGCCCCTATTCATGCAGTGCATTGTGCAGGTTTAGGAAAATAGATTATAGGAAGGTGGAAAGAGGGAGTAGTGTTTATGGACATTCGATTTAAATTCACCAATATCGTAATTGACAGGAAAAACTCTCGCAGGAAGATCATTCCACAAGCGAGCAGTGCGGGCAAAAAATGACTTCTCCCTGTAATGCATTGTGCGGTTCACTGAACAATCAACCACAAAAGGATGTGCTCTGTGAGAAGCTCGAGTACCACGTAAAAATATGTGATTATCGGGAACCAAGCCTCCTATCTCTCGAGAACACCTCCCATTATAGTACCGATAGAACAGTGAAACACACGCCATATTGCGACGATACTCCAACGAATCAATAGAGTTGGATACCCTACTGTCATTAATAAGCACCTTCCCCCTCTCCTGTACGCGGTCGAGAAACTTCAAAATAGACTTTGGGGCACCGGCCCCATCCGGGGTCGGATAATGGTCCTGTAAATAGTAAGAAGGTCGGATGGAGTGAAGTATTTTCTGCACCGTTTCAAAAAACCAAGGCACTTGAATGCTTCCTTCGACACTCGAAAAATGTGATCGTTCCAACGAGCATCACAACTAATTCTCATGCCCAGAACATCAAGAGCATCCGCCTCCTCAATATTTACATTACCCATAAATACAGATGACAGAACACCAGAGCCAGCATCACGCCGGTGTGTCAAAAAACAACATTGGGTCTTGCGCGCATTGAAATCGACCCTGTTCGCGCGGCCCCACTCAGTGATTGCTATCAGGTCACCTATGAGTGTGTCATTCATGTTCGACCTCCTTGCCCCAATCTCCAAAAGGCTCGGCCTCCGATCAAATGAATATGAATGACAAATGTTGCTGTCATCCGCAAAAGAGTAAATAGGATTCAAAGTAATAGATAGAAGATCATTGAGAAAAATAAGAAAAAGAGTAGGACAAAGAATTGTCGTACTTGAGAGTCCTCAAGTAATTGAAGGGAGGCCATCACATCCTGAAAAAGTCACTGTTTGGTGTGGTCTTTGGTCGGAAGGTCTGATTGAAATTTACTTCTTCGAAAACGACGATGGAACGGTTGCCATCGTCAATTCGGAGCATTATGGTCATATGGTAACCGACTTTTTTTTTTGCTTGCTATTGAAGAATACGACTTGGTGAATATGTGGTTTCAACAAGACGTTACCACATGCCACACAATTCGAGCGAATATGGCTTTATTGCAAGAGACATTTCCTGGCCGCGTTATTTTTCGTCATGGCGATATCAACTGGCCACAAAGATCATGCAATTTGACACCATTAGACCTTTTTTTTGTGGGGCTACGCGAAAGACCGTTTTTATGCAGATAAACCTTCAAACTTTACAATAAAAAAGAGAAAAAATATCATGAAAAATATATTTTCTATGTGTTTTATTTACGTTTACTTTTCAAACCACGAAATGGATAACCCGGTACATATCGCTCCTTTATTGCAACACAGTCATATCTCAAAAAATTAAAAATTTGTGGTTACTTAAGCAAAACTGCTCTTTTAGGCCTTCTGTACATGTTGAACAAAAAAATCAATTTTATATCCCAAGCTGAACCGAAATTATAACAAAAAACGTTTGCGGCAATTAGATCATAGGACTTAAGGTTCAATTAGTCGTGACTTACCATAATACCATAGTCATAACGATAACTATATGTACCAATTGAATTTTAGTTTTTTGCCATAACCATAAACAGCTGTTTGCTGAATTTACTTACATGTATACACATTTTTTTTGTTTACTTTTGTACTTTTGAAAAATATATATGTGCAATTAACGTAAACAGCTGTTTATGGCCATGGCAGCACTGATTGTGTGCTAATAGTAAATTTACGGTTATGGATTATGTTACGACTACAGCGTTATGGTAAAGTCACGACTAATTGAACCTTTATGTCTTGAAAACTTTAATCGCATTTTGCCAAGTTCAAGTTTTTTTTTGAGATATGACTATGTTGCAATAAAGGAGCGATATCCTAACTATTGTTTTTGAACATACCCGCTTATGTTTGTATGTATCGGGTCCGCCATCTAACGTTTTTTTTTCCCAACTAATGCTTATTTCGTAAATGGTAACATTTAGCTAAGGTCTGATTTGACAGATAATTAGTTTGATTCTTCCGCTAAACGAATATGATTGCGTATACGCTTGAACAACTCTGGGAAATATTGCGACATTACTGTGAAAATCATAGTAGTTGTAGAATGTGTGAGAAGCACCGTCCGCTCCGTATGTTTGTTATCTTGTTAAAAAAAAGTGAAGGAAACTGGCATCCTCATCGATAAACAATATCGTGAAAAACCAAAAACAGTGCGAACACCCGAGAATATTGCTACCGTGGCAGAAAATATGCGTGAAGCGTCAACATCAATCCACTACCGTTCTCAACAATTGAACATTTCGGAGACATCATTGAGATGAATTTTGCATAAAGACCTTGGTATGAGGCCATACAAAGTCCAATTGGCTCAGGAGTTGAAGCCAATTCACCATGCAATGCGATTTCGCTTCGCTAAGTGGTCCTGCGATCGACTTACAAAAGATGCCGATTTTGGCAAAATAATCAAATGAAGCTCATTTGGATCTTGGCGGATATATAAACAAGCAAAATTGTCGCATATGGGGCACATAAAACCCGCACGCATACATTGAAAAGCCGCACGCACCCAAAACGAGTCACTGTTTGGTGTGGATTTTAGTCCAGAAGCATAATTAGGCCATTTTTCTTCGAAAATGATTAAGGAGTGGCCGTTACAGTCAATAACGATCGTTATCGGGCCATATTGAACGAAGTTTTATTCACAAAAATTGAAGAGAAGGATATTGGCAATATTTGGTTACAAGAGGACGGCGCTATGTGCAACACAGCCGAAGCTAAACTCGATGTTTGGCGCATTGTTTTTGCAGATCGGATTATTAGCCGTAGAGCTGATGTTGTTTGGTCACCTCTGAGCCGCGACTTGACACCGTTGGACTATTATTTGTGGAGTGCCATCAAAGATAAATGTTACGTCGACAAGCCAGAAACAATTGACGCTTTAAAGGTCAATATTCGTGAAGCCATTGGTGAAATACAGCTGCACACAATCGATAATGTGCTTAAAAATTTGATCGATCGTGTAGGCTACTGCATGGCCAGCTGAGGCAGCCATTCGAATGAAATTATTGTCGATTATTAACCCGAAGGATTGTACTTTCAAATAAAAAAAAAAGAAATTTAAGAAAATATTCTGCAGTTTTTTTTAAAGCATTTTCACAAAAAAAAAAAGAGTTATGTGGCGGACCCTTTACATATGTATGTATGTTATGAATATGGATGTCTGTATATTTTCCGAAAAGACATGAAATTTTCGTAAATATTTGTTTATTTTGAGAAAACAAAAATTATAAAAACTGCACTGACTGTGTGACTGACTGGCTGGCTGATTGGCTGGAAAGAGTAATAGGCTAGTAGGCTGGCTGGCTGGCTGACTGCTTGTCGGAATACTAAACTGAAATATTGCAATCTTTACTAATCATACTCTAACTGAACTACTAATTGAATTATTCATAAATATTTTGGCACTGTTTTCTAATATTATGTATTATCTCGTTGGTCTCATGTAGAAAGGCCTTAACTGGCATATTTTTTTTTTTTTTGAAAAATTTTTGTAAGGTGGTGTATTTGTGTTAAATGCATTGGAATCTTAAAAAAAAAATCGATTTCGAAAAAAGTGAGTGTGAGTTAGGGCCTTTTTACATGAGACCAACGGTATGTATGTTTGTATCTATGTATGTATGTATGTATGTATGTATGTATACGTTACGTTTACTGTTGCCCGCTTTATGCGAGAACTTAAAATATCTAACTGACCAATTACAAGAAGCTTTCGGGATCCTTTAAAGCTTTTTCGAAATTCTATTCTATTCAGAGTTCTAATTTTTTTTTCTTTTATTTCTGACTTAAATTTGTTTATTTCATTACTCATAACGGTAACACACTGACTGACTGACTGACTGACTGACTAAAGGTAATCAAACATTTCTATTTGATTTACTGAATCTACTGTTACTATGGTTTACATGTTTCATAAGAGTGTTCGTCGTGTATATGTTTTGTGCGTGTCCGTCCGTCCGTCCGTCTGTCTGTCAAGAAGCCAAAATCAAATTAAAGCTATACTAGACCAAAATCCGTACATAGAGTTGATGTGGGTTGATTATTTTGCGGTTTTTCAATTGTGCCAGCTGCTGTTACTGCTGTTCCATTGCTAGAGTTTGCTGCTGCTGCAGCAGCAGCCGCAGCAGCTGCCGCAGCCATATTTAATTCGACCAGAGTATCAATGCTATTTAAACTGACACCCTGTAGAATTTTTTGCGCTGCAAGCGATGTAAAATTGAACGATAAATCGGTTAGACTCGGAAAGTTAAATAAATCCTCAGCTTCGCCATGATCTTTAGAGAGACTCAGTCGTCGATCGAGTGCATCTTTTCGTATTGATTTGTCCGTTGACGTTATACAGTTGGTATCCTTTTGTGCTAAATTCGGTTCGCTGCCAATGGAAATGCTATTTTTTTGTAATATCTGCACCAGACTACTGCCACCGCTCAATGATGTATTCGAGTTGAGATTATCGTTTTTGGCCAAAAGCGTCGTCGATGAAGCGTCGTAGCGTAAATTGTTTAGCTCACAATTGGAATTGATGGCTTTTGGCAAAGTATCCTTGGAGTTTTTTTCATAGAATCGTAAATTTCCCACCGAACCGGATATGTCTGCCTTTGGCTTGTTTAATTCGGCCGCAGAGATACTTTTCTCCTCTGTGGGTGATCGTGTGGCCAGTGAGTCACAGTTCTTAAGCACATTATTCTTGTAGATTAAATGTCCCGAATTGGTAGTTGCTACCGGTAAACTGAGATTTCTATTGTTGTTCATGCATATCAAACTATCGTTGTAAATATTTTTGGAAAACTTTGGTAATTCATTTGCTTCAATGGTTTTGTCCTCTGCTTTGGCCTCAGAATGTCGACTGCCATTAGTTTCTGTTGTTGTCGATGTTTTATTTTCGTGAGAACTGTTTTCTGTTGCTTTTTTATTGGCTTTTTCCGTTTTAGATGCTGCCGGCATATGCTGTTTCGATAAAGTTTTCCTAATCACCTCTCCCCGTTCAGTGGTCGTGGTTTCGTTGTTAATTATGAAAACATTGGAATTTTCATTTAATTTGCTATTTTCGAAAGTAATCACACTGTGTGCTGGAGTATTTTGTACAACGATTTTCGTATTTGGAAGACTGTGTTGGCCATCATTCGAAGTGGTTAATTTCAGGGTAATGGAATTATTGGATGTCGAATTTGAAATTGTTGGATTGTTTTCGATATTTTCCGAATTGTTGGAAGCATCTCTGCTATTTGCTTGATGATGATGATCATCTGTTGTCGAGGTTGAAGTTGCATTTGTTGTGGACGATTGATTACGCATTTGCTGTTCAGCATTTCGTGCTCGGAGTACTTGATGTCTGGGCGTGCCACGCGGTGACCCATTAAGCATAATAATGGATCTTGGCTGTATAACCGTTGAACTGGTTGAGCGCTGAGAGTCAAGACTAGAATGGCCACTTGTTCGCGTGTACGACACTTTTCCGCTATCAATACTTGATGGTCCCGAAGCATAAAGAGACGTTTTACCCGATTCTATGCTAGAGGGACCACTTTGCCACATCCGATAATCGTTTCGTGTATCCTGATTTCTTCCAGTCGTAGTTGATGACTTTTGACTGGAGTTGACACTGCGCGATGGTGAGTGTTCTAGCAAGTGTCGTGCTACAGATCCGCTTTGAATGGACTTTTGGGAACTCCGATAAGGTGTGCTAGTACGCACAGACAAGAGTGTTGCGGATGATTGATTATTTTTAGTTGTCGTTGTGGTAGTGCAACCAGTTGTGTTGGGATTTGTCGATGCTGGTATTGATTGGGTAGATCGCGGCAAGGAACTACTGCTGTACACGGGTGATCGTCGTCGTATTGGTGAACAGTCTCTTGATGATATTAAAAATGTCGATTCACTGGACATATTGCGTCGATGTCGCCGGGGAAGTGTTAAAGACCGTTGACTCAATTCGGAACCATCGTAAAATGTTGAATTGGATAGTGTATGTACAGTTGGCATGTCCTATAAGGAAATTGAATTATTGTAATAATGATTGATTGATAAGTTTTTTTTTTCTTTAAATTACATGATCTTGTGTCTGTGTTCCAACACTATGAAGATGCACTGCTTTGGAATTGAACCATTCTGCTGGTGGAAATTGACCGGAATATGTTTCTAGTTGTCGTGTCTTATTTCGTCCACTGCGACGAAAGAGACGCGATAGCAAAGATCCTTTTTCTAATGAAAAAAAAAAAAGTTTAAGAGAAAGTGAAGTTAGCTGCAAGTCAAAAGCATACGTATTAATTTCATTTAATTGTATTTACTTGGTGATGAAGAATCTGTGCTTTGGTATTCCGAACTGCTACTATCCGTATTAAGGGTCTGTGCATAAGTTTTTGAAAGACTACGAGTTGAGGCACATCTTTGTAAACGTTTCGAGGAACCAAACAGCCTTAGACTATGCCTTCTCTCTAGACTTCGAGGTGTTGGAAACGATGAGCTTCGACGTTTAGACGTTCGTGGATATAAGATTTTATCATTTGAATTGCCTAGAAAACATACAAAAAAAAATCAAAAAACCGAGTACCAGTTATTATAGAATGGAGGATGATAACGGGTGATTTTTTTAAGAGCTATAGGAAAATTTTTCAAAAAAAAAAACATCTAAAATTCAGAAAAATCCATGAAATCTTTATTTGAATCGATAGTACGGTCCATATAATTTAATGTTTGAAGATTATTTCATGCAAATGTTGACCTAGACTGCGCTTTAAATGGTCCATCTGCTTAGTCCAATTTTGACATACCCTCTCCAACATTTCGGACGGTATCTTACGAATAAATGCTTCAATATTGTTCGCGCAATGCGAATTGGAGTGAAGATCAGCCAGAAGCATTGCAAATGGTACCAATGTATCCAGAAAAAGTCAGTATGGTGCGGTTTATGGGCTAGTGCCATCATTGGACCGTATTTCTTCAAAGATGCTGCGAATCGTAACGTAACTGTGAATGGTGAGCGCTACCGTGAGATGATTTTCGACTTTTTTTTGGCCAAAATGCAAGAGCTTGACTTAAATGACATGTGGTTTCAATAAGACGGTGCCACATGCCACATAGCACGCGTAACAATAGACTTATTGAGAGGCAAGTTTGGTGAACGTTTTATTTCACGTTCGGGACCAGTCAATTGGCCGTTTACATCGTGTGATTTAACGCCTTTAAACTATTTTTTGTGGGGCTATGTTAAAGCTCATGTCTATACAGACAAGTCCGCTTCAATTGACGCATTGAAAGACAACATTGAAGCATTTATTCCTGAGATACCGCCCGAAATGTTGGAAAGAGTATGCCAAAGTTGGACCAAAAGGATGGATCATTGAGGTGCAGTCGTGGTCAACATTTGCATAAAATAGTCTTCAAACATTAAATTATATGGAGCGTACAATCGATTCAAATAAAGATTTCATAAATTTTTCTAAATTTTATGTGTTTTTTTTTTTTGTAAGATTTTCCTATAGCTTAAAAAAAAATCACCCTTTAGAATGCAAAATGATTTGAACATACCACCGCAAATTACATCGGCTAAATTCGTTTGTATGCATTGATGCGTCAAGTCTCCATCGCGTTCAGTGGAAATTTCACCATATAAGGAATGCAAAGCTTCGGCATTAGTCATCAGTATTGTACGAGGTTCCTGAGGCATATCAGCTGATTCATCTAAATCCATATAACCGTTATGATGACTACGTGGACGTGAACGACTGCGACGTCGCCTGTAATTGTAATATAACACAGAGGGTTAATAGATATCAAAATAAAAATTGTATGTATACATACGTACAGTAAGTCACAGTGAAAATGATCCACCAGATAAGGGTTTTTTTTTTTTATTTTTAATATTTTGTAGGAAAGCTGTTTTGACTTATTACCGATTTTAAATCGGATTAGAATCGGATTCTATTTTTTCTACTTTTTTGTGCAACTTTATTAAATATTAACCAAATACTAATTAATTTTATGGTGGGCCCGTTTCACTGTGACTCACTGTATGTAAGTATGTGTGTACATACTCAGGCGTAAGGATGAAATAACCCTTTGCTGTCTGATAGATTTTTTGTTCCTGCATTAGCTGTGCCAACGAATCGTAAATGACTTCGATTGAGGGAGCAGTCATATGAGGAAAACGTATCTCAATTTTGGTGCGTATATTTTCAATTGTTGCTGAATGACCCTCAGCGGTTAGATCCATAATCACATCACAGAGCGCTTCAGGTAATGGCGTAAACTGGCCTTGCATAATCGGCGTAACAATGCAATCGTCAATGTCACCTTTTTGAGGGGGCACAAATTGAAAACCAACAAATGAAACAAACGAAACAAACGAAACAAATTTACCAAATGTTGAAATGTTGAAATACAAATGCAAATACAAATCCAAGAGTACAATTACATAATATTGTGCATATTTTTATTTCTTTATATAGATATAGATATCTGTATATATATATATATGTATATAAATAAGTAGTTGCTATATATATATATACGTATAGATGTATGTTTACATTATAAAAAGGATCATGGAACGGCTGTACAATGAAACAGCTTTACATAGAAAAAAAATAAAAATAAATTAAAAAAAAAATAAATTTTAAAAAATCAAATTGCACTTCTCGGGTTAATATTGGTGCGCTCATCATTCATATAATTTAGAACGAAAGATTTTCTTTAACTGAGCCCTCTAACAAATTCTTCGTGGACGATATGGTCTATTTGGCTTTACTCTCCTTGGTGTTCCTGCACCAATTGCCGGCGATAACTGGGGATTACGACCTGGTGGCTGTTGCCGCAGAGGTGACGGCGAGCATTCTCGCGGTGACATTCCACCACCAGCTCCAGATGCTAATAAAGGCGGCGAAATACAAGATATTGGTGTACGTTGTGGACTGCTGGTACAACCAGGTGTCAGGGGGGGGGGCGACGTAGCCGCCAAATCCGAATGATTTAGTCGACTCCTTGCTCGTGCAGCGCCAGGAGATGCACCTGGCCTTGCGCCTGATGCTAACAGGGGTGGTGATATTCCGACCAAGCCAAGAGCATCTGTGGGTGAACAAGCTGGTGGCAAAGTGAAAGTTTCTGAACAAGTCGTTACTTTGCCCGAGACAGAATCAAAGCTTTCTACTGATATACTGTTGGTCGTCTCCTCTGAACCACATGGTCCATATGTGATCTCATGATTTGTATAATTTCGGAATGTTCTATTATCTTCGTCGCCGATAAAATGCATTGCTTGAGGTTCCCAATCTCCTGGAGAATTAGCGGAAGGTGCGGGACATACCTGCGTAGCCGGGGCACCACCATAAGCACCACCAGAAGGACAACTAGAAGCTTCAGAACTCTGTGTAATTGTACGAGTTTGGTAACGTCCCCGGCTAGGTTGTGAGCCTCTCGGTCTTGATGCACCAGTCTCCTCTGAATCACATGGGCCATATGTCATCGCATAATCTTGGTCGCCGATAAAACTCACTGCTTGAGGTGCCCAATCTCCTGGAGAATTAGCGGAAGGTGCGGGACATATCTGCGTAGCGGTGGCACCACCAGAAGCACCACCAGAAGGACAACTAGAAGTTTGGTAACGTCCCCGGCTAGGTTGTGAGCCTCTCGGTCTTGATGCACCAGTCTCCTCTGAATCACATGGGCCATATGTCATCGCATAATCTGGGTCGTCGATAAAACTCACTGCTTGAGGTGCCCAATCTCCTGGAGAATTAGCGGTAAGGTGCGGGACATATCTGCGTAGCCGGGGCACCACCATAAGGACAACTAGAAGCTCCAGAACTCTGTGTAATTGTACGAGTTTGGTAACGTCCCCGGCTAGGTTGTGACCATCTCGGTCTTGATGCACCAGTCTCCTCTGAACCACATGGGCCATATCTCATCGCATAATCTTGGTCGCCGATAAAATTCATTGCTCGAGGTGCCCGATCTGCTGGAGAATTAGGGGGAGGTGCGGGACATATCTGCCTAGCCGGGGCTCCAGAGCTCTGTGTAATTGAACGAGATTGGTAACGTCCCGGGCTAGGTTGTGAGCCTCTCGATCTTGATGCACCAAAGCTACTACTTAGAAGGGAGAAACCGGGAATACTTGGTGGAGTAGGAGTAGGCGGCAAACTACAAGCTAAACTATAAGGACTATCTTCATGTGGACTTCGAATATGATGAGGCGTAGATGCCATGAAAGAACGAACGGCACTTGCATCAGCTGGCTTCGGACTGGATGAAATAGTATATGTAGTGTTTAGTGGCGATTCAGTCAATGTGGCGTTTTGTGGCGATATATTGAATGTGGTATCTAGTGGTGCATTGTCTGTGGCATTTCGGCACCTTAAACTGAATGTGTCGTCGTCCATCGTACAACTATTTGGACTACCGTACGGCGTAGATGCAGCTACCGGACCTCCCCTTGGAGAACTTGATCCTACATTGTATGTGGCGTTGTGACCTCCTACATTGTATGTGGCGTTTGGACATTCTATAGGGCATGTGGCATTTTGTGGTACATTGAATGTAGCATTTTGTGGCACATTGTATGTGGCATTTTGTGGTACATTGTATGTGGCATTTTGACCTCCTACAGTGTATGTATCGTCGCCGTATGGCGTAGATGCAGCGGCCGGACCACAGGAGATGGGCGTAGATGCAGCGGCCGGACCACAGGAGATGGGCGTAGATGCAGCCCTTGGACAACTTGGTTCATACGTTGGAGTCTCCTCTCCTGAACTCTCTGTAAAGTCAGTATCATCGACGTCATAAGTTTGATCAAGCGCTTGCCTGCACAGATAGTTTTCAATGTGCTGTGCAGCATGACACAAAATTTCCAGCAAATCCAAACCACCCTTTAAACGATCCTTTTCATTACCCTCTAGCAGTTTCTGTTTCATTTTGCTCAGTCTTTCCGAACGTTCAGCTTGCTTATCATGCTGCTGCAGCTGACTATTCTCACCGTGAATGGCACTTTCCAATAGGGTCTCCAGTTCTCCTTTGGTCAGGGAGAACAACTGTGACGGTGTCACCTTCAGTTTATTGGCCCAGAATATAATTTCCTTTTTAGTCACATCAGATAGTTCGTCGTCCTGAAGGGGATTAGATGCTAATTTCGGCTGTAAAGACATCACTTGCAATTTTGATTTGTCCAAAACTAAATATTTTTTATATTTTATTTTTTTTGTAATTTATTTTCAAAACTGGTTTTTTTTATTCAGTTGATTTAGATTTTCTGTATTTTATTTATTTATTTATTTTTTATTTTATTTAGGAAAAAACTAAAATTTTTTTTTTTTTGACAAAACCTAAAAAACTTACTTAAAAAACTAAAATTGCTTATAAAATTCCTTGAGCAGGTAATATTTTTCATTTTTTTTTTGTTATTTTATTGTCGTCTTAAAAATCTTAATGATAATGGTACAGTTGTGGTGAAAATATTAGTGCCACGACTAAACAATTCTTCTGCTAGGATGCTTAATACGATTCTGAAAATTTGCCTTTCTTTGAGGTACTTGGGCGATTACTCATCCGTCTTCCGGATTATCTATTTTATCCACAGTGAGGCTGAGGACGAATATCCAACGGACCTTCAATCCGATCCTATACTTGAAGAAAAAAATTTTTTTTTGAATATACGACATAGTCAATCGACTTGAGCTCGAAAACCGTCTATTGCATCGCGGAAAAGTCACCGTTAGGTTTAAATTTTAGTTCGGCAACGTCATCAGTTCATATTTGTTTGAGAACGACATTGTCCAGGACATCATTATCGAGCGGCGAGTTAACTTCTTTTGGCTTAAATTGAATGATCTGAATATTTTATCATATTTTAGCAGAGGAGCGCATATGCCATTCTACACGAGTGATTTAAGGGCATGGTTATCTTACGTAAAGATAATGTAAACTCAACTCGAAAATGTGCGTTGCGATCCCTTTCGACTTTTGTTTTGAACGGTTTCTTAAGTCGCAGGTCTATGCGAATAAACTATAAACCACAGAGATCCCCACTGTCAACATAACCCAAGCCATGGATCAAATTCGACATGATTTATATAGATATAGATATCTGTATATATATGTATATAAATAAGTAGTTGCTATATATATATATATGTATAGATGTATGTTTACATTATAAAAGGATCATGGAACGGCTGTACAATGAAACAGCTTTACATAGAAAAAAAAAAGAAATTAAAAAACAAAGAAATTAAAAAAATCAAATTGCACTTCTCGGGTTAATATTGGTGCGTTCATCATTCATGTAATTTAGAACGAAAGATTTTCTTTAACTGAGCCTTCTAACAAATTCTTCGTGGACGATATGGTCTATTTGGCTTTACTCTCATTGGTGTTGTTGCACGAAGTGCCGCCATTAAATGGGGATTACGACCTGGTGACTGTTGCCGCAGAGGTGACGGCGAACATTCTCGCGGTGACATTCTACCTCCAGCTCCAGATGCTAATGAAGGCGGCGAAACACCAGATAGTGTTGAACGTTGTGGACTCCTGGTACAACCAGATGCCAGATTGATGGGCGTCATAGTCGATAGATTCGTTTGATTTAGTGGACTCCTGGTACAACCAGATGCCAGACTGGGGGGCGACGTAGTCGACACATTCGATTGATTTAGTGGACTCCTTGCTCGTGCTGCGCCAGGGGATGAACCTGGGCCTGCGCCTGATGCTAACACGGGCGGTGATATTCTGGACAAGGCAAGAGCATCTGTGGGTGAACAAGCTGGTGGCAAACTGAAAGTTCGTGAAGAAGCCGTTACTTGGCCCGAGAAATCATCAAAGCTTTCTACTGATATACTGTTGGCCGTCTCCGCCGAACCACTTGGTCCATATGTGATCGCATAATCTGTATAATTACGGAATGTTCTATTATCTTGGTCGCCGATAAAATTCATTGCTTGAGGTGCCCAATCTCCTGAAGAAGGTGCGGGACATATCTGCGTAGCATTGGCACCACCAGAAGCACCACCATAAGCACCACCAGAAAGACAACTAGAAGCTCCAGAACTCGGTGTAAGTGTACGAGTTACGCAACGTCCCGGGCTAGGTTGTGAGCCTCTCGGTCTTGATGCACCAGAGCTACCACGTTGACCGGAGAAAGCGGGAAAACTTGGTGGAGTAGGAGTAGGGGGCGTAGTATAAGGCGTTGCTTCATGTGGACTTCGAATATGGTATGGCGTAGATTCCATCAAAGGACGAAACGCACTTGCATTAGCTGCCGGCAGACTGGGTGAAATATCATATGTTGCGTTTCCAGCCGGTTGTACACAATAAGTATTGTCTTGCGCTACATTGTATGTGGCGTTTTGTGGCGATACAGTGAATGTGGCGTTTTGTGGCGATACATTGTATGTGGCATTTTGTGGCACATTGTATGTGGCATTTTGTGGTACATTGTATGTGGCATTTTGGCCCCCTACAGTGAATGTGCCGCCGTCCGTTATACCGTATGGCGTAGATGCAGCTACCGGACCTCCCCTTGGAGAACTTGATTCTACATTGTATGTGGCGTTGGGACCTCCTACATTGTATGTGGCGTTTGGACATTCTATAGGGTATGTGGCATTTTGTGGTACATTGAATGTAGCATTTTGTGGCACATTGTATGTGGCATTTTGTGGTACAGTGTATGTGGCATTTTGACCTCCTACATTGTATGTGGCATTTTGTGGTACATTGTATGTGGCATTTTGACCTCCTACAGTGTATGTATCGTTGCCGTATGGCGTAGATGCAGCGGCCGGACCACAGGAGATGGGCGTAGATGCAGCGGCCGGACCACAGGAGATGGGCGTAGATGCAGCCCTTGGACCACAGGAGATGGGCGTAGATGCAGCCCTTGGACAACTTGGTTCATACGTTGGAGTCTCCTCTCCTGAACTCTCTGTAAAGTCAGTATCATCGACGTCATAAGTTTGATCATTCGCTTGCCCGCACAGATAGTTTTCAATGTCCTGTGCAGCATGACACAAAAGTTCCAGCAAATCCAAACCACCCTTTAAACGATCCTTTTCATTACCCTCTAGCAGTTTCTGTTTCATTTTGCTCAGTCTTTCCGAACGTTCAGCTTGCTTATCATGCTGCTGCGGCTGACTATTCTCACCGTGAATGACACTTTCCAATAGGGTATCCAGTTCTCCTTTGGTCAGGGAGAACAACTGTGACGGTGTCACCTTCAGTTTATTGGCCCAGAATTTAATTTCCCTTTTAGTCACATCAGATAGTTCGTCGTCCTGAAGGGGATTAGATGCTAATTTCGGCTGTAAAGACATCACTTGCAATTTTGATTTGTCCAAAACTATATATTTTTTATATTTTATTTTTTTTGTAATTTATTTTCAAAACTGGTTTTTTTTATTCAGTTGATTTAGATTTTCTGTATTTTATTTATTTATTTATTTTTTATTTTATTTAGGAAAAAACTAAAAATTTTTTTTTTGACAAAACCTAAAAAACTTACTTAAAAAACTAAAATTGCTTATAAAATTCCTTGAGCAGGTAATATTTTTCATTTTTTTTTTATTTTATTGTCGTCTTTAAAATCTTAGTGATAATGATACAGTTGTGGTGAAAATATTAGTACCACGACTAAACGATTCTTCTGCTAGGATGCTAGATGGCGTAATACGATTCTGAAAATTTGTATTTCTTTGAGGTACTTGGGCGATTACTCATCCGCCTTCCGGATTATCTATTTTATCCACAGTGAGGCTGAGGACGAGTATCCATTTTGCTGTATAGACTCTGGTGCAGTTGGCAACGGACCTTCAATCCGATCCTATACTTGAAAAAAAAATTTTTTTTTTTAATATACGACATAGTCAATCGACTTGAGCTCGAAAATTTAGTTCGGCAACGTCATCAGTTCATATTTGTTTGAGAACGACGTTCTTTTGGCTTAAATTGAATGATCTGAATATCATATTTTAGCAGAGGAGCGCATATGCCATTCTACACGAGTGATTTAAGGGCATGGTTATCTTACGTAAAGATAATGTAAACTCAACTCGAAAATGTGCGTTGCGATCCCTTTCGACTTTTGTTTTGAACGGTTTCTTAAGTCGCAGGTCTATGCGAATAAACTATAAACCACAGAGATCCCCACTGTCAACATAACCCAAGCCATGGATCAAACTCGACATGATTTATATGTCAGAGCTGAATTCGAATACCCTCTACTCGAAGAAACCGTGAACGAAATTATGTCCAACAAAAAATGTCCAACAACTCGTTTTCACCTTGTTTTACTAATTTATTAAAAACGGGAATCTCTTAATTAACACGTTGACTGTCAACTACGAGATAACTTGTAGATTGCGTTCCCTTCTATGGCGCCAAACTACGAGTTATCTCATACTCAATATTGTAAAAAAATTAAATTGTCGTTTTTTGGCATACATAATAGGTCATTAGAATCCATCAGTCAGGATTGTTGACCTAGTTTCTCACACCATTTATGTTGTGTGTGTTAATTTTATACATGAGTAGCGGGACCTACAGTTTAAAATCGACCCTGAACGACAGATTTTTGCGAGACTTTCCATGGCAATTATATTTTGACACTCAGAGTTTTTGTCAGAAATCTGCTGAGAGGAAATCGCCGAAAAAAATACTTTTTGTATTTTGTTTTGATGTCTGGCCTGGGACTCGAACCCTGGCTTTTACGTCTAATAAGCCAACACACACTACTTACTAGACTACGGCGACTTCGTTTTTTTTTCTGAAGTTTTCTGAAAATTGCAGCGGCTAAAAAGATATTTTAATAAAGTTTGTTATTACAAACAAAATAATCCATAATCCGGACAAAAATAATAAACATTTAAACAAAAATGCAACAACAAACAATGTAAACAAAATACACAAACAAGAATGAAACAACGATGTTTACGTTTATGGAGACCTTGAGAAGGTAAAGCAACGAACATTCGACTTTATTATCACTTTACACATCACACTGTTTACCATTGGCATGTAAAAGATACGACAAATCAGGCAACGGGTTCAGTAAAAATTCAGTTAGTCTTGTGTGAAGACAAGTTGGATGTGTAGAGAATAATCGTAGTTTGAAGAATTCCGTTATAAAGATCTATCGAACAATTGTTATTGTTTACGCAAAAAAGTGTAATGAAATATAACAAATAAAGCAATTGTTGTTGTATGCATTAAGTTGTGAATAGTGGCACACAGAATTATGCGAACAATAAAGAATTTTAATTATTTTTATTTTATTTACAATCAACGAACTCGTATTTTAAACTTTTTTTAAAAACGTGCAAACGTAACAATATTTAAAAAAAAAAAATATTTTTGATTTTCTTACCAACTGAACTGATGACATATGTAGCAGGCGGCTTGAGAACACTGCGAGCATAAGCTCCTCTTACAACTTCCAAAGCACAGGGTTCTCCACTGACTAAAAGCATTCCTGGCGCAACATGTCCAGCATACTTGAGTGCCCGTGTTGCTGCTGTAAGCGGTGCGTTCCACCAACATTGTGCATTCGCCGACAAAAAATTCTAAAAGAAATAAACACGAGAAAGATAACATAAATATGGGAGTGGGTGTGGGAGTTGCATTAAGATAGTAAAAGGAAAAATTGCTGAGTAGTTTTATTAAGAATGAATGAGTCTTAATGAGTATTTATCATATCAGTGAACAATCAATACAACTTTTTTCCTATACAAGATGGCAAATTTTGTAGCAGAAAATGATTATTTGCTGTCAAAGCATTTGGTGATCAGGCTTTATTAGAAGCATCATGCCGGTGATGGTTTCGAAACTTCAGAGTTAAGGATTTTAATGTGAAGAATGAAGAACGTGAAAGGCTATCAAAAAATTTAAAGACACCGAATAGAAAAAAAATATAGGATCTGAGGAGAATTATTAAAGATTGCACAGCAAACAGCTATGGAAATGGCGGACAGATGGGTTCCACTCAAATTGAATGACAGACAGATGTAAGACTGACTGTTGCATCGAATTGTCACTGCCAAAAATAATGGATATATTTGTAGACTTCCAAACGGAGCAGATAATGGTTTAATCCGGGACACCCATCCAATTTGATTGCAAAACCAAATCGATTCGGCGGGAAAATAATGCAGTGAGTCCAATTTTTTTTTATGTCGAGTAAATGTACCTAACCGCACCATAGAGGAAGTCGTCACATCCGTGTGTCCGTGTGTGGGGCCCTAACCCACTAAATCCCTTCGTCGTCTTCTGGATAATTGTGACCACTCCGGAACTACGGTGATATTACTTCGTAATGGAGTCCTTTTTGGTCATATCCGCATTTGGATTGCGTATCGAAAGTTAAGGAGACATCTAAGTGTGTCTCCACTATTTTTTTCTGAATGGAATTTCGTTTAACACGTGCGTCAGTGTGATCTATACCGGCGTGTCTTTATGTTCTACAAGATCAAGAACTTTCTTCTTCAGTCTTAGAATGCGCTCCACGTAATTCGCCACTGAGGCCCCTTTTTCCCTCTACTCTTAATCATAACCCCGACAATGTTAGCGGTCGTAGTCGTTCCAATCATCGACGTCAGTACAAGGCGATAGCTCTGTCAGCGTGCACATTCGAACACAGTGTGTTCATCTATTACTTCCACTTCCTCGTAAAGACAGTAAGGGGAGGCGGTCTTGCCCATTCTGTGCAGATATTTCCTAAAATATCCCCGACCCGATAGCATCTGCGTAACGTAGTAATTTACCTCTCCAAATTTCCAACCAATCCATGGCTTTATGTTCGGAATAAGTCTCGCTAACCACCTTCCTCTGTCTTCATCGTTCAATCGTCGAGGCCATTATGAAATGGTGTTTTCCCTGAAGTGACCGGTTATGTGATTTGCAGCCCATTTTTCCTTATAAATCTCCATCCGCTCTGCTGCCAGCAGATCCAAAGGGATTGTACCTGCTATCACAAGTACGATTGGGGCGGACACTGTACGATATGCTGACACGATACGCAATGCAGATGTTCTCTGTACCGATAGAAGTGGTTTTCTTTGCTGTGTGTCTAGTAGAAAGTCACCGTAGTCTAGTAGGTAGTGTGCTGCTGGCTTATTAAACGTGAGGCTCTGATTCAAACCACAGCCGAGACATTTCGAACAAAATGAAATATGAAAGAATATTTCTTCGGGGACTTAATTTCAGTAAATTGCTGGCAAAAACTCTGAGAGTAAATAAAATTGCAATGAAAAATTTAAACTGTAGGTCCTGGCAGTCATCCTAACAGAAGGATAATGATCAAATAAGCAAAATTAGAAGAGATTCCTATCTAAAACTTGACGATAATAATGAAGGTTAATGATTTTTTTTATTTTAAATACAACTGCGTTCAAACGAATAAATTTTTAAAACGTTGACTGTTACGGCAATTTAATTCAAAAAAGTGGTCAAAAAACGGCGATAAGATTTCTTCACCTTAGTGAGTACGAGATAACTCGTAGTTAACGTGTTAATTTTAAAAATTACGTTTGAGCTACTCAATAAATACATTTTTTGGAAATGAAATCAATATAAGAAAAAAAATAACTATTGCGGTCAAACGAAAATGAACTTCATAAAAATGAGGACAATTTTTATCGTCTTTTTTTTTTTAATCCGTATCATGTCAGTGTTGCCTTTTCAGTGTCAGTGTTGATTTTTTAGCTATTATCTTATTTGGCAACACTGGTTTAAACAGCTCACGCACGATTCGTGTTTTGTTTCGCTGTCAAACATCTTCAATCGTCTTCATCGTTTACACACGAACAACGCTTGCAAATCATTGGATTTGCAACGCATTAATAACGGGTGATTTTTCTAGCTATTATCTTATTTGGCAACACTGTTTTGTTTCACTGTCAAACATCTTCAGTTTGGTCTAGAATTTAACCATGAATCATCGTCTTACAAACGAACAACGCTTGCAAATCATTGAATTTTCTTATCAAAATGCGTGCTCTGTTCTTCCATTTATGGTCAGTTTAATCGATTCATTGAAACGGCTATTCGGGCTATTATGCCTAAATTTCGCACCAAATTTACATTGTTGGACATTAAACCACAACACGCTTACGTAGAGTGCGAACTGAAGAAATTATCGCAGCTGTATCAGTTAATGATGACCATCAATTATCGATTCGTTGTCGTTCGCAGCAATTGTTACTCAACAATGTAGAAAATTTTGAGAAGGTGTGAAGCATTTCAAAATACAACTGGTGCAAGAATTGACACCGATCGACCTACCGCAACTCAGTATTTTTGGTGAATGGGCTCTTGGAAAGTTAGCCCAAGATCCACTTCTTTATCGAAAAATTGCATTCAGCAAAGAAGCTCATTTTTGGCTCAATGGACACGTAAATAAGCAGACTTATCGATTTTGGAGTGAACATCAACCAGAAGTATTGCAAAAGCTACCAATGCATTCAGAAAAAGTCACAGTTTGTTGCGGTTTATGGGCTGGTGGGAACATTGGACCGTACTTTTTTAAAGACGCTGCGAATCTTAACGTAACTGTGAATGGTGAGCGCTACCGGGAGATGATATCCAAATTTTTTTTTGGTCAAAATGCAAGAGCTTGACTTGCACGACATGTGGTTTCAACAAGACGGTGCCACATGCCACACAGCACGCGTAACAATGAACTTCTTGGGAGGCGAGTTCGCTGAACATTTTATTTTACGTTCGGGACCGTCCGTTTGGTCGCCTAGATCGTGTGATTTAATGCCTTTAGACTATTTTTTTGTGGGGCTATGTTAAAGCTCATGTCTATACAGACAAGACCGCTTGAATTGACGCATTGGAAGACAACATTGAAGCATTTATTCCTGAGATACCGGCCGAAATGTTTGAAAGAGTATGCCAAAATTAAACTAAGCGGATAGAGCATTTGAGGCGCAGTTGCGGTTAACATTTGCATGAAATAATCTTCGAACCTAATCTGCGATTTAACGCCTTTAAACTATTTTTTTTGGGGGGCTATGTTAAAGCTTATGTCTCTACAGACGAGCCCGCTTCAATTGACGTATTGGAAGACAACATTGAAGCATTTATTCGTGAGATACCGGCCGAAATGTTGGAAAGAGTATGCCAAAGTTGGACTAAAAGGATGGATCATTGAGATGGAGTCGTGGTCAACATTTGCATAAAATAGTCTTCGAACATTAAATTATATGGAGCGTACCATCGATTCAAATAAAGATTTCATGGATTTTTCTGAATTTTATGCGTTTTTTTTTTTTGAAAAATTTTCCTATAGCCTTTAAAAAATCACCCTTTAGAATGCAAAATGATTTGAACATACCACCCCGCATATTACATCGGCTAAATTCGTTTGTATGCATTGATGCGTCAAGTCTCCATCACGGTCAGTGGAAATTTCACCGTATAGCGAATGCAAAGCTTCGGCATTAGTCATCAGTATTGTACGAGGTCTAGTGGGTAGTGTGTTGGCTCATTAGACAAAAGGCCCGGGATCGAATCCCAGGTCAGACATCAAAACGAAAAATATTTCTTCGGCGACTGAGAGTAAAAATTGCCATGAAAAGCTTCTCAAAAATCTGTCGTTCGGAGTCGACTTTAAAATGTAGGTCCCGCTACTCATGTATAAAATTAACGCACACAACATAAGTGGTGTGAGAAGCTAGGTCGTAATCCTGACTGAAGGGTTGTAATGGCCAATTATGTATGTATGTATTGTACGAGGTTCCTGAGGCATATCTGCTGATTCATCTAAATCCATATAACCGTTATGATGACTACGTGGACGTGAACGACAGCGACTGTGTTTTTTTTTTTGAAAAACTTTCCTATAGCTTTTAAAAAATCACCCTTTAGGACTGATTGCTTGCCTACCAATTCGATTTTCGATTCTTTATTATTCAATGTTAGTTTGGCCAAATTCTTGTATTGTTGTTTGAAGAAAAACAAACTATTTTGGCTTGTAGATGTTGCCTTAAATACATTAAATTTTTATGTGACATTTTTTCCTAATTGATATGGTTTTTATTATTATTTTCTTTATTGTGTTTTGCTGCTAATTTAAGAAATTAAAAAAAAAATTTTAAAATTTTTTATTATTTTTTTTTCTTCGCCTATTTTTATGACTGAACAACGTATCAAACTGCCTTTTGCAGACGATTTTTGCCGCACTGAAACGGGTTTGATGGTGTATAAAAACCGAAATTAATTAAAATATCAGATAAAACGAATCGTATTGTTTTATGGAACTACAAGTTATTTTTTTTTATGTTTCATTAACTTTGTTTTCATTGTTTTGTTTTGTTTTGGTATTTATTTGACGTTTAAAGCAATTTCTTTCAAAACAGACAGACAGAAACGGTATCATTTTGTTCAAATGAAATTCTTATAAATTTCATTTCGTTTCATTAAAAATGTTCACCAGAAGTAACTTTTAATGATTTTGGTTTTCTAATTTTATTTTTATTTTTAATTTTATTTTAAATTTTATTTTAATTTTTATTTTTAATTAATAAAACAGGTTAGCAGATTTGAATTATGGTAGCGTCAGCAACTGACAATGAAAACATTAAGAGTTATGGAGCAAAAAACCAACCACAATTCTTTAAAATTGAAATTTTTAAATGTAAACTGCCAACTGATACCGGTACTATACACTGACTCATATAATTGGTCCGTACAGCCAAACACTTTTTAATAGATTTGTTGTTCAATTTGTGTCACAGAAGGTTTAGGTTTAGGTTCGTGTGGTAGCTTTATATCAAGAACTCACTTGAGCTTGCATGGCGGCCCGGTTTGATGTCACAGGTGAACGTAGCCTCTGTGCTGACCAAGTTCCTCCGAACCAAGGAGGGAGAAGTTGATAAACGAGGCTATAACCTTAACATTAATGGGCGATAGCTCTGTCAAGCTGGCAAGGGTTTAAGAGCTAAATAACCTAGATTTGCACCTCGCATGAGGCATTGACAAAGAAAGTGGATAAGAGGAGACCTCTTCCTTAGCAGATCTGCAACCATGGTAGAAGTCGTTAAATGACAGCCGCATTATCTCCGCGTATCTATCCATAACATAGTGGCCTGTAACCATGGCCACTCAAAGTCGCTATCCTTGCCCGCAGAGTGTAGTTACCCATAAGTGGTTTCGTGGTTATCTATGCAAGCAGGAAGGCCACGCAAGTGTTGGCGTCAGCCATTAAGGGGACTGGTGTTCAGAGCCAGACCGGGCACTAATCGCGAGTCTTCTCAACCGAACCTACACCACCAACTTAACGGCGATGGACAAGGAACGTTCTTTGAGGCTTGCCTGGGTTTTAGCGGGACGGGGGGAGCTGTAGCTGTTCACACAGCAGCGGTGTTACCGTGCATACATAACTAGGTCCAGAAAGCTACAGTCAACAGCTCAGGACAAGCAAATCAGAAACAGGGGTGAGAGAGTAGTCATAAGATTTATTGACTGCTCAGTCTAGATCCGTAGAGTTCCGTTGAAGAGCAGAGCCACTTCTAATGGTCTTGATAGAGTAGAGGCTATCCCTATCCTGCGGAAACCGCTTGACCCCCATTTATGTGGCATTCGCTAGTTGATTAAAGAACATTCTTCGTAGTCGTGCGCCAGATCTGGCCAGTTTGTCGGCCTTGCAGTTTTCCGAAATGTTACATTGACCGGGGTCCCAGACAGGCGGCGGCGATATCCCCTGATGTTCTTGGAATTATTCGCAACGTTCGACACAGCCTGGCGTGCAGCCTGGCTATCAGAAAAGATCGAGATGCGAATGAAAGCAACACCGTATGCGAGGTTCCATTGCGCGGCTGGTTAGAGAGCCATTACTTCCCTTTGGAATACACTGCAATAGTTCGCCAGCCGGAGTGAAATGTTCAAGTCTAATTCCCCAGAGAAGACTCCACTACGCACCCCGCAATCGAGTTTAAAGCCGTCCGTATTGACATCCAGGAGTTCCGTCCAGGGTTTTCAATGTTTGTTTAAAAAGATGAATTTTTTTTTACATAAAAAATTAAAAAAAGAATTTAAATGCGATCGAATGGACTTTAAACTGCTTCGAAATTTATGTCCAATAAAGGCTTTGATCATGAGAGACAGTCCTTATAAAAGATTTTGCGAAGCAAAGGCAAGGATTTTATAATCTAGCAGGTCAGGTTCCCCTTAAGTCAGATATCAAAACGTCAGATATGAAAAAATATTGCTTCTGCGGCTTTCTCTTAGCAGATTTCTGAGTGTTGAAATAAAATTGCCATGAAAAGTTTCTCAAAAAAATCTGTAGGTCCCAGTACTCATGTACAAAAATTAACACACACAACATGAGTGATGTGAGAAGCTAGATCGTAATCCAGACTGAAGGATTGTAATGACCAATTATGTATGTAGGTATGTAAGAAATTTGCTCCACAAACACAATATTTTAGAGGCTTATACTTGCACTTTACATTCCCATCAAGACGTGTGCTTTGTAGTTCTATTATCTATCTATGTCATGTTGAAAAGGAAACTTTTTTTTTTTGATACGAAATGCGACTTCGAATTGAAATTCGCATGAAATTCAAATGACTCATGAGTCTGACTTGAATATTTCGTTCTTTTTTTTTTTTGTTCATTAAGTAAGTGGTTTAAGGTTGTTGCCTACTTAAACGAAAGCTGTCATTAGAGTTACAAAAAATTTATGTCAGTAATATACGTTGTTAACGCACCATTAAGAGTTTATTAGTGTGGTCACCGACAAATATTCATAATCTGCTGTTGCTGCTTGCTGCTGGCCAAGAATATCAACAGAAATTAGAATGTATGGCCGGCCAAAGCCCTTGAAAAATATGTGAACGAGTTTGTTTTATTTTTAATGCCATATTTTTTATATTTTCAAGCAACTAAATAAATTACTTTTAAGTCGGAATATAAAAATGCCTCAATTTATATTCAAAATAATCGTAAGAAACACAAGAGCTCTTAAACAACTTCATGATCATCAATATTTTTACAATTTTTTCTTTATATTCATGGCAGGCAATAAAGTGATAACTTTGGGTTTGAAGTAGAATTCCTAGGGTCAAGCACTTTACTACTCCTCTATGCCAAAGAATGGCAAGTCTTCATGCATTTTTCTGCAAAAAATAAAAGGATTGAGTGCACCCAAAGCTTATCGCATGAAAATCGTTCTTTTTTTTCCCCACAATATCAGAAAATTTATAGATTCCGAACGACCTCCTAACAAAACTGCATGAAATGTTGGTATTGATCGCCTAAGACATACAGATGTCGTAGACTTGATGGCTGAAAGTATAACTGAAGAGACTCTCTGCGACATCATTGAAAGAAGTCTTAGGTTTGTAAGACATTGATTGGTGCACAACAGTAGACATGAGAATAAACCTAAGCAAGACCTGATATCTGGCAAAATCTCTGAGAATAAATAAAGTTTCTATGGAAAGTTTCTCAAAAAAACCTGTAGATCCCGCCATTAATGCAAAAAATTAACACACATAGTACAGGCGATGTGAGAAACTAGGTTCTAATCCTGACTAAAGGCTTGTAATAACCCACTCATGTATGTATGTAAGCAAGACCTCATTAGTATCATTTACAAGAAGAAGAAAACTTCATAAATGGAAGAGTATTCCTAAGTATTGAGGTCGCCGTGGTCTAGTAGGTAGTGTGTTGGCTTATTAGACGAAAGACCCGAGTTCGAATCCAAAAAATGTGTCGTTCGGAGTCGACTTTAAACTGTAGGTCCCGCCACTCATGTATAAAATTAACGCACACAACATAAGTGGTGTGAGAAGCTAGGACGTAGTACAATGGGTTAATTCGACCACCGAGTACTGTACTTGTCAGAATTGACTCAATCTGACCTAATTGATCTCTAGGAGTAACAATGGAGTTTTGAACCAGGAATTATAAATTGACTGTATGACCTGATGGTCAGACCAATCTTTCTAGGCAGATTGAATAAATTTTAAAACATCTGAAATGAAGTTCAACAAGATGCCGGAAATAGCATGTGTTGGCTCATTGAGAACCTGCCTAATAGAGAAACCAGTGCCGCTGCATACGACCATGGACACCTAGGTTTTGGAGACAATGGTAATCTTTAATAGTAGCAAGCCTAATATGAAATTCATTAAAGAATTTCATGACCTAAGAAACCAATAACATGATAGCATCCTCATAAGTTATCCCCTGATCAAAACCATTGATTTTGAGAAGTGCTTCACAGCGAAACTTAGTAACAAAAATTAATGGAGTAATCTTGGCGCTGCATGCTCTTTTAAAAGAAGGCCAAGAACCTATCTTGGAACAGGAGCAGAAGTTTTTGATACCACAATGAAATATTCCTAGGCCATGGCGAAACACAGTGCCATTTTCCATGCGGAAGTCATGGGATAGGAAGAACAAAAGACAGGACAAGGCAATATTAACAGCAATCATGGCGCCATACGAGCGCCTGTCTGGGATGACTGAAATTAGGCTGGTAGGCAAAGTAAGGTTACCGTCCTCTTGGGGTCTAAATCATGAGGAAATTAGCACGTAGGCGAACTTGCGACAATTTGAGGGGGTCAGAATTCTTCTGTGAAGTGAATGCGGATATTTGGAAAGAGCGAAAGGGAAGAGACACCAAATCTATTTGCATACCAAGTAGGTTTTAGGCAATCAAACAATTTTTTGTGGAAATAACAATATGAAGGGATTTCATTCATATATGAAGTTATCCAGAGAATAGAAAGCGGTCCTTTGACAAGGCACTGTAGTCTGGGGGTAATTTTTTTCGGAATGGAGGTTGTTTCGATCCTAACATTTAGGTTCTACGACATGTTGGAACTCAACATGTAGGTTCCAATGATGAAAGAATTATTGGAACATATTGTTCGTTTAATATAAAAACGATAAACAGAAGCTACACTAATAACAACAAGTAAACAACAACAAGTATGAGAGAAAAAGAGATAAACAAGTAAGCAAACGCAACAACAAGTAATGTGTACAGAATACACAAACAACAATGGAATCTAAACAGAATTCTCGAGAAAGCGAAATCTTGAACGTTTCACTACAAGAACCCATGTCAGACTGTTTATGTAGGCCTATAAAAAGCACAAGACAAAGCAGACAACGAGTAGTAGTAATTCAGTCAGTCTTGTGTGAAGTCGCGTTGCGTTTGAAGAGAACAGTCGTGGTTTGAAGACCTTTCGCTATATAGATCTAATGAACAAGTGTTGTTGCTAACGCAAAGGGTGTGTTATTGTTGTAAATGTTGTGTAAGTTATAAACAGTGGCACACATAATTAGTGCGTACAATGAAGATTTTAATTGAAATTAAACACACTATTTATTTTTAATTCATTTACGATCAATGAACACATATTTTAAATGTTTTTATAAAGGTAGAAACATAGCAATATTTTTGTAACAAAAGGAATATTAATGTAGAAGGAAAAATGTAACAGGTACTGGGTTTGGACACCGAATAGCATACTGTAGCTGTAGGCTTGGAGAAGACCTTACAGAGTATTCCTATATAAAGTTAGAGAGAAGTACAATAGTTCAGATTACGCTTTGTGCATGATTCCCCCTTAGATGACATTGTTGGGCTATTTTGAAGGCTTCCAAGTCTTTTTCATATGTGAAAATGAACATTTCTTCTGAAAAGTGTATGCACTATGCGAAAGTAGTTGGCAGCCCTGCAATATAACATACATTATCATTAGCCAATAGGAAAACAATGAAAACAATTTTCGTGACGTCATTGATTCAACATGCGCAGAAAGTTTTAATTTTGTGCGTGTGATGGCGTAATCTTTAATTTATCATTCTTGATGTAGTCTTAGTACTTAGGCACCTCTTGAGGGCTACAATAACAATAAAGAAAATAAATTTTTACCACCAAAATAATATTGTAAGTCAGCAAGATTTGCGATAATTAATATTTGAAGCTTTATTATGATATCATAGAACTTTCAAACGATTGAACAAATTCAAATTATTTCTAAAATTAACTAAAGAGATAGGGGAACCTTTCTGGGCAAAAGAAAAAGGCGGAAGAATTTATCATTATTTAGTTAGTTATTCTAGGAAATTCATAATGGCTAAGCCAAACCCAGCTAATTTAGTGATCAACAATAATTTACAGTGAACAAGAAATGTATTTTTTTTTATTTTAAATAATGCTCACACGTGCTGCAAATAAATGTCTTTAAAATAAAAATAGAGTGCAATAAAAAGAAAGAAAATAAATTTTCAATTGCATATCACATTCGTTATTGTAGTTTAGATTTTAATTAAACACTTATAAGCGAGAGATACTATTTTTGTTAAATGGCCGTTAAACAATTCATAATTCCATGGCAGATTATTAATATTAATTTCGTTACATACATACTCTACTCGTACGAACATTTAGCAAAAATTTATTTTGCCGGTCAAAAATGATTGTGTCTTAAAACTCTAATTGCTCATAATTATGAGCACATAAAAAAAAAATAAACTGCACGGCTAAATGAACATGACGGAGTGTTTGCTTTTAAACACATGCGGTCGGTGTATCTGTTTTGTTTTTCTCACATCATAATTTAAAATAATTTGTGACTAATTTCAACTAATTTCAGGTGCAATAAGTTAATTAAGTGCTACAAATTCGATACGTAATTAGTGGGCAGTCACACATTTGAAATGAAATTAAAACTGGGAATTTAGAAAAATTTTTTTCAAACATTTTCAAAAAAATATTCAACTTCTAGAAAAAAGTGATTGTGATAGTTCAATGGAATAATATCCTCCTTATCTCCTTATCCTGTATATTATTTATTAAAAAAGGGAGGACATCGCCGTGGTCTAGTGGTTAGTTAGACAAAAGGCCTGGGTTCGAATCCCAGGTCAGACATCAAAACGAGAAAATATTTCTTCGGCGACTTCCTCTCAGCAGATTTCTGGCAAAGACTCTGAGAGTAAAAATTTCCATGAAAAACTTCTCAAAAATCTGTCGTTCGGAGTCGACTTTAAACTGTAGGTCCCGCCACTCATGTGTAAAATTAACGCACACAACATAAGTGGTATGAGAAGCTAGGTCGTAATTCTGACTGAAGGGTTGTAATGACCAATTATGTTATGTATGTATGTACTTAGAGTATTCAAAAACGGGTTAGTTTGATAAACCGGTTTCCGAATAATTTGAAAAATTGCATTTTTTAAGAAGCCGATTTCGAAACCGCGCAACGCCGGATACAATCTGCTAGTATTTCTATAATTATATAAGACATCCCATATGTAATATTTAACAGTAATTTATTAAGATTTATGTACGCAATTGTGCACTCATTATTGCATGCATTCGAAAATCTGCGGGCTTTGATTGAGTGTTGAATGCAAAGTCGCAGTACGCGTTAAAAAGCAATTAAATGAGGCACCACATATTCAAATATTATCAGGAGCCAAATGACTGGCAAGTGCCCGCATGACAGAGGCAAACAGACAAAGGCGACAAAGCTAAAGAGGTTACAGATTTTATGATTGTGTTGTAATGTTAAATGAAATTCTCTATTTTGTCTTTAATGAAAATTTTATTCTTCTTACAATTTCTAATGCGTTTTCAATTCATTTGTGGAAGTAATCAAAAATATTTAATGCATGTGAATTGAATTCTACGTAGATATTTCAATCGGGTCCGCCATCTAACGTTTTTTCTTTTCAACTAATGCTTATTTCGTGAATGGTAACACTTAGCTCATGTCTGCTCTGACAGATAATAAGTTTTATTCTACCGCTAAACGAATACGGTTGTATATACACGTTTTCGCTTCGCTAAGACCTTGGTATGACGCCATACAAAGTCCAATTGGTTCAGAAGTTGAAGCCAATTGACCATCCAATGCATGTTCGCTTCGCTAAGTAGGCCAGAGATTGACTTACAGTAGATGCCGATTTTGGCAAAAAAAAAAATCATCTTTTCAGATGAAGCTCATTTTGATCTTGGCGGGTATGTAAATAAGCAAATTTATCGAATTTGGGGTACTGAAAACCCGCACGCATACATTGAAAAGCCGACGCACCCAAAATGAGCCACTGTTTGGTGCGGATTTTGGCTTAGAGGCATAATTGAGCCATTTTTCATCGAAAATGAGAAAGGAGTGGCCGTTATAGGGCCATGTTGAACAAAGTTTTGTTCACAAAAATTGAAGAGAAGGATATTGGCAACATTTGGTTTCAACAGAAAGGCGCTACGTGCCACATAGCCGAAGCTACACTCGATATTTTGCGCCCGTTTGTGAAGATCGCATTATCAGCCGCAGAGATGATAATGTTTGGCCACCTTGGAGTTGCAATTTGACACCATTGGACTATTATTTGTGGGGTGCCGTCAACGATAAGTCTAATTACCGCTTTAAAGGGAAATTTTCGTGAAGCGATTAATAATGTACTTAAAAATTGGACTGCACGATATTTGAATGAAATTATTTTCTATTATTAAACGGAAGGTTTGTACTTTCAAATACAAAAAGAAATTTAAGAAAATATTCAGTAGGTTTTTTCTTAAAGCATTTTCAAAGAAAAAAAAAGTTATTTGGCGGACCCTTTAGTTTGTATTTTAATATGTTTCAAGCTAAAGTAACGACTATTTAAATTGCTGCCATAAGAATTCGGTATCAGAGTATATCGTAAGGTGGTCGCCGTGATGTAGTAGGTAGTGTGTTGGTTTATTAGATGAAAGACCTGAGTTCGAATCCCAGGTCTGACATCAAAACGAAAATTTGAAAATAATTTTTCGGTGATTTCCTCTCAGCAGATTTCTGGTAAAAACTTGCCATGGAATGCTTCTCAAAAAATCTGTCGTTTGGATTCGACTTTAAACTGTAGGTCCCGCCACTCATGTATAAAATTAACGCACACAACATAAGTGGTGTGAGAAGCTAGGACGTAGTACAATGGGTCAATTCGACCACCGAGTACTGTACTTGTCAGAATTGACAAGTACACGTCCTCTAACCTAACCTAACCTATATCGTATGGTTCTATAAGGATATTTTCCGACAATAAAGCGGCCATTAGATCTTTAGAGAATGTTTGTATATCGAAAATGAATTATCCCTGGAGCAGATAGCGGGAAATTTACACTCATTTGGGTTTCTGCATCACGCTGAATTCAATTGAATTCCTATATGAGATTGTTTCTTCTCTGCAAAGGGGCAAACAAATTGTCTTGCAAAAGCTATATTGATGGGCAAGTGTAAGATGGGTTAATCAATCAGATAGATCTGACAGATCTGAATACATGTAGAACAGAATTTCCATTAAACCTAACAAGATTCCATTTAAGGAAGTTCATAGTATTGATAGCAGAAGACTTTGTATATTTTATAACGACTTCTGCAGAAGTAGACCATCTTTTCTGCTATTGTCCTGTGCTTAGGAAGCTGAGGAGAAGAATTCTTGTACATTCAGAATTTATGCACAGAATTTAGGTACAAAACATGTCTACCCAAAGGTAATTTGAGACAAATCCACTCTTTCATAAGACATTCGGTATAATTGAGAGATATCAACCATGAGCCATAATTACATGGGGGCATAGGTAGTATTAGCGTTACAGCGAGGCCTTAGAGGACCCATGTAAACCTAACCTAGCTTTTTTCTAATGGAAAAGTACTTTCAGAATAATTGTCAATTGAAAAACAAAGACTAGAAGAAATATTTTTCAAGCTGCATATAAATCTTACATACATAATTGGCCATTACAACCCTTTAGTCAGGATTACGACCTAGCTTCTCACACCACTTATGTTGTGTGCGTTGATTTTATACATGAGTGGCGGGACCTACACTTTAAAGTCGACTCCGAACGACAGATTTTTGAGAAGCTTTTCATGGCAATTTTTACTCTCAGAGTCTTTGCCAGAAATCTGCTGAGAGGAAGTCGCCGAAGAAATATTTTTCGCTTTGATGTCTGACCTGGGATTCGAACTCCGGGCCTTTCGTCTAATAAGCCAACACTAGTCCACGGCGACTTATTATTGAATTTAAATAAGATGCGTATATTTAAATACAATACAATAACAATTAAAAAAAATTTAATTAAAATATTAATTTTATTAAAATATTACACAAATTAACATTAAAAATATCGCGTGCTAAGCAACAAACACTTGGAATTGTAAAACTTAGTCTCATGATACTTAGAAAATGTTTATTGTTCACATTAATTCTTTGAAATTGAAAAGAATTGTTATTCTATAGACATACATACATACATACATCTATACATCTTTACATCTATTTTAATAATTGCATTACAAATTCCATTAATAATTGCTTAACTAAATATACAAATATGTACTCTGCATATAAAAATATCTTCCAAATGACCGCAATCATTATGGATAACTTTTTAAATCGAAAGCATTTCATCTGAAGCGACTGCTTCTAAATACACTTCATACTATTTTTACGCGTTACATATATAATTCAACATTACAATCCTTCAGTCAGGGTTACGCCTTAGCTTCTCACGCCACTTACATGTTGTAGGTGATAATTTTATAATGATAGCATTGAGTTGAAGTATGGATGTGTTTAAATGGTTTAAAGTTCCATGCTCTGAACTCCTTTAAAATCCATTATCATGCAATGAATTGTGGTGAAAAGCGGGAGTAGTGCCAATAAACACTGAATTTGTTTACTTTTTAAGAAAATTGCAAGATCTGTATAGTAACCTATGTAGGATTGGGTCACCAACTAGGTCACAAACAGGTGTGTTCGAATATGAATAAGCTCAGGAATGAGAAGAGTGATGCATTTTAATAAATTTTTATGCTAAAATATAAAGAGTATGTATACTCCGCCCAGGTCAGACATCAAAACGAAAAATATTTCTTCGGCGACTTCCTCTCAGCAGATTTCAAAGACTCTGAGAGTAAAAATTGTCATGAAAAGCTTCTTAAAAATCTGTCGTTCGGAGTCAACTTTAAACTGTAGGTCCCGCCATATAAAATTAACGCACACAACATAAGTGGTGTGAGAAGCTAGGTCGTAATCCTGACTAAAGGGTTGTAATGGCCAATTATGTATGTATGTATGTATAGTAACCTATGTAGGATTTGGCTGTGTTCAAAAATGAATACGTTCAGGACGGAGTATAGCGATACATTTTTGTAGGAACATATCCTCCGCCCATACAATTCAAATCGATTTTTCGCCTAAAATTTTTCATATTCAAATAAAGTTCTTCAAATTTGCTTCATACACTTTTAATACATACGTGCCAAGTATTACTAAAATTTGCCACGTCCATTACACATGCAATTTGATTCGATCTACATTCATAAGTCCTCACTACAACTCTTCGGTCAGGACCTAGCTTTTCAAATTACTTATATTGTGTTTATTAATTTTAATCCAGAACTAAGGAACGGGACCTACGGCCTACAGTTGACTCCGAAGGACAGATTTTCGCGAAACTTTTTATGGCATTTTATTTACTCTAAGAATATTTTTTTTTTTTATAAAACCAGCACTCAAGGGATGACCCCCACTCATGCATTGCATTTTGCAGGTTTTTTAGGAAAGGTAGAAAGCTAGTGGGAAGATGCGAACGGTAAGGAAACGACTAGCTGCTGGTGACTATAAAATGGCCAGTGCTATATCTTCACCATTAGACAGTCTACAGCAATCGTCCCCAAGAAGCCCGCAGTTTCTCATACCACTTATGTTGGGTGTGTTAATTTAATGCAGAAGTGGCGGGATCTACAGTTTAAAGCCTACTCCGAACGCCAGTTTTTTGAGAAACAAGAAGAGAAAAGGAAGAAATCGCCGACAAAATTTTTTTGTGTTTTTTATTTTGATGTCTGGCCTGGGAATCGAACCCGGGCTTTACGTCTAATAAGCCAGCACACTACCTACTAGACCACGGCGACCCCCTACCAGATGGAAGTCGCAGAAGAAATATTTTTTTATATTTCGGTTTTGATGGAGAGGTGAGACGTGTGGTGTGAACCAGAGATTCGCTACTCATAAGCAGTCATGAAATTTTGAATTTAAGTGAGTTAACCATAATGAAATTTAACTAAGTTCTCTGATTCATTCATACTCACTACAACGTCGATTTATAACTACAGGTTGCAATGAGTTACGTACAACATTGTCATCAAACTCATACCAGACGTCTGACTCGAATCATTTATCAAAATTTACAGTCTTAGTTGCTGTTGCATTTACAAAAAAAGAAAACAGACACATAAGCAGAAAAGGCAGAGCACCAAGCAGAGCAAACACAAAACCTTTTAGTGAGTACTTTAGTGTTCGTATGCGATTCGTATTTATTTCGTGCTTCGTGTGTATGTTGAGTTATGGAGAATCGAAATCAATAACATTATACGTGTCGTTAAGTATAAATATGATGAGTACTTCAAACTTTGAATATGAGTAGAGGTTCCATGGCAGAAATAAGTATGAAGGCGCGTATACATGTAATCCTTCAGTTAGGATTACGACCTTGCTAATGTCCTATGCATTATTTTTATACATGAGCGGCGGTACCTACAGTTTAAAGTCGACTCCGAAAGACAGATTATTGAGAAGCTTTTCATGGCAATTTTATTTTTACTCACAGCGTTTTTGCCAGAAATCTGCTGAGAGGCAGTCAACGATGAAATATTTTTCACAATTCCTTTTTGATGTCTGACGTGGGATTTGAACCCTAGCCTTACGTCTAACAGGTCGACACATTACCTACTAGACTACGGCGACTATAAGGCGCGTATAAGTATCATGAATTATGAGTATGATCGATTCAACTAATTTTATTTTAATATTCATTACTGATCTCTGATACGTACATACATAATTGGTCAGTACAACTCTTCAGTCAGGATTACAACCTAGTTTCATACGATACTTGCAATGTATGTGATAATTTTATTTTTGAGTTGGGGGACCTACAGTTTAAAGTCGACTTCGAACGACAGATTTTTTGAAAAACTTTTCATTGCAATTTTTATTTTCTTTCAGAGTGTTTTGCCTGAAATCTGCCAAGTGGAAGTTGCCAATTATGTATGTATTGTTTTTAAATATTTTCAGAATCGAAATCGCCAAAGCAAAGTTAAACACAACTTATGAAATGTCATTCGATTTCAATGAATTTCGAAAGTTTATCGATTGAGAGCAGACCATACGACTAGATCGGTAATAAAGCTTTGATGGTAGAGAGCAGACATACGACTGGAATGGTAAAAAAAAACTTTGGTGACTGAGAGCAGACATACGGTCGCAAAGGGTTAGTTTCATATTTTGATTTGTTGGAGAGGTCAAAGCAGGGGTTTGAACCTTGAATCTCACGCGTCTAATAAGCCAACACACTATCTACTAGAGAAAAAATTCGTGTAAGAAGAACAATTCGTGTGGAAAATAAGTTTTTTTCTTTTTTTTTTTTGCGTGTAAAAAGAGTATTAGGTGTCTATATATAACCAAAAATGCCATTTAGAAACTAGAAAGAAAACTAATTGGAAACTTTGATTTTTTTTTCGTCTGTGTTATACCGTAAATGGTGTTGTAGACATTGAAAACGTCTTTATAAAAAAAAAATTTTTTTGTGTGATTAAATCAAATCAAATATACTCAGTCAATCAGCTTCTATTTATTCTGAATCATGAAAATGTGGGTTAAAATAATATTTTGCTTAATTGTTATTAACTGTCGTTGCTGTTGTTGTTGTTGTTGGTGTCGTTTATTTATTTATTTCCACCTGTTTATTTATTGTCTTGCAAGGTATGGTTTTTCTTATTTAATTAAAGTTTTTTTTTTTTTTTTTTTGTTGATTGAAAACTAATGAATGACGCACCCAATAACAATTAAAAACCAAATAAATAGTGTGAGAATATCAACGATAGAGCTTTTTTTTGTTTTATTAAGAATAGAAGAAATCTAACTGTTCATACATATATACGTACATATGTACATACATATTGACAAACAAACAAGCCATCAAACAAAGCATCAAGCAAACCATCAAGCAAACAAAGAAAGATTGATGAGATCTTAACACAAAAAAGGTTCTTTATTTGTCTACTTAGATTGTGATTTTGAGCATGTGCGTGCGTGTATAAATGTTTGTGTGTATGTATGTATGTATTGTTTATAATATAATTGAGATGAAAATGAAAAAAAACGGAAAAAAACTTACCTGAAAAACCATGTAGCCGGAATCGTACATCCAAAAATCATCAAGTGTATGACCTGGTTTTGATAATTGCACCGCAATGCATTGTTTAAGTATTAAACGACAACGTTGAGGTCCACCTGGAGATTTTGTACCCATTTTTTTTGTTTGTTTTTGTTTTTTATTTTTTTTTTTTAAATTTTGTTTTCTTCTTCTTATTCTTTTTCTTCTTTAAATATTATTTTAAAAATTTTCTTATTCACAAAAAATTTTTTTTAAATTTTTTTTCTTCAATTTTCTTTCTTTCAAATATTCAACGAACGAATATTTATTATTGCAAACACTACTGTTCACAACGCATTAAATTCCGTGCGTTTAAATGATTTCAACTCGTTCGACAATCAACTTTGGAGGTAGAATAATATCCAGAATAAATCCACTAAGCTAACGTAAGAACGTGTGTGTGTTTGTGTATGCGTTCTATACGTTTACAATGTTTGAACTTTTAAGCGACACAACGACGAAAATAAATTCACCATCATTTCTTCCGGGGTTATGTCTGTCGAAATAATACTTGTTTGTCAAACTTCTGTTGTTGTTGTTGTTGTTCTCTGCTCTCGATGTTCTGTAAGCATTATCATCGCGTACTTGTTGCACACGCGCATCACCTTGACATCTCGCACACGAAAATTATTTGGGTTTGGATTGTGACGTTTTGCAAAACAACTCGCGACGGCAACGGATGGCAATCAACTAACGAAGCCAGTTTTTGTTTCCCTTTAGCCAACTTCTATTCGTCGTCGATATATATCGTCGTCGCTGTTTTGATTGCGGTCGCTTAATGCTTCTGTTGCTGTTGCTGTTGCCAATTCCATTCAACAGTTATTAGCAACAACTAAAGCATGAGTAAGAGCATCAGACGAAGCACAACAATGAGTACGAGTTCGGCTGCGATTGTGAGTGCGAGTGCCTGTATTAGTGGTAAGAGCTCCAACTCCAAACACTCTTTCTTTAGTATCTCTGCAGTACATTACTGCTGCCGAATGGTTCCCAAGCACTGAAATGAGTTACAAACAAACAAAACAAAAAATTGAAGCGAAAAAATTATAAAAAGAGCACAAAGAGAAAATAACTTTGAGAAAAAGAAGTCAAAAACAAAAAAAAAAAAAACGTCAAAGAAAATAAAAACAAAAACTTTATATTGTTGTTGAGTATGTGAGATATTACAAGTCAGTTAGCCAGTCAGCCAGCCAGCCATCCCAGTAAACCAGCCAACAAACGAGACAGACAACGAGTCAGCCTGCTATCCAGACATACTGACACAGCCTAACATTAAGATTTGGATTCTAAAACAAAAAAAAAAATCGAACACTTACACTCACACAACCGAAACAAACTGGTAGTACTGGAACTTGTATTATCTTCCGATGTATTCGTATTCGTATTTGTCTGTCTGTGCAAATGTGTGATTGTGTTAAATAGTATGTACATGAGAATATATTTTTACGTGCATGTAATTATTAAAAAACAAAACAAAACAAAACAAACAAAAATTCAATCGATTGATATAAAACGACCGATTCTTTTGGTTTAGGTACGATCACACTAAGCAAATATTTGCTGAAAATATTAAACAAACATTCTCTGGTAGAAAAAAAGAAACTTTCAATTGAAATGGTTTGCCAAAAAGTAAAATAAAATATTCAAATGTGATATCGAACTAAAGTAGGCCTAATTTTTTTTCGCATATATTTGCCTAGTGTGACTTGAACTGAATTCTTATGTAAGTACTAATATTCCGAAGGCATTATTAAAATACAGTTTTAAGTAAGACGAACAGAAAATGGCAAAAATATTAGCAAGAAAATGGAACTTGTAATCAAACGTATGAAGTCGCCATGGTCTAGTGGGTAGTGTGTTGGCTTATTAGACAAAAGGCCCGGGTTCGAATCCCAGGTCAGACATCAAAACGAAAAATATTTCTTCGGCGACTTCCTCTCAGCAGATTTCTGGCAAAGACTCTGAGAGTTTCTCAAAAATTTATCGTTGCGAGTCGACTTTCAATTGCAGCTCCCGCCACTCATGTATAAAATTACCAACCATAACATAAGTGGTGTGAGAAGCTATGTCATATGCATGACTCAGATCTCCTTTTATTGTAATTTTTTTAGAAAAAGTCTTTGCCTCTCTTTACCTGCGCTTTCGTTACGCATATCTTTCTAAACATTCACGTCCTCCACTTCTTCAAACATCTTAGTTAAACAATTTATTTATACTTCCATAAATGTTTCGATACCCTAGCATTACAGTTTAGCCTTACTTGAGTTGACAGATTTTCCCTAATAATTAAACAATTTACAGTGCTCCTCAATTTCCAAATTTAACATACGAATCAGAGGTCAGCAATGAATAGTCAAAAAGATGATTTGAATCGAATCATACTCATAATTTCTAATACTTATAGGCATTCATACTTATATTAAAATCCTGCAACCTCCTTACCTATAATCAAAGTTTGAAGTACTCATCATACTCATACTTAACAACATGTATGATATTGTTGATATCGACTCTGTATAACTCAGTATGTAATCGAAGCACAAAATAAGTATGATTCGAGTACAAACACTTAAATAATCACTAGAAGCTTGTGTGTTTGCTTTGCTTGCTACTCTGTCTGCGTCCTTTTTCTTTTGTTGTATATACAACAACAACTAAGATTGCAAATTTTGATGAATGATTTGAGTCACTCGGAATAAGTTATGAATCTAAATGAGTAGAGGGTTATGAATCGAACATATTTCGAATGGTATGAGTTTGATGTTAACGTTGGACGCATACTTATTGCAACCTGAACTTATTAATCAACGTTGTAGTAAGTAAAAATGAATCAGAGCAGAGTAGTTAAATTTCAATATTGTTGACTCACTTATATCCAAAATTTCATGATTGCTTATGAGTAGCGAAAAAAAGACGAATCATTGCTGATTAGACATCAAAACGAAAATATTTCTTCGGCTAGATTGCAGATTTCTAGCAAAAACTCAGAGTGTCAAAAAAAATTGCCATGAAAAGTTTCTTAAAAAATCTGTCGTTCAGAGTCGACTTAAAACTGTAGGTCCCGACACATACAAAGTTAACACACTCAACGTGGTGTAAGAAGCTAGATCGTAATCCTGACTGAAGGGTTCTAATGATCAATTATGTATGTAAAGGGCTATACATTTTGTGGTTTCAAAAATATGGAACAGGAATTCGACATCTGTTCAAACCAATTTATTTCTTTTCAGTTGAAAGTCTGATATTGGCGTAAATGGATCGCTTGACTGTCACATAACGCATAAAAATTCTCAAAACCTTCTACAAAAATGGTGATTCTGCCACAGCCACGTATCGTGCTTTAAGAGGAGATTTTGGTTTACACAATTGTCCAGCAACGCAAGCAATTAGTAAAAGTGTGAAGAAATTTGAAGAGACTGGAGTGGTTACAAATGTTGAAAGGCCTGTGCATTATCGTTTCGCTAGTTCCGCTGAAAATATTGCTTTTGTAAGTGAAAGTGTTGCCGAACATTCGAATTTGTCGATTCCTCGTCGTTCCCAGGAATTAGAACTGTCTTACGGCACATTAGATCTATACCTTCATACATCCATTTAAAATCCAGCTCATGCAATAACTGAAGCCAACCGTAAATACGTGGAATGGATGCTTGAACAACAGGCGTTGAACAAAATTTTCTTCAGCGATGAAGCACATTTCCCACTCAGTGGGTATGTTAATAAACAAAATTGTCGTATTTGGGTTTCTGAGAATCCTCAAGTAATTGTGGAGAGGCCATTACATCCAGAAAAAGTCATTGTTTGGTGCACTCTTTGGTCCGAAGGTGTGATTGGAGCTTACTTCTTCGAAAACGTGGACGGAACGCCTGTCACCGTCAATTTGAAGCGTTATGGCCATATGATAACCAATTTTTTTTGCCTGCTATTGAAGAATACGACTAGGAGAATATGTGGTTAAAGTTGCCGTGGTCTAGTGGGTAGTGCGTTGGCTTATTAGACAAAAGGCCCGGGTTCGAATCCCAGGTCAGACATCAAAACGGAAAATATTTCTTCGGCGACTTCCTCTCAGCAGATTTCTGGCAAAGACTCTGAAAGTAAAAATTGGCATGAAAAACTTCTCAAAAATCTGTCGTTCGGAGTCGACTTTAAACTGTAGGTCCCACCATTCATGTATAAAATTAACGCACACAACATAAGTGGTGTGAGAAGCTAGGTCGTAATCCTGACTGAAGGGTTGTAATGGCCGATTGTGTATGTATGAATATGTGGTTGAAACAAGACGGTGCCACATGCCACATAACTCGAGCGAATATGGCTTAATTGCAAGAGACATTTCCTGGCCGCGTAATTTCTCGTCGTGGCGATATCAACTGGCCACCGAGATCATGCGATTTGACACCATTAGACCTTTTTTTTGTGGGGCTACAAGAAAGACCGTGTTTATCCAGATAAAGCTTCAACTCTTGAGAACTTAAAAATCTACATTCATCAAGTTATGGCTGAGATACCGCCCAAATATTTGTCAAAAAGTGGTCGAAAATTAACTCAAAAGAATCAATGCTTGGAACACTTCGCGTAGAGGTCATTTAAATGACGTTCAAACTTTACAATAAAAAAGAAAAAATTTCATAAAAAATATATTTTCCATGTGTTTTATTTACGTTTACTTTTGAAATCATGAAATGGATAACACGGTACATGTGTATGTATTTCATGAATGCATTCCTTTAGAGTTCTGAATATCAAAACCAAATATGTGTTCAAATGAAATTTCATGGAAATGCGTTTTTCTAGTCACCGTAATCGGCGTTAACGTCATTGTCACTGTCGCTGTTGTTAATGCATTTATTGCTAATGCAGTTGGCTAAGATTTGTTGTTGATTTTTTCACTTTGTTGCTGTTGCTGTTAGATTTGTGTTGCAATTTAAACGGTTGTTCATTACATTTATGGCAACATGATCAAATTTGAACAACAATAATAATAATAATATGAACAATAACAATAACAACACAATACAAATTAAAATATTGCAATTAAATGTTATTAAAAATAAAACCATTTCTACAGTGGAACATCTATAATTTGAACTTCTATTACTTGAATGTTCTGTAAAGGTAAAGCACAGCAACAACATCTTGGAGAGAAATTCTATTAGGTTTTGCTTCTTTAGCTTGTGGTTTCTATAAATTAAAGTTTTTTTCTGGATAATGACGATTCAATTTATAGAAGTTTGACTGTATTTCATTTTATTATTCGATATTACCTGCCATAAAAGCTTCTATTTAAGTGTCTGATGCTTAAAAACGGCGTAACAAATGAAAAATTTAATTAAAATTTCTATTAAAAATCTTAAAAGATGTTAAGGAAATAAATCATAAACTTGGAAAGACTAATGAACATCATCAATTTGGAGTACTTCGTGGCAATTATTATTCTTTTCGGAAACAATATCAAGCCAATATTGTTGATCAACAATATGAAACAAGCAAACAAACGAAATTAGCCCGTATTCTGGTTACAAAGTGGAGTGAGGTAAAGTTGTTGTTCATAAAGTAGACTTAACTTGAAAAACTTTAATTCTAAACAAATAAAAATTATGATCTCATCACCTACATATAGTACGTACGTCCATATGTATGTATGTATGAGTCTGGTATCTTGTTTCTTATGAAGTTTTTGTATTTTTTTTTCTGTTCCCCCTTGTGTTGGCATATTTGTGAATATAAATTTATGTATGTATGTAACGGGTCCGCCATCTAACGTTTTATTTCGTGAATGGTAACAAGAATGATAAACTAAAGATTACACCACACACAAAATTAAAACTTTCTGCGTATGTTGAATCAATGACGTCACGAAAATTGTTTTCACTGTTTTCCTATTGGCTAATGATAATGTAAGTTATATTGCAGGGCTGCCAACTACTTACGCATAGTGCATACACTTTTCAGAAGAAATGTTCATTTTCTCATATGAAAAAGACTTGGAAACCTTTAAAATAGCCCAACAATGTCATCTAATGGGAAATCATGCGCAAGGTGTAATATTTAGTTTATCATTCTTGAATGGTAACACTTAGCTCAAGTATGATTTGACAGATAATTAGTTTTATCCTTCCACTGAACGACTATGGTTGTGTATACAAGTTTTCGCTTCGTTAAGTGGGCCTGCGATTGACTTACAGAAGATGCCGATTTTGGCAAAATATCATCTTTTCATATGAAGCTCATTTTGATCTTGGTGGGTATGTAAACAAGCAAAATTGCCGCATTTGGGACACAGAATCCCCGCATGCATACATTGAAAATCCAATGCACTCAAAACGAGTCATTGTTTGGTGCGGATTTTGGTTCAGAGGCATAATTGGACCATTTTTCTTCGAAAATGAGCAAGGAGTGGCCGTTACAGTTAATGGCGATCGTTATCGGGCCATACTGCATGAATTCTTGTTCACAAAAATTGAAGAGGAGGAAATAGGCAACATTTGGTTTCAACAGGACGGCGCTACGTGCCACACAGCCAAAGCTACACTCGATGTTTTGCGCCCAGTTTTTGAAAAGAGCTATCAGCCTTAGAGCTGATATCGTTTGGCCACCTCGAAGCTGCGATTTACCACCTTTGGACTATTATTTGTAAGGTGCCGTGAAAGATAAGTGTTACATCGACTAGCCAGAGACAATTGACGCTTTAAAGGCCAATATTCGTAAAGCCATTGCTGAATGAATATTGAATGAATTTTTGTTTATAAAAATTTAAGAGGAGAATGATATTGGCATTTGGTTTCAACTGGACGGCGCTTTGTGCCAGACAGCCGAAGCTAAAGTCAATGTTTTGGGCCCTGTTTTTGAAGATCGCATTATCAGCCGCAGAGCTGCGATTTGACACCGTTGGACTATTATTTAAGGGGTGCCGTCAACGGTAATACTATGTTCAGACATGCACTTTTATTAAATCAATATTCGGTTTATTGAGAACAATAATTTTAGCGTTCAGACATATAATATACGAAATTTTATTTGACAGCTGGTAAACAAATCAGCTGAATGCTTCAACAAAATTGCTTTTAATTTAATCGCGAAAATTAATACCAAAAATGTATTTTAGAAAAAAAGGGAAAACAATTTAACATTGGAAAAGGTATTGCTAACGATTAACCGAAACGCCGAGCTGTTGCGGTTAAGAGGGACTACTTGTGACTCCAAAGTGGCTTTCCTTAGAAGGATGAGAAATAAAAATTTGATAATATTGAACAGCTAGCAGAAAAGAAAACTTTTGCTTATGGCACTGTCGTTGTTTACATTTGAATTGTCAAATATCAATAGAAAGTGTTCGGAAAAATGTGATATGCTCACTGAACGTACTTATGACAGTGTTGTATTTGAAGTTATAATTAATATTATAACAATTTATGAATTTATTGATCAATAATTAATTGAAATTTTATATGAAATATTGAGATCAATAATGATGCCGTTTATTGCGATTTTCTCAATATAAGTGCATGTCTGAACATAGTATAAGTGTTACGTCGACAAGCCAGAGACACTTGACGCTTTAAAGCACAATATTCGTGAAGGCATTGGAGAAATACAGCTGCACACAATCGATAAGGTGCTTAAAAACACAGAAGACGTACAGAATGGAAACGGAATTTTGACGTTTACATAATTTTGGTGAAAGGGACAGCAAATATTACCAAAAAGTATTTCTGTCCCTATCTGATTATTTATGTTTTGTTTATTTATGTTAGTTAATTTTTAGGGTGGGTTTTTATTTTCTAATTTGGTAGAAATTTATGATATTTTTGTAAAATAATAGACTATTTGTGAAAGGAAATGAATTGTTGTATTGGGGAAACGTAATACGGAACTAATGTATTTGGTGACACATTTCAGCGATTGTCACTAACTTAGTATTTAACCAATTGAGAGGTATATTCACAAACTCCTGAATCAAAAAGTTATGAGCATATATTTTGTTATATTTTTATTTCTACTTATCTTTTACACACGGAACTTGTTTCATTGTTAAGAGAAGATGCTAAGAGTTCGATTAATAATAAAAAATTACCGAATTTTAACTTTTTCATTCAAGAAATTAATAAATACTAGTAATATACACAAAGTTCTGCAACAAAAAAAGACCAAAGTAAACAAAAGGCGGAATGTGTGAAATAAATGTACTGTTTTTAAGAGTCGTCAGTCAATTTAAAAGACAAATACTTCAGAGGAAAACAAAAAAATTTAAAAAAAAAATTTAAAAAAAAATATTTACACAGACACTCACTCACTCACTTATTATAACTCTGTAAAGAAATTTTGTGTTGTAAAAGAAAACTAAACGAATGAATTTTATTCTTAAGGTACGATCACACTATGCAAATATTTGCTGAAAATGTTAAATAACGTATTTTGGTAGAAAAAAACAAAACAAAACAAAAACTTTTAATTCACATGACTTGCAAAATGTCAAACAAAATATTCAAACAAGATTTCAAATTAATGTAGGCCTAATAAATTTCTGCAAATATTTGCCTAATCTGACTTGAACTGAATTCTTATGAAAATACTAACATTCCGTAGGCATTATTAAAATACAGTTTTAAGTAAGACGAACAGAAAATGGTAAAAATAGTTCCAAGAAAATGAAACTTGTCATCTAACGTTCTACGTTAATTTTGACTGATTCTCCAAATATATTTTAAATATTTGGCATTTGGCTTTCAGATTTGATAATGACCATCTTGTTGAAGTTTCATCTCTCACACTAATTGTCATTTAGTCAATTTGTTATGCTAATCACCATGCACAACTGTAAGCAATGATGTCTGCTCGCTGAGATGGTTTTAGGTCATTTAGCAGCTGATCCTCAAAAAGAAAAGCATCCAATGCAACCCGAAAAAGTCACTTCTAGATGTAGATTGTACGCTGGCGGTGTTATCCGTGCATATTTCTTTGTTAACGGCGTTAGCTAGGCCAACATTGTCAACAGTGACCACTATAGGTTGATAATTCCTAACGTTTACTTCAAAAGAAAAGAAATTAAAAAAAAAAATAAAAGAAATATGTACGCAGAGACATCCACATACATAATTGGTCATTACAACCCTTCAGTCAGGATTATTGATCTAGTTTCTCACACTACTTAAGTTATGTGTGTTAATTTTATACATAAGCAGAGGGACCTACAGTTTTAAACTCGACTCCGAACGTCAGATTTTTGAGAAACTTTTCATGGCAATTTTTACTCTCAGAGTCTTTGCCAAAAATCTGCTGAGAGGAAGTCGCCAAATGAAATATTTTTCGTTTCGATGTCTGACCTGGGATACGAACCCGGGCCTTTTGTCTAATAAGCCAACACACTACCCACTAGACCACGGCAACACTACTTATGTTGTGTGTGTTAATTTTATACATAAGTGGCGGGACCTACAGTTCAAAGTCGACTCCGAACAAGAGATTTTTAAGAAACTTTTCATGGCAATTTTATTTCAAGACTCAGAGTTTTTGTCAGAAATCTGCTGAGAAGAAGTCGACGAAAAAATACTTTTTTTTTATTTTATTTTGATGTCTGGGCTAGGACTCGAACCCTGACTTTACGTCTAATAAGCCAGCACACTATCTACTAGACCACGATGCAGAGACATCCACAACTCACTAATTATAACCACTGTCCCTCAGGGGAAGATCATCTTTGGCTTTTTTCACACATAGGATACGAATTTCAACAATGTTCGTTAAAAAAAGCGTAAAACTCCATTCAGTTGCTTGGCAGTTTTCAGTAAAGCAGGTTCTGTTCGCTGCTTTTTGAAATTTTTTTGTATATCAATTATACACCCAAAGAAAAAGTTACAGTAGGATTCATTATTTTTTAATGAGATTCACTAATAACAATGAGAAATGATCTCCATTTTTTTTGGAAGAATATTACATTTCTGTGTTAATTTTATGCATAAGTGGCGGGATCTATAGTTTAAAGTCTGCACCAAACGACAAATTTATTTTGCGAAACTTTTCATCGCAGGTTTTTTTTAATCTCAGAATTTTTGCCAGAAATCTGCTGAGAGGAAATCCCTGCAGAAATACTTTTTGTATTTTGTTTTGATGTCTTGCCTGACGCTTGAACCCTGGCTTTACGTCTTATAAGCCATCACACTACCTACTGGACTACGGTGGCTCATGGAAGAATATTTATTAAGTTAAATACGTAGTCTTTAGGGGTTTGGCAGTGTACATATAAACATATTATTAGGTTACACTTGAAAATATTACTAACAATTTTCCTCTGGGTTAAACACATGCCTCTCACAAATACATTCACATTTTCATTATGTTCTCTTTGTGCCGACGTCTAATTATAACTCTGAAGTGAAATTTGTGTTCTAAAAAAAAAGGAAAGAGAAAACCACCAAATCAAAACTACTAGCCATTTAGCCCATAAACAGCCTATAGATGAAGATAATAAAAAGAATTTAAACCCTATTTGCCTAGCAATATTGTATCTGTATCAGAGATCAGTAATGGGTATTCAAAAAGATAAGTAGAATCGAATCATACTCATAATTTTTCATTCTTATTCGCATTCTTGCGTATCATGGAACCTGCTCTACTCATATTCAAAGTTTGAAGTACTCCTCATCATATTTATACATAACGTATGATGGTGTTGCTTTCGACTCTTCATAACTGAACATATACACGAATCCCAAAATCAGTATGAATCGTATGAGAACTCACTAGTAGGTTGCGTGTTTGCTCTGCTTGCTACTCTGTCTCTCTTTAAACATGAATCATTTATAAGTAATTTTCTAAAGTTATGAATCTAAATGAGTAGAGGCTTATGAATCAAGCATATTTCTAATGGTATGAGTTTGATGTCAACGTTGTACGCATACTCAAAGCAACATGTACTTATAAATCAACGTTGTAATGAGTATGAATGAATCACAGCAGAGTAGTTAAATGTCAATATTGTTAACTCACTTATGTATATTCAAAATTTCATGAGTGTTTATGAGTAGCGAAAAATCTGTATTTCTTATTCGTTTTAAATAAAATCAAAATCGGAAGCCTTAACAGTAACGCCTGTAACGCTAGACGTTTGACGTATACAATCATTTTATGGTAATTAAGTGTTCATTTGTAATACTAAAGGGGTTAATATCTGTTAATATTCGAAGATACGATCTATGTGAACAAGAAGAAGAAGAAGAAGAATAGGAGATAATTTCACGTAACCATTGTTTTAAAATACTTTACATTTGATTTCATTAAAATAATAAAAAAGAAGAAGAAAAGGTTTTGTTTCAAAATATGCAAAATCTAAAAATATAACAAACAATAGAGATTGTTCGGTTGGTCGGCAGGTAGCCAAGTTAACGTACGTACTACGTAATAAGATTTATTTTAAAACCACCAACGTTTCCATTTATTTTGTGTCACAAACGTGGTAAGCATTTAAAAACAAAAAACAAAAAAACGAAGCATTTTATCTTTTATTTTTCAAATTAAAAATCTGCCAAGTGTTACAAATTGTATGAAATCACCTGAGAACAAAACTGGCTTCCTTTATCTTTTTGTTTGTTTGTTTGTAAGCTTAAAACTGAGGTCACTGTAACATTATAAAAATATTTTTAAGCAAATAAATGAAATCAAGATCCCCTACGAAATAATTCAACGTTACGCGAATGATCGTATAATAATAATGTATTCGAAATTATCACATTGAAATTGTGATTTCGAATAACGGTTATAAATACATATGTATATGTATTCAGTTATATAGGCAGGTGTTTCTCGCATTCAGTCAATTTCAGTTTTCTAGTCCACTGCCACCGACCTAGTTTCTCACACCACCTATGTTGTGTGCGTTAATTTTATATATGAGTTGCGGTACCTATCGTTTAAAGCCGACTTCGAATAAAAGATTTTTGAGAAACTTTTTCATGACAATTTTATTTTACTCTCAGAGTTTTTGTTAAAAATCTGCTGAGAAGAAGTCACCGAAGAAATATTTTTTTCATATTTTCGTTTTGATGTCTGACCTGGGATATGCACTCCGGCCTTACGTCTAATAAGCTAACACGCTACTTACTAGATTACGGCGACCACAGTAATTTTAGCTTAGTAACATCAGTGTCCCGCACTAGATTGCCTTATAGGAAGGCGCGTACCATCTATGGCCAGTACTAAACCTTCTCAGCAGCAATTAATCATGCTATTAGACGATACATAATACCAAATATTTAGATCTTTAACAGTTCGACTGCAGAAGAGAAATATGTGAGAGTCATGTTACGATAGAGTAAAAAATATTAAGCGAAGACGCCCGTACCCGGCGAGCATGAATTAACACGTTCACGCCGGCGCTGTAATTTTTACCTATCCCACGGGCGCCCCCAGTTAGTGCTTTTCACTCTATCGGACGGCAGCCATTAATAGCAGCATAACAGCAGCATAAAATAAAAACAAAAAGAAATGCCTTTAACAGAACGCAAATATTCTTTTTCGGGAGTCGAAGTCTTAAAGATCTGAATATTTGATGTTTCGTAGCGTCTAATAGCCTAAACATGCCGTCCATGGGGCAGTCTAGAGGGGCCATCAGTTGTACGCGCGGCCGATAAGGTAGTCTAGTGTGGGCCACCGGTGGTACGCGCCGACGTGAACGTGTTAAAATATATTAGAGATCAGCAATGAATCGTTTTCTTTTTGCTACTCATAAGTACTCATGTAATTTTGAATATAAGTGAGTCAATAATATTGAAACTTAACTATGTACAGGTATTCCCCAATTTCAGACCGTTCGACTTGCGACTATTCGCACTCATGACCATTTTTTCTTCAATTTTTTTCATAGAAAATACTTTAAGAAGGCAAATATGTAGTTGCGTGGAAATCCTAAAATATATTATTATTTTAAATAAAGTTTGAATTATATGACTTTTGGGTAGCTTCATTTCTCCTGACCCTCAAAGTTAGTAGTACACTATGTAATTTATTTCTTAAATTCTTCTTTTTTTACACAAAATTCGTCTTACGAGTTAATCGACTTACGACCGATGACCAGGAACCTATTTTGGTCATAAGTCTGGAAATACCTGTAGGCTGATACATTCATACTCGCTACAACACTGATTTATAAGTACAAGTTGTAATGAGTATGCATACAACGTTGACATCAAAGTCATACCATTCGAAATATATTTGATTCATAAGCTCCTACTCATTTAGATTCATAAATTTAGAAAAATACTTATAAATGATTCGAGTGAATCTTACAGTCTTAGTTGTTGTTGCAATTAAAAAAAAAAAAAGAAAACAGGCACATAAGCAAAAAAGACAGAGCAGCAAACATACAACCTTTTAGTGAGTATTTTAGTGTTCATAAGCGACTAATACTGATCTAGTAATTCTTGTTAATGATGAGTAATGGAGAGTCGAAATCAAAAAACATCATACGTGTTGTTAAGTATGAATATGATGAAGAGTACTGCAAACTTTAAATATGAGTGGAGACCGTGTATGAATGCGTGTATAAGTATCTGAAATTATGAGTATGATCCGATTCTACTTATCATTTTGAGTACTCATTGCTAATATCTGTTGTGTACGGACATAATTGCTTTGTTTGATTGTTGTCTAATGAAATCAAAATCAATTCTGCTTACATACATATAAACATACATCAATTCCCTAATTAAGCTGTTAATGTATTTTAATTTTAAATATTTCCATCGCTTTTTATGCGTATGTAATATTTTGAGGTGTTTTAATTGAAATAAATAAAATGAATAAAATGAATGAAATGAATAAAAAATACATACATACAAATGTATGTATGTACATAGGGTAAGTAATAGCCTTATTATAGCTATGATTGCATTAAAGATATTGATTTTGTTTTGTATGTAAATTACATACATATGTTACGTACATACATACATCATACATATGTACGCACATATATAGAGCATTCATTATAAAAGATATTGATTTTCTTTACATTTTTTTTTATTATTTTGTTGTTATTGTTGCTATTGTTGCTGTTGTTTTTCTTTTTGGCTTAATAAATAAAATATCAATTACATGCATAGATTACAATAAAAATGAATGTTTTTTTGCTCATTTTTTTCATCATTTCATTATGGGGGAAGCATACATACATCCATACATACATACATATGTGATACGTATATTGTTTCATTTCATTTCATTGTTTTTCTTTCTTTTTTTATGTACGATTGTATGATTAAAAGGCAAAATCTAATGTGCAAATTACATGGATAGACAAACGTTTGAATGCTTGGTATGGTATTGTATGTACGAATGAATGAATGAATGAATGAATGGAATATTGGAATAGGTATTCGTTATTACATACCACAATACAACGGGCAACGTGCAAAGCCAATATAACAGCTTTAGCACCAGCACTAGCATCAATAGACAATTATTATCTCCCCCACGACTGTAGGTTATGGTGAAATTATTTTTAATGAGCTGTCATCGGTGGCAATGTTATGTTTTCGATTTCTTCTCCTTTTTAAACGTGGATAATAAAGAAAAACAAAAAAACAAAAAAAAAACATGTTACAACAATAACAACAACTGCAACAGCAGCATTAAAACAAACAAATAACAACTGTTGCCGTATATGAGAAACAAACGAAAATGTAACTGCAATAGCTGCAACACCTTAAAGCAGATTTTGTTTTTCTTCATCATCATTTTCTTGATATGCAGAATGCTGGTGCCCATACATGCATGCATATATGCATGTATGTATGGGTGTATGGGGATGGATGGATATTAGCAAACATTTTCGGCGGGAAATGCCACTCAGTGTTATTGGATGCAATAATAATAACAGCAACAACAACAACAATACACACACAAAGAAAAAATATTGAAAATGAAAACGAAAACATTTAAACAAACTGTTATACGAGTACAGAGTACAGAGTGTACAGGCATGCAACAACATTGTCCAAGCATGACACAGACAAAGACGGTAAATAACTTCAAAAATTGCAATAATTTTGCTGTTAGTGTTGCTGCTGCATTGTTTTGCTGCTGCTACTCCTGCTTGTTTGTTTGTTTATTTTCTGATTGTGTTGGTCGTTGTTGTTTGTTATTGTTTTCGTTTAGTTTTTCATGATTTCAACTTTACTGTCTCAGAGTCAATGCGGCAAAGTAATAAAAATTCGAACAAAAAAAAAAAGCATCACAACAGAAAACAAGACAAACAATAACAAGCTTTTGCTCTGGTTTGTTATTTAAGTGCTGACTGTGGCACTTTAGCAACACCGGTAAACAATAATAAATCAGCTTAGATGCAACCAAAAACACCAACAACAACATCAACACCAACAACAACAACATCGACATCAATAAATATTGTAACAAAAACAATCATTTTTTCTTTTGCTTTTATTTTCAATCGTATCCATATCATCTATCCATCCATCCATCCATCTAGTCAAGCTGCAGCATTAGAAGTAGTTATCGTAGGTTTTTTTCTTTTCTTTAGTACCCAAACGATAAACAAATTAATGAATGACTGAATGAATGAATGAGTAACTGAACGAATGATTGAATGAATGAATGAATGAATAGATGAAACTGTGTTTGCATAATTTGTAAAAGGATGAATGAATTGAATTGAATTGAGTTGAATTGAATAGAATTCCTTTAAATTTGTAACCGCAATAACGCATAAATATTTATGGTTTTTCCATTATGCCTCACACAAAAATGTAATTTAAACTTTAGGCCAAATGCAAATGACCCACATAATATAGCAAATTCCATGCCGTAAGAAAAATATATACGACGAGTACAACACATGTTTTTCAAGAGTTAATAAATAAATTTTCATTTATTTCATACAACATGTTGCACTCGTAGCTACCCAATAGAAGTTCTTCATATAAAGAATTTGTTTATAATAGGCAAAGTACTGGTTAGGGATCAGAGATCAGCTATGAGTATTAGGGCTGCGTTTAACAAATTTCTATTCATAATCTGATGACGCTTTTTATCAGCTCCAGTCTCTCTTCAAACTGTTTTATGCACTGCTAAACGAACTTCATACAAATCATAAACGGTTGGAGCGCTTAAATAGCACTTCAGAAGCGTTATAATTTGATAGCTCTATGGTAAATGTTGAAATAATTTAGATTTCTCGATACAGAATGTTGCTTTACAGATTATACTTTATAACTCATATGTTAGTAGTACGGTATGTTCAATTTTTCTATTAGAATGTATGTGTTCATTGCTTGTATCCCTACCAGAGATCAAGTCTTCAGACTAGATTAGAGACTAGACTAAAGATTAGACTATAGACTAGACTCTAGACTAGACTGGAGACTGGACTATAGACTAGACTGGAGACGAAACTATAGACTAAAATATAGACTAGACTGGAGACTAGACTATAGACTAGACTGGAGACTAGACTGGAGACTAGACTGGAGACTAGACTATAGACTAGACTGGAGACTAGACTGGAGACTAGACTGGAGACTAGACTAGAGACTAGACTGGAGACTAGACTATAGAATAGACTGGAGACTAGACTATAACTAGACTACAGAATAGACTGGAGACTAGACTAGAGACTAGACTAGAGACTAGACTAGAGACTAGACTAGAGACTAGACTAGAGACTAGACTAGAGACTAGACTAGAGACTAGACTAGAGACTAGACTAGAGACTAGACTAGAGACTAGACTAGAGACTAGACCAGAGACTAGACAAGAGACTAGACTGGAGACTAAACTGGAGACTAGACTGGAGACTAGACCAGAGACTAGACAAGAGACTAGACCAGAGACTAGACTAGAGACTAGACTAGAGACTAGACTAGAGACTAGACTAGAGACTAGACTAGAGACTAGACTAGAGACTAGACTAGAGACTAGACTAGAGACTGGACTAGAGACTAGACTATAGACTAGACTATAGGCTAGATTACAGACTAGACTAGAGACTTGACTAGAGACTAGACTAAAGACTAGACTACATACATTTTCTTTTCGTTTAAAAACGTTTCCCCTTTTTACTGCCAAAATACACTTTTTGTGCGACTTTTTTTTTATCAAAAATCCCCTTTTATGCGACTTCTTAAAAATTTCCAGCGGTAACGCTGGACACCGAATGACAGATTGTTTTGAGAAACTTTTCATGGCAATTTTTATTTGTCGAAATCCGGTGAGAGGAAGTCGTCGAAGAAATATTTTCATATTTTCGTTCTGATGTCTGACCTGGGATTTGAACTTGGGCCTTCAGTCTAATAAGCCAACACACTATCTAATTATAAATAATGTGTTTCTATTGTAGAAACATTACAAATTTAATTAACCAGCCAAACGAACGTGATTAATGCTTTGAAATTTGAATTTAAAACTAAATTTGTAGACAAAAAAGACAACAAAAAAAAAATTCGAAACAATATTTATTGTCTGCCTTATTACACCGACAAAGTAGAGTGTGGCATAAAACAAAATTTAATTCTATTTGGCTATCATTTACATTGTTAATGATAATCAAACAAAATTAATAATTCTACTCAGTATGAATTAAAATTTAATTGTTTAATTGGTTAAAGGAAAAAAAAGGCCCCATATTTTTTAATTTCTTCCTTTTATGGAAATGGAATTCTCTATTGAAAATAAATTTCAAAAGGAAATGAATTTTAAATACAAGGCTTATCATCCATATCCATCTCATCATATTATCATTAACATTGTTTTGTTGTAATCATTAAATAATTAAATATTTTAGAAGAAGAAGAAGAAGAAGACATTAAATGGAATTTTCTTTTGCAGAAAAAAAAACCGAAAAAAAATTGAAAATTTAAAGCCTTTGTAAAAGGGCAAAATATTATGCCTCTAGGGGGGGGGGAGGGTTTGAGTGTTTTGTGGGAGAGAAGGGGGTACTGGGAATGCTGTTTGAAGCAGTATTCACAATGATGAAATAGTTGTTGTTGTTTATTGTTTTTAAAATTACTACCCGGGTACTGCTACATACCATACCATGCCATACCATGCCACACATCTTTCAAATGATAAGAGCGAAATACAAGAAATGAAATGAAATGAAATGATGTTTGAAGTACTTGTTGTACACAGTTACACAAACATACATCCATATGTATGTATATAATGTTATAAAAAGAAGAAAAAGAAGAAGAAAAATTATAACAGAAAATGTAAATTTTATTTGCAAACAGCCGATGATGATGATGATGGGGATGGATGGATGATGAGGATGGATGACGGTGATGGTGATGGTTGCAGTTGCAGTTGCCGTTGTAATTGGAGTTAAAGTTGTTGCAATTGTTTTGCTTTTAATTTTTTTCTGCATCTTGTTGTTATAATTCTGTTTTTTTTTTAAACTAAAATCTATTTTCTTTTTTTGCTTAAGTTGCATACGCTTCTTGCAAGGTAGCCTGTTAGCCAGTTAGGCCATGGGTTCAAAAGTACACCCATGTAGCCGTATTTAAGAAAAATAAAAATGCAAATATGCATACCGAGCTATATACATACAGTGGGCATTAAAAGAAAGTCTACATTAAAAATAAATGTACACTAGATGACCCGTGCGAATATTTCGCACCATTAGTTGTCGTTTCTGTGACATAAAATGAAAATAATTCATTGAAATTTTATTAAAACTATAAAAATATTAGAAATCATACATATTAACATACATTTAACTGCCCACGTGAAAAGACCGGTTCTGGTAAATACAATCCTACCTCTTGAAGGGTTTAATCTTGTGCTTTGTTTATCGTCATAGCAAAAGCAACTTTCACAGGGAATTGTTTTTGTGGCATTCGGAAAGGCACAGTTGGATCAGAAGGTGTAAGGTTGATTCGGTGTATGAGTACACTTCTAATCGGTGAATAATTTTTGCTGATATGATGTGCTCTCCCAAGTTTGTGATGATTAGCCTGGTACCATTTATTAACCCGTATTACTACGCTTCGTAAAACAAACAATGCCATGACAATAACGACATTACCAAAATGGCTTTTACAACTTTATATATTATTATGTGGAATAGCATTACAATTAAGCGACCCTGTTTATCGCACTTGATCTAACAACTACTGCAAAGTATTGCCAAAACAGCTTTTTACAACTTAATATGCATATGATATATAACTGACTTAGTAATAAACGGCATTATAGTAAATAGCGGTATTGCCAGAATGGATTTTAATACATTCAATATTATGTTGAACTGTATTACTATTAAGCGACCCTGTATTATCACACTTGAACAAAAACATATAATCATAATGACAATAGGATTATCATGCAGTTCTATATAAAATATAATTTTTATCAATGAAAATATTAATTTTTCAATTTCTAATTATTTTTTGCCATTAGTGTTAGATATAAGCTTTAAAATGAGATATCGTTCAGTAAATTTGATGCGGTGGTATGGCAGATATTTGCAACCGACAAAAAAAAGTGCTTTAGAAATAATATATATGATTAATATACTGCCGTTATTTTTATTTAAAATTGTTTCATTAAGAGTTTTTAAAATTGAAACAAAAGAACCAAAAAAACATAAAAAAAAATTCGAAATATTGTCAAATTTTTTCGGGCACTCTCCTTAAGTGGTTAAAGTTGAGTTTGGTGATTATTAGAATTTTATACTTGGCATTTTATGCTTGATATTATAATTTCCCAGGTCAGACATCAAAATAAAATACAAAAAGTATTTTTAAGGCGATTTCTTCTCAGCAGATTTCTGGCTGTGTTTGCCGCAATGTCTGAGCTCGGTATACCTGCGAAGCTGATAAGGCTATGCAGAATGACGTTGAGCAATACCTGCAGCTCCGTCAAGGTAGGAATGGACCTCTCCGAACCTTTTGATACCGTGCGAGGTTTCAGACAAGGCGATCCCTTATCATGCGGCGACCTCTTCAACTTCGTCATGGAGAGTGTTCTGCGAAAGGCGGGAGTGCATCGCAATGGGACTATTTTTCAAAAAAGTGTCCAGTTGCTTGCGTACGATGACGACATCGACATCATAGGGCGTACCAAACATCATGTCACTGCTGCCTTTAGTGCTATTGAACGGGAGTCTAATAAGATGAGGCTGGCAGTAAATGAAGGTGAAACAAAGTATATGTTATCGACAAGTAGAACCGTGCGGCGTATTGATTCTCAAATTACGGCCGATAACTCTACTTTTGTTACAGTCAAGGAAATCATTTACCTTGGCTCTGCCGTTACCACAGAAAATGATGTCAGTCCGGAGATTAAACGCAAGATTACTCTTGCCAACAGGTGCTATTATGGTCTCAATAGGCAATTGATTAGCAGAGACCTCTCTCGCAAGACGAAACTAATACTCTACAAGACGCTCATCCTACCCGTGCTTCTTTATGGCGCAGAAGCATGGACGCTATTAAGAACTGATGCAGCTGCCTTGAGAGTATTTGAGAGAAAAGTCCTACGTAAGATCTTCGGTCCAGTGCGAGTTGGCGATGATTTTCGCATCCGATTCAACAGTGAGCTGTATGAGCTCCTCAACGACATGGACGTTGTACAGCGTATTAATATCCAGCGGCTGCGCTGGCTCCGTCATGTCGTTCGAATGGAGGAGGATGTTCCGGCGAGACGAGTATTTGATGCGGGGATCTGCGGAAGTCGGCGACCTTGTATCTGTTGGAAGGACCAAATCGAGGATGCCCTGTCATCGATTGGTGTGACCAATTGGCGTAGGCGCGCAAGAAGCAGAGGCGCCTGAAAGGATGCGTTGCGGCAGGCCGAAATCCGTTAATCGGGTTATTATGGCCAATTAAGTAAGTAAGTAAGATTTCTGGCAAAAACTCTGAGTGTCAAAATAAAATTGCCATGAAAAGTTTCTCAAAAATCTGTCGTTCGGAGTCGACTTTAAACTGTAGATCGCGCCACTCATGTATAAAATTAACCCACACAACATAAGTAGTGTGAGAAACTAGGTCAATAATCCTCACTGAAGGGTTATAATGACCAATTATGTATGAATAGATATACTTTCTTTTGACGCTCACTGTATATACTTACATGCATACATATATGGTCATACAAGTTAATGTTGCAAATGTAATGTCTATGAGTGTGTGTGTGTATAAAAATACATGAATTGCGGAATGAATAGATGAGTAGTGAATGCGAGTGAATTTATGTTATCTAAGCACATCAGATGATGCGAAAATCCAACAAATGAAACGTAAACGAAAATGAAAGTACTTTTGCTTGCTTGCATTATAGCGAATGTGCATTTTAAATATTTTCACTCCGCAGCAGCAGCAATTATTTTCATTTTCATTCATTTTCAATTTTTGCAAAGATGTCTTATCTATCAACAACAACAACAACCAACAAAAATTATTCAAATTATCATATTTGCATTTGCATTTAAGAATTTCCTTATTAATCAAACGCACAAATTGTAAATACAATTTACAAGCGTCGTGCCATTGTTAAAATGCAAAAATTCAACAAAAAAAAAAGTTCGTAATTTATTCCGAAAACTCTTGTGAGTAGGAAATAAATTTTCATTTCATCGTATCTAAAATCTTCAATTTACCAAGTCATTGTGCCTAACATAAATCTGTTAGTAGCCAAGACAAATTTTTTGACAAGGTTTTCAGATTGCAAACTAAAAATTAATGCGAACGCAATAAATGGCCTATAGTTTTGCATGATTGGCATGTTAAATATCTTTGCATTAACAGAAGTTTGATCAATATTATTCAAAACAATCAAACACTTGTGCAAACGTAGTTTGAACTAACTTTCCAATTTGTCAAATTTTCGATTTTAACATTTTAAATGTAAAGATAGGTTTAGGATAGGTACGTAAATAGATAATATTGTTAAGGAACTGCTTTTACATCGTTTAACATTAAAATTATAAACAAGAGCTACAAAAACCGCCACCACCTTAAAAAAATGGTAAACAAGTAAACAAAACTACAACAACAAACACCTCATAAAGATATGGTAAACAAGTAAACAAAAATACAACAGCAACACTACATTAATAAACGTAAATAACATTAGAGATTTTGAAAAGGCAAAGTCATGAATGTTCGTCTTCAGGAACATTCATTAGACCTGTTTACTCTGCCATATAACAGGCAAAGCAAACCAGGCGAGTGAGTTAGTAAAAGTTCAGTCAGTCTTGTGTGAAGACATGTTGCAAATGTACAAATGAATCATTATAGTTTACTCACTTATATTCAAAATTTCATGAGTGCTTATGAGTAGTGAAAAAACGATTCATTATTGATCTCTGGCAGGTATATAAACAATGAAACAACATTGAACACATACATTCTAATAGGGAACATACTGAACATTCATACATAATTGGCCATTACAACCCTTCAGTCAGGATTACGACCTAGCTTCTTACGCATCTTATGTTGTGTGCGTTAATTTTATACATGAGTAGCGGGACCTACAGTTTAAAGTCGACTCCGAATGACAGATTTTTGAGAAGCTTTTCATGGCAATTTTTACTCTCAGAGACTTTGCCAGAAATCTGCTGAGAGGAAGTCGCCGAAGAAATATTTTTTGTTTTGATGTCTGACCTGGGCTTCGAACCCGGGCCTTTTGTCTAATAATCCAACACACTACCCACTAGACCACGGCGACTTCATACCAAGTTATTATCAAGAACATTTATTATCATGAACATACCATGTTATCATCACATGAGATTTAAAATATAATCTGCACGGCAAAATTCTGTATCGAGAAATCTAAATTATTTCAACTTTTACCGTGGAGTTATCAGGTTATGAGACCTATATCGCTTCTGAAGTGCTATTTAACCACTCCAACCGTTTAGAATTTGTATGAAGTTTGTTTACCATGTGCATAAAACAGTTTAAAGAAACTGGAGCTGGTAAAAAGCGTCATCAGGATATGAATGGAAAATAAATACCACAAAAATTTGTTAACAAAATGCAACAACTAATACTAGCATAAAAAATGGTAAATTAGTAAACAAAAATGCAACAACAAATACCAGCATAAAAAATGGTAAACAACAACACTACAATAATAAACAACGATAGAAATTTTGAGTAGGCAAAATCATGAACTTTCGTCTTCAAGAACATTCATCAGACTTGTTTACTTTGCCATATAAAAGGCAAAGCAAAGCAGGCCAGTGAGTTACTAAAAGTTCAGTCAGTCTTGTGTGAAGACATGAAGCGTTTGAAGAGAGTAATAGTGATTTAAAGATCTTCCTTACAAAGATCTGTTGAACAATTTTCTAGTAATTGTTATTGGTTATGCAAAGGGTATAAACAGCGGACTAACAAAGAAAAGCATTTGTTGTTGTTTACATCAAGTTGTAAACAATGGCATACAGAATTGTTTGAATAATAAAGAATTTTAATTTTTTATTTTATTTTCAATCTACGTGCTCATATTTTAAATGTTTTTAAAAGGTAATAACGTAACAATATGGCATCCTATTGTCTTCAACAGCCCAAATTACCTTCAAAAGGTTAAAGAAAGTTAAGAAATTGTATACGAGAGATCAGGTGTTAATTGTCCATTTCCATTATTTTATATGTGGGTGGGAAAATATAATGCCGTTAATTGATTAGAGAGCTAAGAGATACGTATATAATATGCAAAAAAAAAAACAAAAAAAGTGGAAATGTGGTATACAACATCTATTGATCTGTGTCTGTAATGCGAGCACAGAAAATTCCATGTACATATTGGTCAGAAATTTTTTATTATTTTTCTTTCTTTCTTTCGTTTTTTTCTCGTTTTCTTGTTGAGATTTATTTTTATTATTCTGTTACTGTTAATGGCGCCACCGATCAAGCGTTTAGTTGTACGTGCATAACAAATAATTACAATTACAATGCTGTTGTGGCAGTAATCAATGTGAATTGTGAGTATGAAATACGTAACGTGACCAGCTTTTAATCCACTCTTAAAAATTATAAAGATATTTGTAATGTTTTCTTAAAGCCATGAGGCTCAATATGTTTCACCAAAAACAATTTTCGTTTTCCGTTCTATTTTGTTTTGTACAACCTGCAGTAAACTAATGTTTAATAAGGCGTTTCTAACAATGACAAGATAATTGTAAACAAGTAAACAAAAATCCACAAACAACACTATAAGAATAAATGTAAACAAAAAATATGCAAACAAAAATAAAGAATGTAAACAACGATGTTTACATTTATAGAGATTTCGTCTTCAAGAACATTCATCAGACTGTTTACCCTGCCATATAAAAGGCAAGGCAAAGCAGGCAACGGAGTTACTAATAGTTCAGTCAGTCTTGTGTGAAGACGTGGTGCTTTTGAAAAGAGTAATCGTGATTTGAAGTCGCCGTGGTTAGTGTGTTGGCTTATTAGACAAAAGGCCCGGGTTCGTATCCCAGGTCAGACATCAAAACGAAAAAATATTTCTTCTGCGACTTCCTCTCAGCAGATTTCTGGCAAAGACTTTGAGAGTAAAAATTGCCATGAAAAGCTTCTCAAAAATCTATCGTTCGGAGTCGACTTTAAACTGTAGATCCCGCCACTCATGTATAAAACTAACGCACACAACATAAGTGGTGTGAGAAGCTAGATTATGACCCTGACTGAAGGGTTTTAATGGCCAATTATGTATGTATGTATGTATGTAATCGTGATTTGACGATCTCCATTAAAAACTGGACAGTTGAGTATCTAATTTGTATTCTTCGATGGTTTTAAATAACTTTTTAGCAATGGAAGTAAAAAGGAAAACCCTTATCTGAGATGCTATTATCGAAGCCGAGTGATATGGAATTTCTTTTTCAGCACCTTTTGCTGGATCAAAATACATATGAATACACAATTCCGAAAATTCAGAATAATTCCGGGACAAGTTTTTAAAAAATCCCAAGATTTCTGGGTTCGGAATTTCCCGATTTGCATACCTAGAATACATACTTACATAATTGGTCATTACAATCCTTCAGTCAGGATTACAACCTAGCTTCTCACACCACTTATATTGTGTCCGTTAATTTTATACATGAGCGGTGGGACTTACAGTTTAAAGTCGACTCCGAAAGATAGATTTTTGAGAATGGTAATTTTATTTTAACACTTCTACAAGGAAATCGCCGAAGAAATATTTTTTTTATATTTCGTTTTGATGTCTGACTTGGAATTTGAACCGCGGCTTTACGTCTAATACGTCGACACACTATCCAGTAGACTACGGCGAAGGGTATAACCAGATAAATAATAAAAAAAAGTAATTGTTGTTGTTTACATCAAGTTGTGAACAGTGGCACACGGAATTGTGCGAATAATAAAGAATTTTTTTTTTTTTTTATTTGTAATCTACGAAACGTTTTAAAATATAAAAACGTAATACTATTATCCGAAACAAGGATTTTGCAACAAAGTATTGATTCTTTTTTTTTGTAAATTCCATACATACAGGATTACAACCTAGCTTCTCACACTAATTATGTTGTGAGCGTTAATTTTATACATGAGTGGCAGGACCTACAGTTTAAAGTCGATTCCGAACAATAGATTTTTGAGAAGCTCTTCATGACAATTTTATTTTCTCTCAAAGTTTTTGTCAGAAATCGCTGAAGAAATATTTTTATATTTTCGTTTTGATGTCTGGCTTGGGGCTAATAAGCCGACATACTACCTACATACTACGGCAAAGGGTATAACAAAGAAAAGCAATTGTTGTTGTTTCCATCAAGTTGTAAACATAATAAAGGCAAGAAAAAGCAGGCAACGGAGTTACTGAAGTTAAGTCAGTCTTGTGTGAAGTAATTGTTATTGTTTATGCAAAGGGTGTAGACAGAGGAATAACAAAGTAAAGTAATTGTTGTTGTTTACATCAAGTTGTGAACAGTGGCACACGGAATTGTGCGAATAATAAAGAATTTTTTTTTATTTGCAATCTACGAAAGGTTTTAAAATGTAAAAATGGGTTTTGCAACAAAGTATTGATTTTTTTTTGTAAATTCTTGTTTATAAAAATTGTTTTTCCATGAAGTTTTGCTGGTCACATTATGCATTATGCCATATGCGCATTTGTAGCCGTGGTGTTAATGTTGGTGTAGTATTTGCTGCATTTAATATTCAATTATGTGTATAGTGTGGGGGCGCTGATGTTGTTTTTTTTTTGAATATTTTTTTATTGTACAAGTATTTTGCCTTCAATGAAGTAGTGAAGTGTTTATGGCAGAGCTCTCCTCATCTGCCTTTGGTTGGAGTTGTAAATGCAGTTTTTTTTTGTGTGTGTTTTTTTTCTGCTTATTTTGTTGATGAACCTGTTCCATGGCAGGTACTTTATTGAAATTTGTATGCAAGCATTGCGGAAGGTCGTTTATTGACACCAACCAACCAACCAAACAGCCAACTCCAACACCAAATATTTTATGAGTTGAAAAGTTTCACTGGCTGTTGGGCTGTTGTCGTTGTTCGCTGTTGTTGGATGGATTGGCGGCATTTCGAAAAGTTTACAACTTTCTTCTTTGTTCGTTTGTATTGTGTGGCAACAACATTTTAAATATTTTATTAAGTCAACTACAAAGCAGTAGCAGCAGCAGTGGCACCAGCACTAGTTATAGGAAAATCCACCTTTAGAAAGTGTACATGCATATGCATATTATTATTAGGAAAATGTGGAAATTTTTATTATGATTTAAATACCATAAACATTTTTAATTAATTTTTCTTTCAATATATTTATGTATGTATGCACATATGCTTATATTCATATGCTGCAAAAAAAAAAACGAAACAAAATGTGACAATTATTTTTGCGCATATAACGTGTGCAGTATGCAGTATGCAGTCTGCAGTTTAGTTGTGATGAAAACTATTATGCTGTGACAGGCATGCTTAAGTGCAGGCAAATGTTGCAAGTACACATCATTTCTATGCTGCTATAAATATTTATGGTTAAGTATTTATTAAAATACCTACATATGTATGTAAAGGGTGATTTTTTAAAAGCTATAGGAAAATTTTCCAAATAAAAAACTCATAAAATTCAGAAAAATTTATAAAATCTTTATTTGAATCGATAGTACGCTCCATATAATTTAATATTTGAAGATTATTTCATGCAAATGTTGACTGCGACTGCGCCTCAAATGGTCCATCCATACATAACATACATAATTGGCCATTACAACCCTTCAGTCAGGACTACGACCTAGCTTCTCACACCATTTATGTTATGTGTGTTAATTTTATACATAAGTGGCGGGACCTACAGTTTAAAGTCGACTCCGAACGACAGATTTATGAGAAGCTTTTCATGGCAATTTTTACTCTCAGAGTCTTTGCCAGAAATCTGCTGAGAGGAAGTTGCCGAAGAAATATTTTTTCGTTTTGATGTCTGACCTGGGATTCGAACCCGGACCTTTTGTCTAATAAGCGAACACACTACCTACTAGACCACGGCGACTTCATTAAAAAAAATGGTCCATCCGCTTAGCCTAATTTTGGTATACTCTTTCCAACATTGCAGCCGGCATCTCACGAATAAATGCTTCAATGTTCTTTTCCAATGCGTCAATAATTGCGGGTTTGTCCCACAAAAAATAGTTTAAAGGTGTTAAATCGCAAATTATGTTCGAAGTTTATTCCATGCAAATATTGACCGCAACTGCGCCTCAAGTGGTCCATCCGCTTAGTCCAAATTTGGCATACTCGTTCCAAAATTTCAGCCGGTAGCGATACCGAATAAATGCTTCAATGTTGTCTTCCAATGCATCAATTGAAGCGAGCTTGTCTGTATAGACATAAGCTTTAACATAGTCCCCCCAAAAAAATTGTCTAAAGGCTTTAAATCGCACGATCTAGGCGTCCAATTGACCGATCCCGAACGTGAAATAAAATGTTCACCGAATTCGGTTCTCAATAAGTCCATTGTTACGCGTGCTGTGTGGCATGTATCACCGTCTTGTTGAAACCACATGTCATGCAAGTCAAGCTCTTGCATTTTGGGCAAAAAAAAGTTGGATATCAACTCAAGGTAGCACTCACCATTCACAGTTACGTTACGATTCGCAGCATCTTTGAAGAAGTACGGTCCAATGATGTTAACAGCCTATAAACCGCACCAAAGTGCGACTTTTTCTGGATGCATTAGTAGCTTTTGCAATTTTTCTGGCTGATCTTCACTCTAGTAGGTAGTGTGCTGGCTTATTAGACGTAAAGCCAGGGTTCGAGCCCCACGTCAAATAAAACAAGTTTGGAGGGCTTAAGAAATATAAAAAAAATTATTTTTGAAAGCCAGCGTTCGAGCCCCCAGGCTAGACATCAAAACAAATTACAAAAAGTATTCCTTCGGCGAATTCCTCTCAGCAGATTTCTGGCATAAATTCTGAGTGTCAAAATAAAATTGCCATGAAAAGTTCCTCAAAAAAAAAAAAATCTGCCGTTCGGAGTCGACTTTAAAACGGTAGGTCACTTATGTATAAAATGAACACACACAACATGAATGGTGTGAGAAACTGCGGGCTTCTTGGTGACGATTGCTGTAGACTGTCTAATGGTGAAGGTATAGCACAGTCACCAGCAGCAACTCGTTTCCTTGCGGTTCGTATCTTTCCACTTTTCCTAAAAACCTGCACAATAAACTGCATGAGTAGGGGCCTTCCCCTGATTGCTGGCTTTATAAAAAAAAAAATCTGCTTATTTACGTATCCATTGAGCCAAAAATGAGTTTCGTTGCTGAACACAATTTTTCGATAGAGTAGTGGATCTTCGGCTAACTTTCCAAGAGCCCCTTCACCAAAAAGTTTGCATTGCGGTAGGTCGTTCGGCTTCAATCCTTGTACCAGCTGTATTTTGAAAGGCTTGACAACTAAATCCTTCGACAAAATTTTCCACGTTGTTGAGTAACAAAGGCCTAATTGCTGCGAACCGAGACGAATCGATAATTGATGGTCATCATTGACACTGGCCGATTTAGTTCGCACTCTACGTAAGCGTGTTGGTGGTTTAATGTCCAACAATGTAAATTTGGTGCGAAATTTAGTCACAATAGCCCGAATAGCCGCTTCAGTGGGTCAATTAAACTGACCATAAAATAGAATATGAAGCGCACCATGAACTTTCTTAACAGAGCACGCATTTTGATAACCAAATTCAATGATTTGCAAGCGTTGTCCGCTTGTAAGACGATTCATGGTTATATTATAGACCAAACAGAAGATGTTTGACAGTGAAACAAAACAGTGTTGCCAAAAAGATAATAGCTAGAAAAATCACCCGTTATTAATGCGTTTTAAATTCAATGATTTGCAAGCGTTGTTCGTTTGTAAACGATGAAGACGATTGAAGATGTTTGACAGCGAAACAAAATACGAAACGTGTGTAACCTGTTTAAACCAGTGTTGCCAAATTAGATAATAGCTTAAAAAAATCACCCTTTATATACATTTGTGTTTAAATGAATTTTTATAAGCAAAATACTTATGGTGTGTTGCATGCATGCTGTGCTTCTTGTAGTACCAATGTAGGTTAAGATGTTTTACACGAATGTAAATTAACACTTTCTCATGCATGCATGAATAAGAAACAAGAAAAACAAAATTATAAACGAAACACATACTAAACCCCATTGAGAGACAGAATTTAAAAATAAAATGATGAAATAAAAACTTGAAAAAAAAAAATAGAAAAATTTAAAGAAAATGAATTTCGTCTGTTATTTGTCTTTCAGATTAAATAATCTGGCTTTTCTTTATTGTGGCTGCCTTAAGCTGCTCAGCTTGCTGATCATGTTTTATGGCTCAACAATAATTATTAGGAGGAGGCAAAGGGTGCACACGACATGACTTTTTCCTTTAATTTTTAATACCAATATTACGATGTAACTTTAGCTTGAGACTTGGTTGGCATTCCAGCAAACGTTGGCTAACAAAGAGATTTTCTTGTTTCAAATTTCTTCAAACAAGTTAGCAAAGTGAAGCATAAGCTTGTGTATGAATGAAGTTGAGCTTCATTAGTAAAAATTTTAATGAAATTTCTTCTTCATTTTTTTGTTTTTATTTTCTTCACTAATTATGTACGTACAACTTTCCTTATATTAGGCATTCGTTATCAGGCGGTCTCGACTAACTCTTTATGCGTTATAACGTTCCAAAAGTGATAAAAACAAAAAACCGGAAAAAAACAATCCAGAGATGGGGGCTGCTTTTCTCACACCATAGAAAATCTATTAAATAAAGTGTGAACGCTTTACTTTAGACACTTTCATTTAAAAGCAACCAAAAAAAAAAAAAAACAAATTTAATGTGCAACATTACATGTACGTACGTACGCATTCATTATTTAACATACAAACAATCTGTCAGACAGACTGGCTGTGGCTGGTTATTTAGACAGCCTAAGCATACAGTCAACCCTCCTATAAAGCGGTACTCTTAGAATGTGGTTTCCTAATAACGCGGAACTGATATTGCAACAGCCAATCTATCTATTGCGGTACTTTTTAGCGCGGTTTCCTTTGAACAACATTCCATAAGTTCGCTGCTTGCCATAACACTTAAGCTGGAGGTCCACACCACGCGTTCTACGCGTTTTCGCATTCTACGCAGCTGTCAAAAAAGTAGAATTAATGTATTTATTTGGTGCAAGTTACACGCACAAAAGCGTAGGATGCCTTGGCGCATAGAACGCGAAAAATAGATCTACTTTCTACTTTTGTAAGCATCAAAAGCGGCGCGCGTACAAAACAGCTGATTTTGACAAGTTGTTTTGTTTTAGTTTGTTTTAACTTTATGAAAGTTTCGCAAAAAACCGGACACATCTCGTTCTAAGTACAAAGGATGCACCCAAAATCGTTTTCTGTCCTTTTGTAGCTTTTGTGCACACTTGTGGCATAAAATATTATATTCACAAACTCAATTAAAATTAATTAATTTTTTATGTTGTTAACAACTGATCAAAACAAACATTGGAGCGTAAAAAGCGTTGCATGTAACTTGAAGCGTAGAATGCGAAGAAGGTATAAAGTGCGTGCAACGCTTTGACGCGAAAACGCGTGGTGTGGACCTCCAGCTTTAGAACTGGATCACCCAAATTTTAAAATTGTCTTCTTCCCTCCTAACTGTACGGCATTAATAAGACTTTTGGACCAAAGTGTCATTTAAACTTTAAAAATTTTCGACAGATTAGGAAATAGTAGAAGCTCATAAGGCTATGCAGAATGACGTTGAGCAATTCCTGCAGCTCCGTCAAGATAGGAATGGACCTCACCGAACCTGTTGATACCGTGCGAGATTTCAGACAAGGCGACCCCTTATCATGCGGCAACCTCTTCAACTTCGTCATGGAGAGTGTTCTGCGAAAGGCGGGAGTGCATCGCAATGGCACTATTTTTCAAAAAAGTGTCCAGTTGCTTACGTACGCTGACGACGTAGGGCGTACCAAACGAGATGTAACTGGTGCTTTTAGTGCTGTTGAACGGGAATCTACTAAGATGGACGTGGCAGTAAATGAAGGCGAAACAAAGCATATATATTCTCGGCGTATTGTTTCTCAGATTACGACCGATAACTTTACTTTTGATACAGTTGAGGAAATTTATCTTGGCTCCGCCGATACCACCAAAAATGATGTCAGGTCAGTCTGGAGATCAAGTGCAGGATTACTCTTGCCAACAGGTGCTACTATGGTCTCAATAGGCAATTGAGTAGCAGAGGCCCGTCTCGTAAGACAAAGATAATACTCTACAAGACTCTCTTCCTACCCGTGCTTCTTTATGGCGCAGAAGCATGGATCCTATTAAGAACTGATACAGCAGCCTTGTGAGTATTCGAGAGAAAAGTTCTATGTAAGATCTTCGGTCCAGTGGGAGTTGGCGATAATTTCCGCATCCGAACCAACAGTGAGCTATATGACTTCTTCAACGACATGGACGTTGTACAGCGTATTAATATCTAGCGGCTGCGCTAGCTCGGCCATATTGTTCGAATTTAGGGGGATGCTCCGGCGAAACGTGTATTTGATGAGAGAATTTGCGGAAGTTGTCAAAGACGGTGACTTTGTTTACATTGGAAGGCCCAAATCGAGGAAGTGCCGTCATCGATTAGTGTGACCAACTCGCGTAGGCGCGCAAGAAGTAGAGGCGCCAGGAAGAATATGTTGCGGCAGGCCGAAATCCGTTAATCGGGTTGTTAATGGCCAATTAAGTACGTAAGTAAGTAGAGATAAAACGCTTACTCAATTGTGGATAGAATTTTCTATTTTAGATTGTACTGGAACCGCGCCATCAGCTTGCACGGAACTTAAACCATCAACGCTTAAGGCTTTCAAGTGTTGGAAACCTCTTTTACTTCAAGTGATTCTACAATTTCACTTCCAGTTACAGAAAAAGTAAATATTGCTCCTCGTTTAACACGTTGACTGCCGCTTCAATTTTTAGAAAACTAGCCAACAAACGGCAATTAGGTTTTTTCATATTAGTGAGTACGAGATAACTCGTAGTTTGGCATCCTAGAAGGGAACACAATCTACGAGTTAACTCGTAGTCGCCAGTTAATGTGTTAAACGATGAAGAATTTGCAGTAAACCATCAGGATGTAACAGAACTAGTAGTCAGGGAAGAAACTTTAGATGAATAAGAACTGATGGAATTAATTGATCCGCTTGAGGTGAAAGGGTTTGAAGTCGCCTTAGTCTAGTAGACTTCAATAAAAATAACACAGTTTTGCATGGATTTTGCAAATAAGATGGCTCCAGGTGTTTCCGAAAGCATTTTGCCTGCTGTACACGAAGGTTTTCAGGAAAAAGAGGGTTGAAACCCCTAAAAATTTACCGTTTTTGGCCATTTTTGAAAATTTGTAAAGCTAAACACTTAGGTGCTAGAGCCATCACTATTGTCAGAAATTGACAATTGATTTTTACTTTTTAAAATGAAATCCAAATCCAAATTGATTGCATGCATTCTTTACTTAGGGGGTGGACTTAAGTTAAGGGGTGCAAGAGAAAAAGAATCAATACGGAGGTCTTTAAAAATTAATCAGATTTACTTGAAAATTGTTACATAGGGGATTTCTGGGGATCCCATTCATTCAGATTTAAAAAATTCAAAATGGCGGATGCAATATGGCGGTCGAGGTAAATCTGATTAATTTTTATAAACCTCAACCGCCATATTGGATTCGACATTTTTGTATTGGATCCGCCATCTGGTAACAGATCTTTATTCAGATTTAAAAAATTCAAAATGGCGGATGCAATATGGCGGTCGAGGTAAATCTGATTAATTTTTATAAACCTCAACCGCCATATTGGATCCGCCATCTGGTAACAGATCTTCATTCAGATTTAAAAAATTCAAAATGGCGGATCCAATATGGCGGTCGAGGTAAATCTGATTAATTTTTATAAACCTCAACCGCCATATTGGATCTGCCATTTTGAATTTTTTAAATCTGAATGAAGATCTGTTACCAGCGACCCAGATTCGTATTCAGCGCGGAAAATGCCTTTGGAAACAACTGGAGCCATTTCATTACAGATCTTCATTCAGATTTAAAAAATCCTAAACGGCGGATGCAATATGGCGGTCGATGTAAATCTGATTAATTTTTAAATCTGAATGAAGATCTGTTACCAGCGACCCAGATTCGTATTCAGCGCGGAAAATGCCTTTGGAAACAACTGGAGCCATTTCATTACAGATCTTCATTCAGATTTAAAAAATTCAAAATGGCGGATGCAATATGGCGGTCGAGGTAAATCTGATTAATTTTTTTAAACCTCAACCGCCATATTGGATCTGCCATTTTGAATTTTTTAAATCTGAATGAAGATCTGTTACCAGCGACCCAGATTCGTATTCAGCGCGAGAAGTGCCTTTGGAAACAACTGGAGCCATTTTATTCGCACAAAAAAGTCCTTATTTGCAGGGCTGTGCAATTTATAATTTATCTTGGCTTTTGTATTTCTGGGTCTCCATATAATGCGGTACGAAAGATGTGATTTTTTTTTGTAAAACCCGCACTCAGGGGATGACCCCTACTCATGAAGTGCATTGTGCAGGTTTTTAGGAAAGGTGGAAAGAGAGAGGGAAGATGCGAACGGTAAGGAAACGAGTTGCTGCTAGGTGACTATAAAATGGCCAGTGCTATACCTTCACCATTAGACAGTCTACAGCAATCGTCCCCAAGAAGCCCGCAAATTCTCACACCACTTATGTTGTGTGTGTTAATTTTATGCAGAAGTGGCTTGTATTAATTTTGAGTTTCTTATAGAGCGGTTTCCATACAAAACTTTACGACTTCCGAGTTTGTTAAAGCGTGATTTTCATATAATGCGGTAAGCACTCACTGCATTATAGGAGGGTTGACTGTACATGAATCTATTAAAGCACCTCGCTTAATATCCGAAAATTTACGCGCTAAAATTGTTATTATTATTGCTATTGTTAGCATGTATTTCATTTTATTTGATTATTGTTGTTAAATGAACAAACCACCAGCAATTTTCAAATACGATTTAAAAAAAAAAAAGTCGAATAGAAATTGTACAAAAAAAAAAAAAAGTTATTGGGTTGTGGTCTTTCAAACACCCATTAAATCACACAATTTCTAGACTGATTTTGTTACGCTTAAAGATTTTCATACTTTTCATGTGTTTAGCTTTTGTATGAATGAACATTCATCCATATGATGTATGATTATACGTATGTACGTACATACAATATGTAAGCCTATGTGATCATCATTATGATGATGATACAATACGAAAAAAATAAAATTAAAAAAAAAGAAAATTACATGTCGGCAATAGAAAATAAAATAAAAAAAAATAAAAAAAACCTGGGCAACTTTAAATTGTTATCGCTTTTGTTGTTATGTTTTGTTTCTGTTTTTGTTTTTGTTGTTTTCACTATTATTGTGTAATACGTAGTTTAAAACCGTAAAACGTTTAAATAAGTTGATGGCAGTAATAAAAATAAAAAAAAATAGAAACAAATTTGCAAAACGAATTTTATTTTAATTAAATGCACTCAACAAACATTTCATTTAAAACACAGACTCATTAAATTCAATGCATACGACAAATCGATAAATCCATATAACACGGATATTGTCCGCTTAACGGTATCAATTAGGCATTAGTTATTCAGGCATGAGGTCCGCAACATACTTAAACAACAACTTCAAACCCTATCTCCTGAGGTTACACTTACGAATCGTAACAAAATCCGTTAGAAAATTAAGTTCCTCTGTGTATTACATACACATACATACATAATTGGCCACTACAAGCCTTCAGTCAGGATTACAACCTAGGTTCTGATAAAGCTTATGCTGTGCGAGTTAATATTATTCATACTCAAACATGCAACTGAGAAGACAGAATTAATACTTCTCACCGGAAATCGACATTACAATACGCGACACCACTTGGACGAAACGGAAAGTGGTCAACTACTTTGGAATTAGAATGGAGCCTAACTGAAAACTCAAAATTGGTTTGAGCACTTTTTTTTGATAGAATCGATAATTTACCAAAAATATCGAAAAAGTCGTAGCTCCTGATGAATTTTACTTTGATTATCATGTCCTTCAAAAAACTATCTTAACAAGGCATTTATTTACAATGAAAATTTGTACTAGGTATTTATAGGACCTTTGAAGTCGCCGTGGTCTAGTGGGTAGAGTGTTGGCTTATTAGATGAAAGGCCCGGGTTCGAATCCCAGGTCAGACATCAAAACGAAAAATATTTCTTCGGCGACTTCCTCTCAGCAGATTTCTGGCAAAGACTCTGAGAGTAAAAATTGCCATGAAAAGCTTCTCAAAAATCTGAAACTGTAGGTCCCGCCAGTCATGTATAAAATTAACGCACACAACATAAGTGGTGTGAGAAGCGAGGTCGTAATCCTGACTGAAGGGTTGTAATGGCCAATTATGTATGTATGTATTTATAGGACCCTAGTAAGCTATGACCATGTAGGCGGCTACCAATTCCAGCTAACCTGACTTAAGCGCAAGCACATGGCTTGAATTTGTGGTAGTCAATTACAAAACCTATCTAAAAGTTTCTGTAGTCGTCGTAGTCGAGTAGGTAATGAGTTGACTTATTAGACACGAGGCCATGGTTCAAGTCCTAGGTGAGACAAAACGAAATATGAAACAAAAATATATCTGCATCCACTGCCTCTCGGTAGATTTTAGGCAAAAACTCAGGCAATAAAAAAAAATTCTCAAAAATCTGTCGTTTGGAGTCGACTTTAAATCTGTAATTCTAGCAACTCATGGTGTACAGGGTGTAGGAAGCTTGGTTGTAATCCTAACTGAAGGGTTGTAATGCCCTATTATGCATGTATTCTTGTGTATCCAAATCATTTATTTGTCCGTCAACTGCATTGTTGTGTAAGCGTCAACAAACCAACTCAAAATTATGTATGCAAACTTTGTACCTTATTTAGTTAAGGGCGTTCTAAATACCCTCCCAAAATTTTTTCGAAGAAACACTATATACAGGGTGGCTGATATATAGTGCAACAAAGTAAAGCGCTATATTTAAAAAATTTTTTTTTTTAATTTTATTGTTCAAAAGCAAAAAATGTTGGAAATAACATAAAATTTTAGAATCAGTTTAGATTTGTTCGAAATGGCCACCTTTGGTACGAATTATGGCCTTCAAACGGCCAACAAATCCATCATAGGCTGGATGAAAGTGGCTTTGCAGTATTTTGGCCCATTCCCGGCGAAGCACCGTCTTGAGATGATCGACATTTTGGTATTTTTTAGTGAGACCCTTACTCTCCAAAATGCCTCAGGCGCAAAAGTCCAACGGATTGAGATCCGGAGATTTTGGTGGCCATTGTGCGGTAGAAATGAAGCGAAGAACCTCATTTTTAAGCCATTCTTGGTGGATGCGTGCTGAGTGCTGTGGTGCTGAGTCCTGTTGGAATGTCCCAGGGCTTCAATACTGTCTTTAAGACATTTTTCCGATAATATTCGGCATTTATTTTCGCTCCACTGTCGATGTATACGAGCGGGGAGCGACCATCGGCCGTTATGGCGGCCCACACCATTACCATCGTCGGCGATTGAGGTCTGGTGACCAATCGCAGGTGTAAATTTTCAGCTGACCTCTTTGGCATGTAAATCCGATTATTTTGTTTGTTCACAAACTGCTCAATTTGGAATGGCTTCTCACCGGTGAAAACCAAATTCTGTAACTGGCCACTTTCGTGCAAGCGAAGTAACTCCTCTTTCCAGCCTAACCTTTTTTTGTCCATCGGTGAGCTTTTGCACTTTTTGGAACTACAATGGCTTTAGTCTAAACTCATTTTTCAATATGTGTTGCAACCGTTCTCGCAATATATTCAGCACACGAGCAATTTTTCTACCACTGCGGCGTGGATTTCAATCAAAACTGGCCTTCACTTTTCGGATCATTTCTGGTGTTGTTACCGTTTTTTTTCGTCCACTTTTTGGACACGATGCAACACTGCCAGTATCACGGTAACGAGCAATGGTACGAGAAACAAAAGATTTATTCACATTTAAATGCTGGAGGGCTCTAACGATAGCCACCTGTGGTTTTCCAGCCAAATATAAAGCAATCACAAATGAACTGTCACTGGAATAAATCTGTCAGCTGTCAGACGAGCGGTTAACAAATGATAACAACCTGAAGTTGGTTGCAATACATATTAGACACCCTGTACGTATATACGCACATATCTAAGTAAAACTGTTCACTTTAATTAATTTCGATTAACAAGCTTGTCAAATGTCTAAATCGATACTAATTCTATCCATTCTATCATTATGAAATATTTGATCTAATCTGACCTGATTTTATTTCAATGCCAAATTGTTAACAACAAACTTTCGATAATTAATGTTCCACGCACACATTCAGGCATGCACATCAATCGAGAGTAAAACAAATTCATTTATCGATAACAACAATCGGAAAGTAAAAGTGTTAAATTAATTTAAAACGTGATCATGGATTATAATCTTGATCAGTGGCAAGTTTAAATTTCTTAACAAAGTCAGTGTGAGAAACTTTAATTAGATAACGATTTCACTTTTTGTGATAATTTGGCCCGGGACTATAAGGATGATGGTATAATCGGAATATGTGCCATACAGCCTGTAGATGAAAACTAATAATTCGTATTAATTAAATAAAGAAATCATGTTGTTTTACAAATTAAACGTATAATCAGATTACATTTCATAATGAGCAAATAACTTTACGCTTTACATAAATTGTTTTGAAAAATTTTCATTAGGGCAGTGCATATCTGTGTAACAAAAGTAGAGAATATTTAAAAAGCATCGTAAAGCTTTTAATAATTGTTACGAAACTGGTGTTTTGTTTTTTAGATCATTTAACATTAAAATTATTTACAAATTATGATGCTGCGTAATATAACAACAAACACCAGCATAAAAAAGTGGTAAACAAGTAAACAAAAATATACCAACAACACTACAAGAATAAATGTAAACCTACAATAATCAATAATGTTTACATTTATAGAGAGAGAGAGAGAGAGTCGTCAGACTGTTTACCTTGCCATCGTACATACATACATAATTGGCTATTAGAACCCTTCAGTCAGGATTACGACCTAGTTTCTCACACAACTTAGGTTGTGTGCATTAATTTTATACAAAGTAGACTCCGAATGATAGATTTTTGAGAAGCCTTTTCTTGGCATTCCATGGAAATTTTATTTACTCCCAGAGCTTTTGCCAGAAATCTACTGAGAGGAAGTCGCCGAAAAAATATTTTTTCATATTTTCGTTTTGATGTCTGACCTGGGACTTGAATTCGGGCCTTTCGTCTAATAAGCCAACACACTGCCTACTAGACTACGGCGACTTCTTTACCCTGCCATTAGCATTGCCATTTTGACAAGTTTTCCCTTTTCCTTCAAGTTTTTTTAGATCCGAGAAAGTTTTCAAACAAAACAAGTTTTTTCGAAAAATTCAAAATTTTAATAAATTCAACAATAACACGAAATATTTACATTTTTAAATAAAATATTGTGTATTTCATTAGACCCGGGCAAAGAAACACGAATAGAGGGCTCTGGTCTCCGGTGTATGCTTTAAAAGTGTGGATACTTTTGTATCCATATGTACATATCGAAGCCTTCGTTCTATAACATTCTAAGTCGAAGAAATGTGTTTTGAGTTATGAACTCTCAAAGTTCTCACACGACATACGACTATATGTGTATTGATTTTTCCCTATAACTTTGGAACGGATAGGCGCATCTTAAGCAAATTTTGACAGTTTTTAAGTTACAGAACGTAGAATTTAAGAATGCAAGAACATTCAAAACGTCCTAAGTACATTTAGAACATTATAGAATGGAGGCGTCGATATGTAAAAGGGAAGGTAAAGCAGGCGAGTGAGTTAGTAAAAGTTCAGTCAGTCTTGTGTTAAGAAGCGGTAAGTTTGAAGAGAGTAATCGTGGTCGCCGTGGTCTAATAGGTAGTGTGTTGGCTTATTAGCCGTAAAGCCAGGGTTCGAGTCCCAGGCCAGACATCAAAACAAAATACAAAAAGTATTTCTTCGGCGATTTCCTCCTCTCAGCAGATTTCTGGCAAAAACTCTGAGAGTAAATAAAATTGCCATGAAAAGTTTCTCAAAAATCTGTCGTTGGGAGTCGACTTTAAACTGTAGGTCCCGCCACTTATGTATAAAATTAACACACACAACATAAGTAGTGTGAGAAACTAGGTCAATAATCCTGACTGAAGGGTCGCAATGACCAATTATGTATGTATGTAATCGTGGTAGTCGCAGTAGTCTAGTGGGTATTGTGTTGGCTTATTAGACGTAAGGCCGGAGTGCTTATTCCAGGTCAGATATCAAAACGAAAATATGAAACAATATTTCTTCGGCAGACTTCTGGCTAAAAACTCGGAAAGCAAATAAAATTTCTGTGAAAAGTCAACTTTAAACTATAGGTCCCGCCACTTATGTATAAAATTAACACACACAACATAAGTGGTGTGGTGAAGATCACCGTTACAAAGACTGTCCTATAATTGTCTAGTAATTGTTTATGCAAAGGGTGTAAACAGAGGTATAACAAAGAAAAGCAATTGTTGTTGTTTACATCAAGTTGTGAATAGTGGCACACAGAATCTATAAAATTAACACACTCAACATAAGTGATGTGAGAAGCTAGGACGTAATCCTGACTGAAGGTATGTATCTGTTATGTATGTGTCTAGTAATTGTTATTGTTTATACAAATGGTGCAAGAAAAGGAATAACAAAGTAAAGCAATTGTTGTTGTTTACATTAAGTTGTAAACAGTGGCATACAGAATTATGTGCGTATAATAAAGAATTTTAATTAAAACTAAACACAAATTTATTTTTATTTTAAAGATTTTTTAAAAGGTAAAAAAGGTAGAGTCCTGCTACGTTTAAAGGCTTTAGAGCCTAGTCTATTAATTCATATCCGCAATAAATGAAAAAACATACATATGTAAACTTACTCCAGTAAAATTTAACAAGCTTAATAAAACGAAACGAAATCATTATTATTTTCCATAAATAAACATTTAAACTTGCTTTAATAGGCTATTAAAAAATTATTTTGAATTTAAAAAAAAAAAAACAAAAATAAAAATTCTCTTATAGGGAACGCGTGCCACCTTAATGATGTGAACCTAAGCATCTCATGATATTAACATCTTTGTTGCCAGACATAAATGGATCACGTATTTATTATAATTCATCTTTAAAACTTAATAATTATACAAATAAAGATTTAATGAAACCAAAATCACTGTAATCATTATGTTTGTTTGGCCGGACTCTGTTGTGTCTGTTAAAATATTGTTTCTCTGCGCTGTCATTTACCTCAGTAATGGATTTTTAATTTGACAGCAAGACGAAAACCAACCAAGTAAAATGAAAATAAAACTGAAAATGAAAATAAAAAAATTGAAATAAAATCCCCCCGTCAGTAGAAGAAAAGAAAAATTAAACCAAGACACTGGGTGTAAAAGAAAACGTCAAAACATCATCATCATTGGCATGACCATAAATATTTGACTCAGTCTGGTGAGGTGTATTACCGGAATAATTGCCCAATGATTTATGGTCGACCGGTCACACACGTACTAATGTTTGTTAGCCTGGCTTGGCCTGGCTTGGCTTGGCTTATTGTTGACGTGTTTTTGTGTAACTGTATTATTTGTAACCCAAATATTTTATCAAAACAACAAAGCAAAGTTCATGGTTCCAATATATTAACAGACATGTCTGGCCAAAATCAATTGGAATTTCGTTATCATTGTCGTTGATGATAATAATTATAAAAATGAAAATCAATTTGAATAATTTGTAGGTTTTTACAATGACAGCTAGGGCAGAATGTGTGTTTTATTGAGTAGATCTCAAAAATATTTTTTTATATTTCTCGAATCCTCCAAACTTGTTTTATTTGGCAAAAACGGTTTTTCTGCTTTTGACTTTACCCACAAATTTATTGATTACACAAACATTACTGAACCGAAATCTCAAATTTAAACTTTTTTAAAAAGGGGAGGGATTGGCCTTTAAAACGGTATACATATATATATTATTTGATTTAATATTCTATGAGGTTTGATGAGTTAAACTTGGAAAAAGCGCATTTTTTTAAAATTTTTCAAGTTTGTCTATACATAGTAGCAAATTTTAATTAAAAAATATAAAATAAGTGGAGACATTCTTAAAATGCATAAAACGATATACATATATATACTATTTGACTCAATTTGCTATAAGGTTTGATGAGGTAAACTTGGCAAATACATATTTTTTTTCATATTTTTTCAAGTTTGTCCATTAATAATAGCAAACTTTAATTCAAATATATAAAATAAATGGAGACATTCTTAAAATGCATAAAACGATATACATATATATACTATTTGACTTAATTTGCTATAAGGTTTGATGAGGTAAACTCGCCAAATGCGAAATCTTTTTCATAATTTTTTAAGTTTGTCTATTCATAGTAGCAAATTTTAATTAAAATATATAAATTAAGTGTAGATAGTCTTAAAATGCATAAAACGATATACATATAAATACTATTTGACTCAATTTGCTATGAGGTTTGATGAGATAAACTTGGCAAATGCGAAATTTTTCATATTTTCCATGTTTGTCCACTCATAATGGCACACTTTAATTAAAAAATATAAAATAAGTGTAAACATTTTTAAGAGCATTCTCTTGTCAAGGGTTTGACACTTTGTTTGATAAAATCTAATAAAATTTAGTTATTATTTAAAGAGTATAACTGTCGTGGTATATTTTTTATATTGCCATCTTTGCAAATGTACTTTCAGTTCAAAAATGTTCAGAATTTTTGATGGAGCTAGATTGTTTATTGGAATATGTAACAATTTTACCTTAGAGCCACTACCAGACGTTTGGCTACAGTTTGCGCTAGGTCAAATAATAAAATTTGCAAAAAAAAAAAAAAAAACACAAATATTAGTCGACTTCTGGTATTCGTGCAAACGTTAAATTGAAAAATTTTACAATAAACAATTAAGATCCATTAAAACTTTTGATAATGTCTGAACTGAAAGTTCATTTGATAAGATGACATTTATAAAAAATATAACACGACTGTTATACTCTTTAAATAATAACTAAGGTAGTTTTTGACCGATTTGATCAAACGAAGTGTCAAACTCTTCACAAGACAATGCATTTTCAGAATATCATCATTGGTTTTATATTTTTTAATTAAAATTTGCTACTATGTATAGACAAACTTGAAGAATAATTTGCCAAGTTTACTTCATCAAACCGAATAGCAAATTAAGTCAAATAGTATACATATGTAGATCGTTTTATGCACCTTAAGAATGTCTACACTTATTTTATAATTTTTAATTAAAATTTACTACTATGTATAGACAAACTTAAAAAATTAGGAAAAAATTCACATTTGCGAGTTCACCTCATCAAACCGCATAGCAAATTAGGTCAAATAGTATACATATGTACATCGTTTTATGCACCTTAAGCATGTCTACACTTAATTTAGATTTTTTAATTGAAAAATTTTGAAAACTTATGAAAAAAAATTAGCATTTTCCAAGTTTACTGCATCAAACCGCATAGTAAATTAAGTCAAATAGTATATATATATCTATCGTTTTATTCACTTTAAAAATGTCTACACTTATTTTATATTTTTTAATTAAACTTCGCTACTATGCATAGACAAACTTGAAAAATTAGGAAAAAATTCACATTTGCCGAGTTTACCTCATCAAACCTTATAGCAAATTAAGTCAAATAGCATATATATGTATATCGTTTTATGCACTCTCAATATGTCTACTTATTTTATATTTTTTAATTAAAATTTGCGACTATGTATAGGCAAACTTGAAAAATTATGAAAAAAAATTCGCATTTGTCAAGTTTACCTCATCAAACCTTATAGAATATTAAGTCAAATAGTATATATATGTATACCGTTTTAAAGGCCAATCCTTCTCCTTTCTAATAAGGTTTAAATTTTGAACATCAGTTCAGAAATGATTGTATAATCAATAAATTTGAACGTAAAGTCAAAAAAAAAATACACTTTTTGTCAAATAAAACAAGTTTGAAGACTTCAAGAAATATAAAAAAAAATATATTTGAGTTAGACTTAATAAAACTCAGCACCTACACACTATGTTATAGGTTTGAGTGTTGCACCGTGTTATTATTGGTTGCCTTAGAGTACAGATAACAAAAGATTTGTATGCTTCTTGCATACATTTCTTAGGTAAAATATTTTGAAATTGAAAGAAAATATTGAAGAGAGTAATTTTTTTTTTTTAATTATTCGTAACTTATCCTAAACCTTTTGAACTTTTTTTGAAACTGGCCCAGTTATTTAGCAAAGCGGTATAATTAGTTACGTTGATTTTGTTAATTAAAAAATGAATTTCTCCAGCCAGCCAGCCAGCATAGGTACGTACAAACGCTGGTCAAAATTAATATAATTTTTGTGTCTGGTTTTTTTTTTGTTTTTACCACCATCATTACCAATTTATCATAACCATTTCAAATTGATTAATAATCATGTTCTAGTTTCAAGCGCCATTAATCAAATATTCAGAAAAATTTTTACTTCTTCTTCTCCTTTTCTTTACTTACTTTTAAATGTAAAAAAAATTAAAATTTTTTATTTGACTTATGAAAATGAGGTTCAACGCCTTTATGCTTTTATGGTCTGCTTCCTTTAATTTGATTTAAAGAAAAAAAAATTTTTTTTTTTTAATAATTTTTTTCTGCTTTGAAGCTGTCAACCATTAGTTACAAGCAGTTTTCCATTATGATTGTGTTATTATTTTAAACTTCCTCTCTCATTTGCTCATTTCTTCTATCCAAAAACCCATCTCCCGTTTATTTTCTTTTCATTTTTTTTTTTTGGAAAAATTAAAAAGTATGATGAATGTAGTTTTAAACGGAAATACATTTCAGAATTAATGTTGTATTGTTGTAAAAAAAAAACAACAACAAAAACAAAAAAAAAATTAAAAAATTAACTTGAAGTACTACGAGAATGACCCAATGCAAGTATAATCGCTGTTAACCTTTGTGGTACTTGTGTGTTGAAGACTAATCCCACAAGAACTATGAGTATAGGGGGCCATAGTTAATAATCTTCACTGGGGAACAGATTGTCTTGCTTTAATTTATTTTGAAGTGAAAATAAGTTCACTAGAATTTATCAATACGTATTTGAAATTAAATTGTAAATAACAGTAGATTTCCGATTTAACGAACATTCGATTCAGTGAACATCGCATTTCAGACATCCCAGGTCAGACATCAAAACGAAAAATATTTCTTCGGCGACTTCCTCTCAGCAGATTTCTGGCAAAGACTCTGAGAGTAAAAATTGCCATGAAAAGCTTCTCAAAAATCTGTCGTTCGGAGTCGACATTAAACTGTGGGTCCCGCCACTCATGTATAAAATTAACCCACACAACATAAGTGGTGTGAGAAGCTAGGTCGTAATCCTGACTGAAGGGTTGTATGAACATCGCATTTAATTTTATTCTATTGAGTACCTCATACAATAATTTTATTTTATACTCGATATAATGTACCATCAATGTACCATTCATGTATTCCAATTCCCACCAAAGGGGCTCAAATGACCCCTTGCGGTATTTAAGCTAGCTTCTATATATTTCTCGGTAAAAAAAATTAACAAGAGAGGAGTAAATAAAAGTCGTAAAGGCAAATGGCGATGTGATAATGTTATTTTCAAGAAATTCTGACAAGAAGTTCAAAATGGGTCATTTGACCCGCCCCTGGTAGGTTTAGTGTTAAAAAGAGCGTAAAAATGCATATTCTCTTGCTTGTTAGCTTTCAGTAAAGCAGGTTCCCATCTCTTCTTTTTGAAATTTTTTTGTATATTAATTATACACCCAAAGAAAAATGATAGTAGGATTCACTATTTTCTAATTAGATTCACTAAAAGCAAAGAGGAATGATCTCAACTTTTGGAAGAATAATTGTCAACTCAAATACGCAGTCTCTAGGGGATTTGTGCTGTACATTTTCCATTTTCCACTACATAAAAATATTATTAGGTTACAATATTACTAACTATTTTCCTCTGGGTTATACACATGCCTGAAGTCGCCGTGGTCTAGTAGGTAGTGTGTTGGCTTATTAGACAAAAGGCTCGGGTTCGAATCCCAGGTCAGACATCAAAATGAAAAATATTTCTTCGGCGACTTCCTCTCAGCAGATTTCTGGCAAAGACTCTGAGAGTAAAAATTGCCATGAAAAGCTTCTCAAAAATATGTCGTTCGGAGTCGACTTTAAACCCGGTCCCGCCACTCTTGTATAAAATTAACGCACACAACATAAGTGGTGTAAGAAGCTCGGTCGTAATCCTGACTGAAGGGTTGTAATGGCCAATTATGATGTATACATATGCCTCTCACAAATACACTCACATTTTTAATATGTTCTCTTTGTGCCGACTTCTGGTTATGAATTATGTTCGCAAAAGTTAAAATAAAAAAAGCGAAGGTGAAAAATTGATTTAAAGGGAAATTTAGGAGCCTAAAATAATACACGAAGATGTCATAACATACATACATATATAATTAATCATTATAACCCTTCAGTCTGGATCACGACTGTGTGTTAATTTTATCCAAATGTGGTGGAACCTACAGTTTAAAGACGACTCCGAATGACAGATTTTTTAAGAAACTGCACATGACAATTTTATTTTAACACTCAGAGTTTTTGCCAGAAATCTGCTGAGGGGAAGTCGCCGAAGAAATATTTTCATATTTTCGTTTTAACGTCTGAACTGGAATTCGAACTCGGGCCTCCAGTCTAATATGCCAACACACTACCTACTAGACTTTTGATCGATTACTTGCATTTATTTGATCAATTACTTGCATTTATTTGGTCGATGAAATGCATTTTTTGATTGATAACATGCATTTTTTTGATAAATTGTATTTTACGGTCGATGACTTGCATGTTTTGCTCGATGACTTGAATTTTTATGACCGATGACTTGCATTTTTTGTGTCAATGACGATAAATATACTACTAGACTTTTGATCGATTACTTGCATTTATTTGGTCGATGACATGCATTTTTTGATTGATAACATGCATTTTTTTGATAAATTGTATTTTACGGTTGATGACTTGCATGTTTTGATCAATGACTTGAATATTTTTGGTCGATGACTTGCATTTTTTGTGTCAATGACGATAAATATACTACTAGACTTTTGATCGATTACTTGCATTTAAATGATCGATGACATGCATTTTTTGATTGATAACATGCCTTTTTTTGATAAATTGTATTTTACGGTCGATGACTTGCATGTTTTGATCGATGACTTGCATTTTTTGTGTGAATGACGTTAAATATATTAATTCAGTGGCTGTATTAGTTTTAACATCGATATCTCCGGTCGTAAGTAATAAGGGACCATATAAAAAACTCTTTTGGAATACTTGCTGGATCCATTTGCTCCACAATCTCATTTTTTTTATCCGATTTGGACCGATTTATGTAGATTACTTCTTTCTTTTGGTAATTTGAACAAAAAATTTAGCTTCGCCGACTATACTTTGGAATGCAAATAAACTAGGGACAGGAAACCATGGCTGTTGGGTCCACTAGGTATTGTATTTTCACTACCCTATTTTTTATGCTATTTATCTCGATTATGAAGGGTATATTTAGTAAAAAGATTCTGATCTTTTAACTTGATTATCTAAGTACGTCTATAATCTGTAGATCGAGGATTATTGAACACCAATTACACTTTAGATATTCTGCTCGAGGAATACGATAGCAACGTTATTTAAAGTGGAGGTGAGGAGAATCGTTCGATTTTTCTATTTTTTTTATGCCAAATAGATCTGCTCTGTAACCTTTAAGAAACGTTATTAAATTGACATGTTACAGGCAAAACAATCATTCTTACGAATTAAAAAGTCGCTGCTGATTAAAAGAAAGAAATTTAAAATTAAAATCTTTTAAAAAGTGAAAAAATTTCTTCAGACAGACTTCTTTACTTCTTTCGTAAAGTAATTACTGTTTTTGTGGAAAAACATCGCGGCTGGTTTTAAGTGAATAACAGTGGAAATAAAAAGAGAACACAATGATTTAAAATACAATAGAAAAATGAGTTCAAAAGTATTTCCCATAATTAATTTCAATTGAGTGACTATGCTCCAGCAACTACTAGCGTAAGTAGCAATAAAACATAGAAATTTCTCAAACAAAAAATTAAATACAAAAGATTTTCAGTGATTCTTTTGAGGTAAACAATTTGTGAGAATAAGTTTAATTTCATCCAAAAACAGTAAAAGATAGGAGTTCCCCACCCAAATAGTGGGTGGATCAGGGAAGTTTAATTGAGGCTTAAATACGACAGTCAAACGTACAGTGTTACCCCGACTGTAGTGAAGGCCAACAGTATAAAGAAAATTTAAGTATTCGAAAATCACACTACGCATATAAGTAGTTCCAGAAATTATGAAAAGAAAAATCTTCAGATTTCAGCTGTTTTTTTGATTTATTTTCTAGATATTTTTCCACACATGTTTCTGCATGACACTAGCATTGAACTCTCCGGTGAGTTCTCCGCTTTAAAACCTGGAATCTGTGAATCTCGAATAGAAGGCTTTGGATGTGGGAAAGGCGCAGCAAAGCTGATTAGGGGATGTACGAAGAGGCTGTTCAAACTCCAAAGAAAGATACTCAGTATGGTGGTTGGAGTAAATACTAGACTCATGCGAGAAGCATTGATCTTGCAATGATTGCGTCTTGATTTAAAGACACGGAAGAGGAAAAGGAAACTGATCTTAAAATATTGAGTAGATTAGGTTAGGCCTTAGTGGTAGCTTTGATAGCAAAAACTCACTTGCGCATGCATAGCATAGAATTCTCTCTGTACTATCCAAGTTCTACCAAACCAGGGAAGAAAAAGAAGTTAATCAGTGCAATGGCTGTACATTTAAAGTACGACTACCCCATGCTGGAAAACTAGCCCGACAGTTTAATAAACGCAACTATACCCTTGACATTAATGGCTCCGCTCTGGCAAGGGTTAGAGAGCTAAATAACCTATATCTGCACCTCGCAAGAGATGGCCATTGATCCTCAATGGATTTGAAACCACGGCAGAAGTCGTTGGATGGGAGCTGCATTCTTTCCGCGTGTCTTCCCATTACACAATGACCTGTAAGCCTGGTCACTGTGATCGAGATGACGTTACGACCACATCCAAGTCGCCGTAGTCTAGTAGGTAGTGTATTGGCTAATTAGACATAAGGCCCGTGTTCAAATCCCAGGTCGGTGGCATCCTCTCAGCAGATTTCTGGCAAAAACTTTACGAGAGTAAATAGAATTGCCATGAAAAGCTTCTTAAAAATCTGTCGTTCGGAGTCGACGTAGGTCCCGCCCTCATGTATAAAATTAACGCACACAACACGAGTGGTAGGACGTTGTACAATGGGTAAATTCGACCTTTGGGTACTGTAGTTGTCACAGTTGACAAGTACACGTCCTCTAACCTAACCTAACATAAGTTTAAGAAACTATTTGGTGCGCCTTCTATCTAACGAGGGCCAAGTGACCCTAGCGGTGGTTTTGCGTTTCAAAAGAATTTCCGCCTTATGGCCAGCTTAACCGAATCAAGAGGCAATCTCAATTCGATTGAGGAGAATTCTGGAAGTAGAGCACCAGCCGTAGCGGGCTTGTCGGCTCTGTAGTTTCCCGGAATATTACTATTTGGAGTTCAACTCGTAGTAATCGATTTGTTTACGAGGTCTGACCGGAGACTTAATTCTGGTACCACGCGAGTCAAGAGCCCCTGAAACCATGGTTCCAGCCTGACTGTTGGTATGGCCCTCTTTCGGGAACATCTTCCCAAATCGCGGGAAGAGTCTAGTTAAGCTCGGTAAGGAGTGGCACGCGGGTGCCGTGACCCAAAGATCGTAAGAAGTTTTAGATAGGCTCCGCTCCTAACATAGGAGGAAGTCATGTCCAAATATTTGGCTTCGAATTGGTACTCAGGTGTAGCTGTGTGTCTGGGGGCGTTGGTAGACGCATTGTATTTTACCCTGTGCGAAGAGCACCGTGGGATTAGGTTCACGCGGACAGGCACCCACGTAAAACCCATCATCGTTGTGCCCGGGATAAGTGTGACACTAAAGCGCCCCGAAAGAAGGTCGAGACAGCGATGGCATATCCTGACGATCCCGGAGGATATTGTATCAGTGACTGGCAATATTTCTGAGAAGAAAATGAGATTTTGGTGTCTACTGTATGAACGATTTGCAAGTAATCGACCCAAAGATCGGAAGAAGTTTTAGATAGGCTCCGCTCCTAACATAGGGGGAAGTCATGTCCAAAAATACTTGGCTTCGAATTGGTACTCAGGTGTAGCAGTCTGTTAAATATGGGGGCGTTGGTAGACGCATTGTATTTCATCCTGTGCGAAGACCACCGTGGGATTAGGTTCATGCGGACAGGCATCCACGTAAAACCCATCATCGTTGTGCCCGGGATAAGTGTGACACTAAAGCGCCCCGAAAGAAGGTCGAGACAGCGGTGGCATATCCTGACGATCCTGGAGGATATTGAGTAAGTGAATAGCAGTATTTCCGAGAAGAAAATGAAATTCTGGTGTCTACTGTATGAACGATTTGCAAGTAATCGATCCGACAAATCGAAATCGATTTATCAGAAACTTTAAATTGTTCGGAGACCTGGATACAATGGATTATTGTGGTATTATAATTGGTTTTATATAGCCCAAGTGTGTCTTCATCAGAAATTTTAAATTGTTCGGAGACCTGGGTACAATAGATTATTGCGGTATCGCAATAGCCCAAGTGTGTCTATCCAAATATCTGTCCTGTCCCTACCTAACTAACAACGTTTTCAAATACATTTAACTCTCTTTGGAAGGCGAAATGTAAACGGAAATGTTATTGGCTATGCGGAAGAAATTTACTAGATATTATGCGTACAAGAAAACAAAAAGAAAGAAAGAAATTTCTATTAAAAACTAACTTAAATTTGTGTGCCTCCACTGTATTTAAATAATTATTATTCGTTACTTGCAGCGAACGTACGTACCTAAAGAGGAAGATCTTTAGGCTAAAAATGCAGTCACAAATATCAGGAAAATCAGCAACATCAACAACTGCAACTGGAGGCAATTGCAACAGAAACAGAAGGAGAGAGAGAGAGAGTGACAGGGAAAGAAATACAAAGAAAAGACAAAGAAATCGTTATAAAATGGAAGTCGTGTCATGATCATTGCAACAAGATAGAGAAGAGAAAAAAAAAACAGAAAACAAAAACTTAACAATTGACTCAATTAGCAGCAATAAATAGGTGAGTTAACAAATATTTTTCCACTCAATTGTTGCAAAAAAAAAAAAAATTAAAATAAAAAGTCAATAAAAAATACAGCAAAAAAAAAATTCAGAAAAGACAAAATGGTTAAGAAATAAAATTTAATTTTTTTATTTTTAATTTTTTTTTTGTACAATATCTGCTGAATATTGATGAATTATTGCAACCCAAAAAAGAAAATAACAAAAAATATATGAAAAATCAAAATTCATTACAAGGTAATGAGTAAGTGATGGCCGTATACACAGATGGATGGCAACTTCTTACAATTCACCATTGAATAGTAAAAAGTCATCAAATAAATAAACAAACTAAGTGTTCAAGTAAAACAAAATAAATGCTTAAAATATTGTGCAATAATTACAGGCATACGTAACCACAAGAGACAATAAATGAAAATTAACATTGCAGTCGAATCGAAGTTGCCGTGGTCTATTAGGTAGTAGTGTGCTGGCTTATTAGACGTAAAGGCCAGGGTTCGAGTCCCAGGCCAGACATCAAAACAAAATACAAAAAAGTATTTCTTCGGCGATTTTCTCTCAGCAGATTTCTGGCAAAAACTCTGAGAGTAAATAAAATTGCCATGAAAAGTTTCTCATAAAATCTGTCGTTCGGAGTCGACTTTAAACTGTAGGTCCCGTTACTCATGTATAAAATTAACACACACAACATAGGTGGTGTGAGAAACTAGGTCAATAATCCTGACTGAAGGGTTCTAATGACCAATTATGTTATGTAACATTGTAGTTATCGTTACAAACTACACGGAGCGACAGTGAAAATACATCCAAGTAACTACCTACTAGAGATGCCAATCGGAAAATCCCGAATCCCAGGATTTTGTCCTGGGATTTTTCGGTTTTTTCGGGATTGTGAATGCAAATGTAATTTGACCCTACAAAAGGTCGTGAAAAAAAAATCTATATCACTTGACTTCGATAATAACATCTCAGATGAGGAAAACCATACTTCCATTGCTAAAAAGTTATTTGATGCCATCGAAGAATGCAAAAGCCCTATAAAACGAATTAATAGGGTCCAAAGAAATAGATTTATTTACATCAGAGGTGGTAGAGGTGAATATTGCAATATATGCAACTATCTTGGAATTATCTTACCAACAAATATTGGCTGCGAGAAGTGTTTTTCAACGGCAGGGTATGTTACATAAACATAGGCTTCAAATGTAAATGTTATGAGTTGTGATCGTGTAAAGTTGGAAAATATATTTTTTTTCTCACTGTTTCAAGTTTAGCTATTCTTATTTGCTAAATTTAATAAAAATATATGAAATAAGTGATGATATTCTGAAAGGGCATTCTCTTGTAAAGAGTTTGACACATTGTTTGATAAAATCGGACAAAATTTACCAGAGTTACGATTTAAAGAGTCTAACAGTCGAGTTATATTTTTCATATATCGACGCCTCCATTCTATAATGTTCTAAGTGTACTTAGAACGTTTTTAATGTTCTGGCATTTTTAAATTCTACGTTCTCTAACGTCTCTCTAAAGGGAGAACCATCCTACTGGTAACTTTTAAAGTTAAGTTTACGTTTGAACTTACCCATATTATATATTATTTTCAATATGGCAACTTCAAATATAAATGAAATGAGCATATAATTACAACAAATAAACGAAGCCCGCCGTTGCCACAGCGTTTCAAAAAAAAAACCTTGTTTAATTAAACAGTTTTATTGTCATTGCTCTGGCACTAGCCATGTTTTTTAAAAAAAGTTAACTTTACACTTCAGCTAAAGGTAGCCTTCAACAATGATAAACTAAAGATTACACCTTGCGCATGATTTCCCGTTAGATGACATTGTTAGGCTATTTTAAAGGCATCCAAGTCTTTTTCATATGTGAAAATGAACGTTTCTTTTTAAAAGTGTATGCACTACGCGAGAGTAGTTGGCAGCCCTGCAATATAACTTAAATTATCATTAGCCAATAGGAAAACAATGAAAACAATTTTCGTGACGTCATTGATTCATTATGCGCAAAAAGGTTTAATTTTGTGTGCGTGATGGGGTAATCTTTAGTTTATCATTCTTGGGTAGCCTTTACTAAACCCAAGTTTAACGATAACTTGTAATAATGGCGCTTAAAGTTAAATGGTTGTATTATTATTGTATGATCCTAATGCTTTAATTGAATTTTAAAATAAAGCAGATTAATAATCAACATTTTTTGTATTCATATTATGCTCTTCACTGTTGGTAGGAAAGAATATCTTTTTTGCTTTCTTTCTATTTTTTTGTTTTTTTCGCTGACAAACTTAAATCTTTTATATTTTTAGTTTAACTGTGTCAAGCCGGCCTTAAAAATTATTAATTTATGCAAAAATGTTACTTAGTCTGTTAACAATAACGGTTAACGATGACCTCAGTCACATATTTAACGGCACCTTTTTTAACATAATAAATCAATTGAAATTTTTCTAAACTTTTGACCATCAATGTGATGGATTTAATAGAAATTATTATGATCACCTGCTGCAATTAAACGAATGTCATTGAGTCAGGTTTCGTTTGAGTGCATCATAAACGTTCAAATGATTTCATGCAAGCGCTCGCATTGGCTTTCGCACTCTCATGTATGAACATTAAAAATTAGAAAAACCTTTGGAACTAATTCGATAGTATATGGACCGGTTATAAAACCGCAAATTACGTCATTGTTTTGGTACATGTAGGTATGCTGGTATGTCTCTATGTATTAATGTTCATGGGTATTTGGATATTTATGGGGGCAAGAGAGCAAAAAATTAAACAACATCCGTACATTTGATTAGCATTCATTAAAATAAATTTAATTAATTGCGTACTGAAATCAAATAAAAAAACAAACAACAATAATAATAATTATTGTAATACAAAAACAAAATAAAAACAAAAATATAAACAAATAAACACTTGCAAACGAACATCCAATGCGCATAAAAAAATTTTATTATTTGCAGTAGCAATATACCGGCCGGGTCGGTCGGTCGGTTTGGTACCTTAAAACCAACACCTAAAACACTTGTATGGTTACAAACACTTTAAAACGAATTGCCTGACTGACAGCCGGGAAGCCTAGACGGCCGGCTACTTTGCTACTACTTTAACTGGCCAACTGACTGACTGAGTAACTGAATGACTTACAAATGTAACTAACGATGCGGAAAGCATATTTTTGCTCATTTTCACAAAATTCAAAAGACGTATAAAACACCGAAGACAAACAAAACACAATAGAAAATAAGAAAAGACTACCGAAAAAGTAAGAAAAAAACAGAAAAAAATCATAACAACAAACCACAGCAGCTTGGCGGTCAAACGTATTGCAAACTCTGTTTGACTTGCACACAAAAAACAACAGCAAAGACCATTCATTACCATTACAATCCTGAGATAAATATTTCGACTATGACGACGTTAAACTAACCGAATCGCATAGGGTTTGATTACATTTAATTTAATTTATTTCTTTGTCTCTCTGTCTGTCTGTCTCTATGCCTATCAGCCACTACTTACAACACTCCAAAAGAAAAACTTCATAATAAAAAAACAATAAAAAATGAAATAAAAATTTATGCAAATCTACCGGATATTTCTAAACATAGAAATACAAAGACTTACAATCGCACAGGCTTACATTGGATGGTGGCTGGTGTAATAAGACCAGCCTTTTAGCATTAAAGAAACAAGATTTTATAAGATTTCTTTCTCACATTTTAAGATCAACAAGAATTTCCGATAGTACATACCCACCAAACACATATACACCATATACATACAAATACAATCCAATATAATTTATTGTAATAATAAATACTTTTAAAATATTACACTATGCAACAAAAAAAATTATAAAAAAAAAAAAAAAATTAAATACACACAACTAATAAAATAATATAGTGTAGATTGTAAGTTTTATTAAGTAGAAATATATTTAATTTTTTTTCCCAAACCCTTCAAACTTTTTTATTTGACAAAAACCGTTTTTTGTTTTTTGATTTTACACACAAATTTATTAATTACCTAAATATTTCTGAACCGATGTGCAAAATTTAAACCCTATTAGAAAGAAGAGGAATAGGCCTTTAAAACGATATCCATATTTATACTATTTGACTTAATTTGCTAAAAGGTTTGATGAGTTAATCTTGACAAATGTGCAATTTTTCATATTTTTTCAAGTTTGTCTATACATATAGTAGCAAACTTTAATTAAAAAATATGAAATAAGTAGAGACTTTCTTAAAGTGCATAAAACGCTATACATATGTATACTATTTGACTTAATTTGCTATAAGGTTTGATGAGAAAAACTTGGCAAACACATATTTTTTTCATATTTTATCAAGTTGGTCCATTAATAATAGCACACTTTAATTCAAATATATAAAATAAATGGAGACATTCTTAGAGTGCATAAAACGCTATACATATATATACTATTTGACTTAATTTGCTATAAGGTTTGATGAGGTAAACTTGGCAAATGTGCAATTTTTCATAATTTTTCAAGTTTGTCTATACATAGTAGCAAACTTTACTTAAAACCTATGAAATAAGTGATGACATTCTTAAAGTTCATTATCTTGTGAAGAGTTTGACACTTCGTTTAATTAAATCGGACAAAAATTACCGTAGTTATTATTTATAGTCATGTTCGATTTTTTTATTTTTTTTTTTTCAAATAAACTTTCCGTTAAAAAATTTATAAAATTTTTGATGGATCTTGATTGTTTAATGAAAAATATCTCAATTTTACATTTGAGCGACCACCAGACGTTTGGCTGCAGTTTGCGCAAAGCGAAATAACAATGTTTTCAAAAAAAACATAACAATTAGCCGACATCAAATAGTCGTGTAAACGTAATATTGACAGATTTTTGAACTGAAATTTCATTTGATGAGATGACGTATATAAAAAATATAACACGATTGTTATATTCTTTAAATAATAACTACGGTAATTTTTGTCCGATTTGATCAAGCGAAGTGTCAATCTCTTCACAAGATAATGCACTTTCAGAATGTCATCAATTGTTTTATATTTTTTAATTAAAGTTTGCTACTATAAACCGTCAAAACTGGAAAAAAATATGAAAAATTTGTATTTGGTAAGTTTAATACATCAAACCTCATAGCATATTCAGTCAAATAGTATATATATGTATATCGTTTTATGCACTTTAAGAATGTCTACACTTATTTCATATTTTTTTATTAAAATTATTATTATGAAAAAAATTATGAAAAAAATTATGAAAAAAAATAACATTTGTTAATTTTACTTCATCAAATTGCATAGCAAATTAAGTCAAATAGTATACATATGTACATAATTTTATGCACCTTAAGGATGTCTCTACCTAATTTATATTTTTTAATTAAAATTTACTACTATGTATAAACAAACTTGAAAAATTATAAAAAAAATAATCGCATTTGCCAAGTTTACCTCATCAAACCTTATAGAATATTAAGTCAAATAGTATATATATGTATATCGTTTTAAAGGTCCAGTCCTCTCCTTTATAATAAGGTTTAAATCTTGCACAAAGGTTCAGAAATGATTATATAATCAAAAATTTTCAGAATTTTTAATGGATCTTGATTGGTTTTTTGGAAAATATGTTAATTTGACGTTTGGCTAAAGTTTGCACAAAGCAAAAACAAAACAAGAAATTGATACATTTTGCAATAAACAATCAAGATCCATCAAAAATTCTGGAAATTTTTGAACCAAAAGTCCATTTGATAAGATGGCATATATAATAAATATAACATGATATTTTTGTTTGATTTTCTTAAACAAAGTGTCAAACTCTTCACAAGAGAATATACTTTGAGGATGCTATCACTTGTCTTAATATTTTTTAATTAAAATTTGCTGCCTTGAATGGTTAAACGAGAAAATATAAGAAAAAAAACATATTTTCTAAGTTTGCCTTATCAAAACTCATAGCATATAAGTTTGAACAAAATATTTTTGTATATCATTTTAAAGGCTCATCTGTTCCCTTTTCAAAAACCTTGGATTTTGAAAATAGCTTAAAAAATAATTTTGTGTGAAAAGATCAGTTCAAAAATATCATTTTTGTCAAATAAAATGAGTTTGGGTTTGAGTGTTCTTTTCGACAAAATTCACAACCTACACTATGTCTTTAGTTTGGGTGTATTTTGATTGCCGCACCGTATTATTGTTATTATTATTATGGTTCTCATAATGATTATTGTTGTTGTTTTTATAGTTTTTTTTTATTTTGTAGTCACTTGCACTAATTTTCTATTTTAATTCTAAACATTGTACCATAAAACTTGGTTTGCAAAAACAAAAAACAAAGAAAAAATATCAACGAAACGAAATGAAACTCCAAAACACAAAAAGAGAAGTTTAATTACAGATCCATAAAGTACAACAACTAATAACAACAAGTAACAGCCTTAGCAATAGGCGGAGAAGTAGGGAATTGGAGGAGAGGATAAGAGAGAAAAAAGTCCAAGCGGGGAAACAAGATTTAATAACTATTTTTATAACTCTGGCTTCATTTTTACCATGAATCTGAAAGTGAAAAAAACAAAAAACAGAAACAGAATAACACACAACAAACACAACAACAACTAGCAAATACCATAAGCAAAATGATTCCCAAGCAACAAGACAACGCCAGAGAAGAAAAAAAAAAACCCATAGACCGACAGACTATTTGTGAAAATGCCATGAGAACAACTTGTTTTTGTGCTATAAAATACCACCAGCTATTGAAGAAAGACTAGGCATATACACGCTACAAACATTCATACACACGTACATACACATACGCTGACAAAATATAAGAAATATTTGCAAATAACATGCCAGAAAACAAAAAAACAAAAAAAAAACACAAAAGATCAGTAAAAAAAAATACCTGAAGCCCTCCTGCTAATAAAACCTTACAATACCTGGACAGAATATACGGAGCGAGTATAATGTTCAGTTCAAATGAGTTCTAATGGGTTGCCTGGTTCTCAAAGGAACTTAAAAATACTGCGTAAATCATATGAAGCTTTACAGCAAGGAAACGGGGGTGGGTTATGATTATTATAATCTTCATAATTTTTCATATTAATTGATCATAACAACAGGATTACGACCTAGCTTCTCACACCATTTATGTTGTGCGGGATAATTTTATCCATAAATAACGGGACCTGCAGTTTAAAATCGAATCTGAATGACAGATTTTTGCGAGGCTTTCCATGCCGATTTTATTTTGATACTCAGAGTTTTTGCCAGAAATCTGCTGAGAGGCAGTTGCCCAAGAAATATTTTCATATTTTCGTTTTGATGTCTGGCCCGGGGCTCGTACCCTAGCTTTGCGACTAATAAGTCAACTTACTACCTACTAGACTATGGCGACTTCATCATACTCCAGGATAAAATTTCTTGGATGCAAGTTGAATTTCTTTTTAAGACTCGGTCTTAAGCTACCTCGTGTTTTTACATTTCCTTCAGGATTGCATTCTAAAGCTTGGAGTATAGCTTTGATACCAAAAGATGGCTAGAGCACGCTTAGCGGCCCATTGTGATGCCATAGATGAATTTAGTCTCTGTACTGATCAAGTGCCTGCATACAGGGAAGGAAAAGAAGGAGTTAGTCAGTTATGTTGTCTTTTTTTCATTTAATTTACAATTGTAGAAATCGTTTCATTAAATTCGATCTAGGTTTACGTCCCTTACTTGTAAAATGCCATGAGAACAACTTGTTTTTGTGCTATAAAATACCACCAGCTATTGAAGAAAGACTAGGCATATACACGCTACAAACATACATACACACGTACATACATACGCTGACAAAATATAAGAAATATTTGCAAATAACGTGCCAGAAAACAAAAAAAAAACACAAAAGATCAGTAAAAAAATACCTGAAGCCCTCCTGCTAATAAAACCTTACCTGGACAGAATATACGGAGCGAGTTCAGTTCAAATGAGTTCTAATGGGTTGCCTGGTTCTCAAAGAAATTTAAAAATACTGCGTAAATCTTATAAAGCTTTGCAGTAGGGAAACGAGGGACGAGGGGGAAGGCTGGGCATAGCATCAATTATTATAATCTTCATAATTTTTCATAATTGATCATAACAACCCTTAAGACAGGATTACGACCTAGCTTCTCACACCACTTATATTGTGTGCGCTAATTTGATCCATAAATAACACAGAGAGCATGTTGCTCTTGAAGAGATGTATTTCTGTTTAGAAGAGGACTGTTTCGATATGATCGCCAAATCTTATGTAAGATAGCATAAGCAATTTCAAACTTATGATTAATTTGGCTGCTTATATTGCTAGAACGAATTCACCATAGCCTAGTGTTCATGGTTCAAAGCCAACTCAAACAATTCAAACAAACCGAAATTAAAAAAAAAAATTTTTGTTTGGGGACTTCCTCTGAGCAGTCTTTTGGCAAAAATTCTGAGAAAAACTTTTTCAATCTGTCATCAGGTGTCGAAATCAGATGCCGCCACGCATGTGTAAAATTAACACACTCAACGTGGATAGTATGAGAGAGAATCTACTCTAAGGTACTGGGCACGTTTTTATTCATCGGTTTTTGAGCATCAGATTTACTTTGAGATATGCAGACAATATCATTCCCACATGCCTGTATTCCAACATTCTATTCACAGTTGATGCCACAATATTTTATATTGGGAGTGGTTGTTAATCATTTCAATTTCATTAGAATTTAAGGCGTGTTTCAGGCGGTGGTGATGGCTATTTACCGAGCCGCTCAATGGATCCCCGTCAACGGTGTTCCTTTCACTCGCGTTTTGGTCTTTTCTGACAGTCAGGCCGCCATAAGATCTCTGTCAGGTTTTGTGAATAACTCCAGGATCGTTAGGAAATATCGCCGCTGTCTCGACACCTTCTTTCTGGGCGCTTCAATGACTTATTGGTCTGGGCCGACGAGTTCGCCAGAGCTGGTGCACTCCACCCGTAATCCTCTTCAAATAAATTGGGTATGTCAATTGCCTCGGTCAAGTTGGCTATGCGCTGATATTCTTTCGGGGTGCCAACCAATCCTGGGTAAATATGAGGAGTCCTTCTCCACCGCTAGACTTACCAGGCCCTTGGTAACTTAGACTTGGTTATGGATAGGGCATTGCGTTATGGCTAGACACGCGGAAAGGATGCGGCTCCCATTTAATGCCATCTGCCGTGGATGCAGATTTGCTGAGAAAGATGAGACTGTTATCCTCTTTTTCCGTCAGCGCCCATTTCTTATTACATGCAGATATAGGTTACTTAGCTTGACGGACAACTCTCTGGCTGGTTTTCCAGCGTAGGGTAGTCGTACTTTTGATAGGCATCCTTTGCGCTGAGCAACTTCTTTCTCTTCTCTGGTTTTGGTAGAACCTGGTCAGTACAAGGACTGCGTTCACCTGTGGCATCGTAACGGGCCGCTATGCGTGTTTAAGTGAGCTTTGTGATATCAGAACTATCACTCCGACCTAACCTAACCTAGTATCCAGATCATCCAATTCAGGGCGAAAGGAGTTGATAATCAACCACCTTTAATGTTCGATATTGACAGTGATAGCTTGGCGAACGTCATGCAATGGTGAGAGAGAGGTGGCAGAATAAATTCACATTAAACAGTGACTTTTTCGGGATCTCATGTGGTTAAGTTGAAGTCGCCGTGGTCTAGTGGGTAGTGTGTTGGCTTATTAGACGAAAGGCCCGGGTTCGAATCCCAGGTCAGACATCAAAACGAAAAATATTTCTTCGGCGACTTCCTCTCAGCAGATTTCTGGCAAAGACTCTGAGAGTAAAAATTGCCATGAAAAGCTTCTCAAAAATCTGTCGTTCGGAGTCGACTTTAAACTGTAGGTCCCGCCACACAACATAAGTGGTGTGAGAAGCTAGGTCGTAATCCTGACTGAAGGGTTGTAATGGCCAATTATGTATGTAATGTTCGATATTGACAGTGATAGCTTGGCGAACGTCATGCAATGGAGAGAGAAAGGTGGCAGAATAAATTCACAATAAACAGTGACTATTTCGGAATCTCATGTGGTTAAGTATCGCCCCATGTGATGGCCTGATGAAACTTTATAACTTCGGTATCCAGATCATCCAATTGAGGTGATATTCAGCAACCTTTAATGTTCGATGTTGACAGTGATAGCCTGGCGAACATCGTTCAAAGGACAGTGAGTCGGTAAAATATTTTTCATTGCTGGAGATGACTTTTACGATGAAAATTAAGGTCAGTGGTCCAAGAGCCCATTCAGCCATTACACAAGTAGTTGTCTATGATCGTTTACCTTCAAGTTTCCCAGGGCCAATTGATTTTATACGGCTAGCTGTAGGCGCAAAAAAAAAAATTTGTTATGAATTGTCTGGGATTTTAAATTTTCTTTCCAAATCCGTGTCATAACTCTTTGGCAGGGTACTTTATAGTTCGTGAAATTGCCTGTTGTTTCCATCATAATATTGCGGAATTTTTCACATTTTTTTTTTCGCTTTTTTTTTGTCGCTTTTAACAAGAAGTTGTTTTAACTTGTTGCTGCTAAAGCCTGAATGTTGTTGTTATTGTTGCTGTTGCATTTGTTGTAATTGTTTTCATTGCTTGTTATCGCCTAATGGTGGTGGTGGTGGGTGTTTGGCTTTTTAATTTTATTTTCATGCGAACTTGAAGTTTCTATTTCTGTTTTTTTTTCTTAGCAGGCCATGTTAATAAGTCTTAGAGTTAGTTTCGTATAGGAACACCAAAACAAAAGGAAAATTTTAAAATGGAAAATCGGAAAAAAAAACTGGGAAAAATAAAAACGAAATAAACTGCACTGCAAGAGACTGACTTGACTGTGAAGCGACAAATGAATGGCTGTTTACAGAGATGAATGGATGGATTGGGTAGATGGATTGAATGGTTGAATGTAAGATTTGCGGATGAAGGAATTGTTTTTGTTAACTGGCCTGGGAAGGGAAAGGGGGGGGGGGACAATCTATTAAATTATTAACACACGCCAGCCATCTGAACAGTCAAACAATTTAAAAATAAGAGACGGTGCAAGGCTGCAAAGAGTAGCAGAAATATTTGCAGCATTGGCGTCAACGTCAACGCCATTGCCATCTGCATCACAGCATCTGGATCTCTGCATCAGCATTGCAACGCATTGCATCGTTTGCTTGTTGGAATACTTAAATACTTGTAATAACAATATTTTGATATTGTACGAGTAGTATAAAGTGAAAGTAAGTTCACACAATTACCATTGATATGAGATGTACATACGTTTGTATGTTTGTCTTCGGCTCTGTTGTATATTCACGTATAATGTACGTATGTATGTATGTAAGTACATCATATGAATGATGAATGAAGAATGTTTGTTGTTTTCATTTCTTGGCAGAAGTGTACATATGGAAGTGTATGAATGAATTTCAATTGAATTGAATTGGAAATAAAAAAAAAACTTCAAAATCAAAATGAAACTGAAAATGAAAATGAATAAATTAATTCATGAGATGTTTTGAAAATCAGTGAATAGAAACATGTACGCCAGTGCAAATCACACGGGTCAGGATATACTCAACACTCGTCGTAACCATATGTAAAAACGCGCAAATATTCATCATTTGTATGGCAAAACAAGCAACACAACAACCCCACAAAATCATACACGCGATTGAATTTTAAATGATTTTTCTTTCTTTCATCTTAACTATCTACGTATCTCTCTACCTCTTCCCCTCTTATTTGTATTACTAAAGCGTACTTAATTTATAAAACAAAAAAATAAAATAAAAAAAAAATTTTATTTAAAAACCAAAAATAATAACAAAAAAAACTCATGCGTATTAACCTCAAATCCATTCCGGCAGTACCTGTTTGTTTCGAATACTGGGAAATAAAATTTCTTCTTGTCTTGCCTTGTCTTTATATAATCAAAGATTGTCCATAATTATGCCGCTTTAAATAAAAAAAAAGGATGGTAAAGAGTGCCGAAATTGTTTACACATTTATTTGTATTTTAAAAATAAATTTAAAATATTTTATTTACGCTCTTGCTTACTCATTAATAACGGGTGATTTTTCTAGCTATTATCTTATTTGGCAACACTGGTTTAAACAGTTCACGCACGTTTCGTGTTTTGTTTCACTGTCAAACATCTTCAATCGTCTTCATCGTTTACAAACGAACAACGCTTGCAAATCATTGAATTTGCAACGCATTAATAATGGGTGATTTTTCTAGCTATTATCTTATTTGGCAACACTGTTTTGTTTCACTGTCAAACATCTTCAGTTTGGTCTAGAATTTAACCATGAATCGTCTTACAAACGGACAACGCTTGCAAATCATTGAATTTTATTATCAAAATGCGTGCTCTGTTAAGAAAGTTCATCGTGCGCTTCATCTTCCATTTTATGGTCAATTTAATCGACCCACTGAAGCGGCTATTCGGGCTACCGTGAATAAATTTCGCACCAAATTTACATTCTAGGACATTAAACCACCAACATAGAGTGCGAACTGAAGAAAATATCGCAGCAGTATCGGCCAGTGTTAATAATGACCATCAATTATCGATTCGTCTCGGTTCGCAGTAATTAGGCCTTTGTTACCCAACAACGTGGAAAATTTTGCGGAAGGATTAGGTGTAAAATACAGCTAGTGCAAGAATTGAAGCCGAACGACCTACCACAACGTAGAATTTTTGGTGAATGGGCTCTCGTTTTGTTTGCCGAGGATCCACTACTTTATCGAAAAATTGTGTTCAGCAACGAAACTCATTTTTGGCTGAATTAATACGTAAATAAGCAGAATTTTTTTCTTTTTTTATAAAACCAGCACTCAGGGGATGGCCCCTACTCATGCAGTGTATTGTGCAGGTTTTTAGGAAATGTGGAAAGAGGGAAGATGCGAACGGCAAGGAAACGGGTTGCTGCTATGTGACTATAAAATGGCCAGTGTTATACCTTCATCATTAGACAGTCTACAGAAAATCGTCACCAAGAAGCCCGCAGTTTTTCACACCAGTTATGTTGTGTGTGTTAATTTTATACATAAATGGTGGGACCTACAGTTTAAAGTTGACTCCGAACGGCAGATTCTTTTTGAGAAAGTTTGCAAGGCAATTTTATTTACTCTTAGAGTTTTTGACAAAAATCTGCTGAGAGGAATTCGCCGAAGGAATATTTTCTTGTAATTTGTTTTGTCTTTTTGTTTTTTTTTATATATCTTGAGCCCTCCAAACGTGGGGCTCGAACCCTGGCTTTACGTCTAATAGACCAACACTCTACCTACAAGATCACAGAGTGAATATCAGCCAGAAGCATTGCACAAGCCACCAGTTCATCTAGAAAAAGTCACAGTTTGGTGCGGTTTATGGGCTGGTGGCATCATTGGACCGTACTTCTTCCAAGATGCTGCGAATCGTAACGTAACTGTAAACGGTAAGCGCTACCGTGAGATGATATTCAACTTTTGTTTTGCCCAAAATGCAAGCGCTTGACTTGCATGACATGTGGTTTCAACAAGACGGTGCCACATGCCACACAGCACGCGTAAAAATGGAATTATTTAGAGGCGAGTTTGGTGAACATTTTATTTCACAAGCGGGCTCGGTCAATTGGCCGTCTAGATTGTGAGATTTAACGCCTTTAGACTATTTTTTTGGAGGGCTATGTTAAAGCTTATGTCTATACAGACAAGATCGCTTGAATTGATGCATTGGAAGACAACAGTGAAGCATTTATGCGCGAGATACCGGCCGAAATGTTGCAAAGAGTACATCAAAATTGGACTCAGCTGATGGATCATTTGAGCCGCAGTCGCTGTCAACATTTGCATGAAATAATCTTCAAACATTAAATTATATGGAGCGTACTATCGATTCAAATAAAGATTTTATAAATTTTTCTGAATTTTATTTGTTTTTTTTTTGAAAAATTTTCCTATAGCTTTTAAAAAATCACCCTTTTACAATCATTTGTTCATTTGATTTAAATATTGTAAAAAATTCCTTAATTAATGGCATTACATTTGTACGGCCATCCCTTTTATTACAAGTTAAAGAATGTAAAGCAAATGCTTTCTTAGGCTTGGCCTGTAAAGTAATTCGTGTATGTTTGTTAACAAATATTTGTCTTGTTGTTGTTGTTGATTTTATGATTCAAGTACGTTTAAGAATTTGTATGAAAGACTAAAACCAGATTCCATTTTAGAACAAGTAAACTATTGTCGCATTGAGATTTATTTTCAATTGCGTTTCAAATGAGATTTCTAAACAGTTGTCTTGCCTCAAATGATTCAATTGACGAAAAGAAGAAATGTTTGTTTATTAATTAGAATACAATTGTTAATTACATTATAATTATGTACTACAACCTAACCAAAGTCTTCCGTTTGAAACAATCACACGATCCTCAGTCGAATAATCTACCACACTGCGTACTAGACTACCGGGGCATCCAAACATTTCTTTTAGCTAAACAAAGTAGTGAACACAGTAACGCTTAACGTGGGGGTTACGTTCCAATAAGTTCCAGCGCTAAACCAAATAACGTTAAATGGGGCAAGTTAATGCGTACATATGTAAATACATTACAACTTCGGAAAATTTTTATTCTGGACAGAGCATCTCTTTTTGGCTGGTGCACACATATACAGCAAGTATTATTATAGTTAGGGATTTAGGGGAATCTAAATACTACTGCTAATAATACTGAAACAGCGTGAAGCGGGGTCTTGCTGTAGTCGGTATTAACTTTTACGAATTTAATTAGTATGGTTAAGATACTTGGTATGTTAATTACCCAAAGGACAGAATGAAAATAAAAATATTCGCCAAAAATTTTTTTTATTTTAGTTGAGTGTATAAAATTTTTGGCACTTTGGAAACATGACCGTCCTTATATACATACAGACAAAACACATAATTGGTCATTACAATCCTTCAGTTAGGATTCCAACCTAGCTTCCCACACCATTCATGTTGTGTGTGTTAATTTTATGGAAGAGTGGGGGGACCTAGATTTTAAAGTCGACTCCCAACTATAGATTTTGAGAAACTTTTCATGGCATTTTTATTTTGACACACAGAGTTTTTGCCAGAAATCTGCTGAGCGGAAGTCGCCGAAGAAGTATTTTTTCATATTTCATTTTGTTGGAGAAGTCTGACCCGGAATCGAACCCTGGCTTTAAGACTAATAAGCCAACACACTACCTGCGCGACTTCATCGACTTCATCCCTAAATTGCATACAAAATATACTCCCGAGAAAGCTAGAGGATTACAGTAAGGACTTTAAGCAAGCTGCTTATTTTGGATGCAATTTAGTTTGTGAAAAAGAAAGTCTGGCAGAGAGAGAGAGAGAGAGAGAGAGAGAGATTGTAGCACAAAACTCTTAAGAAATGAAGAAAATAGCCCTGACGAGTTTCAAAACCTCAAGAAACGTTACCTTATCAAAGTTATTTGTAAGGACTTTAGACAAATTATTTATTCGTACAAGAAGTTGACAATCTGCCACCTTTAATACAAAATGTTGACTGTGATAGCCTAATGAACGTCGTTCAATGAGCAGAGAAAGGCGCCAGAAAAAATCAACATTAAACAGTGACATTAAACAGTGACTTTTTCGGGATCTTATGTGGTTAAGTTAAAGTCGCCGTGGTCTAGTGGGTAGTATGTTGGCTTATTAGACAAAAGGCCCAGGTTCGAATCCCAGGTCAGACATCAAACCGAAAAATTTTTCTTCGGCGACTTCCTCTCAGCAGATTTATGGCAAAGACTCTGAGAGTAAAAATTGCCATGAAAAGCTTCTCAAAAATCTGTCGTTCGGAGTCGACTTTAAACTGTAGGTCCCGCCACTCATGTATAAAATTAACGCACACAGCATAAGTGGTGTGAGAAGCTAGGTCGTAATCCTGACTGAAGGGTTGTAATGGCCAATTATGTATGTACATGCAAGTGAATGACCACATGAGAACCGTCATATGAATTGAATTCATATGAATGAAGATTTTCTTAATTCAAAATAAGACAAAGTTTTATTAAATTTTTAATTAAATAATAAATTAAATTTTTTTTTTTTAATTTTTTCTAATAAGTTTAAACAATTATAACACGTTGTTCCTTTCTTAATTGCTGCATTTCGTATTAGAACAAAGATATGGAACACCTGCTGGATTTTAGAGTTGTGTCTTTGCAATATGAATCATTAGACAAGCTCAATTGCAATCCTCGCAAAAAGTTTGCAATGTAATCTAATAGACACTGAGTTGACTTATTAGACGTGAGTCCACGGTTTAAACCCCAGGTCAGGCAAAATATTCCTTTTGCAACTTCCTGTCAGAAAATTTCTGGCAAAAACTCTTAAAAAAAATATAAATTCTCATGAAAAGTTTCTCAGAAAAAAAAAAACAACAAAAAAAATGTTGGGACTTGAAAATATGTACGTAATAACCAAGAATTCGTTTTAAACAAGTTCGTTATAAACGACTTTGACTGTATCTATTACATGCATAATTGGTCATTACAACCTTTCAGTCAGGATTACTGACCTAGTTTCTCACACTACTTATGTTGTGTGTGTTAATTTTTTTTATACATAAGTGACGGGACCTACAGTTTAAAGTCGACTCCGAACGACAGATTTTTGAGAAACTTTTCATGGCAATTATATTTTGACACTCAGAGTTTTTGCCAGAAATCTGCTGAGAGGAAATCGCCGAAAAAATACTTTTTGTATTTTTGTTTTGATGTCTGGCCTGGTACTCGAATCCTGGCTTTACGTCTAATAAGCCAGCACACTACCTACTAGACCACGGCGACTTGGTTTGACTGTGATTAACAAACTTAATATAAGTGGTGTGAGAAGTTAGGTTGTAATCCTAACTAAGGGTTGTAATTTTTACGTAATAATGTATGGATGTGTGAATTAGACATAGTCTAGTAGGTAGTGTCAACATCAAAACGAAAATTTGAAAAAAATTTCTTTGATGACTTCCTCTCAGTAGATTTCTAGCAAAAATCTAAGCGTAAATAAAATTGCCATGAAATTTCTAAAGGAAAAAAAAAATGTTTCAAAGAACAAAACTTTTAAGAAAACAAGAAAATCGAAATGTTATACAAGGAATAAATTTTTTATTGTTTATGTTGTTGCGAAAAAAACATTAAAAACTTAGATATGAAAAGAGGATAACAAGTGTTGAAAAAAAAAATTCAAAAATCAATTCAAAGCCAAATGCTGTTGCAAGTAAAATAAATAAAAAAAGAATAAAAAAATAGAAACATTTGCTTGCTCTACTTTCATTACATATCTCCTGAAGCCATTCGTAACAAGAAATCGATCATAAAACAAAATAAATTAAAACTTTTGGCCCAAGTATTGGAAATCATTTCCATTCAACCAACTGATACGTGTGTGCGTTAGACGCATCTTTTGAATTTGAATAGCAATTCCGAATGGTTTGTAGTTTTAAAAACTTGAATGATTTTGCAAAGTCGCGCTACAATCTTTCGTACATGAATTATGAATTTTGTTACAAAGTGTCAATGCAATGAAATTTTGTTTTCTTTTTGCTTTTTGTTTAATTTAATCGTTCGTTGTGTTACATTTTACTTCTCCTTGTAATTTTTTTTTATTTTGATTTAAAATATTAACAATAATCCTACTCTTGATACATTTTCGATATGTTTTTGTATGGGAGTGTATGTGTAAGCTTGCGTGTGTGTGTGTGTGTGTGTCAGTGTTACCAATAACTTGTTAGTTGCAACAAGGTGGAATGTTTGTTGGTCAGTAATATCATGACACCCGTTATTAAGGCATTAAAACTAAATAAATAATCGCACTCACATACGAAACCAGTATGGACAATGGAACCAAATCACATGAGAGCAAAGAAAAAACAACAACAACAACAAAAAACAAATAAAAGAAAAAATTGTAATAATTTATGAAATCCGATATTCAATATTCAACATTCAACATTCAACATTCAACATCTTGCAATTCATACACACATAATCATACAAGTTTGTATGCAAATTTTGTATGCAAATAGTGCGAGTATTAGTTTCTGTAATACAATACATACACGTATGAAAGAATACACACACACATATACGTGCATACATAGATGCAGACGCAATTAGATCTGCAGATCTGTAGCCACACACATTATATGTTAATAGGTGGAGTAGTTGATTAGAGACAAATGGATAAGACAGACAGTAAAATACAAGGAAAATAAATTTAAAAAAAAACACCAGCAGCCGTAGCAGCAGCAACATTAGACCTACTTTGACATGCTCTGAATAGTTTAAAGTGAGAAAACTTGCAAACATTATTGTAACAATAACAATAACAAATTATAATAGTAATACTAGTAGTTGTTATTATTGTTATTTTAATAACAACAACAACAACCACAACAATGACCAACTCATGTTGAATTTTTTCCTTTTTTTTTACAAAATCTTTTCTTTTATTTCAATGATTCTGTTTGTATTACTTTTTTAAAATTTTTTTTCTTTTTTTTTGTCTTCCTTTTCTGTTTAAAGTACGTCCACATATATAAATACCGCATACCGTACCGTTTGTACGTACGTGCAGTACTTGTATCTCTTCAAGCACACAGATACCTAAAGGTATTCATTCATCTATTGGCAGTTTATTGCCTCCCCAATAATAAAAACAAAAATTAAATCCTTGTTACTAATAAAACCAAAAGATTTTATTTTTGTTAAGACTTTAAAGGATTTGAATTTGAATAGTCAACAAAAAAACAACAATGAGTATTTAAAAAGATAAGTATAATCGAATCATACTCATAATTTCTGATACTTATACACATTCATACTTGCTTTTAATATCACGGCACTTCTCTATTCATATTCAAAGTTTAAAGTACTCCCTCATCATACATACATAATTGGTCATTATAACCCTTCAATCAGGATTACTGACCAAGTTTCTCACACTACTTATGTTGTGTGTGTTAATTTTATACATAAGTGGCGGCACCTACAGTTTAAAGTCGACTCCGAGCGACAGATTTTTTTGAAAAACTTTTCATGGCAATTATATTTTGACACTCAGAGTGTTTGCCAGAAATCTGCTGAGAGGAAAGACGCCGAAAAAATACTTTTTGCATTTTTTATTTTAATGTCTGGCCGGGGACTCGAACCCTGGCTTTAAATCTAATAAGCCTACTAGACCACGGCGACCTCAACAATGCTCATTGAAAACAGCGTTAAAATAAAACAAGTTTCGTCGCTTCTTTTTGAAATTTTTTTGTACATCAATTATAAACTCAAAGAAAAATTACAGTAAAATTCGCTATTTTCTAATGAGATTCACGAATAACAATGAGAAATGATCTCCATTTTTGGAAGAATATATGTGAAGTTAAATACGCAGTCTTTAGGGGTTTGGCAGTGTATATTTTCCATTTTCCACTACATAAATATGTACATTATTAGGTTACACTTGAAAATGTTACTAACAATTTTCCCCAGGGTTATACACATGCTTCTCACGAATACAACAATTTTTTTTTATCAAGTTCTCTTTGGGGCGACGTCTGAAAAAGGTACATAAGCACAAAAGACAGATTAGCAAGCAGAGTAAACTGAGAACCTTTTACTGTTCGTACGCGAATCATACTTATTTTATGCTTCGTGCATCTATTGAGTTATGGAGAGTCGAAATCAAACAACATCATACGTGTTGTTAAGTATGAATATGATGAGTATGCATCATATATTGAATATGAGCATCAGATATCAGCAATAAATATTTAAAACAATGAGTAGGTTCGAGTCATACTTATAATTTCAGATACTTATACGCATTCATACTTATTTTAATACAATACTCATACTACTCATATTCAAAGTTGGAAGTACTCGCCGTACTTATACTTAACAATACGCATGATGTTATTGCCTTCGACTCGTCTCTACTTAACATTTACACGAAGCACAATATAAGTATCTTTCGCGTACGAACACTACTATACTCACAAGAGTTATGGTGAGTCGAAATCAATATGATTATGATGAGTATGCTTCAAACATTGAATATGAGTAGAGGAGGTGCCGGGATATTAAAATAAGTAGGAAAGAGTGTATAAGTATTAGAAATTATGAGTATGATTCGCCGTGGTCTAGTGGGTAGTATGTTGGCTTATTAGACAAAAGGCCCGGGTTCGAACCCCAGGTCAGACATCAAAACGAAAAAATATTTCTTCGGCGACTTCCTCTCAGCAGATTTCTGGCAAAGACTCTGAGAGTAAAAATTGCCATGAAAAGCTTCTCAAAAATCTGTCGTTCGGAGTCGACTTTAAACTGTAGGTCCCGCCACTCATGTATAAAATTAACGCACACAGCATAAGTGGTGTGAGAAGCTAGGTCGTAATCTTGACTGAAGGGTTGTAATGGCCAATTACGTACGTACGAGTATGATTCGATTCTAATCATCTTGTTGAATACTCATTGCTCGATCTCTGCTAACAACTGGATTGTGTTTTTCAGACTTATGTTATGGCCATTTTGAAAGCGATGCAATACATTTTGGATGGCAAGTAACTATGCCTCTCATAAATACACTCAATTTTTAATCGTGATCTCTTTGTGCCGACGTCTGCACTAGACTATTGGGAAAATGTTTTTAAATTAAATTCAACTGAACTGAACCCAAACTACATATTTCAAATGGTTTCCCAGTCAAATGATTTCGAAATTGAAATCATTCTTTTAACATTCTGTATAATTATTAATAACTTTTCAAACGGTAGATGTGCCTACAACTACATGTTAGAAGGCACTCACTCACTCACACATGCATATTCATATTCAGATTGCGTTGAGGAAGTAGGAAAAGCCACAAATTATGTTCATATCTAATGGTACTTAATAAAAATAGAAACCAGCAAAAAAAAATAGTAGCCATCAACAACAATAACAACAACAACAACAATAATAATAGAGAGAAAAAACAGCAGCAAATTAAGCAACAATTTAAATTTAAGATGGAAATGATTAAAATGACACACAAAAAACAAAAAAAAAAGGCCAACAACCAAGAAAAGCACAGAACAGAATGAATAACTTAATCAAGAATTCTTTTCGTTTTTTTGGTTTCTATCTTTTAGATTCTAATTTTCTTTTTTTTTTTAGAAAGCAACACAAATAAATTTATTCTAAATAGTGAAATGAAATCTTACGACGACGACGTCTAAATTTCTTATTTACAACATCATTATGATGATTAACAACCTCATTATCGAGAACATTAATCGACGGCAACATGTTTCCAACAACCAATCCATCGCACACAATAACTTTAATTTTTTATTATATTTCCATTGGATTTATTTCTTTATTTATAATCTTTTTTATTTTTATTATGTTGCAATTGTTGTTGTTGCTGCTGTTGTTGCTACTATTGCCACTGTTACTATTATTTTCTCTTTAATCTTTACTATAATGTTGCTGGTGTGTGTTTAATAATCATATCAGGTTGATCATTTAATTACGACAATCATAATAATAGTAACGACAATTACAAAAACAACAACAACAGAAAAAAAAGTAAGCAATTGATCCATTTGCTTAATAAACACACTTTATTTAATAGTCAAGCCGATTATTGTTGAAGGTTTTCACTCTTTCTCGCTCAAGAATGGAGATTTTATCTTTAGCAAAAGCCTACAGCAGGGGTGGCTAACCCATTTCTTAAAAATCGAAATTTTTCTTGAGACACAATTAAAAACATATTAAAACGGCACGCATTTTGAAGTCACCCTAGTCTAATAGGTAGTGTAAAGGCTTATTAGACATGGGGTCACGTTTCAAACCCCAGGACAGACACCAAAAGGAAAATATGAAAAAATATATTTTGGGCGACAGCAGAATTCTGGCCAAAAACTCTAAGAGTATAAAAAAATTGTCATGAAAAGCTTCTCAAAAATGTATCGTTCGCTCATGTATAAAATTAACACACACAACATAAGTGATGTGAGAAGCAGGGATCAGCAACGAATATTCAAAACGATGAGTAGATTCAAGTCATACTTATAATATCAGATACTTCTACGTGCCTTCATATTTTTTTTAATATCATACTCACACTACTCATATTTAAAGTTTGAAATACTCATCATACTCACTCTTAACAATACCCACGATGTTGTTGATCTCGCCTCTCCAAGAGTCAAAATATACACGAAGCACAAAATAAGTATGATTCGCATGCGAACACTTCAATACTCACCAGAGATCGGCAATCAGTATTCAAAATGATGAATAGGTTCGAGTCATACTTATAATTTCAGATACTTATACGCATTCATACTTTTTTTAATATCATACTCACACTACTCATATTCAAAGTTTGAAATACTCATCGTACTCACTCTTAACAATACGCACGATGTTGTTGATTTCGGCTCTCCATGAGTCAAAATATACACGAAGCACAAAATAAGTATGAACCAGAGATCGGCAATAAGTATTCAAAATGAAGAATAGGTTCGAGTCATACTTATAATTTCAGATACTTATACGCATTTATACTTATTTTGATATCATACTCATACTACTCATACTCAAAGATGGAAGTGCTCGTCGTATTCATATCTAAACAATATGCATAATGTCATTGATTTCGACTTGCCTCTACTTAACATTTACACGAAGCACAAAATAAGTATGATTCGCATACGAACACTTCATTACTCACAAGAAGGTTGTGTGTATGCTTTGCTTGCTGTCTTTGCCTTTTCTTTCTTTTTTGTTTCTTAAATGCAACAACAACAGAAACTGTAAATTTTGCTGAATGATTCGAATCACTTGAATTATTTACAAGTAGTAGTTGAAGTATTATAAGTATTTTATTAAAGTTAATAATCTAAATCAGTAGGTGTATGAATCAAACACATTTCGAATGTTGTAAGTTTGATGTCAACGTTGTACTCATACTCATTGCAACCTGTACTTATATATCAATGTTGTAGCGAGTGCGAATGTAGTTGATTTTGAATACTGTTGTCCCATTCATATTCACACATGAGTGCTTATAAGTAACGAAAAAACGATTCATTGCTGATCTCTGGCGGGAAGGCAGTTTGTAATCACCAATTATGTATGTATCAGAGATCGGTAATTATTCATGTTTTTGCTACTCATAAGAGCTCTTGAAATTTTGAATACATGTGAGTCAATAATAATGAAATTAAATTATGTACTCTGATTCATACATGCCCACCACAACGTTGATTTATAAGTAGAGGTTTGCAATGAGTATTCGTACAACGTGGAGATCAAACTCACACCATACTCATACCGATTTCAAATTGAAGGTATCGCCACTCATGTATAAAATTAACACACACCCACAGCATAAAGGGTGTGAGAAACTAGGTTGTAATCCTGGCTGAAGGGTTATAATGACCAATTACATATTTTATGTATTGAATTTTACTAAAATAAAAGCATATCGCCTCCGTAAATGATTTAAAAGAGAAAATCAAAGGATTTTGCTTGGGTACAGAGAAGAACAATGATTAGTTTTTTTGCTACTCAAAGCACCCATGAAAATTTTGAATATAAGTGAGTCAACAATATTGAAATTTAACTATGTACTCTGATTCATTCGTTACTCACTGCAATGTTGATTTATAAGTATAGGTTACAAGGAGTATGCGTTCTACGTTGACATCAAACTCATACCATTTGAAATATCTTTGAGTCATAAGCCTTTAGTCGTTTAGATTCATAAATTTAGAAAAATTCTTATAAATGATACCAGTGACTCGAATCATTTATCAAAATTTACAGTCTTAGTTATTCTTGCATTTACAAAAAAAAAAAAAGGCACATAAGCTTAAAAGAATCTGGAGCAAACAGTGCAAACACACAACATTTCTATGAGTAGTTTAGTGTTCGCATGCGACTCATACTAATTTTAGGTTAGAGGACGTGCACCTGTCGGTCAAGACAAGCATAGTACCAGGAGGTTAGTGCTTGGTATATATGTTGAGTCGAAAACAACAACATCATACGTGTTGTTAAGTATGAATATGAAAAGTACACATCAAACTTTGAATATGAATAGACAGGTTCCATGATATTAACACATTCGCTGCCAAGGACGAGTATACTCGTATTGGCAGTACGGGATACCATTTCAAAGACAAATATACTCGTCCTTGGCAGCGAATGTGTTAATATCATGGAACCTGTCTATTCATATTCAAGGGATACCTTGATGTTAAAAGATTCCCTGCCAAGGACGAGTGTACTCGTATTGGCAGTACGGGATAACATTTCAAAGACAAGTAAACTCATCCTTGGCAGAGAATTTGTTAATATCAAGGTATCCCACATTACCAAGACGAGTATACTCGTCCTATTTTAAATATGCAGGCTTTTGAATTAGCAAATTTTTTTGGCAATCGACAATTGAACTTCTAAGTGTTGCCAATTTTCTTTATTTTATTCATGTGCGTGATTTATTATTTGTTTTCTACTAAAATCTATGCAAGTACGAAAAAGGATATCGAGTCCTTCTGCCTTTCTATTGCCAACGACGATATAAATGGCAATGGGAATGACTTCATATTTAATTTAGCTTTGGCAGCGAATGTGTTAAAATAAGTATGAATGCGTGTATAAGTATGAGAAATTATGAGTATGATTCGATTCGAATCATCTTTTTGAATACTCAATGATGATCTCTGACCTGAAGGTATTAAAAGTTACGCATTGCCGTATTAAAAACTTTTTGTTGAGAACCATAAATAGTCCTTCAAGCCTTACGTGTTTTACAAGCCGTAATTTGACAGCCCTGGTCTATAAATTCAGTTGCACATTGCAGCAACACATCTGGGCAGGTACTTCAAAACACTTGAATAGAGTTTTAAAGTGTTTCTTTTGATGTTGTTTGTAAGTGCAAATGTCAAATATGTTGTTATTTATTATTGTTGTTGTTGTTGTTCTGTTGTTTACATAATTTATATTCAATTATTCATACGTGTTTTATTTAAAACAACAGGAAAGAAAGCTTCGGGGAAAAAAGAAGTAAATTTTTGGTTTATTTTTTTTATTGTTTTATTGCTTAAGCCATTGCATCTGATTTGGTAAAAGAACGGTTTATCGTTCACATCGTTCCACATTGTTGTGGTGGATGTCATTGTGTTCGAAATCAAGCCAAAAATTAAAATTTAAAATCAAACATAAAAATTTGTTTCAGTAAAAAGACCTTAAAAATCTAAACTCACGTACAATCAGTCGCAAATAAACAATAACGGCGACGCTGCCATTAAACTTTACAACAACATTCAACGAAATATCGAATAAAAAAAATTGCCGCTTTTGTATGAGAAATTTGTTAATGGTCGATCATGTTTTTTTGTTTTCGTTTTTTTCGTTCGTTCGTTTTTTTTTTGTTTTTGATTTCAATGTTACGATGCGAAAATGGTCATTTTAAGCTAATAAAACAAATAAAACAACCAACAACAATAACAGCATTAGCAACCGATTGCCATAAAAACAAATATGATATAAAAACAACAAGAACAACAACAAAAAAATTAATCATTTGACGATGTTCAATGGTGTTCGTTCATTAAAAACTTCATTGTTTTGAGTGCAAAAGTCGTCCAGTCAACACGAATGCGTTCTATGTGAAGGTGTGTACGTACGTCTGTACATGTGTGTGTATGTATCAGTGTTTATGATTAATTACACTTTAAAAATAATCGATAACTACATAAAATGTCAGTCAATTAATTGTTTCAGAAGTTTCCGAAGATTTTTTGTTTTTTGTTTTTTTTTCGATATCCTTGAAATTTTGCTAGAGCATTTCATTTTTAAATGTCAGCAGCATTTGATAACGAATATATCGATTAAAGACTTCAGCGATTATTGATCATCAATAGCAACTGCTTCTAATAACCCCTTCCAAATTAACTAGAATTTAATGTGTTGCGATGCGATCACTTTAATGAACTCTTATGTGAAGGCAAAAGGGTTTTTAATAACTGAAATGTGTAGTCATTAAGCAAATCCATGGTTGTTTACCATTATTTTCTTCTTATTAACTTTCTTATGAACTTAATTATCAAGATATATTGTCATAATAAACTTCAAAATGCTGTTCCATGTCATCATCACAGAATCCGCATATACGTTACGATACGATCTCCTTGCTAAATAATGCTGCTACCACTCGACCTGAAACCTCAATTAAACTGATTCAGCATCCCCAGACAGTCCCAATACGGTAAAAAAGGTACGCATTAGTAGTAGTGTATGAGGCTTATTAGACATGGGGTCACGGTTCAAACCCCAGGATAGACACCAAAAGGAAAATATGAAAAAATATATCTTGGACGACAGCAGAATTCTGGTCAATAACTCTAACAGTAAAAAAAATTGTTAAAAATTTGTCGTTAGGTGCCACGCCGCTCTTGTATAAAATTAACACACACAACATAAGTAATGTGAGAAGCAGGGATCACCAACGAATATTCAAAGCGATGAGTAGATTCAAGTCATACTTATAATATCAGATACTTATACGCACCTTCATAATAATCATACTCACACTACTCATATTCAAAGTTTGAAATGCCCGCGAGTTTCCCCATAAGTACAGAACATTTCATTCTGGTAATAAATGAATGAATTCTCTCCTGTGCCAATATCCGACTTTTGTCCCACTCGGCACTCAAAAAATTATGTAGACTCTTCTAGATGAATCCAAGCAATGTTTTTGCTGTCTCGGTGAAAACTATTTACGAAAATCATAGGCTCTTCAGATTCTATCCCCTATTATGTTGGTCTCCCATTATCCAAATCATAGTCCCCAAGGGGCTGCTCTACAAAACCATGTTCAGCAGACTTAAATCGCACAGAGCTAGCAATGTTGCTATAAAACAGTTGGGTTTTCGTTTTCCTCTATACACGCCTTGCCCAACTGTACTTGAGCTGTTTTTAGATTCATTTTGGCTACCCAGACAATAGTTCCATACATACATACATAATTGGTCATTATAACACTTAACTTGGGTTTACAACCTAGTTTCTCACATCATTCATATCGTGTGTATTATTTTTGTACATAAGCTTCTCTCCCAGATCAGGCATCTCCAACTAAGCGAAATATAAAAAAATACTACTTCGGTGACTTGCTCTCAGCAGATTTCTGGCAAAAACTCAGTGAGTCAAAATAAAATTGCCATGAAAAGTTTCTCAAAAAAAATCTGTCGTTCGGAGTCGATTTGAAACTATAAATCCCGCCATTGTTGTTCAAAATTAATGCACACAACATAAGTGGTGTGAGAAACTAGGTTGCAATCCTGACTAAAGAGTTATAATGACCAATAATGTAATGTTGAATAATGTGATTCGTACCAGAAATTAACACAGAATGGTTTTTCCGCTACTCATAAGCACTCATGCAATTTTGAGTATGAGTGAATCAACAGAATTGAAATTCAACTACTCAAATTCATTCGCACTTGCTACAACATTGATTTATAAGTATAACTAGCAATGACTATGAGTACTACTTTGATATCAAACTCACAGCATTCGAAATATGTTTGAATCATACGCCTACTCATTCTGATTCATAAATTTAGAAAAATATTTATAATACTTATAAATGATGCGAGTGATTCGAATCATTCATTAAAATTTACAGCCTTTGTTGTTGTTGCATATACAAACAAAGAAGAAAGGAAAGACAAAGACAACAAGCAAAGCATACACATAATCTTCTTATGAGTATTGCAGTACTCGTATGCGAATCATACTTATTTTGTGTTTCATGTAAATGTTAACTAAAGGCGAGTCGTAGTCAATAACATCATGCGTATTGTTAAGTATGAATACGCCGAATACTGGCAACTTTGAGTATGAGTAGTATGAGTATCATATTAAAATAAGGATGAATGCGTGTATAAGTATCAGAAATTATAAGTATGATTTGAATCTACTCATCGTTTTGAATACTCGTTGCTGATCTCTGATTCGTAATAATTTCAAGATCCTTTTAGCGCGGTTTCTATAGAACACTTTTCGAATGAGCCTGGTTTGTACGGTTCCCATACAACGCAGTACTTACTTACCGCGTAATAGGAGGGTTAACTGTACTGTATCAATAACATTGAGAGAAGGTCGTCTGTTTAATTTTTGAAAGTTTTATTTTCAAGATTTTCAAAAAATGCTTGCTTTACACTCTAAACAGAATTGGAGTTGTATTGAGAATTCAATTAAGACGACATACAAACATTAATAATGTACATACAAGTAATTCTGTAAATGGATTTTGTCACATTTCAATAAAAACATGAACTCCATTATTAATGATCGTGATTTTTTGTCTCTCTTTCTCTCCGCCAACAATTTTTTTGCTACATTTTCAAGGTTATAATTGAAATATCAGTTCAATAATAAAGAAAAAAAAGGTGTTTATGAACACATACACAATAAACTTTCAATTTTAATTACATCACAGGTAGAAAGAGCTAGAGAGAGCTAGAGGTTACAAAACAAATTGTTTCATTTCATGTGTGATACAGACTTTGTTCGTTTTACAGTTTCCGGTAAAATAAAAATTAAAATTAAAATGATGATAATGATGATGTGTAATCTACATTTCTATTGTTATTTATAATTTATTTAATAAAATTGAATCGAATTGAATGAATAAATAAATTCTGTTTGTTTTAAAAATAAATAGAAACTCTTGTGAATTATATTTTATTTATAAACCATGGAAATTACAAAAGAATGTAGAAATAAATACGAGATTTTGAAATTCTTATTAAAAAATTATAAAAATATCTGGAACTTTATGATAAAAAAGTCCTTTAAAAGATTAACAAATTTGTTGAAATACATGACCGCCAGAAAAAGATGTGGAATGAGAAAGCTCTCTTACCACTTACATTACTTAATTGCTTAATTAAAACAATTTCAATTCAAGTCCCTACGATTCAATTTAAGTTTTAACTCTCAAACTTTTTGCCAGAGGACTAATAAGGAGAAGTCCCCAAAGAAATATTTTTGCACTCACTCATAATTTGTAATTACAACCGTTCACTCAAGATTACGACCTAGCTTCTCACACCATTTATGTTGTTTGAGTTCGTTTTATACATGAATGGAGAAGCTAGATCGTAATCCTGACTGAAGGGTTGTAATGACCAGTTATGTACAGTTTGTCAAAAAAATTTGCACGGACCAAAAAAATGTAAAATTTTACTTTCATTCAAGAATTCAAATAACAAAATCTTTATATTTTTTATTTTTGCACACATTCTATAACACTGTACTTGTCTACGACCATATGGCACCAATAGTTTTCCAATAATAACAGCAACAAAAGAAGTTTACTCAATCTAAGAAGTGTCAAAAAATCTTTGCATATTGAATGAAGATAATAAAAAAATTACAAAAATATGCCGATATTTCCGAAAAATGTTGCGCATTTCGGGTTTTTAGAAATAACGTTTTAGTAATAAAGGGATCGTTTTTTATGTAAGTCCTTATATTTGAATACAAACAATGCCAGGAAACCGAGTTTCAAAAAATGTTTTACAATTTGGCTATTTCAACTATTCCAAAGGCGAAACTGCCAAGAAAATCGCCGATAATCATCGCCCTAAACATCTGGACTGTATATAATTTTATAATCCGTGCTAAAAAAGAAGAAGGACTAGACTTAAAGGGATCTACAGACAGGCCAAAAAGGATGACGCAGTGAGTTGAGAAAAGAATTATTAGAACCGTGTATGGATAGCCCGTAATCCAGTGCGAGATTATTAGCTCTTCAAGTGCAAAAAGACTTTGGTTTACGTGTTTTCCAAGAAACCATTGGAAATGTTTTTTAAAAACACAAATATTCTTCGAGAATAAATAGGAAAAAACTCCTGCTGTCAGCACAAAATGTCGAAAAGAAATTAAGATTTGCCACCGAATACATGTTGCTTACTCCGGAGTTCAGGGACGTTGTTATTTTCTCAAATGAGACGAAAATAATGCTTTATTATCATGATGGACCGCAAAGTGTTTGGCGTAAGCCTCTGACAGAACTAGAAAATAAAAATCTTATTCCTACAGTCAAGTTTGGAAAACTGTCTGTAATGGTATTCGGTTGTATATCCAGCAAGGAAGTTGGTGTTTGGATGAAATAATGACTAAGAAAGTACATCTTGATATTTTATAAAATGAACTGACCGCCAGCATTAAGAAATTTGGTTTTATTGACCTGGTTTATTCGAACAAATTTAATTACAAGTACTATCAAGATAATGATTCTTAAAATAAATCTTATTTATGTAACTCCAGGTTACTTTACAACTGCACCAAAGTTATTGATACTCTTGCCAAAAGTCCTGATATTAACTCTATCGAAAATTTGTGTGTTCATCTAAAGAAAGAGGTAGGGAAAAGATTTGGTAAAGTTCATCAAAGTAGAGTGTGAAAAAATACCATTAGAATATGACATTCCGAAGCCTATTCAATCCATGAGAAGGCGTCGGCAAGCGGTAATTGATGCTCAAGGTGAACTCACAAAATATTAGCACTATACATACATGCATACATAATTGGCCATTACAACCCTTCAGTCAGGATTACGACCTAGCTTCTCACACCACTTATGTTGTGTGCGTTAATTTTATACTTTATACACAATAAAGAGTCAAACGATGTCAAATGATACGATCTCGGTGTCTAATTCATATCAAAACCCCACGTGAGATGAAAATGCTTTCAAATTGCTCTTGCCGAACCTGCAAACCATTTGGTATGTACTTTACATGTCATGTTAATGTCTAAATCATGCAATTTTGACCAAAAGGAGTTGGTAATTATCGATCTATTAAAGATTATTTGATCTTAAATCCTGGAGAAGATCCATGAAAACCAAGTAGACCCACACCACCTCTTTATCGACTATAAGACAGTCTTCAATTTCTCTATAAGGAATCGTGTTTCCGGGCTCAATATCCCTAAGCAGCTAATAAAACTATGCAGAATGACTTTGAACAATTCGTGCAGCTACTTGTGATACTTTGCGAGGTTTCAGAGAAGGCTATTATGCGACCTGTTCAACTTTTTCATGAAGAGCATTCTTTAGTAGCCAGCCTGCATTGCAATGGCACTATTTTCCACAAAAATATCCAGTCGTTCTGGAGAAGAGCACAGTGCATCGCAACGACATTTTTTTCCTTAAAACTGTCCAGTTGCTTGCGTACGCTGACAGCATTTACATTTTTGGATTTAACCAGCGAGATGCTGCCCTTAGCGCGATTGAACAAGAGTCTATCAAGATAGGTCCGGCAATAAATGAGGGTATAAAGAACTATATCTTGTCTTGATAGGTTAGGTTAGGTTACAGGGCGTGTACTTGTCAACTGTGACAAGTACAGTACCCGGAGGTCGAATTGACCCATTGTACAACGTTCTAGCTTCTCACACCTATCGTGTTGTGTACGTTAATTTTATGCATGAGTGGCGGGACCTACAGTTTAAAGTCGACTCCGAGCGACAGATTTTTGAGAAGCTTTTCATGGCAATTTTTACTCTCAGAGTCTTTGCCAGAAATCTGCTGAGAGGAAGTCGCCGAAGAAATATTTTTTAGTTTTTAATGTCTTACCTGGGATACGAACCTGGGCCTTTTGTTTAATAAGCCAACACACTACCCACCACGGCGACTTCACTATAGCACTATAAGTTTAAAAAAATTGCATAAATCTTAATATTTTATCAAGTGTGCAAACATTTTTTTGACAGCAGTAAAATTGAATTGTTTTTGTTTTTTAATAATATTACATTAGAATATTGTCATTGTTATAAAATTTTTTGTATTTATTATATTAACAAAACATATGTTTATAAAATTCTGTTTGAAAAAATTTAAAAATTTGATTGCTTATACTAGAAATCAATGAATTTTTCTCAGTTTTCTTAATTTTTCTCTATGTGCAAAGATTTTTGTGACAAACTGTATGTATGTATGTATGTAAACCCTCTTACAATATCTAGTTACAAGAGTAATTCATAGGCTATGCGATAGGAACTTACAGGATGTAAGAGTACCGCGTTATAATAGGCAATTTCAGCTCCACGGTATATGGAAATATCGATTTGAGAATACCCCGTTATAGAAGGGTTGACTGTATGCCAATGGCTTGCAATATTAATTAAAAAAAGGCGTAGAAATCATACAAAAAAATGAAGCCATAACCTATAGAAACATAATTAAATAATTATTCTGAAAAACAAAACAAAAAAACAGAAAATTAAACGATAAATTTCTCTATGTATTGTTGGCTGATCTCACTAAGAAATTGAAAACAGAAAAAGAAAAATATTAAGTTTCACCATTTCTTTGATTGGATTGGATTTGGTGATAAAAAGGAAAAAGTGAAGAGACTGGGACCAGAGACAAAAAACCCACCCAATAAGCAATTTAATAGCTGAAATGACTTGAAGGTTGTTTTGATGTTTTTATTATAATTTTTCCATCTCCTTTACTCGTACACATAATTATGTAGTAGGAATGATCGAGTATTACTTTTGGATTTTTGTTTTTCAATATTTTTTTTTTGCTTTGCAACAACAACAACAACTATTGAAAAGAAAAAAGCAAAAAAAAAAAAAATTCAAAATAAAATTCGTAAAATATGGCATAAATAAGCTGGGTTGCCTTGCCATGCTGCTGCCGTTTGGCCGCTTTAGGCCATAAAATTGTAGCCGGTCATACCACTTGTTTGCCACTTATTTGACGTTAAAAAAAGTATTTTTTTATAATTTTTGTTGTTGTTATTATTATTGTAGTTTTTATTATCGCTATTATTTTTGGGTTGACAGTAGATTTGTGGGTAATAACAGTTGGTTGGTATTGATGTGACAACGGCAAACAGACCAAACGACGGCTGCAATGAGCCGGCCAGCCCGGCAGCAGTTGTCTATTTGGTGATGGTGCTAAAGATGATGAAAACTTTTACGCACTTTTCATTTCAATCAACTGCTTTTGGACTTTCATCGCGTATTAAATTGTCATTTTTGACAACGGCATCATCATTGTTATTGTCTGATGGCAAGAGTTTTTGCATTAAAACTACGTACTTTTGTTTGTTTTGTTTTGTTTAAAAATACTTGTAATCTGGTTTCGAAATTTATACGCTTGTTTTGCAATCATTTAAAATCATAATTATCATGATCATCTTCATTATAGGCAAGCAACAGTTGTCTGGTCCCTGGACCCCCGTCATACTCTAGCATAATGGAGCGTAGCCAGCAACATTAATTATCATTTGTATGTACTGAAGAAATTAACAATTAAACAAAGACAAATGTAAAGAAAGAAAGAAAGAAAGTAAGAAAGTTGTGCGTATTTTACAAAAATATCAATTGATTTCATCAATAAATTTCTTGCTACCATCGTGCTGCGTACGTACGGTGGCTGCGTATGTCCATAAAGGAAAAGCCGACGAAAAGCTTAAAAGTCTGTCAGTTAGTTAGTCATTGCAATTATGTTCAATAGTCAAGTCTTGTTTTGGTAAAAAAAACTAACAAACAAACAAACAAAACAAATGAAAACCTGACTTAAACAAATAAAGAAATTTTGACAAACGTTTTGTTTCTCTGTCGCATCTCTGGGGATAGCAACAATTGACAATTTCGCAAAATGTTGATGATTTTGAGAAAATAAAGGCAAATGCTGCAACTCTACCACTTCAGCAACAATGGAATTGTCTCTCAAACCCACCAGCTAGTCTAATGCCAATACCTGCCTATTGAAAAAATTCGTACGATGATCATCCCAGTACGATAAAGTTTCAAAATTTAAAAAAGCTTGCATGCAAACGTTTTTATTCTCAGTATTGATGTTGAGATGTTCTTTTTTTTGATATTCTGTAACTTAAAAACTAAATTCAATGGAATCTCATTTAACCCTTTATTATGTTAAAAGAATTTCTAGAACCTACTTAAGTAATTATTACAACCCTTTAAGGTTCAATTAGTCGTGACTTAACCATAAACATATAAATCAGCTGTTTTAACCAACTTTATGGACATCACTGTTTTCGATTATAGGTGACTTACCATAATGCCATAGTCATAACGATAACCATATGTACCAATTGAATTTTGGTTTTTTGCCATAACCATAAACAGCTGTTTGCTGAATTTACTTACATGTATACACATTTTTTTTGTTTACTTTTGTACTTTTAAAAAATATAGATGTGCAATTAACGTAAACAGCTGTTTATGGCCATGGCAGCACTGATTGCTGCTAATAGTAAATTTACGATTATGGATTATGTTACGACTACAGCGTTATGGTAAAGTCACGACTAATTGAACCTTTAGCCAGGATTACAACCATTTTGTGTAAATTGTAAACATGTTTGTCACGATCAGCAGTTTAATGTCGACTCCAAATGACAAATTTTTGAGAAACTTTTCGTGACAATCGTATTGTACTAGAGGAAGTCCTCGAAAGAAATATTTTTATTTTAAATTTTCGTTACACTGATGTCCGAACTAAGGTCTGAACCATGGGTTCTAATCAGAGATCAGAAATGAGTATTCAAAAAGAAGATTAGAATCAAATAATACTCATAATTTCTGATACTACGACTAAGGACAATAGGTTTTTGCGAAACTTTTCATGGTAATTTTATTGTACTAGAGAAAGTAATCGAAAGAAATATTTTATTTTCTTAAATTTTCGTTTCATTGATGTCCGAGCTAAGGTCTGAACCTTGGGTCTTAGTCATACATACATAATTGCTCATTTACAACCTTTCAGTCAGGATTATTAACCTAGTTTCTCATGCTAATTATGTTGTGTGTGTTAATTTTATACATAAGTGGCAGGACCTACAGTTTAAAGTCGACTTCGAACGAGAGATTTTTGAGAAACTTTTCATGACAATTTTATTTTGCCACTCAGAGTTTTTGCCAGAAATCAGCTGAGAGGAAGTCGCCGAAGAAATATTTTTTCGTTTTGATGTCTGACCTGGGATTCCAATAAGCCAACACACTATTCTCTTGACCACGGTCTTAGTCAGAGATTAGAAAAGATGATTACAATCGAATCATACATACATAACATAATTCGTCATTACAACCCCTCATTCAGGATTGCAATCTAGCTTTTCACACTACTTATGTTGTTTTTATACATAAGTAGTGGGACCTACAGTTTAAATTTTTTAGAAACTTTTCATGGTAGTTTCATTTACTCTCAAAGAGCTTTTGCCAGAAATCTGCTGAGTCTTAGAAGAAATATTTTCATATTTTCATGACCTGGGGTTGGAACTCGGACCTTACGTCTAATAAGCCAACACACTACCTACTAGACTACTTCGATTTCAAATACGCATTCATACTCCTTTTAATGTCATAGCACCTCTACTCATTTACAAAGTTTGAAGAACTCCTCATGATATTTATACTTAAAAACACGTATGATGTTGTTGATATCGACTCTTCATATCTCAACATATACACGAATCACAAAATAAGTAGGATTCGCTTACGGGTACTAAAATACTCACTAGTAGATTGTGTGTTTGATCTGCTTGCAGCTTTATCTTTATGCTTTTTTTGTAAAGGTAACAATAACTAAGACTGTAAATTTTGATGAATGATTCGAGTCATTCTGAATGAGTCGGCTTATGAATCAAACATATGCATCAATCGAATGGTATAAGGTATGTACACATAAATCAACGTTGTTGTGAATACAAATGAATCAGAGAACATAGTTAAATTTCAATATTGTTGAGTCAATTATATTCAAAATTTCATAAGTACTTATGAGTAGCGAACAAACGATTCACTGCTGATGTGTGATCCCAATATGTGGATGATCTGGACATGAGCAGTCTCATCCGCTTTAACAGAAACTTCGAGTTGGTTCTGGACTAGGGGACGACGAAAAACTTGGCATTATTTGCCCTATGTGGGCTTAAGTGTGTCCATTCAACTTCATTAGGAGGATGGCGACCTCTACTTGGCTAACTACTTCTGTTTATAAAAGAAAATAAATTTATAAAGAATGAAGGAATTTTTATGAAAAGAGCATTAGAAACAATATGGACCATCAATTGAAATGTTTAAAATAAATGGCGTTTGATTCGTTATTGTCAAAAACCAGTTCCAATTTTTTGCTATAGGTAGGTGTGGCCGTCCATCCGAACTAATACCACAGTTCGCGCTCACTATCCCCTGATCCTGGAACCACTTAGAGCTCACAATGAAGCGACTCATCGATGTAGTAGGCATCAAGATGTCTCTTCCTCCTTTGACATAGTGCAGGGCATGTTCCTTGTAGATGAAGAACCGTCTCTTCCTCCTCCTTGTCCCTGCATTTTTGAAAACACAAAGTCTGTTTATAAATCCCATTAAGACTATCAAGTTTGGCCGAATGTTGGAATAAAAATCCATTTTATTTTGACGTTTTTTTTTTACTTTAAATGCATACAAAACTGTCGCATTCGACAATAAGGCCCATGGAATAAATTTATTACATTCCACACCACCAATCTATAACAAAAATGAACCTTATAGTCTGCAGATAAAATCAGATAGATTGACTTTACAAAGGAGATCACAAAAGTTTTTCAAATTTCAAAATCTATTGGCTTGACTCTCTGACGCCAAAACTCGAGACATTCTTTGTCTATAGTCAAGTTTTTATATTTGAATTGGTCCACTTAGAGCAGGGAAATATGTCTACTACTTAGTTGGGCAATAGTTATAGCGCCAGTTCTATTTCTTAAAATATAAAATCAATTCGTTTCGTTTTCGTCTGCCCTGCCGATGTGTGGGAGTTGACATTTCCTAACATTTAAGAAAATAAAACGAGAATTCTGTGGTTTCTGTCAATAGCGGCGACCACGTCAGTTTTATTTGAATTCTTTTATTTTGAAATTTCGAAATCGTTACGATAATAATATTGAGTTGAGTAACCGGCACAGCTGCAATTTTTATTTTATTTTAAGAAAATGTAACATATCGGGTGTTATTCTTTGTGTTTTTTCTTATGCATTAAGGAGCAGTGTCTTGTATGTTCATATCATAATTCAAATAGTTTTGGAAAATGACAGAAAGAAAATTAAAAAAAAATAAATTGTGTTGCTTAAGAGTTCTTTAATAAAAAAAATAAAAAAATTTTTTATGGAAATATTAATGTTTTAATCCCCACAAATTAAAGAACTTTATGCAACGCTATAAAATATTTTAAAAATCTCATAAAAAGTTCAGCAGAATATATTTTATTTTGAATTTTAAATATTTGTTTCTGTTCTAGAAGTTACCACAGTCCAATAGGTAGAGTGTTGGCTTATTGGACTAGAACCAGAGATCAGCAATGAATCGTTTTTTTTTGCTACTCATAAGCACTCAAGAAAATTTTGAATATAAGTGAGAGAGTCAACAATATTGAAATTTAACTACTCTGTACTCTGATTCATTCATACTCATTACAACTTTGATTTATAATTACAGATTGCAATGAGTATGTAACGCAGAACGTTCTCATCAAACTCATAGCTACTCATAACGACTTAAAATTGAAGGTACCGCCACTCATGTATAAAATTATCTCGCAAACAGCATAAATGATGTAAGAAACTAGGTTGTAATCCCAACTGCATATGTTATGTATGAACGTTTACTAAAATAAATAATTTAAAAGAGAAAATTAGTGGATTTTGGTTAGGTACAGAGATCACCAATGTATCGGTTTTTCGCTACTCATAGAGGCACTCATGAATTTTTGAATATAAGTGAGTCAACCTCAACAACGTTGATTTATAAGTACTTGTACAGGTTTTTGTGAGTATGCATGCGTACAATGTTGACATCAAACTCATACCATTCGAAGTGTGTTTGATTCCTAAGCCAACAGATTCACTATGAGTCGAATCATTCATTAAAATTTACGGTTTTAGTTATTGTTACATTTACAAAAAAAGAAGAAGATGAAAAACAAATGTCCTTCAGGGGAAAATCATCTTCGGCAATTTGATTTTACTGTCAGAGTTTTTGCCAAGAGATCGCTGAACGGATGTTGCCGAAGAAAAATTACTTAAAAATTATGTTTTATCTGAGACGGCTGAGCTAGTTATTGAAATAATACACTAGACCAATGGCCTTCGGCTTCTTACACACATAGGGCACGAACATCAACAATGTTCATTAAAAAGAGCGTAAAAATGCAGTCACTTTCTTGTCAGCTTTCAGTAAAGCAGGTTTTCGTCGCTTCTTTTTGAAATTTTTTTGCTACATCAATTATACACTCAAAGAAAAATTACATTAGGATTCATTATTTTCTAATGAGATTCACTAATAACAACGAAAAATGACCTCCATTTTTGGAAGAATATTTGTCAAGTTAAATTGCAGTCTTTAGGGGTTTGGTAGTGTACATTTTCAATTTTCAACTACATAGATACATTGTTAGGTTACACTTGAAAATATTACTAACAATTTTCCTCTGGGTTATACAAATGCTTTTCACGAATACACTTACTTTTGTTTTTTTAACATGTTCTCTTTGGGCCGACGTCTGAAAAAGGCACTTAAGTATAAAAGACAGATTAGCAAGCAGAGTAAACTGAGAGTATTTTACTGTTCGTACGCGAATCATACTTATTTTATGTTTCGTGTATATATTGAGTTATGGAGAGTCGAAATCAAACAACATCATACATGTTGTTAAGTATGAATACGATGACTTCAAGCATTGAATATAAGTAGAGGACGTTCCGGGATATTAAAATAAGTAGGAAAGAGTGTATAAGTATTAGAAATTATGAGTATGATTCGATTCTAATCATCTTGTTGAATACTCATTGCTCGATCTCTGCTAACAACGGCATTGTGTTTTTCAAAGTTAGGTTATGGCCATTTTGAGAGCGGTTTAATACATGCTCGATGGCAACTAACTATTATATAGATACCGGGACATACTAATATTGCTGCTCTGTCGTTTTCCATTTTTTTTTTGCAAATGCAATAATAACTAAGACTGTAAATTTTGAAGAATGATTCGAGTCAGTTGAATCATTTATTAGTATTGTTACGTTTTTACCTTTTTAAAAACGTTTAAAATATGAGTTCGTTAATTGAAAACAAAGTAAAAACAAACACGTGTTTTGTTCCACTTAAACTCTTTATTGTCTTCACTAATTTGTGCCACTGTTCACACTTAACTGATACAATAATGATTATAACAATATGTGCTCGATCGTTATATTTCTCTGCTTACAACATTTTTGTAAGCGACAACACTTGTTCGTTATTCTACTCTGCTCACAACCTATTTGTAAGCACAAACACTTCTGCTCGCTTAAGTACTAACAACTCTTTGGTAGACTTTACTGCCATTGCAACTTGTCTTCACACAAAACTGACTGAATTATAACTGATTGGTGCCTGCTATGTGTCGCCTTTTTATATGTCCGAAACATCAGCATGAAGAACGTTCTTGACAAAGAACTTTTGCGGTTCGATAGCGACTGCATTGTTGTTTTTGTATTTTGTTCTCATTGCTTGATGTTGCGTTTGCTTACTTGTCTATCCCCTTCTTTTTCATAATTTTAGGAGTACTTATGTGTAGCAAAAAAAGCAATTCATTGTTGATCCCTGGTTGTTAAACAGGCGTTAAGAAATTTTCAAAATAACACCCTAAAAATATAGCATAGGAAACACTGTCATGTAACTTTCAGTTATTAGCATAGGCCTCTATGGATAGATTGAGAACCTGGGGATCTTTAGACCAAAAGTCCTTAAACACAATTCTAAAATCAAATCAGAGATCAGAAATGAATTGTCTTTTCGCTACTCATAAGTACTCAAGCAATTTTGAGTATAAGTGATTCAACAGTATTGAAATTCAACTAATCTGATTCATTCGTACTCAATACAACGTTGATTTATAAGTATAGGTTGCAATGAGTATGAGTACACCGTTGACATCAAACTCACGACATTCGAAATATGTTTGATTCATACACCAACTCATTCAGATTCCTAAAATTTAGAAAAAATTCTTATAAATGATTTGAGTGATTCGAATCATTCATCAAAATTTACAGTCTTAGTTGTTGTTGCATATACAAACAAAGAAGAAAGGAAAGACAAAGACAACAAGTAAAGTAAACACTCAACCATCTTGTGAGTACGTAGTGTTCGTATGCGAATCATCAACTACATCATGAGTATTGTTAAGTATGAGTACGATAAGTATTTCAAATTTTTAATATGAGTAGAGAGGTTTTGTGATATTAAAATAAGTATGAATGCGTATAAGTATCAGAAATTATAAGTAAGACTCGAATCAACTCATCGTTTTGAATATGTATTGCTGATCTCTGAATCAAATGTATGAGTACATATCTATCGAATGTTACTCGGATATTTTCTATGGAACGAAAAGAAAATTTTTCTGTTTTTCTTTGGTTTTGGTCTTGTTTTAGTGTTCGTTTTTAAGCACAAGGGGGTCGCCGTGGTCTAGTAGGTAGTATGCTGGCTTATTAGACGTAAAGCCAGGGTTCGAGTCCCAAGCCAAAAAGTATTTTTTCTACGTTTTCTTCTCTTTCTCTTCTTGAAAAGTTTCACAAAAATCTGTCGTTCGGAGTCGACTTTAAACTGTAGGTCCTGCCACTTCTGCATAAAAATTAACACACACAACATAAGTGGTGTGACAAACTGCGGGCTTTTTGGGGACGATTGCTGTAGACTGTCTAATGGTGAAGATATAGCTCTTTCCACCTTTCCTAAAAACCTGCACAATGCACTGCATGAGTAGGGGTCATCCCCTGAGTGCTGGTTTTATATAAAAAAAAAAGCACAACTCGTATGGAAGCATAAACATCGTTTCGGTAATTAAGGGGTTTTTTCAAACTCCATAAAAACCCATAAAAAAATTGGAGAATATGGGTTAAAAGGTGTTTCATTTTTGACAAATGCAATGTAAAAATTACGTCAATTTGTTTGTTTGTTAGTTAGTCTGTTTGTCATCGTATTGTTAATAGAAACTCACCTTAAGATTTGTTGTTTTTTTTTTTTTTGTTGATTTTGTTGTTGTGTGTGTGCTAATGTTGCTGTTGCTGCTGATGTTGCTTTTCCAGTTGCTAATGTTGTTGTTATTGTTGTTGTTGCATTGTCAGCAAAGTTGTTGTTAAATCCCATTACCTTGTAATTGTTTTTTATTTATTTTCGTTTTATTTTTATTTGTTTTGGTTGTTTGTGAATTTTTTAAGTGAATTTTTTTTTTTAAATTTTATTTCGTATTTTTTTTTTTGGTTTTTTTTAGAGTTGCATTAACTGATACAATTGTAGTTGTTGTTGTATGTTGATTACAAATATGCAAATATGAAATATTATTACATACATATGTACATACATACGTATGTATGTAGATGTATGTACTTAAGGGGTTTACATCGTATGTATTGTGATTTCTTTAAACCACAAATCTCAAATGACGTTTAAAGATTTAATTTCATTCAAATTATGTATGTTAACTATGAATGTATGCTTATGTTGTTGTTTTTATTGTTGTTTTCTGCAGAAAATATTAAAAAAAAAATTTTTTTTTTTACTTTATTTTTACTGTTAATTTATATTTTTTTTTATAGGGACTTAGTCTTTTTTTTCTTGTTTTTAAAATATTTTTTTTGTAATTGTTGTTGTATTGTATTGTATTTTATTTATAGAGCATTAAATACATAGTAAATGTAGTGGTAAATGTATTTATAGACTGCATTTGATAATGTGTGAATATGAATTTTGATTTTTTTTTTTGATTTTCTTTAATCCTCTCTACAATGACTTTAGCATTACATACCCCGTACCCTGTAAATGATTGATAATGTACATGTGAATGAATGTGTTTGTGTTTGTATTGTTCTTCCTCTTTTTATTATTGCCTGCTCTTGTCCTGTCTCCCCCATACGTATGTATGGATTTATAATAACAGGCAGGCGACTTTTCTTTTTTAACTTAAGCGACTAGAAACTGGAAATATGATGCATCCATCCATCCATCCAACCAAACAACCAACCAACCAAACATCCAACCATCCAGCCATTCAACCATTTATTCATCCACCGCATGCATACATGTATGTACGTACGTACGTACATATGTATGTATGTGTGTGTGCAGTACTTGGAGTTTGTACTTTACTACGTCGCCTGCACAGATGATGACGATGATGACGGCGATGATGATGTTGATGGTGTTCTCATGTTATTGTTATATACCCTCCTCACAAGCCTTGTGCATGCAGTTATTGTTGTATGCTATTGTAAGGCAATATCAATTTCTTGCTATTTCTTCTTTGTATACGTTTGTCTATGTATATGTGAATATCAAAGTACAGAATTGAATTGAACAGTAAATTCCCTTTTCTTCTTCTAATTCAAGTATTCAAACAAAAGCAAAAACAAAAAAATCCCTGCAACAACAATGTTTAAATAAATATTTGAATGTATTGTGTTTATGTTTGTTTTCAACATTTTCCCATCTCTATGTGTATGTGTATGCGTGTACGTAAGTGTATATTAATCCAAGAACGAGTATTTATTCGTTTTAATTTGGTTTTTTTGTGTTTTTTTTTATTTCAAATCGAATTATGATGACACTTTAAAATATTTTGCATATTTCCTTATACTTTACATGTAAACATACATACATACACACACATATGTATACATATATGTATGTATGTATGTTATATAAATTTTATTGCACTTGCTTAACAATCACAATTAATTTAAAATCTTTCTCTCTCTTTCTTTCTTTCTCACCATAAAACAAGAAATCCTTGTTTAACCACACTAACTCAATAGTTTACGCATCAAGTAATTACGCGTTTATGTAAAAAAAAAATAATTGTTTACATGCAGCATTCATGCGACGTAAATTACATGAAACATAACAAAAAAAAAAAAAACAAAACACAACACTAAACGGCAAAAGAATTCCAAAATAAAACAAACAAACAAACAATCAAAGAATTCAACACGAATATTGGCGCTTCAGTTTTGTAAGCATGACCGAAACAGACAAAAGCCTAAAACTAACTGAATCGTTTGCTACCACTAGCAAATAACAAACAAAAACAAAAAAAAGCAAAACAACCATAAATTCCAGTTGGAGTGCAATATGCTGCTGCTGCTTGCCGCTGCCGCTGTTACTGCAGCGACTGCTATTATTACAGCTGACGATGATGTTGTTAATGATGTTGGTTGGTGATGTTGCTGCTACAACATTTGTTCGTTGAACAACTTGAAACTCTCACACATAACCCAGCATACAATGATGGCAAATGTTAATTTTTTGTTTACAAATGTAAACAAAGGAAAATAAAAGAACAAAAGTCATGGAATACTTAATATTTGTCGTTGTTATTGCAAAAAATAATAGAAAATTGACAACTGAACAATTATTCTTATTATTATACGTATTAATAGAAACTTATTTTCCATAAAACATACATACGATAAAAAAATAAAAAAAAATAAATACACCCGGCTAATGATATAGATAAGTGAGTTTTAAGTAACATAGATGGTGAGTTCTGTTGAGTAGATCTTAAAAATATCTTTTTTATATATAACGAACCCTCCAAACTTGTTTTATTTGACAAAAACTGTTTTTTTTTTACTTTACGCAGAAATTTCTGAATTACTCAAACATTTCTGACGCGATTTCCAAAATTTAAATCTTGTTGGAAAGGGGAGAGGGCCTTTAAAACGGTATAAATATATCTATTATTCGACTTAATATGCTATGAGGCTTGATGAGCTAAACTTGGAAATTCGAATTTTTTTCATATTTTTTCAATTTTGTCCATTCATAGTAGCAAACTTTAATAAAAAAAAAATATAGGATAAGTGATAATATTCTTAAAGTCTATTAAGTCATCATTTGATCAAACTGGACAATCAAATTTCCATAGTTCTTATTTAAATAGTATAACAGTCATCTCAACAAATGAACTTTTAGTTCAAAACTTTTCAGAATTTTTGATGGATCTTGATTGTTTATCACAAAATGTGTCCATTTCACGTTTGAGCGACCACCAGAAGTCGGTAAATGTTTGTGTTTTTTGCAAATGTTATTATTTCCCTTTGCGCAAACATTGATCAACTTCTGGTGGTCGCTGAAACATGAAATTGACTCATTTTGTGGACGATATCTGTGAGTGGACGATATCATGGGCTCAGACTATAGCTCCTACCAAAAAAGTCTTTCTTTCAAAAGAGTATGTACTAGAGGTGTGCATAAGACATATAAAATTGCACACTATTTCATTTTTCTCAAGACTGAATATTGACTGTAGATGCAAATATAAATAAAAGTGAAGCAAAGGTAGAGTACAAAAATAATCAACTGCATTCTTAAATCATTGTACAACAGTATAAAAGAGAGTTGGGAGAAGAGTTGTACCCTTCATAGAGTCACAACATGCATTTCTTTTTTTTTTCTCTCGGCAACCGAACATCTTCGTCCACGCCAGCATTGCCAGTAACTTTTTCAAACTTTTTATTTCTGGGGAAAAATCTTTTTTTAAACTACTCCTTTTTTTACACTACTGATATTCATATGGCAATACTGAAAATGTAGCTCCAGTTGTAAAATATGCTCTTACAACACAAAGCATAGTTCCGTTACTTCACAGGCAAACGAGTGCTGTTGTATACATTGAACAAATGAGAAATACACATTTCAGTGCACTCGTAAAATCAAGAGCAACAGAAAAGACTACACTACAGTATTGCATACGGTGAAGGGTAAGCTAGTAGAATGTCTTGTGCACACCTCTAGTATCTACACAGCTATCAGAATACTCTAATCGTTTTTGTTTTCATTGCGAAGCACTGTGTAGTGATTCTGTTCAGGAAATAGTTCTGAAATGAGCTGCCAGAAATTCAACTCCTTAGATCTCGATGTCCATCCTTAGTTAGTGCTTTGTGCTTCGAAGAAATCGAGCGATATCTGTATACAATCATTAGTTATGAATTTATTGATCAAACGTCAATAGATGACAGAGAATTTTTTTATTAGAACTTCTGAATATTGTTACTAGAATATTAACCTAGACAAACTTTACATTCTAAACGTTTTTGTAGTCTCCGTATTCTAGTAGGTAGTGTGTTGATTTATTAAAAGTGAAGCTACGGTTCAAATCGTAGAACCAAGAAACGTAAAGTATTTCCTCAGAACGTAGCTGTTGTAGTGTTGGCTTATAAGACCTGAGGCCATGGTTGAAACCCCAGTGCACACATCTCCAAAAAAAAAAAATCTGTTGTTCGAAGTCGATTTTAAAACTGTAGTTCACACCACTCATGTATAAAGTTCACACTCGCAACATAAGTGGTGTGAGAAGCTAGGTCGTAATCCAGACTGAAGGGTTCTAAAATTTGTTTGAAAATCTTTTTATACAAAATGTTTGTTGGGTTATCAATTGCAAAAACGAGTGCAAGTTGCTTATTAAAACGATTGCAGAGAAGCTTCTCTTTGTTTCAGCGGGATTATTTAAAGTTTTTTGTTATTTTTTATTTTGCAATAAATGTTAATGAATTAATACAACATTTATTTGCTTCATTCTAAATAAAATAAAAATTCAGAGCGAATACATTAAAAAGCAATCATTAGATTAATGCTAGTATTGCAACAATAATTAGATGATCAAATGTAAATGACATTAAAAGGTTGACAAGTTTTTAATGCAAGTTATTCTGAAAAAATTGTTTTTTTTTTGTTTTTTTATTACAAAACATTTGTAAGCGAAAAATGTTATATTGAACGTGAGAAGGCGCCAAACACAAAGAAAAATTTTATTTGATTTTCTATGTTTTTCGATGTTTTTTTTTTCTTCTTCTTTTTTTCGTTATAAAATTTAAATCAAATTAAAATATGAGAATGATAGTAGAATTGTTGGTGTTTTTGCTAAGGAATTGCAATGTAATCATGAAGAAAATGATGAGATAACAGAGATAGTAGCGTTATTACAACTTTACTCTCTTTTATTTACTTTCTCTCTCGCACTCTCTCCCAAGTTGTTGCTCTCTTTGATATGCGCTCTTATTGTTTTTCAGTAACATTTTCTATTTGCTTTTGCAGAAAAACTCCCTCAATGGACTTACTTACTGGCTTCATTGTGAGAAATTTCCAACAATAAAATACGCAATTGGAATACGTTTACCATGCGAAATGGAAGTGGGGTATGGGGTATAGGGTAAAGCAATCAGTGTCTGTGTATAGCATATGCCAGTCGTTTGTAGTAGAAAATGTTTTGTTTGCTTGTTTGCTTATTGGAAATGTTATTGGAATAATTACACAAGTGTTTTGCCGGCATTTGTTATTGTGTGCGAGTGTACCAGTGTACATGCATTTTTATTCTGTCTGTTCATATATGTATAAAATGAAAAACAAATAATAAAAGAAAACAACACAAAAAAAAAGTCTTAGAAATTGATTACATTAACCCACCAAACAATACTGCATACACACACTTACATTTTATATGCGTAGTATGAGTAAATTTTTGAGTATGTTATACAGTTAGAAACTCTCTTAACACGTACACAAGAGGAATACAAAAAAAAACTGTGTTGTTGTATTGTATTGTGTTTGCCGGTGGGTGGTTTATTGGCAAGGAGTCCACTAGTTTTATTATATCACCATAAAACAACAATAACAATAAAACCACTACTAATAAAAAGAAAAACAAATTAACAAACATTCTAACATTTTCAAAATACTCCACATAAAACGAATATCATACGAACACATTCAATTCGTTTTGCATGCATTAAACAGAGAGAGAAAGAGTGCGAGAGATAGAGAGTAAAGGAGAGAATGTTTGTTTTATTGAATGTTAAATAAATATAATGTATGTGCGTACGTATGCATGTGTGTGTGTGTGTAAGTGTGTAAATGAATTCAATTGTTTTTTTATTACAAACAGTATTTACAATGTACCCAAAACTATTGAAAACAACATAAACATTAATAACAGCACGCACGTACGTACGTACAGTGGGAAGCACAAATGAGTACACGTTTGTATTGGATTATTTCGTGAATGGTAACACTTAGTTCATGTCTGATTTGACAGATAATTAATTTTATCCTTCCGCTGAACGTATATTGACCATAAATGCATTTTCCATGTTTAGAAAACGGTGAAACACGGTGGATGATATGGTATGGGGTTGCCTTGCTGCCATGTTGCCTCGAACTGCTGCTAAGAATCCATAATATTATGAAAAACAAGATTATTGGAGAATTTTGCAGACACATTTTAACGATTTTGTCGACAAGAGCGTCTATCCTGCTCAAGTAGTACTTTTCCAGCAGGGTGGCGGCCCTTAAGACACCTCCAAAATCGTTAAAGAATGGCTTAGTGAGCAAAATTTTCAATTAGTGCATTAGTACTAACGTGAATCGTAATCGTAAAGAGACGATTGGGACAGTACCGATCAGCCGACCAACCAATTTAGATAAGCTTTGGCAACGGCTTCATCAGGAAAGGATAGATTAGAGGACGTGTACTTCTCGGTTAAAGATAAGTAAGATAAGGAAAGGATAAGCATTTCGAAATAAAATTATAAAGAATTTGGTGGAGAGCATGCCAAGACGCGTAACGCAAGGGTCTTTGAACTAAATATTAAAAATACGTGTATTCCATAAAATTTTGGAATGGTGCAAAATTGAGAACATCCGAGTTATTTTCCTCTTGATTGTTTTTTTCTTAGAATTTCATAATTTTAATTATTAAATATTAAACAAACACAAAAAATATTTTTTTTGAATTTCTTTAACCCAAACATGTACTCATTTGTGTTACCCACTGTAACTACCACTCGCATGTGTATGCATGACGTAAAGTAATGGTTAGAAATGCAGTATAATTTTAGAATTCTGGCATGTGACAGCATAAATGAATTCCAGTTTAGTTTTATGTTTTCATTTTCCTCCTCCAGCTGTACAAAGAATGCTTCTACAATAAAAATTAACTTGAATTGACTGACCATTAAAAACAGCAAAACGTTGAAGTGGAAGTTTCCTAAATACTAATAAAATCAATATTCATACATACATGCATACGTAAGAAGGGTAAGAGTATAAAAAAAAATTACTAAGTATCATATATATTATTTCTAAAGCACTTTTTTTTGTCGGTTGCAAATATCTTCCATACCACCGCATCAAATTTAATGAACGATATCTCATTTTAAAGCTTATATCTAACACTAATGGCAAAAAATAATTAGAAATTGAAAAATTAATATTTTCATTGATAAAAATTATATTTTATATAGAACTGCATGATAATACTGTTGTCATTATGATTATTTGTTTTTGTTCAAGTGTAGTAATACGGGGTCGCTTAATAGTAATGCAGTTCTACATAATATAGTATGTATTAAAATCCATTCTGGCAATACCGCTATTTACTATAATGCCGTTTATTACTAAGTCAGTTATATATCATAGGCATATTAAGTTGTAAAAAGCTGTTTTGGCAATACTTTGCAGTAGTTATTAGATCAAGTGCGATAAACAGGGTCGCTTAATTGTAATGCTATTTCACATAATAATATATAAAGTTGTAAAAGCCATTTTGGTAATGTCGTTATTGTCATGGCATTGTTTGTTTTATGAAGTGTAGTAATACGGGTTAATAAATGGTACCAGGCTAATCGTAACATTGGGAGAGCACATTTTATCAGCAAAAATTATTCACCGATTAAACTGTACTCATACACCAAATCAACCTTACACCTTCTGATCCAACTGTGCCTTTCCGAATGATACGAAATCAATTCCCTGTGAAAGTTGCTTTTGCTATGACGATAAACAAAGCACAAGATCAAACCCTTCAAGAGGTAGGATTGTATTTACCAGAACCGGTCTTTTCACATGGGCAGTTATACGTGGCTTTTTCTCGAGTACGTACGTTTAAAGATATTTTTGTTTGTATTAAGGATTCGTATGGGCAAAAAGTTAATGATGATCATGTCATTACCTCTAACATTGTATTCAAAGATGTATTATAAAAGCATTTAAACATATGTATGTATGTATGTATTTAAATATGTATGATGATATTATGATTTCTAATCATATATATTATTTCTAAAGCAGTTTTTTTTTTGTCGGTTGCAAATATCTCCAATACCACCGCATCAAATTTAACGAATGATATCTCATTTTAAAGCTTATATCTAACACTAATTGCAAAAAATAATTAGAAATTGAAAAGTTAACATTTTCATTGATAAAAATTATATTTTATATAGAACTGCATGATGATACTGTTGTCATTATGATTATTTGTTTTGTTCAAGTGTAGTAATACAGGATCGCTTAATAGTAATTCAGTTCTACATAATATAGTATGTATTAAAATCCATTCTGGCAATACCGGTGCGAAATATTCGCACGGGTCATCTAGTATTTTTATATTTTTAATAAAATTTTTATTAATTGTTTCCATTTTATGTTACAAAAATGACAACTAATGGTGCGAAATATTCGCACGGGTCAGCTAGTTTGATATTATTTAACTGTGATGCATTCATTCTGCATTATGACTAACTCCCCTTTCCCTTAGAAAAGCCAACATTCTCTTTAAATATTGAAGAATTTTAATGAAAAATCTTTAAAAAAAATTTAAATTTATTTGTTTGAAATATATAGGGTTATCCATATAATGGTTTCAAAATTGCCGTTCATGGATGGCTATTAGTTGTTAAATATCTTTCATTTGAAGTGCCATTTAAAGGGAATTTAGCCAATTGCACAAGCAGTGATGGTCTGTCATTGAAGATTATAAACTAAACGTGATATGGTTTCGATTGGATGGTATCTTAGGCTAGACAACGCATTCAAATTTGACTTTATGGTATGAGAAACTTCCAGAAAGCTTAATACTATGTTCAGACATGCACTTATATTGAGAAAATCGCAATAAACGGCATTATTGATCTCAATATTTCATATAAAATTTCAATTAATTATTGCGCAATAAATTCATAAATTGTTTTAATATTGATTAAAACTTCAAATACAACACTGTCATAAGTATGTTCAGTGAGCATATTACATTTTTCCGAACACTTTCTATTAATATTTGACAATTCAGAGGTAAACGACGGCAGTGCCTTAAGCAAAAGCTTTCTTTTCTGCCAGCTATCCAATATTATCAAATTTTTATCTCTTATCCTTCTGAAGAAAGCCACTTTGAAGTCACAAGTAGTCCCTATTAACCTTAACAGCTCGGCGTTTCGGTTAGTCATTAGAAATACCTTTTCCAAAGTTAATTTTCGCGATTAAATTAAAAGCAATTTTGTTGAAGCAATCAGCTGTTTTGTTTAACAGCTGTCAAATAAATTTTCGTATATTATATGTCTGAACGCTAAAAATATTGTTCTCAATAAACAGAATATTGATTTAATAAAAGTGCATGTCTGAACATAGCATAAGTTAATGTTTTGGAATGTCAAATGTAAACAAAAATCATGAGTTCTTCTTTGAATCATGACTATTACTATGGATATAGAGATAATTCCATCGAAGATAATAAACAAATAGGAACCAATCCAGAGTATATCTCATCTTCTTTTGATAATAGAAATCATAGCTTATCATGTGTTTTATTTACCATCACTTTTGAAATCGAAAAATGCGCGTAACCCTTTGTTTACGGTACAATATGGTATAAAATAATAGCACTGCATATTTTTGAAAATTCCGGCCTCTTCGGTTAGAAAAGAACGTAAATTATTACTGGCAACGTACAATTCAATCATTACGATAAGCAAGATATCATGTGGGAAGTCAGGATTATTGACCTAATTTCTCACACTACTTATGTTGTGTGTGTTACTTTTATACATAAGTGGCGGGACCTACAGTTTAAAGTCGACTCCAGAAACTTTTCATGGCAATTTTATTTGCTCTCAGAGTTTTTGCCAGAAATCTGCTAAGAAGAAATCGCCGAAAAAATACTGGGACTCGAACCCTGGTTTTAAGTCTAATAAGCCAGCACACTACCTACTAGACCACGGTGACTTCCACGTTTATAAAATGTCATGTAACGATTAGTGTTAGAAGTGAAATTGCATAATTTAAACGTAAACATTCAGTCAATGTTGTGTAAAGACGCACTTGTATTTGAATAATCGTAGTTGGAAGTTCTGCTTTACAAAGATCTTTTCAACAATTTGTTGTTGTATATGCAAAGGATGTAAACAGAGAAATTACAATCTAAGCAATTGTTGTTGTTTACATCAAGTTGTGAAAAGTGTTACACAGAATAATGTGCGAATAATAAAGAATTTTTATTAAAATTAAACACAAATTTATTTTTATTTTATTTGCAATCTATGCGATCATATTTTAAACGTTTTTTAAAAGGTGAAAACGTAAGAATAATGTTCTGTATTTGGTGGGAACAGAAAGGTGTGATCTATTATCAGTTGATCCTCCGTTTCCCATTCTCCCTTCCCTTCCCTACGTTCCTATATCCTCTATTTCCTTCCTCCTCTCGGACAATGTACAATGGGTCAATTTCGACCTCCGGGTACTGTGCTTGTCTTGACCGACAGGTGCACGTCCTCTAACCTAACCTAACCTATGAGTTGCCACAACCAAAGTAGCACGTCAAGCTGTATAGACAACAATTAATATGTTTGAAGAGAAAATAAAAAACGCACTGAATGTGCAACGAAACCTGAGGCCATTATTTTCCATTATGATAACACTCAAGATACATATTGAAGGTAGCGATCAAAAACTTTTTGGAAGATAGAAAAATGGAATGTTTAACCTCACTTGCCGTGTAGCTAAGACTGTGCCTTTGCTGAATACCATTTGTTTCGATAGATGCAAAACACTGCCACTGGAATACACTTCAGTTCAGAACAAGTTAACAAAAATGTCCTCGATTCATTCTTGTCATCAATAGGCGAGCAATAAATTGTCAAAAAGATGAAATTCGTTCAAAAAATTGTTGCAAATATTATCAACAAAAATGAGCGGCTTGCGATTTAAACTATTCGACAGTGTATGCATCAGAAATCAGCAATGAGTCTTCAAAAAGATGTATATAATCGAATCATACTCAATATTTCAGATACTTATACGCACTCATACTTATTTTAGTATCTCTATGACGGAACCTCTCTACTTATATTCAAAGTTTAAAGAACTCCTCATCATATTCATACTTAACAACACGTGTGATGTTGTTGAGATGGACTCTCCATAACTCAATATATACACGAAGCATAAAATAAGTATGAGTCGCATACGAACACATAAATACTCACCGAAAGGTTGTGCGTATGCTCCGCTAGCTACTCTGTTTTTTTTTTTTTTTGCTTAAGTGCCTTCTTTTTTGTAAATGTAACAGCAACCAGGACCATAAATGTTGGTGAATGATTCGAGTCTTTGGTAGTATTTTTCTAAAGTTATGAATCAAACACATTTCGAATGGTTTGAGTTTGAAGTCAACATTGTACGTTGCATACTCATTCCAAACTGTACGAGTACTTATAAATCAACGTTTTAGGGAGTATGAATGAATTGTTGACCCTCTCATTTATATTCAAAATTTCATAAGTGCTTGAATGAGTAGTGCAAAAAAACGATTCTTTGCTGATCTCTGGTATTTATGCTTAAATACTGCTATTGCATGGAACATAATTGTTTTGTATACAAACATAAATATGTACGTACATACTATATGAGTTATACTGCATATTTACACAATTAAAAGAAAAACGAAGAAGAAGAAAAAAAATGTTTAATTCTGCATTACACTATGACATGTCTTGCTATGTGCAACACATACAATTCCTTGCCATGCCATACATACCATGGAATGGAATACTTGTGCATGCATACACAAAATATAATATACGGCGTATGAATATTTGTGTTACTTACTGGACTCAAATTAAAAGCAACAAAAACACAAAAACACACAAAAAACGAGGCACAAAACAAAACTCACGCGTCTGGTCGTTCGGTCGAAACTGGATTTTAAGATTTTTTTCCTTGTTTTGCCATTTCTTTAGGCTCTAAAACAGTGTGTGTGCAAGGAAAAAAAAAACACACGAAAAATTAAAACGAGTCTCTCTGTTAAGTTCGCAATGTTATTATTATTATTGTTGTTGCTGTTGTTGTTGTTGTTGTTGTTGTTTATGGCATATAGTTCTTAAAGCTAATCAGTGCGCCATGTAGCCGCTTTGCCAAAAGGATCCTCTAGCCATGCTTAACCACCACAGTTGACCAATAAAAACTAAAACTTGTTTCGTTTGAATTTTCGGAAAATAAACGAAAAAAAAAAACACGAAGAAGGAAACTTACACATACCGATGTTCTTCAACACCGCACTAACACACCACCACACTGGCACTCACTCACTTAGTTATTGGACCCTCAACATATGTATTCAATAAAATTTTAAATTATTTTTGGTATCTATACACGGTATATTCTTGTTGTTGTTGTTATTGTTATTGTTTGAATGTGAATATATTTTTGCAGGCTATATTTTTTAATATAGAGTTTACAAACAAACACACATACATACATACATACATACGTACTTACCTATGGACACATGCATCTGCATTTTTTGGTTTTTTTTCTTGTTTTTTTAAAGCATCGCTTTAGTAGTTTAACCGAACACTATTTGAAGTTTGCAGAGAGCAGATAAAAGATCATCATTAACTAGTTATTAAGCGCGAAATGGCGTTTTTAAGCATAACTCTCCAAGGCTATTCATGACTCACGATTCCTAAAACAAAATAAAAAAAAAAATTAAAAAAAAAAATTGTAAATCTGGAAAGAAAAAAAGCCTTAAAATCGGACAAAGAAATTTGTTTTCATAGGCAAATGGGCAACAACAAATAAACAAGAGCGAATAACGCAAAAACCAAAAAAACAGGAAAAAAGAATCAGAATAAAACCAACTTAACATCGAGACATTTTAGGTGGTCCGGCATTTAAAGCGTCAAAAGATAAAACGAAACTCACTCGCAACACAATGAAAATGTTCTGGCAAAAGTTTTTGGCGAATTGCAATCGAAAAAGGATTTAATTTTTTAAGAATTTCAAAAACAAAAAAAAATTTTTTTTTTAATTGCTTTGTTTAACTGTACATTTTCGAATTAACTAGCTGACCCGCCCAAACTTGATGTTTTTTATTGCCCTAAACAGGTCTCATTATATATTTATTGGAATACGCTGCATAAAGCGCAGATGAAGTTGTAGTTGTTGTAATTGGTCCAAAACCTACATACATATGTAGTTATAAACCATCGAATTACCGGACTTATAGGTAACTCTTAAAAGGGGGAGGATTGCCACGCCCATTTTTAGTGAGTTTGTCGATATCGACTTTACGAACTTACCCACCAAATTGTATGCGTCTACGATCACTATGTTCCTAAATATTCAATTTTAAAGGTTTGCCACGCCTACTTTTTTTTATTATTTTAGTATGTATACTCGTGCTTAACAGTGCGCTCCATATGATCGTGTGATTGAAAGCAATAAAAGCAATCTTCATTCAACTGACTGTTCCATAATAATTCTGAGACTACAGTTTGTGCAGTTAGGTTAGATTAAATTAGTTAAGGTCCCATTGTAATACCAAAATCTAAAATATAAAATTCTCTAGGCACGGTGTTAGGGGTTAAACTACTCCGAAATGTATCGACCGATTGTCATGAAATTTTGCGTGCATATCGGACAACATCTATTTTTTATATTCCTAAATATAAAGAGGGCGTGGCAAATCGTTAAAATTAAATATTTAGTTACATACTGATCGTAGACAAATAAAATTTGGTAGGTAAGTCCGAAGAGGCGATGTCAACAATTTCACCAAGAATTGGCATGACAACCCTCCCCCTTCAAGTGATATTTATAACTTTTAAACTACGAAACCGATTTTAACCATTATTTTTTTATTCGAAAGCTTATCAGGCTTAGATGGTTTAAAAAAAATTCGATTTAGGAAAAAGTAGGCGTGGCAAATCTTTAAAATTGAATATTTAGTGACATAGTGATCGTAGGCGAATGTAATTTAAAGGGTAAATTCGTAGAGTCGATACCGACAAACTGACCAGAAATGGGCGTGGCAATCCTTCTCCTTTAAGAGATAACTATAAGTCGGCTAATTCGATGGTTTATAACTGCATATATAACATGTTTTGGAGCGATTACAATTTCATCACCCCTTTATGCAGCATATTCCAATAAATATATAATGTAACCTGTTTTGGACAATAAAAAACATCAAGTTTGGACGCTAGAGTACAGGGTGGCTAATAAGAATTGCAACCAACTTCAGGATGTTATCATTTGTAAACCGCTTGTCTAACAGCTGACAGATTTATTCCAGTGACAGTTCATTTTATAATTTACAAGCTTACAAAAGCCTTTTGATCTATTGTATTCAGAAAAAAAGTTATTCGTAATGGAATTCAAGCACGACAGTGTGATTGCTTTATATTTGGCTGGAAAACCACAGGTGGCTATCGTTAGAGCCCTCCAGCATTTAAATGTAAACAAAATCTTTTGTTTCACGTACCATTGCTCGTTACCGTGATTCAGCCAGTGTTGCATAGCGTCCAAAAAAGTGCACGAATAAAAACGGTAACAACACCAGAAATGATTCGAAATGTAAGGGCCAGATTTGATCGAAATCCCCGCTGCAATGGTAGAATAATTGCTCGTAAGCTGAACATATCGCGAGAACGGATGCAACAATGAGCTTGGACTAAACCCATTGAAAACCATAGCAAGAGCTCACCGATGGACAAAAAAAAAGTTAGACTGGAAAGAGCCAAGAAGTTACTTCGCTTGCACGAAAGTGGCCAGTTATCGAATTTGTTTTTCTCCGAGGAGAAGCCATTAAAAATGGAGCAGTTTGTGAACAAACAAAATGATCGGGTTTACTTGCCAAAGAGGTTAGCTGAAAATTTACACCTGCGATTGGCCACCAGAACTCAAGCGCCGCCGATGGTAATGGTGTGGGGCGCCGTAACGGCCGATGGTCGCTCCCCGCTCGTATTCATCGACCGTGGGGTCAAAATAAATGCCGAATATTATCGGGAAAATGTTTTAAAGACAGTATTGAAGCTCTGATCAAACAAACATTTCGGCCGCAGACCATGGGCATTCCAACATTTTGCCGCACTCAGAACGCGTTAACCAAGAATGGCTTAAAAAGGAAATTCCTCGCTTCATTTCTACCGCACAATGGCCATCAAAATCTTCGGATCTCAATTCGTTGGACTTTTGCGCCTAGGGCATTTCGGAGAGTAAGGTTCTCACTAAAAAAAATACCAAAGTGTCGATCATCTCAAGACGGCGCTTCGCCGGGAATGGACCAAAATTCCGGAGAGCCACTTTCGTGCAGCCTGTGATGGCTTTGTCGGCCGTTTGGAGGCCATAATTCATACCAAAGGTGGCCAATTCGAACAAATCTAAACTGATTCTAAAATTTGATGTTATTTCCAACATTTTTTGCTTTTGAACAATAGAATTAAAAAAAAAAATTTAAAAAAATATAGGGCTTTACTTTGTTACATTATATAACAGCCACCCTGTATATATAACTGTACACACAAAACGTGTCAAGAAACGTAAGCTAATCCTGCACTCAAACAATTATTTTAGGCTTGTCTAGAAAGTATAATCTCATCAACATATCCAACAACTACTTTTAGAGGATTACGACCTAGCTTCTCACACCACTTATGTCGTTTGTTTTAATTTTATACATAAGTGGCGGGACCTATAGAGCAAAGTTGACTCCAAACGAGAGATTTTTGAGAAACTTTTCTTGATAGAAATCTGCTGAGAGAAAGTCTTGGGAGAAATGTTTTTTCATATTTTCGCTTTGATGTCTGACCTGGTTTTTGAATCGTGGCCTCGCGTCTAATTAGCCAACACACTACCTGCTAGACTACGGGGACTTTTTCTACTTCTTATTCACATTAAATTCCATTTAAGAATGCATTATTTTACAAGTCTGCATTTGTTGTACATGTTGTAGGCGTGTGTTTGGTTAGTTGGGATATTTTTCAAAATTATTATTGCCACAGAGAAATAAAATTTAAAAAATAAAAACAAAAAACTAATCAAAAATCATACAAAATGAATTTCATTTCTTCTTTTTAAAGAAAGTTCAACTTTTGGCATTTTGTTTTTCTTTCTTTCTTAATGTTTCAATTTTTTTTTTGAATTTTTTTTTTGTTTTTTTGTCGTTAACAAATTAAAAAGAAATAAAAAATTAATAAAAAAAAATAAAAATTAAAAAAAATGTTAACAAAATTTTTGTGTAACAACAATTCTCAGATATTTTCGTTCAATAGTTTCGTTCATTCATCAAAATTATGTACAAATTATCGTTGGCGATGTCAGCAGACAATAATGCGACAAACACACGATTGGAAACGTCAAAGGGAATACAATAATGAAAGACGTAAAATCATACCGAAATTGGTTTATTTACATAATCCCTGGAGATATTTTTTGACCAAATTAAACTTGCTAAAGTTTCAAGTACTTTGGGATCATGATTTTGCGGAAAGGGAATTCATAAGAGGCTCAAAACAGGTAACTAACCATGTATTCCGTATACATATTTTAGAATATGATTTAAATCTCTTAAGGGGTTTAAAGATTGAAATTAAAAATATTTCTACTATTCGATGGGGGGTATTCCTTTTGGTACGATCAACAATACTCAAGGAATGGCCCTTGTTCATGCAGTACCTTGTTTAGGATTAAAGAAAATAGATTGTGATAGAGAGGAAAGTGTAAAAGAAAGGCTTTACAAATGCTAGAGTTAAAGGTTGCCGTGGTCTAGTAGTTAGTGTGTTGACTTATTAGACGAAAGACCCGAGTTCGAAACCCAGGTCAGACATCAAAATGAAAATTTGAAAATAATTTTTTGGCAGATTTCTGGCAAAATACTCTGAGAGTAGAAAAATTTCCATGGAATGCTTCTCAAAAAATGTGTCGTTCGAAGTCGACTTTAAACTGTAGCGCCCGTCACTCATGTATAAAATTAATGCACACAACATAAGTGGTTCGAGCACCGAGTACGGTACTTGTCAGAATTGACAAGTACACGTCCTCTAACCTAACCTAACCTAATGCTAGAGTTAGGCAAACTGTTCCTTAAGAACAAAAATATTCTGTATTGAGCGTTGGTTATGGTAATCGAATCCCAAGCGGATCTGCTCTACAAGACACACGAGTACGTCTTAAAAAGACGTGTTTTCGGGATTAAGTTCTTTTGTTTCCCTGTAGAACAATCCAAAACAATTGAAAAGTGAAATGCAAGTCACATTGTCATGGTATTCCCATGAATTAAGAGTATTGGGCTTATGCTTCTACGTTGAAGTCGCCGCAGTCTAGTAGGTAATGTGTTGGCTTATTAGACGTAAGGCCACGGTTCAAATCCCAGGTCAGACATCATAACAAAAATATTGAAAAAAAACATTTCTTCGACGACTTCTTCTCAGCAGATTTCTAGCAAAAATTCCGAGAGTGAAATAAAATTGCTATGAAAAGTTTCTTAAAAAAGAAATCTAACGTTCAGAGCCGACTTTAAACTGTACAGAGGTCTCCCGCGCTCATGTGTAAAATTAATGTACACAACATAAGTGGTGTAAGAAGCTAGGTCGTAATCCTGACTGCCGGATACACCCTTTTGTCTAGAATGAACAATATCGGAGAGGCCTTAACATGGACTCCGGGACACAAGCTCGTATTTATGAGCTGTACTTCGTTCGGATAAAGTGGTATAAATAATAACCACTCATGAATGGTTAATTAACCGAGGACCTTGAAGATTTCTATTAACTCTTGAAAAAGAGTCTTTTCGCAGCAATCTTCAAAGGGCCCTTCGTAGAAGGTAGAAAAACACTTAGAAGCCTTATACGGTTATTATTACCACGTTGACTGGCAACTACTAGGTAACTCGTAGATTGAGTTCCCATCTAGGGGTTCAAGTAACGAGTTATCTCGTACTAACTAATGTGGAAAAATCAAATTGTTATTTTTTGGCAAGTTTGTTGAAAATTGACGCGGCAGTCACCGAATTATTGCTGGACTTTAAAAGAAAACTTCGGTGTTTTTCATGTAATGCAATGCGTTGAAGTCGTATATGGTCTTCTCATCACGGTGATTATATTTTGAGCTCGATTCTAAAATAAGTGTTGAGTCTACTAAGCCGTGCAGTTAATTTCCGATAGTCTGATGCATAACTCCAAATCATTATTCAATGTAATTACCCAGCAGTAGAGCCTCCTCCTGACTTCGTGTTTCCTCTCGATGACAATACAAGTCCAAACCCCTTTTTCTACGCCACAGAAAGTGCCTGTTTTCATGTGCAGTGGGGAAACTACACTCTTCGTAAGCTGATCAGGCGGCTCATTGCGACGCGTTCCTACAAGGCTAAGGATCCAGCTTTGCCTAGCTGATTCAGGTTTCGATTGTAATCTCAGAAGCTAGTTGCTAGGAAGGCGGCCTTACTTCTATTCCCCGTACCTGATATTCAAGTTCTATTTAGAACATCTCTCGATGGTGTAAGCATTCGCTTGAAATCAACTTTAGAATTTCCCCATTTGCTATGGAACTGTCCCACTATAGGTCTTTGAATCACTTCGTGTTTCCTTTCGACTAACATGCAAGTCCAAACCCGTTTTGCTATAAGATTGAGAATCCAGCTTTGCCTAGCTGATTCAGGTTTCCTTTGTAATCTCAATTTAACCTCACAGAAGCTGATTGCTAGGAAGGCTCCCTTACTTCCATTCTCCGTACCTGCTATTCAAGTTATATTTAGAACATCTCTCGATGGTGTAAGCATTCGCTTGAAATCAACTTTAGAATTTCCGCATTTCCTATGGAACTGTCCCACTATAGGTCTTTGAATCACTTTGTGTTTCCTTTCGACGAAGATACAAGTTCAAACCCGTTTTGCTATAAGATTGAGTATCCAGCTTTGCCTAGCTGATTCAGGTTTCCATTGTAATCTAAAGTCAACCTCACAGAAGTTGGTTGCTAGGAAAACGGTCTTACTTTCAGATAGAATTGCTTTGTTCCATGTTATATTGAGAACATCTCTCAATGGTGTAGGCCTTCGCTTGAAAGCAACTTGAGAGTTTCACCATTTGCTCTGGAACTGTCCCACTGTATGTTGTTGAATCATCAATAAAACACAGATTGCTCGGCCTCCTTAAAGACCATTTAGTAGTCAAATTATACTCTTCATTTTTTATTACTAACTCGTGTAAAGCACTTTCCAAATTCATAGGGCTTATTGATCTAACTGTACAGAAGAGAATTCTCCTCTGTCAGCCAGCCATTCGATTTGTCAGGTAACGATGCCATCAAATTAAAATCATGCTAGATTATAATATGTTCACGTATGCACCTTTATTGCGTAAATTGCAATTAACGCCAATATTTCATATAAAATCTCAATTAATTATTGCTTAATTAAATGCTAATTGTTTTAATATTGAGTAAAACTTAAAATACAGCACTGTCAAGTCTGTTTAGTGAGCATAACATAACAACAAACTGGTTTGTTTACCAGCTGTCAAAAGAATATTGAGTAAGCTGAATATTGCGTATATTTATTATACCGGAACGGTTAAAATTTTGTTCTCAATTAACTGAATATTGAGTGAATTAAATTGCATATGTATGTTCACGCGAACATAGCATTAGTCCCCATGCTAAAATAGCCTAGTTCCAATGGCTTTGGCTCTTAATAGGTTTTAATCGAAATGGAGCCAACAGGACAATGTCAGGCCCCCCACAGATACGGGTTACTGGTTCACATGGTGAGTTTTCTTATGTACCTGGTTCTCCGAAGTGCATTGCATTAGGATTGGCACCTTATGGTCGTTATTAGTCCTCCTCAGCAGCTGCAGATACCATTGGGAACGTTCGACATTTTACAAAAATTGTTATTTCAACTGTTTTACAGCCTCCACAATTTCCAAGGCGTGATTAAAATAATACGATGAAGTTTTATTAACAGCGGAAATCAATTTCATTAACACTGAATAATGCGATTAGAAATTATTCACAATAGTAATTCACAATAATTCTTCTTGCAGAGCATTTTGAGGTTGTTGTATTTACTATAATATGCCATGATTTATTATAGACACAAACCACATAGGGTGGTGAATTAAAAACTCTACCACATTTAATGTTCTGTTGCTAAATTCAACACATTTTATGAATTTTACAGGCCGCTGTTGTATTAACGGATACCATACGAAATCAAGACGCCCATAGAATACGACAGTTTACCACGCCCATAGGATTTCAGCAAATCACCAGAGACATGCTACTCTCCCGCAGTGATACACGTCTCAAGTTGGTGCGTTTCAACACGGAGCATTTGCGTCGAGCGATACCCATGAAAGTGACTACTAAACGAAATTATGGTAAAAGAAAAAAAAGTTTATGTAGATCGTTTCGTATCCATAATCGAATCCTTTTTTAATTATAGGCCGTAAATACTGCTTCATTGACATGCTATTTGTCGGGCTGCGTAATACCAAAGATTTTGATTCCCCCGATGAGGCTGTCGAAATTAACGAAATACTACGCAAACTGGATTCGGATCTTAAGACACCCTTTGAGGTTATGTCAGTGCCACATCGTATAGTTTTCGCTGAGATATTTATACGCTTCAGGCGTGACTACACCCAAGTCAAGGCACAGAACGATATATCAGCGGCACGCATTAATCCAATGGAAAATGACAAGGACTGGTCCGTGTCATTCTATAAAATTCTCACATTCGATGTTCTCAACTACGATCCGAAGCAGTGAAATTAAATGGGAAAATATTTTTAATTTAAAGCGTGTACCCAGTAATGTTTTTCTTTTATTTTTTATTTAAATTTAATGTTCTTGTAGGTTTCGTAATAAAATGGCTTTTCTTCCAAGAGACTTTGCACATGAAGGGCTTCCTTAAGATCATCCACATTAGCGACTTTGCTTAGACGTTTAATGGTCTCAATATAGTTTTGATTCTCTTTCAGCAATTCAGTTTTGGTTTTTTCGAGTATAACAATTTGGGCCTCGGCTATGGCCTGTCGTCGCCAGAAGTTCTTCATCAAGTCCATGTTCTTTTGTAAATCGGCTTCCGTAAGGTCTACATGGTTCTTAAGATTTATGGTCTCCAATTGAATGGTTTCACTTTCGGCATCATTGTCAATTGGTTCGACAAAGTCTCCCCAAAGCACTACTTTTTCCGATTCCGTTTGCAATTTTCTACAATTGGCTGCCAACGATAGCAATAACTCGCCATGCTTTTGTAGTTTCTGATATTTCTGAAACGATATTAAATGGCCTTATAAAGTCATTCTATAATCGGTGGTTTTGTAATGTAAATACACCCACTTTAAGGATTTTAAAACTTTCGCTTGAAATAATTTTCAGTTTCTCATGAGTCTGTTCGCGATCAAGCTTCATTTCATTTTCGATATTTTTACGCATTTGGACAAAGTAAGCGTGTTCTAGCTTCAAGTCGCTAAGCTTGCGCTTGCCTTCTACATCAGTTTGGGTCAGTTCCTTCTGTAAACCTGCATAAAGGCTGGAACTGCGTGCTTCGATTTCATCAAGCTTTCGTGATTCCAAAAGAAATATACGCTGGCGTTCCATTAAAGCATCTACCCGTTCGTATTTCTTCGTATCCAAAGAAACATTGCGCAACGATTCGAGAAACTCCAACAATTGATGGCGCAGCTCTTTCATTTTCTTTATAATCGAGTCACGTAAACGATAACGTTTCTCAATTTCGGTATTCACATAATCATCACGTCGATCCAAGTATATTTTATAATCCTCCAACATTTCCCGTTCGACAATCATGCCGGTGGCATGAATTACACCCTCACAATTCACTTGGATACTGTTTGAGTTCTCATTTGATCGTTTGGTTTCGCGGAAAAAATCACTCAACATTTCCGATACTTGGGAATCGTACAAAAGCCGACAATTTGTTTGGAACACCTTTAAAATATCTGTTCGTGGATAAATTAGTTTACAGAAAACATGGTCCGTTCAATTTATGTTATCGGCTTTACCAGTTAAATAGTCCATCATATTAATCTGCGTGCAAAAATCATTTCTATGCATCTCCTCTGTTGTGCGAATTTCGTCTAGGATAAGTTGAATCTTGCGATCTTTCTGTTCCATTACACGATTGACTTTGGTTTCCCATGCCTAAATCACGATTATAATACGAATATTAAGTTCCCCATTGTGGTGTTCTTTGTTAAGACTTACGATGAGCTCATCTTTCATTTCTTTCAATTTAATTTCCCGGCACATTTCTTCCCAGCGCTCACGATACTTCAAAGCTGTCATCTTGGACATCTTAAGCTCACGTTCCAATTGATCCTATTAAATGAAGGATAAGGTTTAACGTTAATCTGCTTTATAGCGTTAATAGAATAAAATTACGCTTGTCGTCTATATTTACGCGCATCTCCAGTTTTTTAAATTCCTGCTCCGCCAGCAGTTTTCGTTCCAGCTTCTCGGCCTTGGTAAGTTTTTTCTTCTTGGGCGGCAAAGCCGGCTTCTCCTCTTCCATATATTGCGCATATAAATCATCTAAAGGTGGTGGTTCGGCAACGGCGTCAGTCATCCTGAAATGTTCAATTAAATCCTTTCGCTTTAAAATATGTTTCGGAATTTATAATCGTATTTGAAATTCTTTTAGAAAATATAAATTTTTTTCAATATTTTTCTGTTGAATGATGAATGTTGTATTATGTAATCGAATAGTATTCGATTTTTCCTTTAAGTGAGTATGTATTCACTTCACAAGTATTTCAAATAAGTAAGCACGGCTCCTCCAACCTAGGTTTCTGAGTTTTGATAGTTGATAACGGCCATCTTGTTAACAACAATTGTTGTGTTAACAATAATGAAAACAAGTTGTTTACATGTGGTGTCAAGGTCGAACTTCTTTCTGCGGAGTACATATTTAACGTATCTTCTCACAGCGTTCCATTTCATCTCACTTTCGAGCATTGCGTTCACAATGGTGTCGGGTGTAAATTCACCAATTTGTTCCATCAACATGTTCTTCTCGTCTTGCCATTTAATGCAATGAAAGAATGTGTCGTCGTCACTCATTTCCTCGCAATAAATGCAGCCAGGATAAGTCACCTTGCCCATGCGGTATAGGTATTTTCGGAACTAACCATGACCAGAGAGAAACTGGGTCAGAAAATAGTTAGTTTCCCCAAAGGTTCTCCGTATCCATGCCTCTATAGATGAAATAAGTTTATAAGTCCATCTTCCGCATGTTTCCTAGTTCCATCTACTTTGCCATTGCCGTAGTGTTTGAGATCTGAGATCTGCACTACTAATGGGAAGATTTTCCCTCTTCGTTCTACAAGATTTTGTTCGCTCAAATGCCTGCAGCTCAATAGGTATCTCACCGCCGATCACTAGGACTGCGGCGCCCGATACTGTGCGTATCCATGCCTCTATAGATGAAATAAGTTTATAAGTCCATCTTCCGCATGTTTCCTAGTTCCATCTACTTTGCCATTGCCGTAGTGTTTGAGATCTGAGATCTGCACTACTAATGGGAAGATTTTCCCTCTTCGTTCTACAAGATTTTGTTCGCTCAAATGCCTGCAGCTCAATAGGTATCTCACCGCCGATCACTAGGACTGCGGCGCCCGATACTGTGCGATAGGCCGAGGCAACTCTTAATGCCGCTGTTCGCTACACCGCTGCTAATATTTTCCGCTTAGATTTAATCTCCAGCGCATCTCCCCATATCTCGCTTCCGTACAGCAATATTGAGTTCGTCGCCGCCATAATCAATTAAAAGAATCATAAACGAAAGTAAATAAGGCATACATATGTACATAAACGACATAATAAGGAGTCAAAATTAATACGAACACGACTCATAAATGACAACAAAAGGACTCATAAAAGACTCGTATGCGATTAAACGATGACTGAAAGACGACACGAAAAAGAATCATAAACGAAGGTAAATAAGACTAATAAATGATCAGAAAGTGATTCGAAAATGATTATAAAGCTACTAGAAAAAGAGTCGAAAATTACTTTAAAATAATATAGAAAATGACTCATAAGTGACTTTTTAAGAAGAATCGCTCGTAGTCACTTTTTTCTCCCGACGAAAGAGTATTTTATGAACAGAAAATGAGCGCATATTCGAGCATTTTAATCGCACAGAAGAATCAAAAAACACACGAATTTGATTAAAAATTTTCAAAATTGCTAGCTTGGCGTAGAACTTATGCTACAGCATAATACTGAAAATATTTCAAATTCACAATGAAAATAAAAAAGACATATTTTCTATATTCTACAACAACAAGTAAGCATAATTTCATGGCTATTTTATTTTGACACTCTGAGTTTTTGCCAGAAATATGCTGAGAGTAAGTCGCCGAAGTAATATCATTATCATATATATTATTTCTAAAGCACTTTTTTTGTCGGTTGCAAATATCTCCCATACCACCGCACCAAAATTAATGAATGATATCTCATTTAAAAGCTTATATCTAACACTAACGACGAAAAATAATTAGAAATTGAAAAATTTATATTTTCATAAATATTTTCATATGGGCAGTTATACGTGGCTTTTTCTCGAGTGCGTACTTTTAAAGATATTTTTCTTTGTATTAAGGATTCGTACGGACAAAAAGTTAACAAAGATCATGTCATTTTCTCTAACATTGTATCCGAAGAAATGTTATAAAAGTATTTAAACATATGTAGGTATGTAAATATGTATGAAATATTATGATTTCTTATATTTTTATACTTTTAATAAAATTTCTATTAATTATTTTCATTTTATGTTACAAAACTGATAACTAACGGTGCGAAATATTCGCACGGGTCATCTAGTTTCTCCATATTTTCATTTTGATGTCTGACCTGCGATTTAAAACTCGGGCCTTGCGTCTAATAAGCCAAAACACTACTACTTGTATAAAATATTTGAATTTTAATTAACAAATTATTGTCATTATCATTATCAATAACATTCTTATTCATTCTTATTATTTACAATTATACTTGAAGAGTACTTGAGACAAGATATGCTGACAACCGTTAAGAAAAAAAATTCCAAAAAACTCTTGAATTAATCCAAACTAATAACAGCATTTAATGAAAGTACTTAAAGACTTAGCCCGCTGACTTTTGTTTTCACACTATCAGATTGATTTATTAACACACCATGTATGTAGATAATCGTACGTATCTTAATTGTTAAATACTTTATTGGGCTGATAATTATGCTCGTAACTCCTCTATTAACTAAGCAAAGGTGGTAAATACAATTTCATTATGATTCTTGAATGAAATTTTCGCCAAAAACAATTACTTTACAAAACCATTTCTTTCCATGTTTTGCTAGACAACCAGCCAGCCAGCCAGCCAGCCAGCTAGACAATCAACAATTTCTACAGCATTTGAGATATTTTACGCTCATGCCAGAGACACAGTAACCCAAACAAATGTGAACAGTGGAACAGCAACAGTGGAAGAGCAAGAGCAAGAGGGCGTTTGTATGAACGATAAGCTCCAAAAAAATATGGAAAAAAAGTGATCGCAATCAGCAGCGTGTTTAATAAATAAAAGTAAAGAAATAATAATGATGGTGGCTGGCTGGCAGTCACAGTTAGTAGTAGCAGAGCCACCGTCAACAGCTAATAACTGGACTGGAATTGTTTTGAAACTGTTTTCATGAAGTTAAAAAACGCATTACATTCAGTCGTTTGCCGAGACTCATAAGCTTTAGACGGTTTTCAAGTTTTATAAGCTGCTACATAGCAAATCCATAAATGGCGCAAAGTTTTGCCAAAAAATAATTTAAAAAAAAAAATAAAAAAAATTTATTTCAAGTATTTTAAACCAAAACAAGTTTAAGAAACAAATAAAAAAAAATTCCAAAATTAATAAATTTTTAATTGAGAAAGAAAGTTAAATTTGCCGAAAAAAAGTGTAACCTAACGTTGTAAGCCGGCTGGCAGCATTATTAGAAGGTAATTTAAATATTTAAACAACGTCCATATAATGAGTGTTTTAAATTGTGTATTTAAACTAGTTGTTGTTGTATTTAATTTGTCACAATTCATAATGTTCCGCTTGAATTGGAAAGAATTTCAAAAATTAAATCCAAATCATGTCACTATTAAACGATCGTGTAAGTAAGTACACTTACTATGTGCATTGAAAAGTTTTGAGGTTCAAAAACATTCAGAAAAAGGTTCTCCAAAATAAAAAAAATTAAATATAAACGGATAATAACATAGTGTAGGTTGTGAGTTTTATTAAGTAGATCTCAAAAATACCTTTTTTGTATTTCTCGAACTCTCCAAACTTGTTTTATTTGACAAAAACTATTTTTTTTTTCATTTCTGTTGGGCTTTTTCACACAAATTTCTGAATTACTTCTGACAATTCTGACTCGATTTTCAAAATTTAAATCATTTTTGGAAAGGGGAGAGATAGACCTTTAAAACGTTATACATATATCTATTATTTGACTTAATATTCTATGAGTTTGATGAGGTAAACTTGGAAAATGCGAATTTTTTTCATATTTTTTCAAGTTTGTCCATTCATAGTAGCAAACTTTACTTAAAAAATGTTTAACAAGTGATAACATTCTTAAAGTCTGTTCTCTTGTGAAGAGATTAAGTCATCATTTGATCAAATCGCACAAAAATTACCATAGTTATTATTTAAAGCGTCTAACAGTTGAGTGATATTTTTTATATACGTCATCTTAACATTTTTTCGATTACTTAAACATATCTCAACCGATTTCCAATACTTGCAAATCTTGTTGGAAAGGGGAGAGATGGAGTTTTAAAACGGTATACACATATCTATTGTTTGACTTAATATGCTATGAGATTTGATGAGGTAAACTTGGCAAATGCGATTTTTTTTTCATATTTTTTCAAGTTTGTCCATTCATAGTAGCAAACTTTAATTAAAAAATATAAAATAATTGTAGACATTCTTAAAGTGCATAAAACGATATACATATATATACTATTTGACTTAATTTGCTATAAGGTTTGATGAGGAGTAAACTTGGCAAATGTGCAATTTTTCATATTTTTCAAGTTTGTCCATTCATAGTGGCAAACTTTAATTAAAAAATATGAAATAAGTGATAAGATTCTGAAAGTACATTATCTTGTCAAGAGTTTGACACTCCGTTTGATCAAATCGGAGAAAAATTACCGTAGTTATTATTTAAAGAGTATAACAATCACGTTTGAGCCACCACCAGAAGGTGGTCAATGTTTGCGCAAAGAGAAATAATAATATTTGCCTAAAACACAAATATTAACTGACTTCTGAAAGCTGGGCAATCGTGAAATTAATACATTTTCTGATAAACAATTAAGATCCATCAAAAATTTTGAAAACTTTTGATCTAAAAGTTCATTTGATGAGATGAAAAAATATCATTCAACTGTTAGATCCTTTACATAATAACTACGGTAATTTTTATCCAATTTTATTAAATAATGACTAAATTTCTTCATAAAAGAATAGGCTTTAAGAATATTATCACTTATTTTATATGTTTTAATTAAAGTTTGTACTATGAATGGATAAACTTGAAGAAAAATGAAAAAATTCGAATTTCCCAAGTTTAACTCATCAAACCTCATAGCATATTAAGTCAAACAATAGATATATTTATACCGTTTTAAAGGTCCATCTCTTCCCTTTCCAATAAGATTTAAATTTTGGAAATCGAGTCAGAAATGTTTGAGTAATCCAAAAATTTGTAAAAAAAAAAACAGTTTTCGTCAAATAAAATAAGTTTGGAGGGTTCGAAAAATACTACTCAACTAACTGAACAAAGTGTACTATGTAGTTACTCGGGTATATTTTCACTGTCGCTACTTGGTATTAATCCAGATGAAGTTTTTTTTTAATTTCTTTCATTTTAAAATATGTTTTTCGAAAATTTTTTAATAATTTTGAAAGTAAAAAAATTTCTCAAGCCCTGTGGTACATTAGAACAAGCAATAGAAAATGGGCCTTTTTTATGAGGAATATGAAATTTAATGGGTATGCATGCATACCCAATTTAATTGACAATCACAAATTTCACTAAATTTAAACACAAATACTACATGTACAGTGAGCGTTAAAAGAAATTGTACACCATGGATAGAATTCTAACAATCACCATACACAACTTTTACCACTTAAGGAGAGTGCCAGAAAAAATTTGTCAATACAGTGAACTTGCGATAACGTGAACTAATAAATTCGAATAGCCAAATTTAATACAAAAAATGACTTTATTTAATATGAAAAATAATATTTAATAAGTAAAATAAAAATCATCGGTGTCTCTCTCTTTATACGAAACTAAATTTAAAATACTTTTCCAGCAATTTTTTAAAATTTGTTGCGAAATTCTACTTTATATTGGGTCCTAAAGATTAATGGCAGCTTTTATAGTTAAAATCTTAATAGAATTTAGAAATTCTATTTGTTTTCCAGCCCCTAATGCCAAGATACTGTTTTTTAATGCATACATACATAATTGGCCATTACAACCCTTCAGTCAGGATTACGACCTAGCTTCTCACACCACTTATGTTGTGTGCGTTAATTTTATACATGAGTAGGGGGACCTACAGTTTTAAAGTCGAATCCGAACGACAGATTTTTGAGAAGCTTTTCATGGCAATTTTTACTCTCAGAGTCTTTGCCAGAAATCTGCTGAGCGAGGAAGTCGCCGAAGAAATATTTTTCGTTTTGATGTCTGACCTGGGATACGAACCCGGGCCTTTCGTCTACCAACTAGACCACGGCGACTATCAGTTTTTTTAATACAATTTTGGTATTTTAAAAACATTCTGGCCCATGTGGGCTGAATTAATGATGTAACCTTTTGCACAAATGAATCCCTTATCAGAAAATAATTGGTATTCATCAGGATGTCAAGACCCATGATCCATTAACAGAAGGGCGTTTACCGGTAGCCCCTTTTTAGTCAAGAACTTAGTAACCTAAGGCCAAAATTTTATAACAAAGTTTTGAATTTTAAATTTGTCAGTTGAAGTCTACCTCTTTAACAAAACATTGACGAAACCAATCATAAAAATTTTTACATGCGATCCATATTGACTTGAAGAATTTGTAATTCACTGGACAAGTAAAGTTTTTGAAACTTTGTGGATTTGGAAATTTCCCAATTACCAGTAAATTGAGTTAAGTTTGTGAGTCCCAGACGCATTTGAACAGCCCATGAAAGTTAATCGTTGTTTCTCCATCTTAGAGCCTGAAGCACTTTTCTCCAGTGATGACAAGCATGTTTTATATGGCAACTCTACACATAATTGGTCATTACAACCCTTCAGTCAGGATTATTGACCTAGTTTCTCACACTACTTATTTTGTGTGTGTTAATTTTATACATAAGTGGCGGGATCTACAGTTTAAAGTCGACTCTGAACGACAAATTTTTGAGAAACTTTTCATGGCAATTTTATTTTGACACTCAGAGTTTTTGCCAGAAATCTGCTGAGAGGAAGTCGCCGAAGAAATATTTTTTTTATTTTTGATGTCTGACCTGGGATTCGAACCCGGGCCTTTTGTCTTATAAGCCAACACACTACACTAATGTTATAATTTAGTTAAAAATTTTGTTTTATTGTTTCGTTAATTGTACTGATCATCGCCTAATTGCGTATTAATCAAATGATAATTCAATTTGAAAAAACCTACAAAATTTTTAAACAAAACGGAAGAACGCAATAAAAATGAAATTAAGTGATTGGACTTTTTAATAACGTTTAATGAAAGGAAAGTTAAAAAAAGTAAAAAAATAATTTTAAAATTTCGCTCACATTGCGCAAAAAACAAAATGTTTTTAAAACAATTTGTGTTTTATTGTGCAATAACCGTCTGTCTGTCTGTTTGTTAATTATTATCTGTGAGGGGGGTGGCTGGGGTAGCAAATGAAGTAAAGAATTTGTTCATATTAAATAATATAAGCTAATAACGGTTAAAGTAATCATAAGATATCGTTTTATGAGTTTAATTTAACTATGACTTGATTTTATACAATTTAATTTTGCTAGCCTTGAACAGTTTTTCTTTTACTACTTGCACTAATGCTTGTACTAGAGATTATGAATTAATCTTAAAGAGAAGGTGTGTGGTTTTATCATATTTCCTCATGCCAATTAGCGAACAAATATTTATTTTCATATGACACAATACATTTTATATCTCAATTTGTTTAGAATTAATCTTTGAAAAAAAATTTTTTTTTTTTTTTGTGAATTATTTTTCTCACATAAGTACATACAGTAGGCAACAAAAGATACCGTACATGAAAAAAAAAAAATATTCATTAATAAATTAACGTTATTTTCATTTTACATACATACATAATTGGCCATTACAACCCTTCAGTCAGGATTACGACTTAGCTCTCACACCACTTATGTTGTGTGCGTTAATTTTATACATGAGTGGCGGGACCTACAGTTTAAAGTCGACTCCGAACGACAGATTTTTGAGAAGCTTTTCATGGCAATTTTTACTATTTTAAAAAATTTAAAATAATAACAAAAAAATTACAAAAAAAATATCGAAATACAGTGAACTCGCGAAAACGTGAACACTCGAAAGTGTAAACGTCTTAGAAACGTAAAGAAATTTATTTTTCCACAGAGTATTCTAAAAAGTGAACACTTTTTATATTCTGTTTTTTAAATTGTAAAATCTTTAGAAATTCCCGATCAAATTAAAGAAAATGATCGTGGTTTTAACACCAGTGACGGATGGCTTCAAAAATTTAAATAAAGGTTTGGCGTAAGCCTTCTCAGTCGTGGTTTAGTGGGTAGTGTGTTGGCTTATTAGACAAATGGCCCGCATTCGTATCTCAGGTCAGACATCAAAACGAAAAAATATTTCTTCGGCGACTTCCTCTCAGCAGATTTCTGGCAAAGACTCTGAGGGTAAAAATTGCCTTGAAAAGCTTCTCAAAAATCTGTCGCTCGGAGTCGACTTTAAACTGTAGGTCCCGCCACTTATGTATAAAATTAACGCACACAACATAAGTGGTGTGAGAAGCTAGGTCGTAATCCTGACTGAAGGGTTGTAATGACCAATTATGTATGTATGTAAGCCTCCTCAAAATTTCCGGAGAAAAGCTTTTTGCGCAACCGCAACTTGTTGCCCAATTTAAGGAAAAGTGAAGATTAAATTTATAAAGCTGATGAATCCGGTTTATACTGAAAGCAGTTGCTGTGGTCTAGTAGATAGTGTGCTAGCTTATTAAACGTAAAGCCAGGGTTCGAGTCCTAGCCCAGATATCAAAATAAAATACAAAAAGGATTTTTTTGGTGTCTTTACTCTCAGCAGATTTCTGGCAAAAACTCGCGAGTGTCAAAATAAAATTGCCATGAAAAGTTTCTCAAAAATCTGTCGTTCAGAGTCGACTTTAAACTGTAGGTCCAGCCACTTATAAATAAAATTAACACACACAACATAAGTAGTGTGAGAAAGTAGGTCAATAATCCTGTCTAGAGGGTTGTAATAACCAAGTACGTATGGATGTATGTATGAAGGAATTTCCATTTTAATATATAAAATCTTGAAAATAACAGACGATCTATGAAATGCTTTTGATTAACAAACAAATACGTACGACGAGTTAATGGCTTGAGTGTTTACGTTTGCAAATTGAAATCGCAAGTGTTTATTTCCGAGAACTAGACATTGTTGAGAAACTCACAATTGCAAATCAAATAAAAATTCATCTTTAAAAAGTGCAGATAATCTTTTAAATACTTTAGATAGATAGGTACGAACGTATGGAATTTAATTTTTAATCGCATAAACCACTTGTTGTCTGGACTCTTATTGTGAGTGCTTATAAAAGCGAGTGTTTAGCTTTTAAATCCATTTGTGGCGTCTTTTCAAACACTCGCATAAAAGTAATACCCTGTGAATGAATGTAGTAAAGTAAACAAAACTTGAAAACGTTTTTTTTTTCTTTTGTGGGAGTTGCATTGCTCTGACGCATTTTAACCTGGTGTTATAATTTTTTTTTTTGTGTTTTGTTTGCCTGTCACATATGTACGTACAATCCAATCGTTTATTGCTAATTAGTTAAATCAATATCAAGTGTAGAGTAAATAAGCATGCAAACCTATTTAAAAAAGAAAAACAGCTGTTTTCCAATTTAATTATTTTCCTTGATCATGATTATATCATTGGAAATCTTTTGTAATAACTTTAAATGCTTAGGAATTTGTTTTTACTTTTGAATTTCTATTTCTCTCTGAACACGCAAATCATTTTTGCGTGACAAATTATGAATAACAATAACGAATAAAATTATTTACTTTAAATTGCATTATTTTTATAGCGTGTTTCACTAAATTTTTATTTCTCAATTTTTTTTTTTAAATATTTACAGAATAAACCGTCTAAGCTTTTCAAGTATTTTATGGAAAACCAGTTAATAGACAACCATTGGAAAATATGAACGAGCCAATAAAGAATGGAAAAAATACTGAACATCAGTTGGAGGCATCTACCTATGATCCGTAAGTCTTGAACTTTGTAACACTAACAGAAACAATTGCAACAGAATTGTTAATAGAAAAAAATATTTGAAAATAAGAATTACAATTGCAAGGTGTGCCCTGTTCATTTCCAGAAAGTTCACAAGCACAAGTTTCTTAAGCAATTGTTTTGGAATTTTTTTTTTGTTTAAATTGTTGTCGAACGAGACCACAAGACCGGATTATAAACAATAAGAATAGAGAAACAGAACAACTGTTGGTAATAAAAGTAGATTTTAAATTATGCATTTAGTTTGTCCCCCCTACACAGTTTACAGTTATCACAAAAAATATTCGTACACTAAGATAAAATTAAGTGTGAGTATGGCCATCTGGAAAACAATATTGATTGTAATTTTACCACTGAATTCAGATCTTTGTCTTTCCACAAAAAGCAAGCGGTTCTTAATTCGATTCATTATGAATTTAGTCGTAGTCGCCGTAGTCTAGTAGGTATCGTGTTGGCTTATTAGACGAAAAGCCCGGGTTTCATATCCCAAGTCATCTCATAGCATAATTATAATTTCAAATACTGCAAAAAAAGTAATTACTTGACATATCCATTCTTTCCAAAGCGATACAATGAACTCGCGAAAGCGTGAACACTCGAAAGTGTGAACGTTTCAGAAACGTAAACAAATTTATTTTTCCACAGAGTATTCTAAAACGTCAAGTCCCCGTGGTCTAGTATATAGTGTGTTGGCTTATTACACGAGAACTGATGGTTCGAAACCCTGCTCAGGCAGCTGGAATAAAACGAAATATGAGAAAATACTTCTTTCTCGGCAGTTTCTGCTAAAAACTCTGAGAGTAAAATGAACTTGCCATGAAATGTTTCTCAAATCCGCCGTCCAGTAATGCTTGGATAAAATTAACACGCGTACTCAACATAAGGGGATGTAAGACACCAGGTTGTAATCCTGGCTAATTTCCTAATGTGTCCAATTTCCTATTTTCGGGGTCGCCGTGCTTTAGTAGGTAGTGTGTTGGCTTATTAGAAGAAAAGCCCGGTTTCATATCCCAGGTAAGACATCAAAATGACAACATGAAAAAAAAAAAAATATCTTTTGCGACTGCCTCTCAGCAGATTTTTGGCAAAAACTCTGAGTATCAAAATAAAATAGCCATGAAGTGCTTCTAAAAACAATCTGTCGTTCGGTGTCGACTTTAAACTGTAGGTCCCGCCACTTATGTATAAAAATTAACGCACACAACATAAGTGGTGTGAGAAGCTAGGTCGTATGGCCAATTATGTGTATGTGACGTACGGATGCCTAGTGTGGTAGGAATCTCTGAATAGGACAATGAAATTGAACCTGAGACGCAAGTTACAACGATCTGGTTGCATAATTATTAGTGGTGCCCTACGCACTACTCCTACGATCGCTCTGGAGATGATCTTATACCTTCTATCACTTGACCTATACTGCAAGGGTGTGGCGGCTATGGTTAGTAGGCGTCTTTTTGCGACTGGCCAATGGCATGCATCGGGCATTGGTCATACAAGGATACTTGGGCGAACTGATATTGTCGTAAGCATAGATTATATGCCACCGCGATATGATTTCTCAATGAATTTTAGGACATCTATTCCGAAAACGGAGGATTGGCTCCAAATTAGAAGAAGCCGTTGGTATTGGCATCTATTCGAAATCAATCGGAATATCCAAGTCTATGAGGCTACCAGATTACTGCAGGCATCTTTCAGACGGTCCCGCCCAAAAATGGTAAACTAAAGATTACGCCTTGCGCATGATTTCCCATTAGATGACGTAGTTGGACTATTTTAATGGTTTCCAAGCCTTTTTCATATGTGAAAATTAACATTTCTTTTGAAATATATGTGCACTACGTGAAAGTAGTTGGCAGCCCTGCAATATAACTTATACTATGTACAGACATGCACTTTTATTAAATCAATATTAGGTTTATTGAGAACAATATTTTTAGCGTTCAGACATATAATATACGAAAATTGCTTTAACAAAAATGTTTTTAAGTTTATTTGACAGCTGGTAAATTTTACTAAATTTAATTTAATTTAGAAAAAATGGAAAACAATTTAGCATTAGAAAAGGTATTGCTAATGATTAACCGAAACGCCGAGCTGTTGCGGTTAATAGGGACTACATGTGACTCCAAAGTGGTTTTCCTCAGAAGGATGAGAAATAAAAATTTGATAATTTTGGGTAGCTTGCAGAAAAGAAAGGCACTATCGTTGTTTACATTTGAGTTGTCAAATATCAATAGAAAGTGTTCGGAAAAAGGTATTATGCTCACTGAACGTACTTATGACAGTGTTGTATTTAAAGTTTTAATCAATATTATAACAATTTATGAATTTATTGCGCAATAATTAATTGAAATTTTATATGAAATATTGAGAACAATAATGCCGTTTATTACGATTTTCTCAGTATAAGTGCATGTCTGAACATAGTATTACATTATCATTAGCCAATAGGAACACAATTTGTGTGACGTCATTGATTCAACATGCGCAAAAAGTTTTAATTTTGTGTGCGTGATGGCGTAATCTTTATCATTCTTGGGTCCCGCCAATATGTATAAAGTTAACGCACACAACATAAGTAGCGTGAAAAACTAGGTCGAAATCCTGACTGAAAAGTTGTAATGGCCCATTATGTACATACGTATGTATGTATGAAATCAGAAAGACTTCAGAGTATAGTTAATTGCTTAAATTAAAGCGTTAATACGTAAAATAATATATTTTCTTAGGACTTATCTTAGCCCAACATATGAAGGTCAAAATATATGTATTTAGATTGGGAAAAAAATTTCTAGATTGTTTTTATTTTTATAACATTACGGAATTTTTAATATTCAATCGATAACAATCATTGCTTACGTCAATTTAGATTATAGTTTTTGATAAAAAAAAAATTAACAATCAAATACTGAGATTATTGCATTACTTCACATACAAATACATAATTGATCATTACAACACTTTAGTCAGAATTACGACCTAGCTTCTCACACTATTTATGTTGTGTATTTACTTTTTAAAAACCTTTAAAATATGAGCACATAAATTGCAAATAAATTTGTTGTTTAATTTAAATTAAAATTCTTTATTATTCGCACATTATTCTGTGTGTTATTGTTCACAACTTGATGTAAACAACAACTATTGCTTTGGTTTGTTATTCCACTGTTTACACCCTTTGTATAAACAATAACACGACAGAAATTTGTAACGAATATCTTCAAACCACGATTATTCTCTACAGTTTAAAGTCGATTCCGAACGATAGACTTTTGAGAAACTTTTTCATGGCAATTTTATTTTGACACTTAAAAGTTTTTACCATGAATCTTCTGAAAGGCAGTGGCCGAAGAAATATTTTTTCATATTTCATTTTGTTGGCGAAATCTGACTTGGGGTTTAAATCATGGCTTCATGGCTAATAAGCTAAGACATTACCTACTAGATTACTAGCATTAGTAGTAGCAGTAGACATCATTACGTCTCTGTGCAGAAGAGTGAGGATGTTATCCTGTAAATTTTCATAGGTAGAATAGAACATAGGTGGCCAGAAATGTTTTGTCACGTTATTCTGGTTATCCTAGTGTTATTCTTCTTAGTTTTCCACAGCTCGACACTTAGATGCCAATTCTGTTCAACATATCGCCATGTAAGGTCTGATTCGTCTCCTGCCTCTATAATAGATTATAGTTTTGCCAAAGAATGAAGTTTTTCTGAATTTTCATGATTTTTCGTAGTGTGTTGGCTTATAAAAGCCAGGGTTCGAGTTCCAGCGATTTCTTCTCAGCAGATTTCTGGCAAAAACTCTGAGTGTCAAAATAAAATTGCCATGAAATGTTTCTCACAAAATCTGTCGTTCGGAGCCGACTTTAAACTGTAGGTCCCGCTACTCATGTATAAAATTAACACACACAACATATGTGGTGTGAGAAACTAGGTCAATAATCCTGACTGATGGGTTCTAATGACCAATTATGTATGTATGTTCCCTTTGTGGTCCTATTATAGTATGTTCAGACAGGCACTTTTATTGACTTAATATTCGTTTATTTGTATACAATATTTTATGTGTTCAGACACATAATATACGCAATTTTATTTCTTTTTTTTGACAGCTGGTAAAAAAACTGCTTTTATTTTGGTCGTGAAAATTAGTTCCAAAAAAAGTATGTGACAAAATCGAAAACAACTCAACGTTGGAAAAGGTCTTACTAGTTTGTAACAGAAATGCCGAGCTGTTGCGGTTAGTAGGAGCAACTTTTGATTCCAAAGTGGCTTCACTCAGAAGGATGAGGAAGAAAAGTTTGCAGAATAGAAAGCCCTCAATTTTTTTGGATTATTTGTTTGTCGTTGTTGACATTTGATTGTCAAATATCAATTGAAACTATTCGGAAAATTGTAATATGCTTACTGAACGTATTTAAAATTTTTCCCAATATTACAACAATTTGCGTATTTATTGCGCAATAATTAATTGAAACTTTATATGAAATATTGTGCTCAATAATGACGTTTTTTGCGATTTACGCAATAAAAGTACCTGTTCGAACATAACATAAGATATTTACTTTCATTTTTAAAATACAAATGGAATTCTGTAATATTTTTCCCTTTACTTTACATATGAAAACACTTCTCGTGTAAACTGGCCTTTATGGCTAAAAAAAATAGGCGATATTTTTAAAACTAAAAAGCAATACAATATTTTTCTCACATACTGATATGATACTTTGCAGTGGAATTTTTAGTTTTCGCTGTAAAATTTCCAGTTGTCATTATTATTATTATTATTTTTATTAAAAATCCAGATAATTTTAAATTGTTTTTAATTTTTTTGTTATTTGTTTTGTTTAAAAACAAAATTAACAGATGTTTTAATAGCCATCATACCATAGACTGACTTAAAGATAAATTCGGGCCATAAAATAAAAAAATAATTTTATTATAAAACAAACAGATTTAAAACTAATCTTTAAATGGTTTTACAAGGTTGTGGGTTGGTGACTAAAAAAAAAAAATTCAAAAATCATGTTTTTAAGCAAGTTTTGTTTTTTTATAATTTTAAGAACATCTTTCTTTTCTTCATACGATTTAGATTAGATTAGAGATTTAGTAATACAATGTTCCTAACCCTGATATATTACTTCATTTTAACCCTTTTAATTAAACTGAAAGTAAATAATAATACTTCTTAATACTATGTTCAAACATGCAATTTTATTAAATCAATATTCGGTTTATTGAAAACAATATTTTTAGCGTTCAGACATAAAATATATACGAAAATTTATTTGACAGCTGGTAAACAAAACAGCTGATTGCTTCAACAAAATTGCTTTTAATTTAATTGCGAAAATTAGTGCCAAAAATATTTTTTAGAAAAAATGGAAAACAATTTAACATTGGAAAACGTATTGCTAATGATAAACCGAATCGCCGAGCTGTTAAGGTTAATAAGGAAGGATGAGAAATAAAAATTTGATAATATTGGATAGCTTTCGCTTATGACACTGTCGTTGTTTACATTTGAGTTGTCAATTATCCATAGAAAGTGTTCGGAAAAATATAATATGCTTTCTGAACGTACTTATGACAGTGTTGTATTTAAAGTTTTAATCAATATTAAAACAATTTATGAATTTATTGCGCAATAATTAATTGAAATTTTATATGAAATATTGAGATCAATAATGCCGTTTATTGCGATTTTCTCAATATAAGTGCATGTCTGGACATTGTCATCATATTGAATAATTTTAATTAAGGGTTATAAACAATGTAGAGTATGTTAATTAAATATTTGAGCACTTCTTTGACGAAAATTCTTTAATATAATCATAAAATTTATATTTTCGATATTAATTTGCATTAATTTACACTTCTTAAGTGGTTTCCTACCGACAACATGCGTCACAGTAGTTACCTTTTAACATTTTTTAGCGAAACATACCTTGTAAAACAAATACTGTGCCCCTACCCTTATAATATATCGTACACTGTCGAACAAAATAATATAAAAAAAGGTGAATTTGATAATGATTTATGCCGCTTTCAAAAGTGACACATTTATCATAACGTTTGTAATAAACATTTGATCTTTTTTTTTATTTTATTTAAAAAGCAATTGGGATGATGATCTTACTTGAGACGATAACAATACAATGCGGTTAAAAATGCACGTGATCAAATAAACTTTTTATTTTTATTTCTCAGAATATTTTTAAAAATATTCTCTGGGGGGTTTTTTGCTAAAGTTACAGTCAATATAAGAACTGTTTTAATATAACTTTCCATCGCAGATAAATTCCATTTGAAACCATTTTCTTTCAAAGATATGAAGGAAAATACAAGAATGATAAACTAAAGATTACGCCTTGCGCATGATTTCCCCTTAGATGACATTGTTGGGCTATTTTAAAGGTTTCCAAGTCTTTTTCATATGTGAAAATGAATATTTCTTCTGAAAAGTGTATACACTACGCGAAAGTAGTTGGCAGCCCTGCAATATCATTAGCTAATAGGAAAACAATTTTTGTGACGTCATTGATTCAACATGCGCAGAAAGTTTTAATTTTGTGTGCGTGATGGCGTAATCTTTAGTTTATCATTCTTGAGGAAAACATACTGAAAATGGTATGATAATAGCATAAACAGTTCGGTAGATGTCAACATCTTTATTTCCTTCTTTTTAGTAGAAATCATACGAATTTCATTATCATGTTCACGTCACTGTCATCACGCCCTTCCCGGTTACTTTCTTCTAAAAACTAAGAACCAAACACATTATCTGACCATAAACAATTTTGGTTGTTTGTCTTAGACCGGAGGTGAGAATCTTCGAAAGATACTTTTGTTCCAACAAAACAACGCACGATTTACCATCACTGGTGCCTACGTACTAAACCCACTTCCTACATTCTTCAGCAACACTTTCCCAGCGTGCCTACCGTAAGATATTGCTTTGCGTAGGACTGGTTAGCTTTAAAGCTTTATCACGTTATCTCAAATTTCGCCTTCGTTCCTCCAACTTTCGGAGTTCCATCATTACTGCGGCAATTTTCTGACTGTATTGACTCCATAGAATCCTTGAATTCAACAAATCTAAACTCGTTTCTCCCGGCCATCTAAATCTGGGGCAGCATGTTAGAATATGCACCTAATATACGCACTTTGGGCATATAGGGGAAGTATCATATGCAAATCTCTGCAAGTACTTCCTGAAACATGCATGACCAGTTAGGAATTGCGTCACGTAGTAGTTCAGCTCACAATGTTTGATCTCAATCCAAGGGGTTATGTCAGGGTTAAGGTGAACTGTTCATCTTTCCTTTATACTTACCATCGTGACTGCCATTTGTGCATGGAAGTACTTTGTTCCTCCGCTTTTATAGCTGCTGTCCGTCCTGGACACTCGAGACGGCGAAATTATATCCGCCTGATCTCATCCGCCAATATGCCTATCGATATTGTCTTTGCCAATATCAGTACCGCTTCGTCAGACACTGTCCTGAAGCCACTTGCTTGTCGAATCGCGCTTAGACGATGCACCGAGGACAGTTTCCTTCTAGTCGTTCCCAAGAAGAGTGTCTCCGACCATATCAGGCAAGCATATAATATTATCAACGTTACAACACTCGATATTATCGTCTTCTTAAATGGATTTGGTTCTTCAATATTCGTCATCATGCTCGTTAGTGCTCCCGGTGCTTCGCACTTGACAGTTGCTCGTTGTGGATGCATTTTCAGGAGGGTTTTCTAATTCCTGGACTCTACAATTTTGCAAATTCCCTAAGCAATTCCGATGGAAATGCGTTACATTGCGTTATAAAAACTTCAACAACATTTGATTAAAAAAGACTTACAATCCTCTTTACAATCGATTTATTTAAGAATGAATTTGATGACAACTTTCTTTTCAGAAGTGCTCCTATTCATTAACCCTCTCGTTTGTGCGTTATAACGCCTTTAAACTATATTTTAAGACGCCATAATGCAGTAGGTAGTGTGTTAGCGTGGTAGACGCGAGCCCGTGTTTTAAATATTTCAAATTTGATATCCCGAACAAAACGAAATATAACAAAAACATTTCAGCGGCGACTTCCTCTCAGCAGATTTCTGTCAAAAACTCTGAGAGTGAAATAAAATTGCCATGAAAAAATTTCTCAAAAAAATCTGTCCTTCGGAGTCAACTTTTAACTTAGAATCCCCCACTCTTTCCTTAAATTAAACACACAACATAAGTGGTGTGAGGAGCTAGGTTGTAATACTGGCAATTATGTATGTAAAGAGAGAGAGAGAGAGAGAGAGAGATCTTGTGTCAGTATTCGCTGCGTAATACTTTGTGAAGTTTAAAATTTACGGGATTTCGGCGCCAATGTCGTTTGTATCAGTAAATTTTTCTTTTGTAAAGCATTCCATATTTAACAATCGAAGTAAATAGCTTGCCATAGCCCAATAGATAGTTTTTTAGCTTATTAGACCACAGTGTCCATGCCCGAAACCCTAGATCAAAACCAGGTGTGAAGTCTTCTAGGAAAAACTGTGACTGTGAAATGAAATTGCCATGAAAACATGTCGACTTGAAACTTTAGGTCACGTTACTCATAGACAAAATTAACACACTTAACATGGCTGGTGTAAGAAGCTTCTGTTAATAGGTCTGAGAATTATGGAAATTGTCATGAAAATTTTATTTCTGGCGTTCGAAGTCTACATTACATTGCATTACCTGTCATACCACTTATGAATAAATTGTATAGAGTGTGAAGCTAGGTTGTAATCATAACTAAAGTGTTGTAATAATTAATTAAGTAAATAAGAAATAAAAAGATGTGACAGCTGTCAAATTTCTAAGTAATCACATGCGCAAAAAAATTCATTTAAATTTAGAAAATGCATTCTTATGCTATATTCAGACATGCACTTATATTGAGAAAATCGCAATAAACGGCATTATTGATCTCAATATCTCATATAAAATTTCAATTAATTATTGCGCAATAAATTCATAAATTGTTATAATATTGATTAAAACTTCAAATACAACACTGTCATAAGTACGTTCAGTGAGCATATTAAATTTTTCCGAACACTTTCTATTGATATTTGACAACTCAAATATAAACAAAGACAGTGTCATAAGCAAAACCTTTCTTTTCTGCAAGCTATCCAATATTATAAAATTTTTATTTCTCATCCTTCTGAGGAAAGCCACTTTGGAGTCACAAATAGTCCCTATTAACCGCAACAGCTTGGCGTTTCGGTTAATCATTAGCAATATCTTTTCAAATGTTAAATTATTTTCCATTTTTTCTAAAAAGTATTTTAGGCACAACTTTTCGCGATTAAATTGAAAGCAATTTTGTTGAAACAATCAGCTGTTTTGTTACCTAGCTGCCAAATAAATTTTCGTATATTTTTATGTCTGAACGCTAAAAATATTGTTCTCAATAAACCGAATATTGATTTAATAAAAGTGCATGTCTGAACATAGTATTACTGAAACACTTTCTATTGCAAAATTTGTTATTTCAAATATTATTTCAGCAACGAATAATTAAATATTTTACAATTTGTTTTGTACGACACTGTAATTCCTGTATAATAAATTTAAATAAAATAAAACAAAAATCAAATTCCGTGTTTCTAAGAAATGTTTGTTATTTTTACAAGCTACACGTTTTCTCCATTTGATAAAAATACCGAAGAAGCAGTTTGGATTCTATACCCCTCTTCGTTAGGGGTAAAATTTTTTTATATTTGATTTCGAAGTCCACAAGTAGTAAAATCAGTTATAATGTGGTAGAATCTACTTGTGAGTACCCAAATAAGTACAAATGTTGATAAGAAAATATCAAATTTTTTTTATCAAAAATAAAAAGATTTTTTTGAAGACAAAAATGCAAAAAAAAAAAAGATTTTATCAAACCGGATTTATGAAATTATAACGATATAAAGATACAAGATTTATAAAAAAAATTAAAGAAAATAAAATGAAAAACAAACTGGCAAATTGCTGTTCCCCAACTAATTACCATTTTATTACACAAAAAAGAAAGATTAAATCTGCACTAAAAACCAAAACTAAAAGACCTCAAGGCGAAACGAACAAAGAAATACATGGATTGGCTTAATTTTGCATTTTTTTCTCATTTGTTACAGAAATTTCCATTTGAATTTCAAGTTTTTATACCCTACAATACGTCGTTTTTATAGCCTACACGAATCATCATGTTTCTCCAACCATAAAATAGAAATTCTTGCTCATTCCCACACCACTTATGTTGGGTATTTTAATTCTAAACATAATTGTTACGTTTTTAACCTTTTAAAAACATTTAAAATATGAACTCATAGATTCCAAATAAAATAAAAATAATTTTATTATTTAGTTTTAATTAAAATTCTTTATTATTCGCACATTATTTTGTGTGCCACTGTTCACAACTTGATGTAAACAACAACAATTGGTTTTCTTTGTTACCGCTTTGTTTACACTTTTTGCCTAAACAATAACAATTACTAAGTAGGGTAGTGTAAAACCTAATCCATCTAACTGATCAAGCATTCTAATACATTTCCATGCAAAACTAATTCACGGTTCAAGTTTTAATTGAAAAGTGAATCTGATTTGTTGGCTAAAAAATGTTTAGAATGTTACAGAAACAATACAAGTATACAAGAAAACTAATAAACTAAAAATAAAAATAAAATTAATTATTATTTATGAATTTATTCATTTATTATACATTTTGTATTACGTATAAAAACATTTCCTATGTATAGGTCTACAACCAGATCTTATCGAATACACTTACTATACGACTGTGTATAGCAACACTAATAAACAAACAACCTGTATGAGTTTGTACGATATTTTTGTTTTAAATTTCAAAACAAAATATAAACAAATATTAGACAACACAACTAAATAGAAGACAAAAAAAAAAATACACTCAAAGAAAAATCTCTGTTATAGACAAAGTAAAATTTTTTGTTCTTGAAATTGCTTGAACATCAGAAACTAATTCCTTTGTGGGTGACCAACTTATGCATGCTTTATGCTATAAAAACGTGTGTAATTTTACTTAACGAAACATCTTGTGTTAAAGGTCAGGTTAAGTTAGGCCTCGGATCATATTTAAAGCACATTGTTCCACTTAGTTCACCACTTAAGCCAGCTGATTGTGATACATGCATGCATACATACATAAAAAGTCATTACAAATCTAGAGCCACGATTACAACCTAGCTTCTCACACCATTTATGTTGTCTGCGTTAATTTTATGCATGAGTAGCGGGACCTACAGTTTAAAGTCTTCTCCGAACAACAGATTTTTGAGAAACTTTTCATGACAATTTTATTATGACACTCAGAATTTTTGCCAGAAATCGCCTAAGATATACTTTTTGCAATTTGTTTTGATGTCTGGCCTGGGGCTCGAACCCTGGCTTAACGCTTAAAAAGCCAACACACTACCTACTACACTACGGCGACTTCATGGAACTTTTCATGGGAACTTTATTTTTAACTTTCAGAATATTTGCTAGAATGTTGCTGAGAGGAAATCAAGATGTTTATGCTGGTAGTTGAATAACGAGCTCTCGTCTAATATGCAAGAACATTAGCTACTACACTACGTTGCAAGTATTTCTGAGTGAAATTTTAGATCGTTCAAACATAACATTCATATGAGCTCTAGGACATTTTTTTTTTTTTTTTATAAAACCAATACTCAGGGGATGACCCCTACTCATGCAGTGCATTGTGCAGGTTTTTTAGGAAAAGTGGAAAGAGAGAGGGAAGATGCGAACGGTAAGGAAACGAGTTGCTGCTGGTGACTATCAAATGGCCAGTTCTATACCTTCACCATTAGACAGTCTACAGCAATCCTCCCCAAGAAGCCTGCAGTTTCTCACACCACTTATGTTGTGTGTGTTAATTTTATGCAAAAGTGGTAGGAACTACAGTTTAAAGTCGACTCCGAACGACAGATTTTTGAGAAACAAGAACAGAAACAGAAGAGAAGGCAGAAAAAATACTTTTTTTTTGTATTTTTTTTTTATTTCTGATGTCTGGCCTGCGACTCGAAACCTGGCTTTACATTTAATAAGCCAGAACACTGCCTACTAGACCACAGTGCCCCTTTACGGTGATCAAAATCCTTGAAACTTTATAGAGAATAGGTATTCCGATTGCTTCAGACAAAATATTTTCTGCTCGATTTACCAAGACGCTCAATTCTATTGAGAGTAGGAAGGTAAGTGCAATATTGCAGCATTCTGCTCGACTTGTCTGGATAAAAAGAATACTTCTTAAATCACGTGACCATTCATCGGCACAAAGAGAACATGATAAAAATGTTAGTGTATTAGTAAGAGGCATGTGTATAACCCAGAGGAAAATTGTTAGTAATATTTTCAAGTGTAACCTAATATATAATATGTTTAGGTAGTATTATAGAAAAGATGTATAGCGCCAAATCCCTAAATACTACGTATTTAACTTGAAAACTATTCTTCCAAAAATGGAGATCAATTGTCATTGTTTTTAGTGAATCCTACTGTAATTTTTCTTTGGGTGTATAATTGATATACAAAAAAATTTAAAAAAGAAGCAACGAGAACCTGATTAACTGAAAGCTGACAACCGATTGAATGCATTTTTAGGCTCTTTTTTACGAACATTGTTGATGTTCGTGCCCTATATGTGTAAAAAGCTGAAGATGTTCTTCCCCTGAGGGACATTGGCGGATCAAATTAACACACACAACATTGGTGGGGGTAGGAATGGGGAAAATCATTTTGTTTTCTATTAAAGTTTCCATTTGTAAAAATATTTCATTTTACGAAATAAATTTTTTGAGTGTAAACCATCATAATACTTGCAATGTTAATCAAATTGTTTGAAATAAATTTAAATATTTTTATTTTACTACAACAACAACAATAATAATAACAATAAAATAAAAGAACAACAACAAACAATACGAAATAAATGTAAACAAAAAAATGATTTGAATGTATAAAGAAAAAAACGTGTTTTCATATCTTATTTGTCATGTCCGACAGTATGACCACACGTCTGTCGCACACGAATGCATCGCACAATCTCTGTGGGATTGTGAAAGCGAAAGTGGCATATAACTTGGACCAGCTGTTGCTCAGCTGTGCATGCTCATATAAAAACCACAAGCCAACAATCACTAGCTGGTGATTGCAAAATGTAAACGTCTACGTATTACGTTTCCGATGATGCCGCAAATAGTTTAAGGCAAAACCAAGAAAAACAAAAACAAACAAAAAATGTTTGTGAGTTTATAATTAAGCGATGTATTAGTAATTAGTGTTTCGCTTGATTTGACCCTGCTTTTGCTAATTAATTTATACACAAGAAATCATTCAATTAAGTTTGCATTACACTTTCAATTTCAGCACTAAACTTACCGAAGCGGAACCTCTTACATGGAGATTTTGGCGAAAGCGTCGCTATATTGTGGTACTTTTGGCGTTCTTTGGTTTCTTTAATGTCTACTCCTTGCGTGTCAATTTGAGTGTGGCCATTGTGGCCATGACAGAAAATCGCACCGTGATCGATGAGAATGGTATTGAGACGTGGGAACAAGATTTTCCCTGGGATTCCAAACAAAAAGGGCTCATATTGAGTTCCTTCTTCTATGGCTACATAATGACACAGTTTATTGGCGGTTTTGTGGGCGCCAAAATTGGCGGTAATATTGTAAGTATTTCTTGATACCTCCCAAGTAGTTTATAGTTCTTTATATAAGGCCTTGATTTCTTAAAGGTTTTTGGTATTGGCATTGGAACAACCGCCATTTTAACACTCTTTACACCGATGGCTGCTAAACACAGTTTGGAAATGCTATTAGCCGTGCGCATTATTGAGGGTATTTTTGAGGTAATATTGCCCAATTCCCTTTTGAAACATTTTTTTTTGGAAGAAATTTCAATTTTTTTCTTTCCTATCCTAGGGTGTTACATTTCCCTGCATACATGCCGTCTGGTCAAGATGGTCACCACCTTTGGAACGTTCTCGCATGGCCTCCATAGCATTTGCTGGTAATTATGCTGGCACTGTTATTGCAATGCCTTCATCTGGTTTATTGGCATCTGCCTATGGCTGGGAAAGTGTTTTCTATGTCTTTGGGGCCATTGGCTGTGTTTGGTTAGTCTTGTGGATGGTAATTGTACGTTCGGGACCCGATAAGGATCGTTTCTGTTCAGATGATGAACGTGAATACATACAAAAGACAATTGGTATTACCGGCTCACAAAGAATCAAGCATCCTTGGAAAGCAATTTTCACTTCATTGCCGTTCTTTGCTATTGCCGTTTCACATTTTTCAGAGAATTGGGGTTTCTATACTTTGCTTACCCAACTGCCTACATTCCTTAAAGGTAAGTTGTTAAGATGTTAAGGTTACTTGCCTTAGAACTCATGATTCTTATCTTCTTCTTCTTCTTCCCTTAGACACTTTGAACTTTAATTTGGACAAAACTGGTTTCATCTCTGCGGTACCGTATCTTACAATGGGAATACTATTGGGTGTCTCTGGTTATTTGGCGGATTGGGTGCAAATTAAGGGTTATTTAACCACCACCCAAGTGCGGCGCTACTTTAATTGTGGTGCTTTCTTGGCCCAAACTGTTTTCATGATCCTGACAGCCTACTTGTTAGATCCCACTTGGTCTGTGGTTTGCATTACTATCTCTGTGGGTTTGGGTGCATTTGCCTGGTCTGGTTTTGCGTAAGTTTTTAAATTTCTTACTTCCTCCATATGCTAATCCTTAAACATATTAATTCCAATTTCTTTTATAGGGTAAACCATTTGGATATTGCACCCCAGCATGCCAGTGTTTTGATGGGCATTGGCAATACCTTTGCCACAATACCGGGCATTGTAAGTCCCATGCTTACCGGCTATTTGGTTGTGGAACAAACGAGTGAAGAATGGAAGACTGTGTTCTTTATTTCGGCTGGCATTTATTTAATTGGCTGTGTTATCTACTGGATGTGGGCATCTGGTGAATTACAGGAATGGGCCAAGTCACCCGAACAAAAGGCTTTGGAAATGACAAGACAACAGACTGTCACCGAGGGCTATGTTAACGAAGCCTTGGAGTGTAAAGATGAAATCAAAGAGAACAATTATAGTTAATTGCATTAGCATTTGATATTTCCTAGTTATTTTATAATTTCGGAAGGAAGTTTTTATTCTTCTTCTTCTGCAATTTTTCTGTATTGTAAATATTATTTTGCAAAAGCCCTTAAAATGTGAAGTGTGCGCCAAGTATTGTAAATATTCATATTAAATATGTATGTAATGCCACGTAGTATATTAAGTTAAATTAATTTAAAAACGAAAAAAGGAAAAATAAAAAACGAATTTCATTCTATTTTCTCGACACATACACGTATTTTTCTTGCATTCATTTTCAATTGAGAGGTCAATAGCCCACTGCTATGCGAGTCCGCAATGCTGCCAAGTGCATAAAAATTAATCCATAAAAAAATTTAAAATTAAAATTTTGCATACCAAAACAGTTTGAATCATCAAAAGAAATAATCGAAACGTAAAATTTTGAAAAATTTTTGATGCTGCGTACCAAAAGCCAAAAAAACATTGATTTTTTGTTTTTATTTTCTTTTGAAACACTCAATTAAAATGAGTAGGTGATGCTGACGCCTTGTTTATTAAGCAGACGTTGTATGTACACATGTACCAAAGCATCGCATATACTGAAATTGTGGATACCCTATAGTAAAGTAAAATTCTTATTTACTTTATTTACTTAATTGGCCATTAACAACCCGATTAACGGATTTCGGCCTGCCGCAATACTTCTTTCCAGGCGCCTCTGCTTCTTGCACGCCTACGCCAGTTGGTCACACCAATCGATGACAGGGATTCCTCGATTTGCTCCTTCCAACGCATAGAAGGTCGTACTCTTTGCCGACTTTCGCAGATCCCCGCATTAAATACCAGTCTTGCCGAAGCATTCTCCTCCATTCGAACGACGATGGACAACGTTTATGTCATTGAGAAGCTCATACAGCTCACTATTGGATCGGATGCGGAAATCATCGCCAACTCTCACTGGACCGAAGATCTTACCTAAGACTTACTTACTTACTTAATTGGCCATAACAACCTGATTAACGGATTTCGGCCTGCCGCAATACATCCTTCCAGGCGCCTCTGCTTCTTGCGCGCCTACGCCAGTTGGTCACACCAATCGATGACAGGGCTTCCTCGATTTGGTCCTTCCAACGCATAAAAGGTCGTACTCTTTGCCGACTTTCGCAGATCCCCGCATCAAATACTCGTCTCGCCGAAGCATTCGGACGACATGGCCGAGCCACCGCAGCTGCTGGTTATTAATACGCTGCACAACGTCTAAGTCGTAGAGAAGCTCATACAGCTCACTGTTGGTTCGGATGCGAAAAATCATCTCCAACTCGCACTGGACCGAAGATCATACGTAGCACTTTTCTCTTAAATTCGTATCCCAGGTCAGACATTAAAACGAAAAATATTTTTTCGGCGACTTCCTCTCAGCAGATTTCTGGCAAAGTCTCTGAGAGTAAAAATTGTCATGAAAAGCTTCTCAAAAATCTGTCGTTCGGAGTCGACTTTAAACTTGTAGGTCCCGCCATTCATGTATAAAATTACACAACGTAAGTGGTGTGAGAAGCTAAGTCGTAATCCTTACTGAAGGGTTGTAATGGCCACTTATGTATGTATGTATGTAATCTTGCGTTTGATCTTCAGACTGACATCCATTTTGGTGGTAACGGCGGAGCCAAGATAAATAAATTCCTTGACTGTATCAAATTAATCTGAGAATCAATACGCCATACGTCTCTACTTGTCGATAACATATACTTTGTTTTGCCCTCATTTACTGCCAGACCCTTCTTATTAGACTCCCGTTCAATTGCACTATAGGCAGCAGTCACATTTCGCTTGCTACGCCCTATGATGCCGATGTCGTCAGCGTACGCAAGCAATTGGACACTTTTTTTATAAATAGTGTCATTGCGATGCATTCCTGCTTCTCGCAGAACACCCTCCATGACGAAGTTGTAGAGGTCGCCGCATGATAAGGGAAATCTTGCACGGTATCAAAAGGTTCGGAGAGGTCCATTCCTACCTTGACAGAGCAGCAGGAATTGCTCAACGTCATTCTGCATAGCCTTATCAGCTTCGCAGGTATATCGAGCTCAGACATTGCGGCAAAAACACAATCCCTTATGGGGCTACCGAAGGCTGCCTTATAGTCGACAAAAAGATGGTGTATGTGTCGACTTGTTTTTCGGCGGTCTTTTACAGGATTTGGCACAGTGTGAAGATTTGATTTGTGGTGGATTTGCCAGGTCTGAAACCGCACTGATAAGGTCCAAACAGTGTTTTGAAGTCGTTCACACAATACGCTTGTAAAAACCTTATATAGGATACGGAGAAGGTTTATACCCCTGTAGTTGACGCATATTGTAGGCTCTCCGTTTTTTAGTACAGGACAGAGGAAACTGAGGTTCCAATCGTTGGGCATACTTTCCTTTAGCCATATTTTGTAAATAAGCTGGCGCATGCGCCTTACCAACTCATTATATTCGGTCTTCAAACAATTCAGCGGGGAGGCCATCAGGACTTTCCGCTTTATTTATTCACGTTGCACTACATTCAATACGTCTTTGTATACTTTTAAACAAGCTTTCACTGCTGATTCTCCTGGGATTCTTTAAAAGCAACACTTTTTTTACCCTGTGCAGATTTAAAACAGGGAACGGTTCCTACTTATGCAGTCAAATTTAGTTACGATTACTTTTGACCTCATCGCCGTTACCAATTGGTTCTATCGGGTCATCTCGGAACGGAATTTCTTTAAAAGCTTTCACACTTTTTAAACGGAATTCAAACATTTTCACTATCGACTGTCAGGCAGAGTACTCTAGCAGTTAGCCGTCCGGTACACTGGCGCATTTTGCTGTTCTACAACTAAGTCACTAGTCGCTAGACTCAATTGGCTTTCTTCAGAACATTAATTGAAACAGAGAGCTGAGATGATAGCGGTAATACTTAAAGCTTTTAAATCTTGCTAATACCGTAATTCTGAGAAAACATAGACACATCCAAGTCCAGGTTTTCATTGAACATTGAATTTGTAACATAAAATATTAAATTTTAGAATTCCAAGTAAGGTCTGAACTAGAGGTTTGCAGTGAGATTCTTATGGTATATGCTGACGCTCAACAATTGTCGGTTGTGGTATTGTTTATTAAACGTTCTGATATTACACTTTCGTATAGCTTGATTGACTTCTGGGATATTTTACAAAGCGGCGTAATACTATGTTCTCTGCAGCCCATGCGCTGACCAACTTCCCTGATTTGGCGCAACTTGGTTAGTATATGGACTGCGCTCACGGGCCGCCATGCGTGCTCAAGTGAGCTTTGTGATAACAGAGCTACCACTACGACCTAACCTAACCTAATATGTTCACTTATGAACCTTTATTGCGTAAATCGCCAATTAACGCCAATATTGATCTCAATATTTCATATAAAATCTCAATTAATTATTGCTTAATTAAATACTAATTGTTTTAATATTGAGTAAAATTTAAAATATAACACTGTCATAAGTCTGTTTAGTGAGCATATTATAAAACAAAAACAATGTTGTTGAAACAACCAACTGGTTTGTTTACCAGCTGTCAAATGAATATTGAGTAAGCTGAATATTGCGTATATTTATTATATCTGAACGGTGAAAATTTTGTACTCAATTAATCGAATTTTGACTCAATTAAATTGCATACGCGAACATAGTATAATGCTTGTTGGGTGGCAGAACTTTCCTGCAAAATCTCAAGCGTTTCTTTGGCATCAGTTCTCATCGATTAATACTTAAGACTTCTTAGAATCAGTAATAATTCCGATCACTCAGAGATAACTCTCATGCGGGTTCTAGGACATAGAGAAAATTGCTTACCTGATGGAGCTCACAATCATCGGCATTTTACAAGGCCCACGTATAATGATGGCCTCAGTTAATACATTCGCGGACAACTAAATTCGGTGTTGCCTCATTGTGGGGCATAGTCGTCTATATCTGTTGATTAACTGAAGATATTCAATCGGGGCTTGGATCAAGAATATAGTCGTATTTAGTCACATTTTTTAATAATTTTATTCAACGGGTAATGCCATCCTGTCCCAGCGATAATATCAAGTTGGTACCACAGGACGCAACGGGAAGACCCGTCTTGACGGTATTTATCGTCTTGTCATTGGTAACGGTATATGTCGTCCTGTCCCATAATTTTGAACTAAAATTGACGGGATATGCTATCTTGTACGCGAATGTGTTAAACTGCGTCTTTTTCTAAAGCTCAACTTCATTGGTAACAGCAGAGATATGCGCACTATAGCTAGATTCTCTGCTATTGATAAGAAGAGTACTGATTCACTTCTGTACTTAAATCGCATGGCCATTCATTGCACAATTGTATTCCTTATTGACAATTGTCTTATTGGAGGGCATGCCGAGGGTTTGGAATTCCACCATATGATTTCTGTAAAGGTTCAATTAGTCGTGACTTTACCATAACGCTGTAGTCGTAACATAATCCATAACCGTAAATTTACTATTAGCAGCAATCAGTGCTGCCATGGCCATAAACAGCTGTTCACGTTAATTGCACATATGTATTTTCCAAAAATACAAAAGTAAACAAAAAAAATGTGTATACATGTAAGTAAATTCAGCAAACAGCTGTTTATGGTTATGGCAAAAAACCAAAATTCAATTGGTACATATGGTTATCGTTATGACTATGGCATTATGGTAAGTTACTTATAATCGAAAACAGTCATGTCTATAAAGTTGGTTAAAATAGCTGATTTATATGGTTATGGTTAAGTCACGACTAATTGAACCTTAAGAACTGTGGATCACTCGAGGTGGAAGACGCTATATTTTGCCATAAGTGCCAGAGCCCTGCTCTTGTCATAAAGAAACAAAGGTTCCTCTCATTTCCTGTGATCCTTGACTGAACTCTCCAAAATAAAGATTGTTGCAATAGCAAGATTCATGTGAACTCTTGATATAATTGATTCATTGAGTAATAGTTTCTGAAGCCAAAACTTGAAAGCTATGTATTGCGCTATAAAATTTCAATTCAAGGTTAATATTCAATTCAGCTTTTTTGCAATTTTAAAGATGACGAAAAACGAAAAAAACGTGAACATGAGAAGAATTTTAAATGAATTTGAAAGCCAAACGAAATGAGAAATAAAATTAACAGTATTGGCATGAACTAACATGATTATAAAGTCGCCATAGTCGTCTGGTAGGTAGAATGTATGTTAGCTTATAAGACGCAAGCTCGTCGTTTATCTCAAATAAAATGAAATCAGCAAACTTATGCGACAAACTTTGAGTGTTAAAATAAAATTTCCATGAAAACTTTCTTAAAAATATGTCGTTCAGAGACGACTTTAAACTGTAAGTGGCACCATTCACGGATAAAAATTTGCATACACACAACGGAATCGGTTGGAATAGCATAATGCAGTGTCTTTCAGGCAGAGGTGGTGGCAATATAGGCTGCGGCGAGAATTATTGGGAACGGAAGGGTCTCCAAGCGAAACGTCACAATATTTTCTGATAGTCTGGCTGCTATCAAGGCTCTAAGTTCTAACGTAATGAACTCCAAGATGGTGTAGGGCTGTCACAGATATCTCGACAAGATAGCGTAACGATATGATATCCATATCGTATGAAGTCGCCGTGGTCTAGTGGGTAGTGTGTTGGCTTATTAGACGTAAAGGCCCGGGTTCGAATCCCAGGTCAGACATCAAAACGAAAAATATTTCTTCGGCGGCTTCCTCTCAGCTGATTTCTGGCAAAGACTCTGAGAGTAAAAATTGCCATGAAAAGCTTCTCAAAAATATGTCGTTCGGAGTCGACTTTAAATTGTAGGTTCCGCCACTCTTGTATAAAATTAACACACGCAACATAAGTGGTGTGAGAAGCTAGGTCGTAATCCTGACTGAAGGGCTGTAATGGCCAATTATGTATGTATGTATGGGTACCGGGGGGCATAGTGGTATTCCGGGTAATTGCAAAGCTGATAAACTTGCCAGGCGGGGCACGACAATCGAACTCTCTGATGAATTCTCGAATTCGGGCATTCCTATGAAGAGCTGCAAGCTCATAATTGATAATGCGATCGTCGCTTCCGTCAAGAATAGGTGGGCGGGCTCGGATATAGGTAGCAAGGCTCGTAAAATTTAGCCAAGGCTGTATGAGGCGCATACACTGAGTCTACTTAAACTCCAAAGAGGTGCAGTCGCATTGCATTATGGGTAGGCATGTGAGGCGCCTTGGTCTTGGACACCTTGCTAACGACTTTTGCAGAAGCTGCAGAGATTAGGAAGAAGAGGAGACTGTCCGTCACCTGCTGGGTACATGCCCGGCTTTTTGCCAAAGGAGAAGAAAGTACTTGGGCACTTACTACATGGATGATCTGTCAAGGAACTGTCAAGGATTGACATTGACAGCTTAAAGCGCTTCATCAGGAGCTCTGAGTGGTTTCGAGATAGGTGATAGTAATAACTGTGGTTGCACAATGGGACCAATGCGGCCTAAGTGAGTCCATCTAAATTTTTCTTGGATTGGCAGCTATCTATACCTATCTATGAGTGCTGTGAGGAACTAGTTGTAATCCGGACTAAAGGGTTGTTAAATATTTTTTGTTATGTTAATTAAATTAAATTATTTTATTAGTATTACAGTGCAGATAGAAAGCATTTCCTCGGTTATTTTAATTTTCATTTCAATTAAATTTTCTTTTCCTATTTACTTGACATGGCCCTTGTGCCAAATTCTTTCTAAAACGGTTACAAATAGATGGGCGGTACTGAACCAGAAGGTCGCATAGAAATGTTAACAAAGAAAAAAATGTAAACAAGTGTTGGTATTTCAAATGTTTACAAGTAAATAACTTGAATCGTTTGGTTCTAATTTTAAGAAGACATCCAAGCATTACAGCATACAAGTTTGCATGTCATGTGATGCAGAATTCTTCAATTCTTGTTTACTTTTGTGGTTAAGAAAATAAAAAAATTTCTCGTAAGACTGGCTTGGTTCTAGGACTATAAAATAAAAGTGGCAAATGCGTCTTTAAGCATTCAGAAATATTTTATTTTCTTTCAAAACCCAAAAATATTTCATTCAATCTATATTGCTTCGTCGCTACGGTATTCATCAAAAGAATTTTTATGAATGTGAAATCATGTGAAATTTTACAAAAAAAAAGGGGGAAAAATCCACAATAACAACAACAAAATCACATGGCTGTCAATGTATTATAGTTCAGTGGAGCCAAGAGCCAAAAATTCAACAAAAAAAATTTTTGTGCGCTCCGTAATGTTCTGCCATCATCATCATCATCACCCTCTCTGTCTCATACATGCACTCGGCGGTGGTAGTGTAAACATTATATTGGAATTTCTATAATTTGGCATGAGGCCAGAAAAAATAATTTTAATTGAAATTAATAGCGAAATTCTTAAGATTCTTAAGGTGTATGAATATATTTTTAAATTGTTTTTATTTAGAAAATATTCTCTCTTACAACAAATCACAAATCTTTCTACACTTTATTTTCGGTTTTTTTTTTGGTTTTTTGGCCAAAATCGCATCTGTAAACAATTCTTTGTTCTTTATTTTCTATCTAATGGTACACGTAAAGAACTATCAAGGAAGTTAAATATCTTTTGTGTTGACTATCTAAAGACATACGAAATTAAATTAAAAAAAAAATTAATTTTCTATAATGACCACAAAACGAAGAATAATAAGACAAGATTCCTTATGTTAACCTTGAAATAATGAAATGGAATGTTTAACCGACAGACGAATAATTTCAAAATCAATCAACGGAATCATTAAAATTTTTGTAGACAATCTCTGAATCACACTGACTGACATGATTCTCACTTATTCATATTGGAGATAATAAATGGGCGCAAACAAATACGAAATCTAGTTATGCTCTACACTACATTGAATTTACTTTGACGATTCTCATTAAGAATAAGAATAATAATCGCACAGAGCCTCCAACATTGCTATAGCACAGGCAGGTTTTCATTTTCCTCGATAAATGTCTTGCCCAACTGGCTGCCAAAGCAAGAGTTCCATACATACATACATAAATGACCATTACAACCCTTCCAGCCCGGATTACAACCTAGTTTCTCACACCACTTAAGTTGTGTGCTTTAATTTTATCTATAAGTGGCGGGACCTACAGTTTAAAGTCGCCTCCGAACGACAGATTTTTGAGAAGCTTTTCATGGCAATTTTATTTATTCTCAGAGTTTTTCCCAGCAATCTGCTAAGAGGAAGGCGCCAAAGAAATATTTTTTTTCATATTTCGTTCTAATGCCCGACCTGTTGTTTGAACAGGGGCCTTACGTCTAATAAGCCAACACACTACCTACTAGACTACGGCGACTTTTCTTACTTAATCCCTATAAATAGTAAAAACATAATGCCTTGCTTCAACTAAGATACAGTGGTGGACATACAATCAACTTATTTACGCTTTGCTGATCATTACAAATCTTTAGTCAGGATTGCGGTCTAGATTCTTACAGCGCCCATGTTGTATGTTTTACCTAGACCTAGAGTACTTGGGCTCTACAAAATTTAATTTAATTTAGGAGCTGAAGATAAACAGCCATATAAACAAGAACGTATGTTCGCTGAATGGTCTCTGGGGACATTGGCAACTGTCCCTGATTTTCATTGAAAAATCATCTTCAACGAGATAAACCCCATATCCGGATAAATGTGTACTTGGGCTCTACAAAATTTAACTCACCTAAGAGCTGAAGATAAACGACCACATAAACAAGAACGTATGTTCGCTGAATGGTCTCTGGAGCCCCCGATTTTCATTGAAAAATCATCTTCAACGAGATAAACCCCATATCCGGATAAATATGTAGTTGGGTTCTACAAAATTTAACTGACCTAGAAGCTGAAGATAAACGACCATATAAACAAGAACGTATGTTCGCTCAATGGTCTCTGGGACCAATTGCAACCAACCCGCTTTTCATCGAAAAATCATTTTCAACAAGATAAAACCCATATCCGGATAAATATGTAGTTGGGCTCTACAAAATTTAACTGGCCTAGAAGCTGAAGATAAACAACCATATAAATAAGAATGTATGTTCGCTGAATGGTCTCTGGGGCCATTGCCAACAGTCCCCGATTTTCGTCGTAAAATCATCTTCAACGAGATAAAGCCCATATCTGGATAAATGGGTACTTGGGCTCTAGAAAATTTAACTGGCCTAGAAGCTGAAAATAAACGACCATAACCAAGAATGTATGCTCGCTGAATGGTTTCTGTTGTAATTGGCAACAGTCCCCGATTTTTATCGTAAAATCATCTTCAACGAGATAAAGCCCATATCTGGATAAATGGGTACTTGAGCTCTAGAAAATTTAACTGGCCTAGAAGCTGAAAATAAACGACCATAACCAAGAACGTATGCTCGCTAAATGGTCTCTGTTGTAATTGGCAACTGTCCCCGATTTTCATAGAAAAATTATTTTCAACGAGATAAGGCCCATATCCGGATAAATGTGTACTTGGGCTCTAGAAAATTTCTCCAAAATCGAACGTAGGATGATACTAACACTACTACTTGATATCCACGAGCGTTCAAAGCATTCTGAAAAAGTCACTATTTGGTAGAGATTTTCGCCAGTCCAAAATCATCATCGGTAAATAATACTTTGAGAACTTCGGGGAGCTCTATAGGTCGATAATTACACATAATATAACATAATTGGTTATTACGACTCATCAGTCAGGATTATGACCTAGCTCCTCACACCATATATCGACGCCTCCGTTCTATAACATTCTAAGTCAAAAAAAGTGGTTTGAGTTTTGAACTTTCAAAGTTTTCATGCGACATACGACGATATGTGTATTCCTGCTATATAACTTCAAAATGGATCGGCGGATCTTAACCAAATTTTGGCAGTATTTAAGTTAGAGAACGTAGAATTTAAAAATGCAAGAACATTAAAAACGTTCTAAGTACACTTAGTACACTCGGTGTAGTGTCACAGACCAGAGTGTCCGGTGGGAATCGAATTCACGACTCTCACGCTAATAGTTTAGCACACTATTCACTAAACTACCAGGGCTCCCAGTCCTCAAATAAGTGGTGGCTTTTGTGGAAAAAAAATGTCATTCCGTTGAACTTTGGCATTCTGCAGAACAACAGGATATTTTTGTAGAAAATAGTGTCATTGCAATGTACGCTGGCCTTCTAAAGAATACTCTCCATGAAGAAGTTGAAGAGGTCGTATAATAAAATCACAAAGTATTACAAGTAGCTGCAAGAGTTCTTCAAAGTTTTTTTGCATAGTTTTATAAGCTGCTTAGGGATATTGAGCCCGGAAACACGATTTTTTATAGAGAAATTGAAGACTGTCTTATTGCCGATAAAAAGGTGATGTGCGTCGACTTGGTTTTCATGGATCTTCTTCAGGATTTAAGATCAAGTAGTCTTTATTAGCTGAAGCAGTTGGTAAGTTTAGGGTTAAACAATTTAGAATACGTGATTACGTCAATGTGATTTGATTTTAAGTAGGTCAGTGATATTGCATTCCAATGTATGAAAGTGAATGAAAATGAAAATTAATTTCTGGACATTGTGTTACGATTTTTAAACAAAATTATAAAAAAAAAACACTTTGGCTTTGTTTGCTACAAAATTTACAGGTTGATGGGAATTATTTCTTAAAAAAAAAAATTAAGAAAAATGCAAGGTATTCTTAAGCCACCGGTGGATGCGTATATGCTACATACAGTGAGCGTCAAAAGAAAGTGTACACCATGAAAAAAATTCTAACAATCATCAAACAAAAATTTTAACACTTAAGGAGAGTGCCCGAAAAAAATTGGCAAAATTTCGAAATTTTATGTAATTTTTTTTTTTGTTTCAATTTTAAAAACTGGCAAAGAAATAATTTTAAAATAAAAATAACGATAATTTATTGATGTAAATATTATTTTTAATATACACATTCTTTTGACGCTTACTGTACATACAGTTGTCCATAAACTAAATTCGCCGTGGTCTAGTAGGTAGTGTACTGGCTTATTAGACGAAAAGCCAGGGTTCGAGTCCCAGGCCAGACATCACAAATAAAAAATAAAATCCAAAAATTATTTTTTCGGCGATTTCTTCTCTTTCTCTTCTTGTTTCTCCAAAAACTGTCGTTCGGAGTCGACTTTAAACTGTAGGTCCCACCACTTCTGTATAAAATTAACACACTCAACATAAGTGGTGTGAGAAACTGCGGGCTTCTTGGGGACTATTGCTGTAGACTGTTTAATTGTGAAGGTATAGTACTGGCCATTTTACAGTCACCAGCAACAACTCGTTTCCTTACCGTTCGTACCTTCCCTCTTTCCACCTTTCCTAAAAACCTGCACAATGCACTGCATGAGTAGGGGTCATCCCCTGAGTGCAGGTTTAATAAAAAAAAAACCTGATTTACTTGATAATCTTTAAAAATCAGACATTTTAGCTGCGCTCCAACCCGAGAGAACTGTGACCTACAATAGGCCTTTCAAACTTCTTAAAAATTTCGATAATATCTCATCCATGCTTTTTCTTTAAATTTAAAAATAAGAAACGCTTAATGAAGGACCTTATATTTATTGAAATTAAAATAAATTACTAACAATACCAATATCAAAAATAATTTAAGTAATTAATATTGAAGATTTCCATTTCTTTTGTTCTAATTTTATCAACAACATCCACCCACTCGTATATGCAGGTGATAGAAGCTATAAATAGCCTCTAAATAAATAACGAGGGATGTAATTTATAAATCGTAATTTTGGCAATTGTACAGCACAACAACAACTGAATTGAATTTTCCACCTGAATTGTTTATGTTTACGAAAATTTTCAATACACAACCGAAAACTACATGAGTATGTATGGAGGAGGGATGAATAGGCAAATAGATGGAATGGTATTGTCTAATGTAAACGATGTTGTGTTTGATGTGACTGCCAACAATTCACCACTATGTCTGTTTTATGATGAGCTCTGACTAAGCATACAAATATTCACCAGCTTTCCCTCGTGTTGGAAAGGTGTTGTTTGTTCGTTGGTGGGTTCGTATACTTGTATACTCGTATACTCAATTACCCATTCAAATGCTTAATTCAATGGCAATGTGAGTGATGTTTCTGTTGCTGTTTCTGTTTCATACAGAAAGTGGGCAAAAACAAAAACAAAGAAATTGTTTTTTATAGCAAAGCAAAGAAAAAAAAAGTTTACTTTTGTTTTAAATCACACCGATGATAAACAGTCAGTTTTTTAACGCAGCCAAGAAAAGACGTGCCAGAGAGAACACTAACGAATATCAAAAGATTTTTGAAAGTGAAAAATTTTATTGAAAAAGATTTGAATTTATAAACAAAAAATAATTGAAAAATAAACAAAAAATAAAAAAAACTTTTTAAAATAAATAAAAACAAAAGAAATGCAAGTCTTGGAACAAAGAGATACCGTGTTAAGCACTTCATCGGATGTGTTTAAACAAATTGAGGAAATCAAAGAAAATTGTGATGAAAATTGCAACAACAAAAGGTATGCTTAATAGACAATACTATTAGCAATTACAAGCAATAATTAATTGCAGTTGTCAAATGTATTTAAAATCATACAAACAAACAAATATTTGCTGCATATGACATAAAGTGAAAGTGTAATTTGTCAAAGAAAAAAAAGCAAAAAATTCAAATCTATCAAGACCATAATAAGGAGAAACAATTTAAGGCAACCGTAGAACTATTTCACATTCATTCACACACATTTTGGCCAAGTACCAAAAGAATTTTCAGAATTTCAACAATTTATTTTGTTTTTTTAGTTTTGAAATAAATTGCTTTACATATGGACATATAGTACATACTCTATACATTGTATACATAGTAGTTACAGTGGGAATTTCGTTATTTCTTTAGCATGTAATTGTAAGTAATTTTTGTTTCCTTCAATTTTTTCTACCCACATTGGACAGACACATTTTGTAAACAACCAACCAACCAACCCTCAATCAACGAAACGAAATGAAATCAAAAAATAATTATTTTGTTGCTCCAAACAAAACGAATGTTCCAAGAACATACCAATCTACTCCTCCATCATTCCCACTGGCGACGTAACACCAACACTTTTCCGATGGATGGCAATAGCAACGAGACACCAACAACATGTTACCTGCTGCCTATGAATCGGTTCATCAAATTCATACAACGAATTCCATTCTATTTTTAATCCCCCCTACAAATCCAAATCAATTTTTTTTTACAATGAAAAGAAAATTTTTCAAAATTTTTGTTTCCCTCCAAGACAACTAACTAGTGACGTATGTACGCATATATTCCCATCACATGGATGAAATTTTAAAATAACAAAACAGAAACTGAAAATAACAATTTTTATGAATTTCATTTTCATTTCACTATTCGTTCTGGTTTTTCAAAATATCTACTCAAAAGACGTCATTATGAATCGAATTTTTGTATAAAGAAACTGAATGCGAGAGTGTTACTCATACTTTAAGAAATATTTCGTTTAATAATTGGATTTTTTAGTTTAACACTATAAATGCCATAGACTGTCTAAACTGTTGTCATAAATATTTTCAAAAATACCCAAAGAATCCATTATTTTTATACAAAATTCTTTAAACCAGGGAGATACAAAATATTAATCGTTAACTTAAAAATAAATTTTCAAAACTATTATAGTTTCCGCCAAATAACTTTTTTTTTTGAAAATGCTTTAAAAAAACCTACTGAATATTTCTTGAAATTTCTTTTCTTATTTGAAAGTACAACACTTCCGTTCAATAATGGAAAATAATTTCATTCAAATGGCTGCCTCCGCTGGCCATACAGTAGCCTACACGATCGTTCCAATTTTTAAGCACATTATCGATTGTAAGCCGTATTTCACCAATGACTTCACGAATATTGTTCTTTAAAGTGTCAATTGTCTCTGGCTTGTCGGCGTAACATTTATCTTTGATGGCACCCCACAAATAATAGTCCAACGGTGTCAAATTGCTACTCCGAGGTGGCCAACGACATCAGCTCTAAGGCTGATAATGTGATCTTCAAAAACAGGGCGCAAAACATCGGGTATAGCTTCAACTGTGTGGCATGTAGCGCCGTCCTATTGAAACCTAATGTTGCCAATATCCTCTTCTTCAACTTTTGTGAACAAAAATTCGTTCAACATGGCCCGATAATGACCGCCATTGACTGTAACGGCCACTCCTTGCTCATTTTCGAATAAAAATGCCCCAATTATGCCTCTGGACCAAAATACGCACCAAATAGTGACTCGTTTTGAGTGCGTCCGTTTTTCAATGTATGCGTGCGAGGTTTCAGTGCCCCAAATGCGACAATTTTGTTTGGTTACATAACCGCCAAGATCAAAATGAGCTTCATTTGAAAAGATGATCTTTTTTTGCCAAAATCGGCATCTTCTGTAAATCGATCGCAGTCCTACTTAGCAAAGCGAAAACCCGTATACACAACCATATTCGTTCAGCGGAAGGATAAAACTAATTATCTGGCAAATCAGACATGAGCTAAATGTTACCATTCACGAATTAAGCACCAGTTGAAAAAAAAACGTTAAATGGCGGACCCGATACGAGCTACATACGTTGTAAAATTATTTTTAAATTATGAAGTCAAATACTTACCGGATTTCGGTATAGCTAAACAGTTCCTTCTAGAAGCCTCTATAACTCTCAAGCGCTTGCAGTAATTGCTCACATCAATAGATGGCAAAGCACTCTCTCTCTCTCTCGAAGACTCGTAAGGCTGCAGCATAGGTGCAGAACAACGTTCATACTTTTGTGGCTTAGAGAATCTTTAGCAGGATGGGTGATTTGTTAAGTAAAGTTTTGTGACTCGCGAGAAGAATCTGCTAATTGAGTAGCCTATTGAGACCACTCTTGATCTCCAGACCAGTTTTTATTTTTACTGGTAATGCCAGTGCCAAGACAAATAACGAAGACATCATAGCCTATTGAGGGTACATTTGATCTCCAAACTTGTTTAATTTTGACTGGCAACGCCACTGCCAAGACAACTAAATTCATTGTCGACATCGGTTGTAAACTAGGATCCAATAAAGTCGGTTCAAACCCGCAGTTGAAGTCCCAACTCAGGCACCTGCAACAAAATGAAATGATGTTGATGAAAAAATATTTCTTTTGGCAAAAACTCTTAAGTGTAAATAAAATTGTTATGAAAAGTTTCACAGAAATCTATTGTTTGGAATCGCCTTTATACTGAGTCCAAGTCCTGACATTCATGCATAAAAATTTGCACACTTAACATGGGTATTGTGAGAAACTAGGTTGTAAACCTGACTAAAGGGTTGTAATTAGGGATGGCAAACGGGATTGATTTTTCAAAATTCAGGGATTCGGGATTTGTGAATTCCGAAAATCCCGGGATTTCGAGTTTCGAGATTTCCCAATAACATTCCTAGTTGTAATGTCCAATAAAATATGTAATCTGGAATCCTTTACGCCATATAAACCTACTTATCGACAAGATGAAGTCGCCGTAGTCTAATAGGTAGTGTGTTGGCTTATTAGACGAAAGGCCCGAGTTTGAATCCCAGGTCAGACATCAAAACGAAAAAGTGAAAATATTTCTCAGCAGATTTCCGGCAAAAACTGCCTTGAAAAGCTGCTTTAAAATCTGTCGTTCGGAGTCGTCTTTAAACTGTAGGTCTCGCCACGCATATATAAAATTAACGTACACAACACGATAGGTGTGAGAAGCTAGAACGTTGTACAATGGGCCTATTCGATCCCCGGGTACTGTACTTGTCACATTTGACAAGTATAGGTCCTCTAACCTAACCTAACCTATCGACAAGAAGTAGTTCTTTATACCCTCATTTATTGCCGGACCTATTTTGATAGACTCTTGTTCAATTGCGCTAAGGGCATCATCTCGCTGGTTAAATCCAAAAATGTAAATGCTGTCAGCGTACGCAAGCAAATGGACAGTTTTCTGGAAAAGAATGTCATTGCGATGCACTATGTCCAGAACAACTGGATATTTTTGTGGAAAATAGTGTCATTACGATGCACTCTGGCCTTCTAAAGAATACTCTCCATGAAGAAGTTGAAGAGGTCGCATAATAAAGGACAGTCTTCTCTGAAATCTCGCAAAGTATCACAAGTAGCTGCAAGAGTTGTTCAAAGTCATTCTGCATAGTTTTATCAGCTGCTTAGGGATATTGAGCCCGGAAACACGATTCCTTATAGAGAAATTGAAGACTGTCTTATAGTTGATAAAAAGGTGATGTGTGTCTAATTGGTTGTCATCTTCTCTAGGATTTAAGATTAAATAATCTTTAATAGTTAAAGCAGTGTCAGCAGTTGAAGTCGCCGTAGTCTAGTATGTAGTGTGTTGGCTTATTAGACTGAAGGCCCGGATTCGTATCCGAAGTCAGACATTAAAACGAAAATATGAAAATATATCTTCAGCGTCTTCCCCTCAGCAGATTTCTGGCAAAAACAGTGAGAGTAAATAAAATTGCCATGAAAAGCTTCTCAAAAATCTGTCGTTCGGAGTCGATTTTAAACTGTAGGTCCCGCCACTTATAAATAAAATGATCGCACACAACATGAGTGCTGTAAAAAGTTAGGTCGTAATCCTGGCTGAAGGGTTGTAATGGCCAATTATGTATGTAGTTAAAGCAGTTGGTAAGTTTAGTGTTAAACAATTTAGAATACGAGATCATGGCGATTTGATTTGATCTTAAGTAGGTCAATGATATCACATTCCAATAGATGGAATTTATGGACTTTGTGTTACGATTTTTAATCAAAATTTAAAAAAAAAAACACTTTTGCTGCCTTTGATTGCCATAGAATTTCCAGTTTGATTGGAAATATTTCTGAAAAAAATTTCTGCGCCCTTAATGGACTGCAAAACCCTAAAGTAACGAAGTGGACTAGCAAGCAAAACAATGGATTGTAGGGCCATATGAAACCTGTATGATGGGTTTACAATTAATGTGGCACATAAATGATGTCATTCGCATAGCCAAAATGAAAAACAAAAATTCATATTTCGTGATAGAAACGGTCGATGATGAATACGTTAAAAAAGAATGAAAAAAAAACTGGAATGAAAGGGTGGTCAGAGTCATTATTTCATTCATTGTTTTTTAGTACAAGAATTTACGGTAAAATAAACTACAAATGCGGGGGAGTATAGCTTGTTTGGGTCGGTCATTAGAATGTATGAAAAACAAAACACAAAACAAAAAGTAAAAGTAGTCGTAATACAAAATTTTTAACACAACAAAACAAATCAAAACAAAACAAATGAAATTAAATTGTTTATTTATTGTACATACAGTAAGCGTCAAAAGAAAGTGTACATTAAAAAAAATATACATAAATAAACCACAGTTTTTAATATTGAAACGAATAAAATAGTAAAAAAAATTCAAAATATTATCAAATTTTTTCGTGCTCTCACCTTACAAGTGGTAAAAGTTGAGTTTGTTGATCGGGAGAATTTTATCCATAGTGTACACTTTCTTTTGACGCTCTCTGTATGTACCTATGTAGATATGTACAACAATATTTGACGTCAGCCAGGTTGGTATTTTGTTTATACGAATTAAAAATAAATTTTTAAATTATTTTTGTATCGTAAACAATATTTACTATCCTCCACCTTATTTATGCTAAAAATAACGAAGAAAAACAACAAAACAAAATAAAAAAAAATTCTTTTTTTCTTCTTCTTATTATAGCTTTCCAATGAATGCCATGCCAAATATATTTGGAGTATCCCAATTGCTGCCCAGTTTGTATTTGTGTGGTGCCAGTGTTATTACGCCTCAAATTCTAAACCAATTGGGCATTAATTTTGTCATCAATGTGGCCTCAGAATTGCCCGATACACCGCTACCAACCTCTACGAAAATCCTGTATTTACGCATAAATGTTCCAGACAGCACACACACCGACTTGTCGAAACATTTCGATGAAGTCTCCGATATGATTGAGGAAATTCGTCGAAATGGTGGCCGTACTTTGGTTCATTGTGTGGCTGGTGTAAGTCGTTCCACGACCTTGTGTTTGGCTTACTTAATTAAATATGGCGGCATGAATCTTAAAGATGCCTTCATGCATGTAAAATCCATACGACCACACATACGACCAAATTCCGCATTTTTCCAACAACTCCGTGTCTATGAAGAGCAATTATTAGGCATGCAGTCAGTGAAAATGATTTTCATGGAATGTTTACAAAAAGAAATACCCGATGTTTATGAGCCCGAATATCGGCAAATGGAGGAATTTTACCAGCGGCAACGTACATTCAGACAGAATCAGCAGAACGTTAAGCCTCTTAAAACCTAAATAAAGATCACGAGGTTCTCAACACAACTGTTTCTCTGTCTCTCGCAACTACACAACCAGCCACAGGGATGTGAAGAGCTTTCGTACTAAGAAAAAACAGAAGAAAAAACAACTCCAAAAGAGTTTTTTTTTAATTTAATTTAGTAAACGAAAGTTTAACATTTGCAATGTGATTTTAATTCAGCAATAATAGGCTTAACATTGTTGAAGAACACACAGCAAACGATATTAGAAAATTGTAGTAAAATTATGGTTTTTTGTTTTGTTTTTTTAAATAGAAGACAAACGCATAATAATAGTAGCAGCAACAAAGTTAATAATTTTATTTAATTTTTTAAAAGCTTAATAAATAAAATTATTTCAATTGAATTTTTGTTTCCATTGTCAACGTATTTAATACGAATAAAAGAGTGTATCAGCTTACAAAACCTCAATTTGTTTCACAACAACGCAAATATGATAGAACTAGATTGTATTTTCAGTTCATCTATTTCAAATGATTCCGATATTAAATATCAATCAACCTTCTTTAAACGATACACCGCAAGGGAAGTCTAGACGCTAAGACTTACGTCTCTATCTAAGCTATGATACGATATATCGATGTATTATCAAGTGTCAAAAAAAATTAACTACGGTCGTTTGAAAAAAGTGAGCTGTGCATGTATACTCAATAAAAGTATGTATAAAAAAATGTTTTTGTTTTTTCGTTGTAACAAGATTCTATATAACATCCAGCAATACCCAGTAATACTATTTTTTTTTTTTTCATTTTTTGTCGTATGAGTTAGGGTTCAAAATGCCTTCGCACTTGCAGTGACAGTCGTCAGCTGCGTCGAGTGGTGTTCACACTAAAACAATTCTTCCTTCTTCTGGGGATACTCCCTTCTCGGGACGGCTATCTGCATTACTTCTAGGTGTCTACAACATATATGTACGTTTGAAACGAATTTTCAGGCACTGACATTAGCTGTCTAAATAACTTCATCATACATACATAATTGGTAAATACAACCTCTCAGTCAGGATTATTAACTTAGTTTCTCACAGCACTTATGTTGTGTGTGTTAATTTTAGACATGAGTGGTGGGACCTACAGTTTGAAGTCGACTCCGAACGACAGATTTTATGAGAAACTTAACTTCATCAGAAGGTCTAAATGCTTCCAGGAGTAGAGAAAAATGGAAAACTATGATATCACAATGGCCTAAGTGTTTCCAGCCAACTTGATAACAATTTTCAAATTCATTTGTTCTAACTAGGGATGCCAAACGGGATCGATTTTTAAAAATCCCGGGATTCGGGATTTTGTAAATCCCGATCCCGAAATCCCGGGATATTTCGGGATAATTCCGGATCCGAAAATCCCGAAAAATCACGGAAAAAATCTCGATTTTCTCTTAATAATAAAAATATTTTGTTGAAAAAATCATTGATATTCCAATTATATCAGAATTATATCTCATGAAAAATAAAATATAAAAACAACAGGACAAAATGTAACAAAAAAGCATAAATTAACAAAAATAAAAATTATTCATACTACGTATGCAAATGCATTAGTTTTAAGAAAATTATTTGGATTCCAACAAAAAGACTTAAGATTTTAACATGTGATCTGATAGGCTTGAACTAATTTTGTTGTCAAGATAACCTGCCGTTGAAAAACAACATTTTTCGATGCCATCAAATTAGTTTTTATCAATGGAAGTAGGGTTTTCCTTATCTGAGATGTTATTATCGAGGTCAAGTGATTAGAATTTTTTTTCAGGACCTTTTATAGAGTCAAAATATATATGAATTCACAATCCTGAAAATCCCGAAAAATCCCGGGACAAGTTTTTAAAAATTCCGGGATTCGGGATTTTGTGAATCCCGAAAATCCCGGGAAATCCCAAATGAAGATACTTTTCGATTCTATTACAATTTATCAATTTCCAATGTTGTATTGTTAAATGGAAAGTATCTTCCGCAGATAAATTTTAGGCTGAGAATATTATTCATGGAATAACTGGCATATTATGTTGCCTATTTTTATGCGTTAGCAGTGGAACGCAATAAAGTTATGGAAAAGATAAAATTTCTAAACCGCTGCACAATAAATAAAAAAAAACCTAACAAATATAATTAACAACAATTAATTAATAATATTAATTATAATTTAACGATTTCAAATAAATTAAAATTTTTTTCCTTTGAATTGCTTCAGTCTTATGACTGCAATACTCGGTTAAAATATTTGAAATAACCACCCGCCGAATTCGAATGTTACTGCATACCTTTAGGCATTGATATATTTTCATGTCTACCCAATAGGCAAAAATTTGGCTATTTAGTAAAACAGCAATAGCTGCATTTGCTGTTTGTATCTTTACAAAAATATTTTCAAAATATCTTTTCATATCATACACCCCGAATTTAGTTTCACTGTTCTGCTTAGAGGCTTAAGTTAATTAAGATTTGTTATATTTTCTTATCAGTAAGAACATGGTTAAAATGTTGAGGTTTTCGAACCTAGTGGTCTGGATAGCTATTGAATATACGATTTCAATACAAGTTTTCTTACGTTCGGACCTTACTTCAGACCGGAGATATAGGCGGCAAAATTAAAGAAAATTTCACTCCATAAATCAAGAAAAAACGAATTAAACTCTGAGTGTTAAAATAAAATTGCCATAGAAAGCTTCTTAAAAATCTGTTATTCGGAGTCGACTTTAAACAGTAGCTGCCGCCACTCATGTATGAAATTAAGGCACACAACTAAGTGATATGAGAAGCCAGATAGATCGCAATCCTGACTAAAGGGTTGTAATGGCTAATTATGTTTGTATCAGAGATCAGCAATGAATTGTTTTTTCGTTACTTATAAGTACTCATGAAATTTTGAGTATGAGTGTACCATGTACTCTAATTCATTCGTACTCACTACAACATTGATTTATTAGTACCGGTTGCAATGAATATGACTGCAACATTGACATCAAACTTACAACATTCGAAATATGTTTGATTCATAAGCCTCTACTCATTCAGATTCATAAATTTAGAAAAATACTACGAGTGACTCGAATCAGCCACCAACATTTATGGTCTTAGTTGTTGTTGCATTTACAAAAGATGGAAAAAGAAAAGACAAAACCAGCAAGCAAAGCAAACATACAAACTTTTAGCGAGTATTATGGTTATGTATGTACTCGAATCATACTTATTTTGTGCTTTATGTTTATGCTGAGTCAAAATCAACAACATCGTGCCTATTGTTAAGTATGAGTGCGAAAACTGTTTCTAACATTGAGTATGAGTATGATATTAAAATAAGTATGAATGCGTATATGAATATGACTCGAATCTACTCATCGAATCTTAACATCGCATTGAAAAGTATTTCAAACTTTAAGTATGAGTATGATATTAAAAAATGTATGAATGCGTTTATGAGTATGACTCGAATCTACTCATTGCTGATCTCTGGTTTGTATGTACTTCTTTAGAATGAAGACAGGAAACTACAGCATAAATCTGGTCAATGTACACTGATTCTCAAGGATAATTTATTCTGGAAATGCTTACGCTGTGCCGTATAGAGATTTTTTTTTATTAAAGCAACGTTTTCTAGCGATCGAAATATGATAAAAAGAATCAAAATTTATTAAATTATTATTAAAAAAGAAAGGAATATTTGAAATATTATTTAATAATCAAATACCAAAAATAGAAAAACACAATTTCATTTAAAATCAAAATCATTTAAATTAGATGACAGCATACCAAAAAACAAAATTATTTATTATGGGCCAGTGCTGGTGTTAAAACAAATTATCATTTTTCATACAAAGTTACTGCCAATGTCTGTAGCTCTCTACTATCAACAGTAAATGACGGTCAACGACCCAAAAGGTGCTTGACACCCGAATAGAAGAGGAAACTACGTAACAATGCGTTTAAGTTTTTAACAAAAAAAATTTTGAAGAGTGAATAGAAATAAAATTTCTTTAAAAATTATTTATGCTCTATGCTTTGCTCTTGGTGTCGGTGTCGGTGTCGATCTCGTTGATTTTCTATGTCTGTCCTTACATGTGGCTATGTCTAGAGTTTGAATAATTGGTGAAGGGAATCAATTTCAGCTTTAGAATGAATATGATCAAGTTCAATGACATGCTTTTTTTTTGTTTGCTTTTGATGGGGAAAAAGTGTATTTCTCATATAAAAAATTTACTCTTCTTCTCTTTTATTTTTTTTACCAATACAAATATAAAATTTCACTTTTACCCAGCAGCGGTGCCCAAAATAAAAATGAAAAAAAAAATTTTTTTTTATAAAAATAAAACCATGAAATAAAATATTGTAGAGAAGAACCTGGCTTAAACACAAACACTTACACTCACACTCACTCACTCATTCTCAGGCATAGCTTTGCATGAATGTTTGAGTGTTTTTTGGTAAGAATATTTAACAACCAAAAAAGGTCGTTGACCATATTGTTGTTGATGATACAAAGCAAACATAACGCATACAATTAAAACCAACAAAAAAAAACAACAAAAAATCCGACATAGAGTCAGCCAGTCAGTTAGTCACATACGCATAGACCTTCTTCTTTATTATTATTACCAACGGACGTATGTATTACGAATTGAGAGTATTAATCGAACCGACGAATCGAGTGTTTAAATACCGGCAACAGTATGTTAATGAAATAAAGACATTGATAGCCAATTTATATGAAATAGTTTTTTTTAAAATTTTTTTTTTTACATTTATTAGTTCTTTTTCACTTTTTCTTTGATTTTCCAATTTCGAATTTTCGATTTTCGATTTTTTTTTTTTGATTTTCGTTTTTATTTGTTATCAAATCAAGACACCCTCTCAGCACTCTAAGAATTATAAAAAAAATGAAATTTTCTTATCTCGTTTTTCTTAGTTTTTCTTCTTCTTTAAAGCTTATTAATTGGCTTTTTTTATTTTTAGTTTTTCGCTTTTCATAATTACGTTCAATAAACTTGCTTAAGAAAATTAATGAAAATTTTTCAAAAAAAAAAACTTTCATTCTGTTTAATTGAAGAAAAACATAGAAAAACACAAAAGAATAGTGAATACATTCAGTTTCGCTATTGTAACCATTAAACAAGTAAAGTAAAGTAAAATGCATTCAATTCAATACAAATAATAAATAACACGAATGACTATTAACAGTTAGGGTTTCTTAAATTTCTAAGTTTTTCCCCAAAATTGTATTAAAAAAATTCCCTAGGAATTTTCCATGTATCGCTACGGAGTAAAGTATGCACAAGTATGGCAAGGTATTACAGTTTAAGCTAATAAAGGCTAGGGTAGGATAATATGAATAGGGCAGAAGGCTTCTTTGTATTAACAGTTCCACATTTTAACTCATCGAGCTATTGGCATTAGGACCCTTCCATTGGTAAAATACATACATACATACATACATAATTGGCCGTTACAACCCTTCAGTCAGGATTATGACCTAGCTTCTCACAGCACTTATGTTGTGTGCATTAATTTTATACATGAGTAGCGGGACCTACAGTTTTAAAGTCGACTCCGAACAACAGATTTTTGAGAAGCTTTTCATGGCAATTTTTACTCTCACAGTCTTTGCCAGAAATCTGCTGAGAGGAAGTCGCCGAAGAAATATTTTTCGTTTTGATGTCTGACCTGGGATTAGAACCCGGGCCTTTTGTCTAATAAGCCAACACACTACCCACTAGACCACGGCGACTTCAATTGGTAAAATAGGAAAAAGAAAAGGGAAACTGAGAATTGAAAAGAGAAAAAATAGGGAAACAAAATTGGAAAAGAAAGAAAATTAAAAAACAATAATTAGCAATCATGACACCCACAGACAAATTTTTAACTCCAAATATGTTTCTCTAAACAGTCCCTCCTGTTTATCAATCCTATTCAGATTTGCTAGTTCATTAACAAAGCAATTTCCAAGACTTCTCTGTCTATGCATGCAAGCAAAGACAGTGACATAGAAAATGTTTCCCCTGCTTCTTCACCTACATACAGACTAGAGATGCCAAACGGGATCGATTTTAAAAAATTAAAATTAAAAAATATTTCGGGATACTTCGGGATCCAAAAATCCAGCAAGACAAAAAGTAACAAAAAAGCGTAAGTTTACAAAAATAAAAATTATTCATAGACTTACAATTGCATTGGTTTTAAGAAACTTATTGGGATTCCAGCAATAAGATTAGAACATCTAACATGTGATCTGATAGGCTTGACCGAATTTTGTCGTCAACATCCGCTGCCGTTGAAAAACACTTCTAGCAATCAACACTTGCTAGTAAAATAAGTCCAAGGTAGCTATATGCAGCTTGTAAATATTCACCTCTACCACCTCCTGATGTAAATAAGTCTATTTCTTTGGACAGTTGAGTATCTAAATCACTTACCCTATTAATTCGTTTTATCGGGCTTTTGCATCTTCGATGCCATCAAATAAATCTTTATCAATGGAAGTAGGGTTTTCCTCATCTGAAATGCTATTATCTAAGTCAAGTCGTATTGAATTTTTTTTCAGGACTTTTTGTAGGGTCAAAATACAGCTGAATTCACAATCCCGAAAATCCCGAAAAATCCCGGGACAAGTTTTTAAAAATCCCGGGATTTCGGGATTCGGGATTTCCCGATTGGCATCCCTAATACAGACATACATAATTGGCCATTACACCCCTTCAGTCAGGATCACAACCTAGCTTTTCACATCACATATATTGTGAGTGTTAATTTTTATGCATCAGTGGCAGGACCTATAGTTTGAAAGTCGATTCCAAACGACAGATTTTTTAAGAAACTTTTCCATGGGAATTTTATCTAGACACTCAGAATTTTTGCCAGAATTCTGCTGAGAGGAAGTCGCCGATTTTTTTTTTCCATATTTCGTTTAGTTGGAGATATATGACCTGGAGTTTGAGCCAAGGCCTCATGTCTAATAAGCCAACTTCACATAGCCTAAAGAAAGCTCAATTATCTCTGAGATCTCTGCCAGTTGAGATCAATATTATTCGCACATATTTTACTTCTATTGGCTGCTATATTTCTCCTCACCTAGGAATATTCCTAAATTTTTTCCTTATTCATACTTACCAACACGTGTGATGTTGTTGATTTCGACTCTCCAAGACTCAACATATACATGAACCACAAAATCAGTATGAGTCGTATACGAACACTAAAATACTCGCTAATAATTTAGGTGTTTGCTCTACTTGCGGAACTGTCTCTGTCTTTTGTGCTTATGTGTCTTTTTTCTTTTGTTGTAAATGCAACAACAACTAAGATTATACATTTTGATGAATGATTCGAGTCATTCGAATCATTTATAAGTATTTTTTCTAAAGTTATAAATCTGAATGAGTAGAGGCTTATGAATCAAACACATTTCGAATGGTGTGAGTTTGATGTCAACGTTGCAACGTTGTTACTCATTGCAACCTGCATTTATAAATCAACGTTGTAGTGAGTGTGAATGAATCAGAGTACATAATTAAATTTCAATATTGTACTTTTGAGTAGCGAAAAAAAGATTCATGGCTGATCATTGGTTTGATCCATAACTTCGCCTCTAATACGGCAACAGACATCTACTATACTATGGTGATACATATTCGCGCATTTTTTAACTCTAAAATTAAAGGAGAATTTTTTTTTTTTCATTTTTTAGGTAGTAGGTTGGCTTATTAGATTGAAGGCCCGTGTTCAAACCCCAGGTCAGACATCAAAACGAAAATATGAAAATAATTCTTCGGCTACTTCTTCTCAGAGGATTTCTGGAAAAAACTCTTTGGGAGCAAATAATATTGACATGAAATGCTTCTCAAAAATCTGTCATTCGGAGTCGATTTTAAATTGTAGCTGCTGCCACTCATGTATGAAATTAACGCAAACAACATAAGTGGTGTGAAAAGCTAGGTTGTAATCCTAACTGAAGGGTTACATACATAATTGGCCATTACAACCCTTCAGTCAGGATTACGACCTAACTTCTCACACCACTTATGTTGTGTGCGTTAATTTTATCTATAAGTGGCGGGACCTACAGTTTAAAATCGACTCCGAATGACAGATTTTTGAGATTTTCATGGCAATTTTTACTCTCACAGTTTTTGCCAGATATCTGCTGAGAAGAAATCGCCGAAAAAATACTTTTTGTATTATATTTTGATGTCTGGCCTGGGACTCGAACCCTGGCTTTCAGTCTAATAAGCCAGCACACTACCTACTAGACCACCGGGACCTCATAAGCCAACCTACTACCTAAAAAATAAAAAAAACAAATTTTCCTTTAATTTTAGAGTGAAAGTATAGTAGATGTCTGTTGCCGTATTAGAGGCGAAGTTATAAGCACTCATGAAATTTTGAATATAATTGACTGAACAATATTGAAATTTAATTATGTACTCTGATTCATTCACACTCACTACAACGTTGATTTATAAATACAGGTTGCAATGAGTATGCGTACAACGTTGACATCAAACTCATACCATTCGAAATGTGTTTGATTCATAAGCCTCTACTCTTTCAGATTCATAACTTTAGAAAAATACTTATAAATGATTCGAATGACTCGAATCATTCATCAGAATTTATAGTCTTAATTGTTGTTGCATTTAAATAAGTACAAAAGACAGAGCAAACACATTAATAAATAATTAGTTTTTAATAAATAAGTTTTTTTGAAGGCCAAAAGTACTCTAAAAGGACTCGTACGTAATTAGTCATTAGAACGCCATCAGTCAGGATTATTGACCTAGTTTCTCACATTACTTATGTTGTGTGTGTTAATTTTATTTATGACTAAAGGGACCTACAGTTTAAAGTCTACTCCGAACGACAGATTTTGTGAGAAACTTTGCATGGCAATTTTATTTTTACATTCAGAGTTTTTGCCAGAAATCTGCTGAGAGGAAAGACGTCGAAAAAATACTTTTTGTATTTTATTTTGATGTCTGGCCTGGGACTCGAACCCTGGCTTTACGTCTAATAAGCCAGCCCACTACCTACTAGACCACGGCGACTTTAAAAAGAACTCTAAAAGGACTCAGTAAGGGGATTTTTATAAAAATAATCATTCGAATGCTAGCTGGGACAATTAAAACAATTTTTTTTGTTAATATTTCATAATAATTTACATACACACACACTCATATATTGTATGTAGATTTATGTATGCATGTAAATATGTTTCTCTTGAGAATATAAATTTTCAATAACACTTTTCTATGTATAAAGTCTTAAAACAAGATGCCATTTATACTGCCTTATGAAACATTCTAAATCTTTCAACACTGGTTATCTATGTATTATGGTTGACTGTCTGTTTGTCTGACTGTTTCTATGTGCTAGTCTGTCCACCAGCCTATTTGTTGTATGTGGAATGATCATTACTAGTTTCATAGAAAGAAACAAAATAGAAATAAAAATAAAAACAATTCAACAGCGTTCAACATTACTGTACATTCACCCACTTTTTAAAAAATTGCATCTAAAAAGAAATTATAGAAAAAGAAGAAGAAGAAAAAAACACTCTGCAGAAAATGCGCAAACCATAGAGGCTGAGAAAAGAAACAAACGAAACAAGAATTGCAATAAGCTTAGTTTAAACCACTACAAATGCAAACCAAAAAAAAAAAAACGATTCTCAATTGAAAATCAAAATCTACAGAGACGTAGCCTTTATAGAAAAATTTTCTTTTCCATAAGGAAAATTCAAAAATTTATTTAAATTTCCCTTAAATACCTCAAGAAATGAAATTTTTTTTGATGAGTAGTAGGCTCCCCTTTTAATATTTGCAAAAGAAAGAAAACAAAAATTCTTTAACCAAGTCACTGGATTGGAAAACTTCTTGGAAACAATTAGAAAATGTTGCTTTCTCTATCGCTCGGCGTTTTGTGTCATCGCTTTGGCTTTTTTTGCCAAAGCAAAATCAAAAGAAGAAAAGTTTTTTTTTGATGCAATACCGTACAACACTGTTAAATAGAAGCAAAGCAGCAAGTGGTGATAGTGTTAGTGGTGGTGGTGGTTAAGGGGAATTTTAAAAGTGGTAGTTTAGTATGTAAGTGCTATGATTTCACCGTTATGTTGCATGTGCAAATACAGTATTCTATGCTACATTCAAACTACATGTACCTTCAGACATGTCTTTGAAACAAATCGAAAACAAAACACAAAAAAAAAAAGAGCAACAAACTTACATAGAAGGCGTAGCATGCATACATACGTACACTCATACATTACAACACATTAACATTTAAGAGAGTAATAAAGCAATAACAACAATATGATGACAATAAACAAATAAACACAAAAACCGTTAGACAATATTCATATACAACCACAACAGCCAACACGATTATGTTGCTTGCATACACATACACAGTGCAGTAGTATGTCTATATTAAACTGGGAATGACTGAATGAACGAACGAACGAACGAATGTCTGGTTAGTTGCTGTGTTCGGCCAACAAAGTGACCATCGGCATAAGTGTGAAAATAAACGAGCATTCGTATGCATTCGTATCTTATGTGTTCATCAGCAGTAAGCATTCCCATTTGAATTCCCGTTCCCGTTCTAATATTTTTATTGTATTGCTGCTGCTGCTGCATGCACTCTCATGCATCAACATGTCTAATAATGATGTTGTTTTGTATTGTGACTGCACTTTTCATAAATCAAAGATTTTATTGCTCTCTCTCTGTCTCTCTCTCTCTCTCTCTCTCTCTGTCACTCTTTCTGTGTGTATATGCTATGCAATTTTTCTATTCCATGGCCAAATTAACAAAGAATGGAAGAGGAAAAAAAATGAAATTAAAACAAAAAAAAAGTGATTGTGCCTGAATGCAACAGTTCTGCTGCTATTTTTAAGTGTTGATGCAAACATAAATTTTTTTCTATTTTTTGTTGATTTAGTCAGTTGCGCATGTGCAACATTATAACTTCCGGGGTAAATACACTAAAAATAGGTCAATGGAAGTTTTGCCATGTCTCCCCCATTTTCTTTTTTCTCTCTCTCTCTCTCTTTCTCTCTCTTAAGCTCTTTTAAGTTTTCTTTTTTTTTAGCTCACGTAACCAGTATTAGTCTTAGAACAAAAACCAAAAGTTCAAATGAAATTTTCAAAGCCTTACTTAACATCTAATGGCTTGTATAGAACAAAAACTAACTAAAATGGCTAACAACAACAACAACAATGTATGAAAATAAAAATTGCCAGAAAAGTCTGCAAAAAAAAACAAAAAGAAAATCAAAATTAAATAATTGCATATTATTGGCTTGCAATAGACAATTTTTTTTTGTTTTTTTTTTTTGGGCAATTGAAAAGTCAAATTATAATGCTTGAACTCTAAGCCAAATTGAAATCAATATTATTTCAATTGCTTTTAAGAACAAAAAAGAACGAAAATGTGTATAGCAAAACCATATTGAGGTCAATAAATTCCATAATGTTCTTAGAACATTGCAATTATGGCCAATTCATACAGTCCATACAGTGTTGTATTTATTATATTCTTAAGTATTCATTTTAAATGAATTACACGCTACCACCCATGTAACTACATAGTCCACATTGTGTAGTTAGTTGAGTAGAACTCAAAAAAAAATTTTTTTTATTTCTCGAACCCTCTAAACTTGTTTTATTTGACAAAAACAGTTTTTTTTTTTAACTTTACTTGCAAATTTCTGGATTACCCAAACATTTCTTACTCGATTTTCAAAATTTAAATCTGAGCGCCCTGGTAGTCTAGTGGGTAGTGTGCTAGACTATTAGCGTGAGGGTCGTGGGTTCGATTCTCTTCAGAGGCTCTGGTCTGTGACACTACACCGGGCATATGGTCGACGTTACTCAGCTCGTAAATGATTATAATATAATTTGTAATTGTATTGTAATTCTTAAATAAAAAATAAAATTTAAATCTTGTTAGAAAGGTTACAGATGGACCTTTAAAATGCTGTACATTCAGAATGGCTGATATATAATGCAACAAAGTAAAGCGTTATATTTTATTTAATTTTTTTTTTTAATTTTATTGTTCAAAAGCAAAAATTGTAGGATATAACATCAAATTTTAGAATCAGTTTAGATTTGTTCGAATTTGCCACCTATGGTACGAATTATAGCCATCAAACGGCCGACAAAGCCATCACAGGCTGCACGAAACAGGCTCTGCGGAATTTTAGCTTATTCCCGGGCAAGCTCCGGTATTTTTTGGTATTTTTTTTAGTAAGAACCTTACTCTTCAAAATGCCTTAGGCGCAAAAGTCCAACGGATTGAGATCCGGAGATTTTGGTGGCCATTGTGCAAAAGAAATGAAGCAAAGAACCTCCTTTTTAAGCCATTCTTGGTTGACGCGTGCTGAGCGCTGAATGTTTGTCTGCCCAGGGTTTCAATACTGTATTTAAGACATTTTTAGTGAGAACCTTACTCTCCAAAATGTCCCAGGCGCAAAAATCCAACGGATTGAGATCCGAAGATTTTGGTGGCCATTGTGCAAAAGAAATGAAGCAAAGAACTTCCTTTTTAAACCATTCTTGGTTGACGCGTGCTGAGTGCGATGGTGCTGTTGGAATCCTGTTGGAATGTCCATGGTCTGCGGCCGAAATGTTTGTCTGTCCAGGGCTTCAATACTATCTTTAAGAAATTTTCCCGATAATATTCAGCATTTATTTTAACCCCACGGTCGATGAATACAAGTGGGGAGCGACCATCGGCCGTTACAGCGGCCCACAACATTACCATCGGCGGCGCTTGAGTACTGGTGGCCAATTGCTGATGTAAATTTTCAGCTGACCTTTTTGGCAAGTAGGTTAGGTTAGGTTAGAGGACGTGCACCTGTCGGTCAAGAAAATCGCAGTACCCGGAGGTCGAAATTGACCCATTGTATATTGTCCTTAGGAGAGGAAGAAAATAGAGGATATAGGAATGTAGGTAAGGGGAGGGAGAATGGGAAACAGAGGAATTACACATAAAGAAACAGACACAAAAAACAAAAGAGGTTGAGAGTGCGACTACATTTATGAAGCCCTAGCACCTCTCAACCAGCATAAGTTGCTAATGAATCTGTGGAGAGTCTTGATGTCGGTTCTTGACACAGAACTCAAGGTCTCAATGAAGGGCCTGCCAAGGGTCCTTAATCTCACCTACCAAGGGCTGGGCAGTTGCAGAGGAGATGTTCGACAGTCCCGCGATAAAACCGACAACCAACCTTAAGCTGGCCTTGAACAGATCCAGCAGCAACTCTGTCCTTTTGCTGTCCACAGCAGGCCATAGACGCCTAGAAACAGAACAACCTGATCCTTTCCCCCAACGCCTCTGCTCTTCCCTCCTGACCCATCCATCGATGAAGCCATAGAGGTGGCAGACTGGGGGTTAGGACCAACTGTCAAATCGCCACCTGAAAGCGAACCTAACATAGCGAGGGCATCCGCCGTCTCATTGCCCAGTATTCTGGAACCCAGCATATACGGATTCGGACTTGTCCAAAATTCCTCAACGACTCTTTACACTCGGGAACGAGCCGTAATTTGCACCAGACCGCCGCAATGGCCCTAAGGGAAGCCGAATCCGAAGATAGGCCACCATCTATGGCCTCAATAGCCTTCAGTATTGAGAAAAACTCCGCCTGAAAAACGCTGCAGTCATTATTTAACCTGAAGTGGAGTTCAAGACCGAGTTCCCTACAGAAAACTCCAGCACCTGTACATCCACCTAACTTAGACCAATCTGTGAAGATGGGTATACCACTCTGCCCCTGGAGTACCCCACCATTCCATTGTGTCCTATCCGGTATGAGTATTCTCAAACCAGGTAGAAACATAGTCTCAGGCACAATATAATCAGTGGCTTTTTCCGAAAGTCCGTACCTTCCATCAGGAAAGACAGTATTCAGAACTCTGGTGTGACCTATCGAGCGCAGTTTCCAACAACCCGATTCTCTCAGGCGTATGGCACTACGCGTTGCACACCGCTTGACATATAAGAAGATAGTGGAGTGGTTACAAATATTGAAAGGTCTATGCATCAAAGTTCCCTTCGTTCCGCTGAAAATGTCTTTATTGTAAGAGAAAGTGTTGCCGAAGACCCGAATGTGTCAATTCCTCGTCGTTCTCAGGAATAAGGACTGTTTCACGGCACATTATGCTGTATTTTCTATTTAGATCTACACCTACATACATCTACATAAAGTCCAGCTTATGCAGCAACTGAAGCCAGTTGACCATTCATAATGTCGTAGATACTTGGAATGGGTGCTTGAACAACAGGCGTTGGACGGGAATATTTCGAACAAAATTTTCTTCAGCAATGAAGCACATTTCACACTCGGTGGGTATGCTAATAAAGAAAATGATCATATTTGAAGTTCTAAGAATGCTCAAGTAATTGAAGAGAGGAAATTACATCCAGATAAAGTCACTGTTTGGTGTGCTCTTTGGTCCGAAAGAGTGATTGGAGCTTTCTTCTTCGAAAAAACGATGGAACGATTGTCACCATCAATTCGGAGCGTTATGGTCATATGATAACCGACTTTTTTTTGCCTGCTATTGGAGAATACGACTTGGAGAAGATGTGGTTTCACTAAGACGAAGCCACAAGCCACGCAACTCGAGCGATTGTGGCTTTTTTGCAAGAGACATTTCCTGGCCGCGTAATTTCTCTTCGTGGCGATATCAACTGGCTACCAAGATCATGCGATTTGACACCATAAGACTTTGTTTTGGTGGGGCAATGCGAAAGACCGTGTTTATGCAGATAAACCTTCAACTCTTCGACACTTTAAAACCAACATACGTCAAGTAATGGCTGAGATACCGCCATAAAATGAGTCAAAAAGTGGTCGAAAATTACCTCAAAAGAATCAATGCTTGCAACACTTCACGTGGAGATCATTTAAATGATGTAGGAGTGTTTCACATATAATGTCAACGTTCAAACTTTACAATAAAAAAGAAAAAATATCATGAAAAAAATATTTTTTTATGTGTTTTATTTACGTTTACTTTGGATACCACGAAATGGATAACCCGGTACATATAAAAAATTCAGAAAATAATTCCCAAAAACATGAACATTCTGTGGATATTTTATATCAAAATTTATGCATAGTTAATGCTATGTTATGCCGCTAAATTTAACTACAATGAATTGCAAATAAAGAAAACTGATAAGATCCTTAAAATTGCTGGGTAAACCTGCAGAAAGTCCACCCGTCTTATCCCATTGCGTTCGCTCTCAATTGCCATTTATTTGGAGAACTTTTTTTTGCCAATTCTGCAATAAATTACTTCTAGTCTATCTATCGATGGAAAGAATTTTGCGAAAAATGTTTTGCAAAAAAACAGCTACAACAACCACATATCCAGAAAGAGAAGAAGAAATGGAGAGAGAGAAAAATAAAGTCACAAACATGATCAAATTTTTGCAAAAAAAAAGAAATAAAATTGAAGAATAAGAAGAAAAAAATAAGAAAACAAAAACAACAACAACACACAGCAACAAAACAAACAAAATCCACACATCGTTCACTCGGCCGTTTGAGTTCATTGGCATACTTTTGTGCATGCGCAAAAACCTACAAGACAACACAATACGAAAAATCTGAAAAAATAATGATAATAACAGCAACAAACAACAACAACAACAATAATAATAATAAAAAAAACATAAGACATACGTACATACAACATCAGTTAACAACTATTGCCATTGCCAATATCAACTTATAACAGAAGCGATATAACGACAACAACAACAATAACAGAACGACAACAACAACAATGTCAAAGAGACAACATAAACGGAAACACATTGTGTACCACAGGCGAAAATTATAGAAAAAGAAAAAATGGTGGCAACTCTTCTCTTCAAAGTCTATTTTTTAGTTCTAAATTAAATTTTAATTCTACGAGAAACGGCAGCTGATAATGAACTAAGGATCGGAATGTATGTGATCAATAATTCCTGCATTTTAGTACAAAGTGAAATCAAAAGCTCTCCCAAGTTTAAGCTTATGGTGAGGTAGATATATAGGTGGATAGATGGCGTCTTTTCCGACGAGTTCAGTATAAATTCAGGGGTACCGCAGGGCTTTGTTCTTTCTCCTACTCTTTTTCTTATTTTTCTCAATGATCTTCTATCTATTACTTCGAATCCTATTTACTCTTTTGCGGATGACAGCAACATTTGTCATTCATATTCATTTGATCGGAGGCCGAGCCTTTTGGAGATTGGGGCAAGGAGGTCGAACATGAATGACGCACTCACAGGTGACCTGATAGCAATCTCTGAGTGGGACCGCGCGAACAGGGTCGATTTCAATGCGCGCAAGACCCAATGTTGTTTTTTGACACACCGGCGTGATGCTGGCTCTGGTGTTCTGTCATCTGTATTTATGGGTAATGTAAATATTGAGGAGACGGATGCTCTTGATATTCTGGCCATGAGAATTAGTTGTGATGCTCGTTGGAACGATCACATTTTTCAAGTGTCGAAGGAAGCATTCAAGTGCCTTGGTTTTTTGAAACGGTGCAGAAACAACTTCACTCCATCCGACCTTCTTACTATTTACAGGACCTTTATCCGACCCCGGATAGAGTACAACTCTCATGTATGGGCCGTTGCTTCAAAGTCTAGTTTGAAGCTTCTCGATCGCGTACAGGAGAGCGCGAAGGTGCCTATTAATGACAGTAGGATATCCAACTCTATTGGTTCGTTGGAGCATCGTCGCAATGTGGCGTGCGTTTCATTGTTCTATCGGTACTATAATGCGAGGTGTTCTCGAGAGATAAAGGGCTTGGTTCCCGATAACCACATATTTTTACGTGGTACTCGAGCTTCTCACAAAGCACATCCTTTTGTGGTTGATTGTCCAGTGAACCACACAATGCATTACAGGGAGAATTCATTTTTTTGACCGCACTGCTCGCTTGTGGAATGATCTTCCTGCAAGAGTTTTTCCCGTCAATTACGATATTAGTGAGTTTAAATCGAATGTCCACAAACACTACTCCCTCTTTCCTCCTTCCTATAACCTATTTTCCTAAACCTGCACAATGCACTGCATGAATAGGGGCCATACCCTGAGTGTTGGTTTTTGTTAAAAAAAAAAAAAAAAAGGAAGATACCAACCAAAGCTTTCATGTTTATGGGCCATACTTGCTTGCTTACTTAATTAGGCATTAACAACCCCCTTCCAAGCGCCCCTGTTTCTTTTGCCAGTTGGCCACACCTATCGATGCTAGGGCTTTCACGATTTGGTCCTTCTGACCCAAACAATGTCTTCTTCTTCGCCGACTACTGCAGATCCCCACTTTAAATACCCGTATGGCCAAAGCATCCTCCTCAATTCAAATGACATGGCCGAGACCAAAACAGCCTATGGATATTATTGCGCTGCACAACGTCTATGTCGTTGAAAAGCTCATACAACTCACTGTTGAATCGAATGCGGAAATCGTCGCCAATTCGAAGATCGAAGGTCTTACGTAGGGCTTTTCTCTCGAATACTCCCAAGGCTGCTGCATCAGTTCTTAATAGGATCCATGCCTCTGCTTAATAATTGGTATACTGGAGAAATATTAGTTTAACGCGGAACTATCCGACTGAATACTTGATATATCAATTACGATCAATTGCATCAAGTTGATACATACATACACAATTGGCCATTACAACCCCTCAGTCAGGATTACGACCTAGCTTCTCACACCACTTATGTTGTGTGCGTTAATTTTATACATAAGCTGCGGGACCTACAATTTTTTAAAGTCGACTCCGAACGACAGATTTTTGAGAAGCTTTTCATTGCCAATTTTTTACTCTCAGAGCCTTTGCCAGAAATCTGCTGAGAGGAAGTCGCCAAAGAAATATTTTTCATTTTGATGTCTGACCTGGGTTTCGAACCCGGGCCTTTTGTCTAATAAGCCAACCCACAACCCACTAGATCACGGCGACGTGGTATACCACAACGAATTTCTTGATTAAACGGTATTAATACCCTGCACAACGTCTATGTCGTTGAGAAGCTCAAACAGCTCACTGTTGGATCGGATGCGGAAATCATTCCCAACTCTTACTGGATCGAATATCTTATGTAGGACTTTTCTCTAGAAATGAATGACATACTAGCGCCCGCTAAATATTAGCTAATGCGTGCAGCAAAGTACAATCCCCTAGACGTTAAATTGGAGTTGTGCGTAGGGCTTGGAACCCCCGACGTAAACATAAACTTCAATGAATACCAATACATGAGGCCTATCGGCATACATCTAAGCCATTAAGTAGACTTGTAGAATCCTCAGCATAGGTGTCCAAGCAAGTATAAATCGTATATAACTAAGACAAGTTATCCATAAAATACTCGAATCTCAGGCACTTGAATTCTGGGCATGGCAAAAAAGTGTTCTATTGTCCCGATGTCTTCATAACGTGCGCTAAATTCATTGTTTGCTATGACACCAATACCATGCAGGAGTTCATATAAGGCCCATTGACCATTGAGAACTCTGACACAAGTTGCCTTAATTCAGTCTTAAAATACTCATGATTTTAATCAGGATCTCTACAAAGTATTTTCCTTTTGTATCATTATGGCACAATAATCGTTATGACGATTCCATTCAATTTCTCAATTTGGTTTGCACTGCACTGAAATTCATAGGGATATCCAAGCTTATGGTATGTAATATTCGGAACAAAAATGGTCACAGCCATGATCACACGATACTTTCCGTTAGCTAAGCGGTTATCATGGCATTGGATTCTAATATAATGAATTCTAGGATGCTATACGATTGTCGCAGATGTCTTAACGAGTTGGCGAATCCACATAAGTTTATATCACATGGGTACCGGGACTTAAGGACATTCCTGGTAACTCCAAAGCGGAAGAACTGGCCAGAAAGGGCACGACCAACAAAATCTCTGAAAAATGTTCTATATTAGGCCGGGCTTTGGGTACCTGCCAGCTTATAATTGACAATGTAATCGTGGACAATAATGGGCAGCTTCGGATACAAGCAGAACGGCAGAGATAATCTGGCCAAGGCTGGATAAGAGATGCGCGGCTGCTTTGTTTAAACTCCAAATCATTAGGCTCAGCAATGTTACCGAAGTTATTACGGGTTATTGTATTATAGGAACGAATGCGAGTCGTATTGGTTTTGGATACCTTGCAAATGATTTCTGCAGAAGCTGAGGAGATGAGGAGAAGGCTGAGACTATTATTGACCTACTATGCACTTGGTCGGAGAAGAAAGAGGTATCTGGGTGCTTATACATGAATATTGGCAGTCTGAGTCGCTGGACTAGCAGAGAATGTGAAACTGTGTACGGCTTGAGTTTGTCCCCTTATGACTCCATCGAGAAGAGCCACGTCTACTTACCTAGCTGCCTTTATTGGCCAGAATATTGACTTCCTTATTTTCGAATAAGCCCTAATGATTTCTTGAGCATTGTTCCATGCCTGGAGTAACTTTTAATCGCCTTTTTATACTCAACGATGATCGCCGTCGGACTAGTGGGTAGTGTGTTGGCTAATTAGATAAAAGGCCCGGGTTCGAATCCAAGGTCAGACATCAAAACGAAAAATATTTCTTCGGCGACTTCCTCTCAGCAGATTTCTGGCAAAGTCTCTGAGAGTAAAAATTGCCATGAAAAGCTTCTCAAAAATCTGTCGTTCGGAGCCGACTTTAAACTGTAGGTCCCGCCATTTATATGAATAAAATTAACGCACACAACATAAGTGGTATGAGAAGCTAGGTCGTAATCCTGACTGAAGGGTTGTAATGGCCAATTATGTATGTATGTATGATGATCGCTTTCTAGATGTAATTGTCATATTTGCTATCTGAGTCTTAGTAGAGATGATCAAATTTACCAAATTACAACTGGCTTAGATTCTACATTCCCTAATAGCCCGTAATGACCGTATTATGATCCGGTAGCTGAGGCATATTTCTTGTTCTTTTTGATGGAGGGCAAAGTCCCATCCTATCTTCATGTTTATAGTTCGCAAGTCATCCGCAAGTCACCGCTGCTATCTGCCTAATGGATCCGTTTGATCAAGAAATTCGTTGTGGTATCAATTTGATGCAATTAATCGTGATACATCAGGCTTCCTGCCGGATAATTCCGCGTTAAACGAATATCCCCCCCGTTCAGTATACCAATTATTAAAACGCAGGATCACTCTTGCCAACAGGTGCTATTATGGTGTCAATGGGCAATTGAGTAGCAAAGGCCTATCTCGTAAGACAAAACTAATACTCTACGAGACCCTCATCCTATCCGTGCATCTTTATGGCGCAGAGGCATGGACCCTATTAAACACTGATGCAGCAGCCTTGAGAGTATTCGAAAGAAAAGTCCTACGTAAGATCTTCGGTCCAGAATGATTTCCGCAACCTGATCCAACAGTAAGCTGAAAGAGCTCCTCAATGATATAGACATTGTGCAGCGTATTAATATCCAGCGGATGCGCTGGCGGGGATCTGCGGAAGTCATCGAAGAGGCCTTGAGAGTATTCGAGAAAAAAGTCCTGCGTAAGATCTTCGGTCCAGTGCAGCGTATTAATATCCAGCGTCTGCTCTGGCTAGGCCATGTCGTTCGTATGGAAGAGGATACTCCGGCGAAACGGGTATTTGATGCGGGGATCTGGGAAGTCGGCGAAGAGGACGTCCCTGTATCCGTTGGAAGGAGCAAATCGAGGAAGCCCTGTCATCGATAGATGTGATCAACTGGCATAGGCGCACAGGAAGAAGAGGCGGATAGGTTAAGGCGGGCAGAAATCCGTTAATCGGGTTGTTTATGGCCAATTAGGTAAGTAAGATCAATTATTATTTAGTGATACAATTTGTGGCTTTGGTTGATCCATTCCTTTACAGTTTAGCCCACTTATAAAGTATTTTAAATTAAAAAATATCCTTGAATAATAGATTACATATGTAAATGTGGTGTGGCTTTTTTTTGTAGATTATTAATACACGACAACCGTAAATCTTTGCAGGATTTGAAACCAAATTTTCTTAACAAAATTAATGACTCACACAGAGTATACGTATTGAAGATGATGTTGTTTAATGTGTTCTCTTAAGTACCGTTATTATTGGTATCATTTCATTTAGTGCCACATTTATGGGCATTCTTTTATCTGCTTAATTTGTAAGAAGAAAAAAAAAGAAGCAACAAATCCAACATAAAATAAAAGCCAACACAATTAAAGAAAAAAATATGAAAGAAAGAAAACAAAAAAAAAAATGTTAAAAAAGTTGTTAACCTTTCTCTTTTATTTTCCAGGAAGCAAACATCTCGTATAGACTGGTTATTATTTGGTTGGCTAATATAACAGCGTCAAGGCTGAAAACAGTGAGAAGTAATGATTTCGATGAGACAGAGAACTAAACTGATGCAAAACTTAGATGCGGGCGTTTATGCTACAGTAAATGTAGCTGTTCTGTCGCTTGAACTGTTAATTTGATTGACTATTTGCCTAAGATGTCTGTCTTTTTAACATTCATTTTGTTAGTTAGTCAGTTAGTCAGTAAGTCAGTTAGTCAGTTAGTTAGTTAGTTTGTTAGTTGTGGATGGACTTGTTTTGTGGCCTAAGAGTTTTCACACTATTTTTCAAATGTAAGTTACTTGCGGTCATTGGCTTTTTAAGCAAAAAAAAACTGCATCTTAGAGGCAGCAAGCAAAAAACCACACAGCCAGCAGCCAGCCAGCCAGCCCGGCAGTTAGTTAGTTAGCCAACAACAACAACAATAACTCTATACACAACAGGCAAAATTAAGTTGCGCTGTCGCATTTCTGGTTGTTCGCTTATGCAGTTTTTTTTTGCATTTCTTTACCATCATCATCATCATCATCATGGTAACTGCAATGCAATGCAATGCAGTGCAGCGTATAACAACCAAGAAAATAAAGCAGGTTTTTGTTTTGTCTTGTCTTCAGTGTGTGTCTCATTCTCTTTTTATATTCGTTTTTTACTTGATGCTATTGCTCCTCAGTTTCTAAGGTGATTGCAGGCCATTGGTCTGATTTTCAATCATCATCACTTGGTATGAGGAAGTTCAAAGTATTTACACGCCGTATTATTAATAACACTTATTGGCCTTTTTTTTCCTTTTTCCTTTTTTCATATTCGTATTTCGTGTATTTTAGTTTTATTTTTGTTAAGCCTGCAGCTGGGTGAAGTTGCCTGGGTCTCAATAAATTAATGCATTTCAATTATAGAACTTGAGTTTTTTTTTAAATTTTCGGGAATTTTGCTTAAAAATACATACAAAGCGAAGGGAATAACACACAGAAAGAAAGATTGACAAAAAAAATAAAGAAAAAATTGTTCTTTCTGTTCACAAACAAAAGACTTAAGCAACAAACTTGAATACATTTTGTTCTTTTCATATGCAAAAGCAAAAGAAAATCAAACAACAAAAAAACCCCAAGCAAAAGCAGAGAGCGAGAGAGAGAGCCCCAACAACATAACTGCACATTTGATACTCTTTCCATTGAATTTCTTGTTACTCATTTTATTTTGTCTTGTGTTTTTTGTTGTTTTTTACTTTTGCGCCATACGACAACAGGCACGATGATAACGATGACGACGACGACGAATACGATGGTAATGATGATGTTGATGTTGATGATGGTGTATCGGCCAAGAACGAAAACAACAGTCACTCACATATACAAACACAAACACAAACAAACCTAAGCATGCTTAAGAGCCATAGCCACAGTCAGAGCCAGCTTTGATTACTTTGTTGTTACTTTGTCGTAAGTTCAACGAACTTGAGCGCAAATCTAGGCTAAACACTCGCTTTGAGTTGCAATGAAAACGAAAAGTACCGCAAATTTACCGCTATTCCAATAAAATAATAAAAAAAAACCCATACACATACACACACACACATACGCCGCGACAAATAAGCCTGTGTTTTTAGCTTTGTTTATAACGATTCTGATCATCGTATGTACGTTCATTGGCTTTGTTTGTTTATGTTCTGACTTTTTCGTTGAATTAAGTTGCGTTTGCGCACTTTTTTCTTTCATTTTTTCTTGTTCTTCCTTGTTTTTTTATTTTTCACTACGCTATACGCTACTCTATGTGGTGTATTGTTACATTGTGTGTGGGTTATTGCAGTGTGCTATTGTTAATGTTGTTTTGTTGTTGTATTATTGTTGTCATTATTATTTTAGAAGTTGCCAGAATAATGGAAATTCCAGAAATTTTAATTTTAATCCGATTTTAACACCAACTCAATATCTGGCGCTGTCATATCTGCATAAGTCAATTGAAATTTGTTAAACAGACATATTTAATCATACTTTAATTGTTTTATTAAATATTATTATATACTAAAGGGTCCGCCAAATAACATTTTTTTTTGAAACTTCTTTAAAAAAAAACTACTGAATTTTTTTTGTCAAAATTTCTTTTCTTTTATTTGAAAGTATAATCCTTCTGGTTAATAATGAAAAAAAAATTTCAATCAAATTGCTGCCTTGGCTGGCCATGCAAAAGCCTACTAGATAGGATCAATTTTTAAGCATAGATTAACGATTGTGTGCAGCTGTTTTTTACCAATGGCTTCACGAATATTGTCCTTTAAAGCGTCAATAGTCTGTCTCTGGCTTGTCGGCGTAATACTTATCTTTAACGGCACTCTACAAATAATAGTCCAACAGTGGCAAATCGCAGGTGGCCAAACGAGATCAGCTCTAATGTTGATAATACGAAAACATCGAGTGTAGCTGCCAAAATATCCTCCTCTTCAATTTTTGTGAATAAAAATTCGTTCAACATGGCCTGATAACGATCGCCATTGACTGTCGCGGCCACTCGTTGTTCATTTTCAAAGAAAAATTTGCCCAATTATGCCTCTGGACCAAAATCCGCACCAAACAGTGACTCCTACATGATCGGTTCAATTTTTATGCATCGATTATCGATTGTGTGTAGCTGTATTTCACCAATGGCTTCACGAATATTGTCCTTAATTGTCTCTGCCTGTGATCGACTTACAGAAGATAACGATTTTGGCAACAAAAAAAAAATCATCTTTTCAGATGAAGCTCATTTTGATCGTGGCGTGTATATGGAAACAAGCAAAATTGTCGCATTTGGGACACAGAAAACCCGCACGCATACATTGAAATGCCAAAGCAACCAAAAGGAGTCACTGTTTGCTAAGGATTTTAGTCCAGAGGCATAATTGGGCAATTTTTCTTCGAAAATGAACAAGGAGTGGCCGTTAGAATCAATGGCGATCGTTATCGGGCCATCTTGAACCAATTTTTTTTTACAAAAATTGAAGAGGAGGCTATTGGCAAAATTTGATTTCAACAAGACGGCGCTACATGACACACAAGCCAAGTTAAACTCGATGTTTTGCGCCCTGTTTTTGAAAATCACATTATCAGCCTTAGAGCTAATGTCGTTTGGCCATCTTTGAGCTGCAATTTGGTACAGTTGGGCTATTATTTGTAAGGTGCCGTCAAAGATAAGTGTTAAGTAAAGAAAAGCCAGAGACAATTGACGCTTTAAAGGCCAATATTCGTAAAGCCATTGTTGAATGAATATTGAACGAATTTTTGTTCACAAAAATTGAAGAGGAGGATATTGGCAACATTTGGTTTCAACAGGACGGCGCTACGTGCCACACAGCCGAAGCTACAGTCGATGATTTGCGCCCTGTTTTTGAAGATCGCATTATCAGCCTTAGAGCTAACCTTGGAGCTGGAATTTGACACAGTGGGACTGTTATTTGTAAGGTGCCGTCAAAGATAAGTGTTAAGTAAAGAAAAGCCAGAGACAATTGACGCTTTAAAGGCCAATATTCGTAAAGCCATTGCTGAATGAATATTGAACGAATTTTTGTTCACAAAAATTGAAGAGGAGGATATTGGTTTCAATAGAATGGCACAACGAGCCACACAAACGAAGCTATACTCGATGTTTTGTGTCCTGTTTTTGAAGATCGCATTATAAGCCTTAGAGCTGAGATTTTACACCGTTGGACTATTATTTGTGGGGTGCCGTCAAAGATAAGTGTTACGCCGACAAGCCAGAGACAATTCTCTGATTCTTACAAAATTTCATGAAAATCGCTTGAACCATTTTGGAGGAGTTTAACCACTAACACCGTGACACGGGAATTTTATATACACATTAGAAGAATATTTTTATTTTTTCTGTTTTATAACAGTTTTTTTGTTTTATTACAGTTTTTTTGTTTTTGTTTTCTGTTATGACTAATTCAAGTCTTCGGCGCCTTATTTGTGAAAATAAAATTTAACTTTTAATTTCCGGTTTTTTTTTTTGATAATTACACTTGACATTACATTACAACAAAAATAAAAACAAATAAAAAATAAAAACCCTTAATAGTTATTAATTAAATAAGCCATCGTTCTTAACTATTTCCGTTATTAATCTTTGCTTTACTAATACCTACTATTTGTTAAGAGTTTTCGTAGAAATAAGTTGAATCAAGCAAAAGCCATAGATAAACGAATTTTTTTTTTGTTAAAAAGACGAAAAAAAATTAAAATATTCTATAAAGGTTCCAGAAAGAAAAAAAAAGGGGGGAGGGGGGTTTTCATTAATTGTATTTGTTTGTGTTTCTTTCTGGAAAATAAAATAAAATCAACTGCGAAATTATTCTGTTAAATGTCTACTTACTTACATACGTATATAAGTTTAAAGCAAACGCAAAACAAGAAAAAAAGAAGAAGAAAATGAAATAAAAAAACAGTCTTCGAAAGCAAAACCAATTGGTGAAAGTTCTGCGAAATATTTTTGTTTACGTTCTTTCTGGATCTCTTCAAGTATTCATTCGTTGGCGCATTAATGAGTTGTTTTGTTTGCTTAACGTTTTAACGTTTAAATGAGTGTGAGTTGGTTATTGTTTAACAGCCAAGGGGTCGGGAATGATGTGCCAGAACTTGGCCCAATAGAAACGAAACGACAGATACAGAAGAAGAATAATAAACGATGATGACAATACGAAGCGTACATTGTACATTGTTGACATGGCTTACAAAAGAGCAATGAACTTTTATTTCAATTTTTTAAACGCCATGAAGAAAAAAAAAAAACGAAAAAAAGACGAAAAAAAAGTCGAAAAAAATAAACTCACAAAACAAATAAATAATAATTATGGGCCAAATCGAAAGGTTTTTAAAAATTATGGCAAAATAATAATAAGAAAAGTTCTAATAGAACAAGAAGTACCACTTGAAAGCAAATTTGTCGTTTTAAAGATATTTTTTGTATTTTTATAAATTTAATATAGAATATAAAGCGATAAAATAAAAAAAAAAATTAAATACACACGGCTAATAACATAGTGTCGAGTAGATTTCAAAAATATTTTTTTTTATTTTCTCAAACCCTCTAAACTTTTTTTATTTGACAAAAACTGTTTTTTTTTTTCTACTTTACGTACAAATTTCTGGATTACTCAAACATTTCTTACTCGATTTCCAAAATTTAAATCGTGTTGGAAAGGGGAGAGATGGACCTTTAAAATGGTATACATATATCTATTATTTGACGAAATATGCTATGAGGTTTGATGAGTTAAACTTGGAAAATGCGAATTTTTTCATATTTTTTCAAGTTTGTCCAGTCATAGTAGCAAACTTTAATAAAAAACTGTAGGAAAAGTGATTATATTCTTAAGGTCTGTTCTCTTATAAGGAGATTGAGTCATCATTTGATCAAATCGCACAAAAATTACCATAGTTATTATTTAAAGCGTCTAACAGATGAGTGATATTTTTTATAAACGTCATCTTAACATTTTTTGGATTTCTTAAACATTTCTCAATCGATTTCCAATACTTAAAAATCTTGTTGGAAAGGGGAGAGATGGACCTTTAAAACGGTATACACATATCTATTGTTTGACTTAATATGCTATGAGATTTGAAGAGTTAAACTTGGAAAATGCAATTTTTTTCTACTTTTTCAAGTTTGTTTAGTCATAGTAGCAAACTTTAATAAAAAACTCTAGGAAAAGTGATTATATTCTTAAAGTCTGTTCTCTTATGAGGAGATTGAGTCATCATTTGATCAAATCGCACAAAAATTACCATAGTTATTATTTAAAGCATCTAACAGTTGAGTGATATTTTTTATATACGTCAGCTTAACATTTTTTTGGATTACTCACGCATTTCTGAACCGATGTCCAAAATTTAAATCTTGTTAGAAAGGGCAGGTATGGAGCTTTAAAACGGTATGCACATATTTATTGTTTGATTTCATATGCTATTAAATTTGATGAGTTAAACTTGGAAAAAGCGAATTTTTTTCTATTTTTTCAAGTTTGTCCGTTCGTAGTAGCAAACTTTACTTAAAACATATTAAATAAGTGATGACATTCTGAAAACCTGTTCTCTTAAGAATAAATTGAGTCATCATTTGATCAAATCGCACAAAAATTACCATAGTTATTATTTAAAAGGTCTAACAGTTGAGTGATATTTTTTATATACGTCATCTTAACATTTTTTTGGATTACTTAAACACTTCTCAACCGATTTCCAATACTTATAGATCTCGTTGGAAAGGTGAGATATGGAGCTTTAAAACGGTATACACATATCTATTGTTTGACTTAATATGCTATGAGATTTGATGAAAAAAGCTTGAAAAATTTGAATTTTTTTCTATTTTTTGAAGTTTGTCCGTTCGTAGTAGCAAACTTTACTTAAAACATATGAAATAAGTGATGACTTTCGAAAAGTCTGTTCTCTTGTGAAGAGATTGTGTTATCATTTGATCAAATCGGACATAAATTACTGTAGTTATTATAAAAAGAGTCTAATAGTCGAGTGATACTTTTTATATATGTCATCTCATCAAATGAACTTTTAGTTCAAAAATTTTAACAATTTTTGATGGATATTGATTGCTTATCGGAAAATGTATAGATTTCAAGTTTGAGCGACCACAAGTCGGCTAATGTTTGTGTTTTTGACAAATATTATTATTTCCCTTTACGCAAATATTGGCCAACTTCTGGTGATTGCTCAAACTTGGAATTGACACAATTTCCCATAAACAATCAAAATCCACCAAAAATTCTGAAAATTTTTGAACCGAAAGTTGATTTGATAAGATCACATATATAAAAAAATTTAACATGACTATTATACTATTTAAATAATAACTATGGTAATTTTTACTCGATTTGATCAAATGATGTCTCAATCTCTTCACAAGAGAACAGACTTTAAGAATATTATCACTTTTCCTATAGTTTTTTATTAAAGTTTGCTACTATGAATGGACAAACTTCAAAAAATAGGAAAAAATTCCCTTTTTCCAAGTTTAACTCATCAAATCTCATAGCATATTAAGTCAAACAATAGATATGTGTATACGTTTTAAAGCTCCATCTCTCCCCTTTCCAACAAGATTTGTAAGTATTGGAAATCGGTTGAGAAATGTTTAATTAATCCAAAAAATGTTAAGATGACATATAAAAAAATATCACTCAACTGTTAGATGCTTTAAATAATAACTATGGTAATTTTTGTGCGATTTGATCAAATGATGACTCAATCTATTCACAAGAGAACAGGTTTTCAGAATGTCATCACTTATTTCATATGTTTTAAGTAAAGTTTGCTATTATGAATGGACAAATTTGAAAAAATGTGAAAAAATTCGAATTTTCCAAGTTTGCATCATCAAACATCATAGCGTGTTACGTCAAATAATAGATATATGTATAACGTTTTAAAGGTCCATCTCTCCCCTTTCCAAAAAGGTTCAAATTTTGGAAATCGAGTAAGAAATGTTTGAGTAATCCAGAAATTTGTAAGTAAAGTAAGAAAAAAAAACAGTTTTTGCCAAATAAAAAAAGTTTGGAGGGTTCGAGAAATATAAAAAAAAAATATTTTGAAGAAATACTCAACAAAACTTACAACCTGCGCTATGTCATTAGTCGGGCGTATTTAATTTTTGTTTTATTTTGTTGCATAGTGTTACTTACCCTTTCTTGAGCTTATAGAGTAGCGAATTAATATTCCTACAGCTTTCAAATCCAATTGTTTGCTTGAAGTTTTCCCTTTACTTATTGACAAATTACGACCTAGGGATATGAAGACCAACCTTCTTCTTAATATGGTCTTTAGCCGGGATTACAACCTAGTTTCTTGCAGCCCACATAATTTAAGTTTAATATTGTTGGCTCCATGCAACAGATTTTAAAGGAACTTTTCATGTTAATTTTTATTTAATCCAAGTGTTCTTAGCTGTTAATTGTTAAAAGGAAATCCATGCCGAATCATTTCGTTTTTTATTTCGTTAGGTTTTACATGTCCCAGCTAAGGTTTGAAGCTTGGCTTGTAGAAAGCTGTAATCGTGAAATAAATTAAAGTTATTAAAATATAATTTCCATAATCTAGGTGCATTCAAATTAATAATTTTAGAATATGATTCTTTTAATGACATCAACTATCACCTGACAATAGTTGGTTGTATTGCAAAGAACAGAAGAGACAGACAGACAAGTTCAATAAACTCTTGTGAACTCCAATGCACCATTTCCGCGTTATTAGACATTCTGCCACAGATCCAAAAGCAACAGAAAAAAAGAAAGAAGAAACAATAAATTTATTGCAGAATATACAACAACAAAAACAACAACAATTACAACAACAACAACAGTAGTAGTGCATACTTTCGTTGCGAATCGTGTTTCATGTATGACCAGTTCTGTAAGAAAATTGCAAGAGAAAGCCTTTCTCCTCTTCAAAAATAACAACAACAAAAAAAAAAAAGAAGAAAAAAGTGTGGTGCAGTCGATAATGCAAACAAACAAATAAACACACATGCAGACATACACCAACTAAACTCATTCACAATAACTAAGCAGCGCAAAACAAAAGACTTAAGAAACAAACTTGAAACAAACAAAAACTAAGAAAGAAAACCTCGTAGTCATTATTAACTGGAATGTATGCGCATTTCTAACGATATTTTCTAGTTTATAAGACATTGTATGTATGTATGTATGTATGTATGTATGTATGTATGTGTGTATGTCTGTATGTATATGTGTATGATAGTTCTTTAACTTAAACAAACATTCTAATTTTATTTTTCATTTATTTTCTTTTCTTTTTAGGCTTAAAACATATTTTTTTTTTTACGTACGTTTCTATTTTGAAAAATTTCCTGAGCCTGAGCTAAACATTAATCAAATTAAAGTTCAAATGAAATAAAATAAAATGCTGGTAACAAACATACTCATCGACCTTTACTTTTAAATTACTTTTGCTTCTGGTAGGGGGGGTTTACATCATACATATTCTACTGACGTGTTAGTTTTTCAAAACAAATTTAATGTTTAATTTTTTGTATAATTTAATTCATAATTCTTAATTTTAAAAAAAATTTTGTTTTTTTTTAGTTAAAAAAGGCAAAAAGGGGAGCTTCTTTTCTTTTTTGGCTTAAAGCTGAAAGGTATTCCAAGCCATTATTAAATTTTAAACAAATTTTTTTTTTAGTTTTTTTGGTGATGGAACGTGTTATATTATTGTCACACAGTGAACTCGCGATAACATGAACATCCAATATAATGAACTATCCACTAATGTGAACACAAAGTTTTTTATATGGGCGCTCTAGGTACATTGGCGAGAAGGAGTGAGGGCATGTTCACAATACTGAGTTTCGTCATCCACAAAAACAAAACCATACAAGCAATTACAAACAAAAAATTTAATTTTAATTTTTTATTTTATTCTTAACAAATAGCAGTAAAAAAACAATAGTTAATGATATGAATTCAATGAGTTTGAATGAAAAAACGAAAATAACCCAAATAAACTCAATTTTGCACGTTTCAAGAAAATTCAAGAAACTAAGCCAATTTCAATATTTGATCCATAGACCCTTATTAGAAAAAGCTTGATTTACTCGGTTTGACATGTTTTCTACCAAATTTTCAATAACATCTTTCGGAATTCGATGCCATTTCGCATTTATACGATCTTAAAGTTTGTTTATGTTTGTTGGGGCTTTTCACGAATGACCAAAGATTTTCAATCGGATTGTGGTCTAGACTTTATGCTGGTTTTTCCATCAATTGAAAATTTTGTTTTCCACTCCATATCCTGGCAATTTTTACTGTGTAGTTCGTGTCACCATCCTGTTGGAAAACAATTTCTTATTCGGGATAAGTACATTTGTCCATAAAATTCGGAAGATGGGTTTGCAGAATCTGTAGATAGTCTTTTTTCGCATGATACCATCTACTAAATATTGAGGGTCAACATGCCACCATATGAAGCATCCCCAAACCATTATATTTTCACCGCCATGTTTAACACTTTGCTTCACATGGTACCTCTGAACACCCCCCCCCCCCCCAACGGGTCTTCGATAACAGTACTGCTGGTTTGGGTATGCTTCATATGGCTTTGAAAGGATAAAAAGGCGTAAAATATAGAAAAATTATCACAGGTGCTCGCAATAACTTAAAAAAATAATACTTCACTCCTCGTTATTACTAACCCAAAGTTGGTAACAGTTGGGAAGCAAATACAAATCTTAAAGTGGTTTTTAATATATTAAATTAAAGATTATGAAATAAATTTTTAATTTCCAAAAATCGTCAAAATAGGGGCATAAACCGTCATATCGTCAATGTCGTATTTTTGGAGCTCAAAATCGTTAAAATGGCGATAAACCGGCAACTCTGGCTGCTATGGTAGGTAGGTAGGTAGGTTAGAGTGGTAGCTTTATACCAAAACCTCACTTGAGCACGTATAGCGGCCCGCTGTGTCAACACTGGTAAACGCAGTCCCTATACTGACCAAGTTCCTCCAAGCCAATGAGAGAAAAGTTGGTTGGTTGGCAGCATATTTAAAGCACGACTACACCACGCTGGAAGACCAGCCGGAAAGTTTGATAAACGAGCCTATATCCTTGACATCAATGGACGATTGCTCCGTCAAGCTGACAAGAGTTGGAGAGCTAAATAACCTATATCTGCACCTCAAAAGAGATGGGCATTGATATAGAAAGTGGACAACAGTCTCCTCTTCCTCAGCGGCTCTGCATCTACGGCAGAAATCGTTAAATGGGTGCCGCATTCTTTCCACGTGTCAACCCATAGCACAGTGATCTGTAAGCATGGCCACTATGATCGAGATAATGTTACAACCATGTCCAAGTAACTGGTTGGTGCGCCTTCTATCCATTGATGAGTTGAACAATTTTTTTTTTAATTTTTGGGAATTTCTTAATTTGTTAAGGCATTTATTTTGCAATTCGAATCACCAAACTTTATTATAAGAACAGTCTTCTGGCAATAATTCTTGCAACAGAGGGGAAGGATTTGCTAGAATCGATAAAACAAGGAGTTTCTATTTTGGAGGCATCTTGGAACCGAGTTGGTAAAGAAACTTTATATCTAACTGTTGGAAAAATATTTTGAATCTAGCAAATGATGATGATTAACCTGAATATTATGTTCCTTTGAGCGTTTTAAAAGCAAGGTGGCAATCGGCAGTTAGATCTTTAGAAAATTCTGCAGCAGATTTTCTATGGACATTGTGCCCTCAGGAAGTATTTACTGCTGTAAACATTAGAGACTCGATCAATAATCCTTGTGAAGATTCACGTCATTTAATGAAAATGATTTACGCGAAGAGTCCCAAGATGATGGCGACTGAAAACAATATTAAAGCCCAAAAAGCTGTCGAAATATTTAACAAAGCTGTACAATGGACTGATCGAATGATCGATCAAACTGACATTAAATTCTTGAAAAATTTCAGAGTATTGGCGGTAAATACGCTGATCGAACAAAACAAAAACAGAAAATAGTAACCAATTATTTTCATATTTAATTTATTTGTATAACGGGTTACCCATTTCGTGATTTCAAAAGCAAACGTAAATAAAAGACAAGACATTTCTTTTGTATTGTAAAGTTTAGACATTGACATTATGTGTGGAACCCTCCTATATCATTTAAATGACCTCCACGCGAAGTGTTGCAAGCATTGATTCTTTTGAGAAAATTTTCGCCCACTTTTTGACACATATTGGGCGGTATGTCAGCCATAACTTGAGGAATGTTGGTTTTTAAGTGCTCAAGAGTTGAGGGTTTATCTGCATAAACACGGTCTTTCGCGTAGTCCCACAAAAACAATGTCTAATGGCGTCAAATCCCAAAATCTTGGTGGCCAGTTGATATCGCCATGACGAGAAATTATGCGACCAAGAAATGTCTTTTGCAATAAAGCCAATATTCCCTCGAGTTGTGCGGCCTGTGGCGCTGTCATGTTGAAACCACATATTCTCCAAGGCATATTCTTCAATAGAAGGTAAAAAAGTCGGTTTTCATATGCCCAAAACCCTTTGAATTGACGGTGGCAGTCGTTCCAACGTCGTTTTCGAAGAAGTAATGTTCAATCACACCTTCGGACCAAAGAGCGCACCAAACAGTGCCTCTTTCTGGATGTAATGGCCTCCTTTTAATTACTTCAGCATTCTTAGAACTCCAAATATAATAATTTTGTTTATTAACATATCCACCGAGTGTGAAATGTACTCCGTTGCTGAAGAAAATTTTGTTCGAAAAATTGCCGTCCACCGACTGTTGTTTAAGCATCCATTCCATTGGCTTTAGTTCTACGTGAGCTGGACTTTATATGGATGTAGTAGGTGTAGAACTAAGTAGAAAATATGCCATAATGTGCTGTAAGACAGTCCTAATTCCTGAGAACGACAAGGAATCGACACATTCGGGTCTTCGTTAACACTTTCCCTTACAATAGCGATGTTTTCAGCGGAACGAGCGAAACGCTGACGCACAGTCTTTTCAATATTTGTAACCACTCCAGTCTCTTCAAATTTCTGCACAATTTTGCCAATTGCTTGCTTACTTGGACGATTATGTAAACCATAATCTCCTCTTAAAGCACGATACGTGGCTGGTTTTGATAATTTTTATGCGTTGTGTGATAGTTAAGCGTTCGACTTTCGTCAATGTCAGACATGGAGAAGCTTTTCATAGGCCCAATACATCCCATTAGAGACATATGTAATGGATAGTCTATGTCGCCACTTTGGGAGAAGTGATGTTACCATATTCCACGCCTCTAAAATGGATATTCCAACAAGATAATGATACGAAACTCATCAGTAAATTGGCAAATGAGTGGTTTTGGCTTAATGGGGTAAAGGTTATAGCGTGGCCAGCTTAGTCTCCTGACCTTAATCCCATAGAACATCTATGAGGAGATGCTAAAAAGAATGCTGCAGTACCAAATCAAACTTCGGTTCAAAAATTTCCAAAATGTCTAATGAATTTTGATAGTCTATCAAAAAGACTTTAATAATATTAAGACTTATCCTACATTTTTTGAAAAAAATCGAATTTTCCAAGTTTACCTTAACAAATCTTAAAGCATATTAAGTCGAATAATATATATATACAGGGTGGCTGATATGCATTGTAACCAACTTCAGGTTGTTATCATTTGTAAACCGCTCGTCTGACTACTGACAGTTTTATTCCAGTGACAGTTTATTGTATTATTTACAAGATTACAAAAGCATTTTGATCTATTGCATTCAGAAAAATAGTTATTCGTGATGAAATTCAAGCGTGATAGTGTGATTGCTTTATATTTGGCTGGAAAACCACAGGTGGCTATGGTTAGAGCCCTCTAGCATTTAAATGTGACGAAATCTTTTGTTTCTCGTACCATTGCTCATTACTGTGATACTGGCAGTGTTGCATTGCTTACTTATCTACGACGTTGTAAATGGTCAGCTTGCTTCAACTATGAAGCACAGACCTTTCATTTTAATTTGTAACGATTCCAGTCTCTTCAAATTTCTTTACATTATTGAAAATTGCTTGCGTTGTTGGACGATTATGTAAACCATTATGTAAAGCTTTTAAAGCACGATACGTGGTTGTAGCAAGATCACCATTTTTGTAGTAGGTTTTGATCATTTTTATTTTTGCGTTTTCATTCCTTATAGAAATGATTTTTAGAAAGAATAAAAAAAATCGTAAACGAAAATAAGAACAAATTTGAAAATATAAACTACCCCGACATTAATTAGTTCACATTATCGAAAGTTCACTGTATTTCGTTTTGTGTTTTTGTTTAGTTTTTTTTAAGTTTATAACGATTGATGTTCGTGGTATGTTAGCTGGCTGGTTGGTTGGTTGGTTGGTTGAGTTTTATTTATTGTCTTTCATTCTTAACACTTTTTTCCATCATCATTTGTATGCGTATTATAAAATTTAAGTTCAACTATAGGCCAATGAACCTCTTCTTTCTTCATTTTTTTTTAATTTTATTTTTTATTATTCAAAAGCTAACAACATTCTAATGGCTTTAATGCTTATCTATCTAGCAGTCTTTTTGTATTTTGAAAATCCCAAAAGAAAAAAACAAAAAAAAAAGTTCAACAAACTTCAAAAACAACATTAAAAAAAAAATTAGTTTAGAATAGAATTCATCGTAACTATTATTTATAAAGTTCATTTACATTTTTTTTTGGTTGTTTTAAAAAAAAATAATTTTTTTTTTGTTAAATTAAAAACAGAAAGCATTACGAAGAAAAATTTCCATTTTTTACAGAAAAACATTCAACAGACAGTGAAAAGACAAAAAAAAAAAATACTTTTTGTTTCTTTGTATCTTTTACTTTTTATTTACACTTTACACGTATGTACTATACATACGTACACACCCACATTACATACAAACAAACAATTCAATTTAATTTAAATTAAAAATAAAAAAAATTTATTTTTAAAGTGGATACCTCATCATCATCATCATTATCAGGCTTTAATGTACGAGTACGAGTATGTTTGCATATGAAGAACACAAAAAAAAAATCCTTAAAAACTTGATTTTATTTAAAATGAAAATAAATTATAAAAATTATGAAATACCCGGCAATTTATTTTATTTTCAAATGTATTTTTAAGCGTACAAAACAAATGGAATTTATTGATTCTAAATTTAAATTTAAATTTATAAATCACGGCTTCTGTAAACGCCTTATGGCCATATGGTAAGATAAAGATTAATTGCTTTGAATAAATTCAAGAAAATTAATGTTAAATATGGATGCCCTAGTAATCTAGTGGGCAATAGTGTAGTAGTTTATTAGTTTATGGGTTTAATTAAAATCAAATGAATAAATTGTCTTAATCGGCAAGAGCCTTTAGATATAAAATTGCAATTTTAGGATCGCACTTCAACATGCTCTTCAGCAATCTATGTATGTACGTTGCACCGCAATCAGTAGAAGATACAGTAGCGAGCACAAAAAATGCAACGTTGGGTAAAATTATCTTTAAGTGCGATAATTTTAAAAAAATGGTGACCAGTTCAAAATATTTCATTGGGTTATTAATCCCTACAGTTATAGATACCTATTATCAATAACATTATGGAAATATTTTTAATTAATGATAGATTATTTTGTCATTTATTAAAAAGAGTGCGAATTTCATGGGAGCAATAAAAATGCAACAGCATAAATTTTAATGTGTTTATTTAAATTAAATAGTAATTCTTACAAAAAAAAAATCTTAAAATTAATATTTAGTGGCGTAGCCCTTATTTTTTATGACTTAATATGTTAATGGATATTTTCTCCCATTCACTTTTCAAAATTTCTTCTAATTGCTTCTTATTTGACGGATGTTTCCTCTTAACTTCCCCATCTAATAGCTCCCATAGATTTTCTATGGGGTTTAGATCGGGAGACTGTGATGGCCAATCCAAAACATTGACATCATTGTCGCTTAAAAAGTTTCGAGCTAAGCGACTTGAGTGCTTTGGATCGTTATCCTGTTGGAATATGCTACCAGGAGGCATTTTTTCCCGCAGATGAGGAAGCATGTGTTCTCCAAGGATTTCACAGTACTTCTTGGCGTCCATTTTTTCTTCGATTTGAGTAAAGGGACCTACCCCATCACGGGAAAACGCACCTGTAAATACGTGACGTAAAATCAATAATTTTTTTTAAACATATCGTTCCTTACCCCACACCATTATTGACCCACCGCCATGTTTTACGGTTGGAAGTTGATATCTTGGAGAATATCTCTGTCCAGGCGGTCTTCGAACAAAATTTATCCCATCAGAGCCAAACAAATTAAATTAAATCTTTCATCGCTCCACAAGACTTTAGCCCATTGTTCATTTGACCAATCCTTGTAACGTTTTGCAAATTCCAGGCGCTTCTTTTTATTGATTGCACTGATGAGAGATTTCTTTGCGGGTCGTCTCGCATGCAAATTAGCCTCTTTCAACCTACGGCGAACAGTGTGAACGCCTATAGAGACTCCCATTTGCTCATTTACGAAATTAGCAACGTCCACTGCGGTCTTTCGTGGATCTTTTTTAACCAGTGCAATCATCTGGCGGTCTTGGCGAGAGGTAGTTTTTCGAGGATTACCACTACCTGGTTTCCTTTCCACACTATTTCTCACGCAAAATCGAGATTTAATCCGACATACGGTTGATTGATTTACACCAAAGAGGTGTCCAACTTCACGCATGGATTTTCCTTCTTCTAAGGCTTTAATGATTGCAGTTTTGCTGTCAGCTGAGAGCTGCTTCTATTACAAAACACATGTTGTATAACTTATTTAAGAAATTTTCAATTATAATAACTTACTTTAACTATTTTTTTATTATGTTGCATTTTTTTTGCTCGCTAAAAATTTGCACTTTTTTCACTAATTCAAAAATATTTAACTTTTTAAAGCAGAATTTGGAATAAACTGTGGTTACTTTGAAAACTTATAATTGAAAGAATTAACAGCAAAAGAAAATAGATAAATTAAAGGCTTATTAAAGATCATATAGCACAGTGTTGCATTTTTTGTGCTCGCTGCTGTATATTCATCAATATTATGTTTTTAAATCAATTTTTAATACATTGCCTTTACCATGTTTGCTGGGTATTTTTATCGGCAATGTCATGATATGGTCTTCACGGATGTCGGAGGCCCATTATAGGTACCAGAGATCAAGAGAAGAAAAGAAACAAAAACAAAAAAATGTCTCCTTTAATTGGCCATGCTAGACAGTAGCTATCTGTTGCCGTATTCGGTTATGGATCAAACCAGAGATCAGCAATGAAATGTTTTTTCTCTACTCATAAGCACTCATGAAATTTTAAGTATGAGTGAGTCAACAGTATTGAAATTTAACTATGTACTCTAATTCATTCATACTCGACATGGGGTTTCAACTCAGGCTTTTAATCTAATAAGCCAACACACGACCTCCTAAACTACGGCGCGACAAGTGAGCAATAAATAAGAAAAAAATAAAATAACAAAAAAATTTTCCTTTATTTGGCTATACTAGACAGTAGGTGTCTGTTGCCGTATTCGGATATGGATCAAACCAGAGATTAGCAATGAATTATTTTTTTTCTACTCATAAGCACTCATGAAATTTTAAATATCAGTGAGTTAACAATATTGAAATTTAACTATGTACTCTGATTCATTCGTAATTGCTGCAATATTAATTTATAAATACATGTTGCAATAAGTATGCAACGTACAACGTTGACTCATACCATTCGAAATATGTTTGATTCATAAGCCTACTCGAATCATTTATCAAGATTTAGAGTCAGAGGAGATATAAGCAAAAAAGATCGAGTAGCTAGCAGAGTAAATACACAAATTTTCAGTAGGCATTTTAGTGTTCGCATGCGACTTATACTGATTTAGTGCTTCGTGTAAATGTTGAGTTATAGAGAATCGAAATCAACAACTTTGTATGTGTTGCTAAGTACGAATATGATGAGTACACTTCAAACTTTGAACATTAGTAGAGAGGAGGTTCTATGATATTAAAATAAGTATGAATGAATGATATAGAACAGGACTAGAATTCATTAAAGAAGAACCAAAAACGAAACTATGGAATTTAAATAGTCAAATAAAGCAATATCATCTGAAGATATAGAGTCAACAACTGCTTCGGCCTGTGAAAAGCATATTAACAACTACGATTTCCTAATCATCTGGGAATGTAATCAAAAATGGGGAACCAAGCCAATTGGTCATTATAACCCGTCAATCAGAATTTCCAGTGCGTATGTCTAACGGGGTTTATCGATCAATTGCTATCCTATGCTTTTTCTCGAAGGTTCTTGAGAAGATACTCTATATGCAAATGATGAATTACATCGATTTGAACAATCTCCTTTCTAGCATGCAATCTGGCTTACGATCAAGTCATAGTTGTATTACTGCTCCAATGAATGTTACTGAGAATATCAGACATGCCTTGGAGAATTGCGAGGTAAACTTTTTAGTTCTCTTGAATCATACGAAAGCTTTCGATATGGTCGATCACAATATGCTTATTCAGAAACTTAAATTCTTCTTCGGATTTTCTAATACATCTGCCAGACTTATACGCTCTTATCTTTCACAACGTGCACAATCTGGTTTTTGAGGGGCAAATACTCTGATTTTCTACCTTTGGACAAAGGTATGCCTCAGGGCTCTATCATTGGACCAGTTTTTTTTCTCTCCCTGTATGTTAATGAATTACGTGGATATCTTTTGATTTCCAAAATCCACTTACATGCAGAAGACATGTAACTTAGCTTAAATAGTCCGTTGGACGATATTTCACGCTCCGTTGATTGTTTGAATGGGAAACTTGCACGGATCTTCTTATGGACAACTGCTAATGGTCTCAGCTTGAACCCCGGGAAATCTAAAAGTATTTTATTGTATAGAAGAAGTGTTGTGCCCGCAATTCCTAGGGATGTTGTGATGAATGGTGAAAAAATTGAGATAGTTTATGCGACAATGCAATTTAGGTATAATTTTTAACTCCAATTTGGCGTGTTATGATCACATAAATTTACTGGTAGGGCAGACGTACAGTGACGTAATGGTTTGGGGATGCTTAATATAGTGGCATGTTGGCCCTCTCTATTTAGGAGATGGTAGCATGCGAAAAAAGACTATCGAAAGATTCTGCAAACCCATCTTCCGAATTTTATGGACAAATGTGCTTATCCCGAATAAGAAATTGTTTTCCAACAGGATGGTGACCCGAAGCACACAGCAAAAATTGTAAAGATATGGAGTGGGAAACAAAATTTTCAATTAATGGAATGACCAGTACAAAGTCCTGACCTCAATCCGATTGAAAATCTTTGGCCATTCGTGAAAATTCGGCTCGGGCAGTACGAAACAGTCCCAACAAACATGGACAAACTTTGAGATCGTATAAATGCGAAATGGAATCGAATTCCGAAAGATGTTATTGAAAATTTGATAGAAAGCATGTCAAACCGCGTAAATCAAGCTATTTCTAATAAGGGTCTATGGATCAAATATTGAAATTGGCTTAGTTTCTTGAATTTTCTTGAAACGTGCAAAATTGAGTTTATGTGGGTTATTTTCGTTTTTTCATTCAAACTCATTGAATTCATTTCATTAATTATTGTTTTTTTACTGCTATTTGTTAAGAATAAAATAAAAAATTAAAATTAATTTTTTTTTTTGTAATTGCTTGTATGGTCTTGTTTTTGTGGATGACGAAACTTAGTTTTGTGAACATGCACTCACTTCTGCTCATCACTGTATATTAAGTTACGCGCACTTTGATCCACGCAACCTTATATATCTTTGAAAACTAGAATTTTAATTGCAAAAACTTTTTTGATTCTCAGCTTACTGTATAGATGCGAGCTGTTTGGTAATTGCAATTCTGGTAGCAAAGTGGGTACCGACTTTGACAGGCTACGTTTTATCCAGTTACCTATTAGTAGGAATATTATAGTTCCCCGGCTTCGATACTTATGCTATTCGCCTCTGCAGCATTCTTCCACAACATCGGCAATTCAACACCAATGCTAATATGTATATTCAGGAAATTTTTGTTTCAATATTTTCGTTAATTACACTCTGCGATAAAATAAAAAAAAAATTAAATACACCCGGCTAATGACATAGTGTAGGTTGTGAGTTTTATTGAGTAGATCGCAAAATTATTTTTTTTTTTTATATTTCTCGAAACCACCAAACTTTTTTATTTGACAAAAACTGTTTTCTTTTTTTTTTGCTTTACTTACAAATTTCTGGATTACTCAAACATTTCAGACCCAATTTCCAATATTTAAATCTTTTTAAAAAGGGCAGAGAAGGATCATTAAAACGGTATGCATATATCTAATGTTCGACTTAATATGCTATGATATTTGATAAGGTAAACTTGGAAAATGCGAATTTTTTTCATATTTTTTCAAGTTTGTCCATTCATAGTAGCAAACTTTAATGAAAAACTATAGGAAAAGTGATAATATTCTTAAAGTCTGTTCTCTTGTGAAGAGATTAAGTTATCATTTGATCAAATCGTATAAAAATTACCATAGTTATTATTTAAATAGTATAATAGTCATTTGTGAGTTTTATTGAGTAGATTGCAAAATTATTTTTTTTTTCATATTTCTCGAACCCATCAAACTTTTTTTATTTAATGAAAACCTTTTTTTTTTTTGATATCACGCACAAATTTCTGGATGAAACAAACATTTCTGACCCGATTTCCAATTTAAATCTTGTTGGAAAGGGGAGAGATGGACCTTTAATGAGATAAACTTGGAAAACGTGAATTTTTTTCAAATTTTTTCAAGTTTGTCTATTCATAGTAGCAAACTTTACTTAAAAAATATGAAATAAGTGGTAACATTCTAAAAGTGCATTATCTTGCGAAGAGATTGACACTTTGTTTGATCAAATCGGACAGAAATTACTGTAGTTATTATTTAAAGAGTCTAACTCTCGAGTCAGAAGTCGCCGTGGTCTAGTAGGTAGTGTGTTGGCTTATTAGACATAAAAGCCAGGGTTCGTGTCCCAGGCCAGACATCAAAACAAAATACAAATAGTATTTTTTTGGCGATTTCCTCTCAGCAGATTTCTGGCAAAAACTTTGAGAGTAAAAATAAAATAGCCATGAAAAGTTTCTTATAAAATCTGTCGTTCGGAGTCGACTTTAAACTGTAGGTCCCGCTGCTCATGTATAAAATTAACACACACAACATAAGTGGTGTGAGACTCTAGGTCAATAATCCTGACTAATGGGTTCTAATGACCAATTATGTATGTAACTCTCGAGTTATTTTTTTTATATCTCATCTCATCAAATGAACTTTTTGTTCAAAAATTTTCAGAATTTTTTATGGAGTTTGAGCGACAGTTGTTGACGGTTATTTAGGGAAAAAATTTTGAAATTTCTTAAAACAAATTTTATTCTGAATTACAGAACCAAGAAAACTAATTTAAATTAATTAGAAAAAAGTGTGATATTTCTGATACGAACGAGTCGTAATTAACTTCAATGCTTTTTATTCATATACGAGTAGAGTATTCTTAAGCTTTGTTTTTTTGTAAGTAATTGTAATAATCATTTCAAATTAATTACATTTGAGTGGAACAGATGAGAGTGTATAGAGTATATGCGATTAAAATTTAAGGACTTAATAATAAATACGTTCTTGGTAAGTGATCATATCAAAAGGCATTAAGAAAGGGCAGTCGAAACAACGAAATGAGAAATGAAATGAAAAACAAGAAATAAAAGTACGCCAAACCAAAAATATACTAAAAAAAACACTCTCTTTCTTTATATTTTCCATTTCAATGGAGGAGACAAGAACGCAACGCAATTTAAATATTAAGCAACTGTTCATTCTTTTTAATTTTTTTTTTGTTTTTTGTTTTTTCTTGTTTCTTTTCTCCTTCTCTCTCTCGCTTTTGTTTTATTTAATGGCTTTTTTTTTCTTTATTTTTTGTTTTTTTTGGGTATCTTACGCAAAAGGGTCAATAACATCGTCTTGACCACCATTGGGCACTTTTTAGTTTTTGATGGAGAATTTTTGGCGTTCAGTGAACCCGAATAAGTTTTTTTTTTATTTTATTTTTTTTCGTTTGTATTGAAAGAAAACAAAAGAACTGAAAGAGACCATTTAATGATGATAGTGGCAGTAGTAATTGCGATGACGATGACGACGACAATGGCGATGATAGTGTTGGTGTTGGTGTTAAGCAGCATAAGTAAATGAAAAGAAACAAAAGACTTAAGCAACGTACTTGTTTTAAGTTTAATTTGTTAAAAAATTAAAAAACAACTCTTAATAGACATAAACAAGCAATGCTTAGGTTTTTTTTTGTTTAATTTTTTTGTTATATAAAAACAATTTCCCACCATTTTTATGTCATAAAATATTTTGTAGTTTCACTAATTGCCATGTTATAGGCAACTAAAAACGAATTTCTACGTCAATAAATTACAAATTCATTTTAATATTGACACACTTTCCTTATTTCCTGCCTAATACGATGTCTTGATAATACAAAAGGACTATTTAAATGCATTTGCATACCTGCTTGGCTGCCTGCGTGCATGGAACAACCTTTAAAAGTAACCTCGCTTCAACCAAAGCAATAAAAATTTATTTAAAAATAGTAAAGGGTTGACACACCCCTCTTTGTAGTTTAAAAGGAAACACGCATGTTTTATGGCCATGCTGCCGTTTGAGTTGAAATCCTTAAAAGAAACAATTTTTATTTGTGTTCTATTATTATTGCTAAGGATTAAAATGTTGTCCTTGCTTTAATTTGCTAACCATTGATCGTTTTCTTAACAATAACTTTACATTTTTCCATGTAAGAGAGGTCGGTCGGTCATCATTTGTAGAGCCTTGAATAGGAACGGCTTAGACACCCACACAAGTTAAATGTAATTGCTTGCCAAAGGATTAAATGTGTATTTGGCAATTTGTTTGTTTAGGCGTATGGCTTAAATCGTATACAAAGAAGTCAGTTTTAAAAGAAAAATAAAGAATTCATGAGCATGCAAATATCGGGTACGCCAACTAACGTTTTGTTTTTCAACTAGTGCTTATTTCATGTCTGATTTGACAGATAAAGAGTTTTATCCTTCCCCTAAACGAATATGGTTGTCTATACCGTTGAACAAGACTGGGAAATATTGCAATATTACCTTAAAAATCATGTTAATGTTGCGGAATGTATAGGAAAATTGCTTGCGGATTTTAGAAGAAGAGAAGCACCCTTAGCTCGGTATGTTAGCTTGTGAAAAAAGTGAAATAAACTGGCTTCCTCATCGATAAACCAAAGAGTGAAAAGCCAAAAACAGTGTGTACACCCGAGAATATTGCTGCAGTGGCAGAAAGTGTGCATGAAGCGCCATCAAACATCAATTCACCGTCGTTCTCAACAATTGAACATTTCGGAGACATCATTGAAACGAATTATGCCTAAAGATCTTGGTATGATGCCATAATAAATCCAATTGGTTTAGAAGTTGGAGCCAATTAACCATCCAATGAAGTCGCCGTGGTCTAGTAGGTAGTGTGTTGGCTTATTAGACGAAAGACCCGAGTTCGAATCCCAGGTCAGACATCAACAAAACGAAAAAATTTGAAAATAATTTTTCGGTGACTTCCTCTCAGCAGATTTCTGGCAAAAATTCTGAGAGTAAAAAATTGCCATGGAATGTTTCGACTTTAAAACTGTAGGTCCCGCCACTCATGTATAAAAATTAACGCACACAACATAAGTGGTGTGAGAAGCTAGGACGTAGAACAATCGGTCAATTCGTCAGAATTGACAAGTACACGTCCTCTAACCTAACCTAACCATCCAATGCATTTTCGCTTCGCTAAGTGGGCCTGTGATCGACTTACAGAAGATTACGATTTTGGCAAAAAAAATCATCTTTTCAGATGAAGCTCATTTTGATCTTGGCCGGTATGTAAACAAGCAAAATTGTCGCGTTTTGGGGCACAGAAAACCTACACGCATACATTGAAAAGCCGATGCACCCAAAACGAGTCACTGTTTGGCATAATTAGGCCATTTTTCTACGAAAATGAGCAAAGAGTGGCCGTTACATTCATTGGCGATCGTTATCGGGCGATGTTGAATGAATTTTTGTTCACAAAAATTGAAGAGGAGAATATTGGCAACATTTGCTTTCAACAGGACGGCGCTACGTGCCACACAGCCGAAGCTACACTTGATGTTGTGCACCCTGTTTTTGAAAATCGCATTATGAGCCTTAGAACTGATATCGTTTGGCCACCTCGGAGCTGCGATTTGACACCATTGGACAATTATTTATAGAGTGCTGTTAAAGATAATTGTTACGCCGACAAGCTAGAGACACTTCAGGCTTTAAAGGACAATATTCGTAGAGCCATTGGTGAAATACAGCTGCACACAATCGATACATACATAATTGGTCATTGCAACCCTTCAGTCAGGATTATTGACCTAGTTTCTCACACTACTTATGTTGTGTGTGTTAATTTTATACATAAGTAGCGGGACCTACAGTTCCCGAACGACAGATTTTTGAGAAACTATTCATGGCAATTTTATTTTGACACTCAGAATATTTGCCAGAAGTCTGCTGAGAATAAATCGCCGAAGAAATACTTTTTGTATTTTATTTTGATTTCTGGCCTGGGACTCGAACCCTGGCTTTACAGCTAATAAGCCAGCACACTACCTACTAGACTACGGTGACTTCATCACACACAATCGATAATATGCTTAAAAATTGATCCTATCCTGTAGGCTTTTGCGTGAATTAAATTATTTTTTATTATTAAACGGAAGGATTGTACTTTCAAATAAAAAAAAAGAAATTTAAGAAAATATTTAGTAGTTTTTCAAAAAAAAAAAAAAGTTTTTTAGCGGACCCTATAGAATTTTAGGGATTTTCGTAAAAATATTTTCAAATCATTTTTAACCTTTAAAATGGATTACAGTTTTTTCCAATGGCTAGGCTAACAAACATTCGTTTTTCTTTTATTTTTTGTTTGTTTTTGTTTTTTTGTTTGTTTCTTAATTAAGAAACTCTTTTTTTTATATCACCTGGCATTACAACCTGTTATATAAAGAAGCTGATCAAGTACCTGTTCAATGTACAAACATTTAAAAAGCACCTTCTGTGATGGCTTTGCTATCCCTTTTCTTCTTATGCCTGAACATGGCAATCGATTGAAATTGTTATTAGTCATGGAATATAATCCGTTTCCGCCATCAATCAGTTTCGTTTATAAAAAAAAAAACGAAAACAACAACCGAAATCCTCTAATATTTGTTTTCATTCATTCCCATGCATACACGAACACAAACGCGAACACAATCAACAACGTTGTGTACACACATACTCTAACAAATCCAAACCTAATACCAATGCCAGCAACTCACAATAAAAACTCTTATGAAAAGGAAAGGATTGATTTGAACGTCATTCTACAACAGTGATAACGATTAACAGTTATTTTTACTGTAGGCATGTGTGCAACGAATCTGTTCTTCGTTTCTTCGAACATGTTCGTTCGTTCGTTCGTTCGTTCATTCACGCATTTTCAAGGTGTTAAGGGGGATGTTTTATAATTTCTTCTTTGTTTTTTTCCGTTTTTTATTAATGAAATTCGATGTTTTCATTATTTATTTAATCACCGTCATCATCATCATCATCATCATATGGCATCGTCATCATTTTCAAACCCTTTCAATATTATTCTTGTATTTGAACATAAAATTTTTATTTTTCTATTGTTTAACTCGTCTATCGTATGCTTATTATGCCGAAATCTGTTCTTTTTTCAAACGGAAATTCAAATTTTATTGAAATTATTAATAAAACGGTGTATAAAATCTATTCAAAGATGTTTTTATTTTTACATAATTTTTGTTCAGACTGTTGCATAACGGTTTCTTGCTGCTGCTGCTGCTGCCAACATCAACATCTGAATACCGTTTTCATTAAATTCACACGAAGCCGTATTTCAAGGATTTATTATTGTTTTCATTATTACGTGAACAATTTGAGTTGCATATGACGTTTGTCATATGTTCGTTCGTTATATTATCCTCCTTGTCATTATTAACAGTTAACCGTTATATGAAATGATACTCGTAATAATGAATGGCATAACAATTTGGCATATGAAAATATGTTCGTTTATGAAAATTTCGCAAATGTTTGCATACTTCATGATATTAAATTACTTTCTATAATACGACGACTCTAAGTTGTCATCTCATAGCATAATTATGATTTCAAATACTGCAAAAAAAAAAGTAATTACTTGACATATACATTCTTTTAAAGGCGATACAGTGAACTCGCGAAAACGTGAACACTAGAGCGACTCAAGTTGTATGGAAGCGAAATTCGAGCAAAGTGTACCCACCCCTTAAAATGAACCTTAGACGTTTCTAAGACAACATTTAAAATATTTCGGCTCTAGCTTCGACCTCTCGTGAGCTGGACCATTTTGAAAAATGGTCTATTTTTGATTATTTTGTTAGTTTAGGGATCTGTTTCCTTACCAACATATACAATTTGTATATCATAAGAAAGGTTTTTTAAAGCGTATCCAACAGTGTGTACAATTTGTCCAAGGACGATCATCCATGTCCTTTCTTTAAAAAAAATGTTTTTTGAATTTTTTGTTCGGGGTTGTTTGTAATAAAAATGCCAAATTAACATATTTTAATCTTTAGCCGATTTAATTAAATACGGATCTCAGCTTTACTTGAAATTCGCACAAGGTCGCGTTTTGTAGTGGTTCTAGTTTGTAGTTTTGTAAATATAAACAATAAAATTTAAAATTTTTTTTTTTAATTTGGTAAACAAATATGCCGCCAAGAAGTCGTGGATCATTTCTTTTTTTCTTTATTTACTCCTATTTAAATTCATACATGATCTAGAAACTAAATCATCAAATCAAATTAAAGTTACCACAAAATTGCATTTTTATATATTCCAGAGCACCCTGTAAAATGCATCTAATTTGCAAAAATTTTAATTATTTACATATAAGGATAATGTACTTGGCAAAAGAAAAAAATTTATACCCAATTACCCTATTTACAATGAAGGGCTGCCACTCGATTGCACTTTTTTCAAAACACGAACTTGCGCGAATTTCAAGAAAAGCTGAGATCCGTATTTAATTAAATCGACTAAAGATTAAAATGTGTTAATTTGGCATTTTTATTACAAACAACCCCGAACAAAAAATTCAAAAAACATTATTTTTAACAGAATATCCTTAAAAAAAGGACATGGATGATCGTCCTTGGACAAATTGTATACATTATTGGACGCGCTTTAAAAAGAACTTTCCTATGATATACATATTGTATATGTTGGTAAGGAAACAGATCCTCAAATTAACAAAACATTCAAAAATAGACCATTTTTCAAAATGGTCCAGCTCAAGAGAGGTCGAAGCTGGAGCCGTAATATTTTAAATGTTGTCTTAAAAAGTCCAAGGTTAATTTTTAGGAGGGTACATTGAGCACTTTTTTTGGTGAATCGCTCTAGTGTACACTCGAAAGTGTGAACGTCTCAGAAACGTAAACAAATTTATTTTTCCACAAATTATTCTGAAAAGTAAAAATTTTTTTATATACAGTTATCCCTCGTATAACACGGTGGTTACGTTCCAGGAAAATTGCGCGTAATGTAATTCGCCTTATAGAAGACTTAGCTTTCATATAAACGTAACCTTTCCAATAAACTTTTTTCAAAATAAAAAAGATTTAAAAAAAAAATAAAAAAACAATCGGAAAACATAAATACAGTCGAACCTCTATAATTTAACCGTTTGACTGCTAAGCGATTCTGGTGAGAAGGTTCGAAAACTGTTTGAAAACTATAATTAATTATTACAATAAAATAATCTACAAAATTTTATTTTATTTTAGGTTTTTGACTAAATTTTTACACTGACTGCGCCGCATAGCAGTCAAACGATTAAACTTCTATTACTTGAAGTCTCTGTAAGTTGAAACACATCTCGTGGCAGCAGTATCTAGATCACTTGTAAATTAACTTCCCATTTGAAGAATTAAAGTCTGGATTAATACATACATAATTGGCCATTACAACCCTTCAGTCAGGATTACACCACTTATGTTGTGTGCGTTAATTTCATACATAAGTGGCAGGACCTACAGTTTAAAGTCGACTCCGAACGACAGATTTTTGAGAAGCTTTTCATCGCAACTTTTACTCTCAGAGTCTTTGCCAGAAATCTGCTGAGAGGAAGTAGCCGAAGAAAAATTTTTCGTTTTGATGTCTGACCTGGGTTACAAACACGGGCCTTTCATCTAATAAGCCAACACACTACCAACTAGACCACGGCGATAATGGTGATTCAATTTATAGAAGTTCGTCTGTATTCACTAGTCTGTGTCACTTACTTCGAACATCATATTACGTTGAAATAGTGCGCATATATTCATCATTCATCAGAAGAAATTTCAGCGGAAAAGTTTTCGTCATGTGACATTTTGTTGGACATTCTTCCAGTGATTATACGATTGTGAAATCAGTTATCAGCCTTTGTTTGCTTTTTTTTTTAACTGTTTTTTCGATTTCGTAATAGGCGCGTTATACAAGTCGAAATTTCGTGTTGTAATGAAACTGGTTTTTCTGTTTTTAAATCGCCTTAAATCGAAAATGCGTTGTAGAAGTACCGCGTTATTTGAGGGATGCCTGTATTGCTTTTTAATCTATTTGTAAACTGCGAAATCTTTAAATATTCCAGGTCACGCATGAAAATGAAATATAAAAAAAATATTTCTTCGACGATTTCCTCTTAGCAGATTTCTGGCAAAAACTGTGAGTGTAAATAAAATTGCAATGAAAAGTTTACCAAAAATCTGTCGTTCGGAATCGGCTTTACACTATGCTTTACACTCATGTATAGAATTCACACACACAACATAAGTGGTGTGAGAAGCTAGGGCAATAATCCTGACTGAAAGGTTGTAATGGCCAATTATGTATGTATGTACTCTAAAGGGTCCTGCATCAGTCCTTAATAGTGTTCATTCTCTGAGCCATAAAGAAGGAAAGATGAGCGTCTTGTATAGTATTACACTCCTAATTTACTTTGGTTGTCCAGTCCTTGCGCTGACCAACTTCTTCTTCCCTAGTTTGAAAGAACTTGGTTAGTGCTGTAGTTGGCGTAGTCTAGTAGGTAGTGTGTTGGCTTATTAGATGTAAAGCCAGGGTTCGAACCCATGGTCATGAAAAGTTTTTACATTATTGGTCCCGCCGCTCATGTATAAAATTAAAACACACAACGTAAGGTCAATAATCCTGACTGAAGGGTTGTAATGACCAATTATGTATGTATGGCCTGTGGCTTCATAATGGGCCGGTATGCCTGCTCAAGTAAGCTTTTAGTATCAAAGCTACTTCACCAACCAAACCTAACTTACTATGCTTAATTGGTTATTACAACCCTTTAGTCAAGACCACAACCTATCTTCTCGCATCATCCATATTTTATTCATTAGTCATGGAACAATGAAAAGCAACACATTTAGCATAAAAATTAAATGTAAGCAAACAATTGTCTATGACTGTATGAATATGTATCTTCGTTAAGGATAATGTTCTTAAGCGCTGCAAGGGATTTCAAAATAGGATTTCCATATCCTAAGGAAATGCTGGCCCATATTTGTTAAAAAACTATGCTGCATTAACAATTAAGAATTGAAAATTGTTGACCTATTTCGTTTTATTATAATTTCCGTTCTAATTTATTTTCAAATCCTTTACTTACTAACACACTTTTAAGCTTAGCTTTTCTTTAAGTACGTATTTGAAAAGAAAGAAAGAATAAAGAAAAATAATTTTTCATTTTTAATTTCCCAAAAGATTTCAATTGAGACTGTAAACAGGGCACATGTGCATGCATTTGAAATTCTTTTTTTTTTTGTTATTTGACTGGCGGCCGCTCTCTAGCTGAATCGTATTACAGCATAATTAAAAACGAAAAAAGGATGCCATGCAAGACAATTAACCAAAAATAAAAGAAGAAAGAAGAGAAAAAAAATGTAATAAAAGGCGCAAGATTTTCTCGCTTTCCACTTTCCACAATGACAGATGTGGGGGAAGCTGAGTAACAAGAGAAAATGATACGCAATCAAATGATCAATTCATGTTTTTTTGCTGTACTCTCTCTAGAGTGGGAACATTGATGAAAGGAAGCTAGGTTTTGTTTTGTTTTTCGATTGTGTGTTCTTTCGCGTTTTTTGATTGTGGTGGCATAAAAAGTCTAACTAACTGTATTCCTGTTTCCTTTTTCTTTATTCCACTATATTCCACCATTCCATCATACTTTCAGATACTGTCAGGTGGTTGTGTGTGACTGTGACTGTGTCTGCAAGATCATATTTATTATAGCGAAGGCGTTGTTTTCGTTTCTTTTCTATCATTTTTTTGTCTTTGAGAATAAAAAGAAAGAAAACGAATGAAAGCAAAAAAAGAAATGAAATCCTTTCTTTTCGTATAACACCGTTAGCGGTACTAAATTGCTGCTCAATCTTGTTGAAAATAATAATGATGGGGACGTCTATACGATGCGTTTTTGGATAACGTTATAATAGAGAGAGAGAGAGAGAGAAAACGGGCTCTACAATCTTATTACGGACTGTCAGCAATTAAAGAGAATAGTGGAAAGGAAAAAAATTTCTTTTTCTTAATTTTTCCTTTTTAGGGGCTTCCATATAAACTGTTCAAGTTGTTCAATGTGTTACAAAAATTTTATTTACAGGATGTCGCATTCAATGGCTCTTTTTCAGTATTCCTGAATTAAATAACGGTATATAGCAGAAGTACGGTTTTATTTTCCAAACGTATGCAAAGTTTTTTCTATGCAAACCGTTTATTTAAGGCGGACTATTATTCAAATCACAGTATGCAGCAGCAGTTGAAAGTCTTCATATGACAGCATTTTTATCTTTAAAAAAAATTTTTTACTTTGTTGTTCATTGTTTGATCCACTCAAAGGACTCTTGTTTGTTAACTCCAATTTTATTTGAAGATTTTTCCAAATTTTATAACAAAAAATTAATTAAATTACATGTTAACCATGTTCAAACATGCACTTTTATTGCGTAAATTGCAATAAACGCTATTATTGAGCTCAATATTATAAAGTTTTAATTAATTATTGCGCAATAAATACTCAAATTGTTATAATATTGCTTAAAACAGTAGAATACAATTTTCCGAATAAAAAAACAAGCTGTTTTGTTTACCAGCTATTAAATGAATACTGAATAAGCAGCTAAACTGCGTATATTGATTGTTATGTCTAATACTATGTTCAGACATGCACTTTTATTAAATCAATATTCGGTTCAGCGTTCAGACATATAATAAACAAAAATTTATTTGACAGCTGGTAAACAAAACAGCTGATCTTCAACAAAATTGCTTTTAATTTAATCCCGAAAATTAGTGCCAAAAATATTTAAAAAAAAAAATGGAAAACAATTTAAGATTAGAGAAGGTATTGCTAATGATTAACCGAAACGCCGAGCTGTTAAGGTTATAGGAACTACTTGTGACTCCAAAATGGCTTTCCTCAGAAGGATGAGACATAAAACTTTGATAATATTGGATAGCTAGCAGAATAGAAAGGTTTTGCTTATGGCACTGTCATTCTTTACATTTGAGTTGCCAAATATCAATAGAAATTGTTCGGAAAAATGTAATATGCTTACTGACCATACTTATGACAGTGTTGTATTTGATGTTTTAATCAATATTATAACAATTTATGAATTTATTGCGCAATAATTAATTGAAATTTTATATGAAATATTGAGATCAATAATGCCGTTTATTGCGATTTTCTCAATATAAGTGCATGTCTGAACATAGTATAAACACTTAATAAATATTGTAATCAATAAACCGAATATTGACTTAATAAAATTGCATGTCTGAGCATAGTATTACAAGGACAAAGTGCTATTAAAGACAAAGAATCAGAGTACTATTTCTCAACTCAATCCTAAGAAAGCTCTTGGAATTAATAAAATCCCCCAACAATAAGAATCTTGGATAGGTAACGCACCAACATTAATTAAGTTTGCTTACTTAATCATCTCTTGACAACCTCTTGATAAGATTGTCTGAGGCGTGCATTGACTATTAAGGATATAGAGTAGATCTGTTGGCAATAGGTAAATGAAAAAAGGCTCCTCGTTGTGATAACAGTTCCGGTTAGTGTAATAAGTCTGTGACAGCAATTGAAGATACAAAAAGGTCATTACGTGATAAATGAAAGAATATTTGCCTACTGAGAATTTTAATGGAAAGAATTTTTGATTGTTCAACACAATAATTATACAGTGGTTGTAAACTAGGATGATAAGGTATTTGGAAACTCATTGGGCACATTGTTTGTACAGCTCCGATTACGTGGATTTATTAACAGCTTCAAAGGAATTGAATAACGTACTGAAGTTGACATGTTTTGGTATAACCAGTGTAATGAAAAACTACCCCTGACCAGTGCTGGAGGCTCTGCATACGGCTAAGAATACATACCAGAATTACTATTCTTTGGCATACGGATTGGCTATGGACAGACAGCGTGACAAAAGAGGGAGAGGAGTTTTACGCTATAACGCTTAACGTTCCACTAAGTCGCAGCGCTTAACGAGACAGTGTTAAACGAGCCAGCTTTTTTTTTCTTTTTTTTTTATAAAACCAGCACTCAGGGGATGACCCCTACTCATGCAGTGCATTGTGCAGGTTTTTTTAGGAAAGGTGGAAAGAGGGAAGATGCGAACGGTAAGGAAACGAGTTGCTGCTGGTGACTATAAAATGGCCAGTGCTATACCTTCACCATTAGACAGTCTACAGCAATCGTCCCCAAGAAGCCCGCAGTTTCTCATACCACTTATGTTGTGTGTGTTAATTTTATAAAGAAGTGGCGGGACTTACAGTTTAAAGTCATCTCCGAACGACAGATTTTTGAGAAACAAGAAGAGAAAGAGAAGAAATTATTTTGATGTCTGGCTTGGGACTTGAATCCTGGCCTTACGTCTAATAAGCCAGCACAGCTTAACGCGTACATATGCACTTGGAAACAGAATGTTGATCAATAAAAGATACATCAAAGTTCTTTACTTTGGAAATATAATTTTACTAGACGACCCGTGCGAATATTTCGCACCGTTAGTTGTTATTTTTGTAAAATAAAACGGAAATAATTAATAGAAATTTTGTTAAAAATACATATTTACATACATACATATTCGTACATACATACATATGTTTAAATGCTTTTATAATACATCTTTGAATACAATGTTAGAGGTAATGGCAAAATCATCGTTAACTTTTTGCCCGTAGGAATCCTTAATACAAAGAAAAATATCTTTAAACGTACGCCCATGTGAAAAGACCAGGTTCTGGTAAATACAGTCCTAACTTTTGAAGGATTTGATCTTGTGCTTTGTTTATCGTCCTAGCAGAATCAACTTTCACAGGGAATTGTTTTCATATCATTCGGATTCGGCACAGTTGGATCAGAAGGTGTAAGTTTGATTCGAGGTATGAGTACAGTTTTATTGGTACAGTATATCGGCTGATATGATCACAGAAACACAGAAACGAATCGAATTTGACAGGAGCATAGGCCAAATTTGAAAGAGACAACAAATATTACCGAAAAGTATTTCTGTCTCTGTCTAATTTTCTCTGTTTTGTTTATTTATGTTTGTTAATTTTTAGGGTGGGTATTTATTTTCTAATTTGGTAGAAATTTATGATATTTTTGTAGAATAACAGAATAGTTTGCAAAGCAAATGATCTGTTTTATTGGGGAAACGTAGTACAGAACTAGTGTATTTGGTGTCACCATTCATTGATCGTCACTAACTTAGTATTTAACCAATTGAGAGGTATATTCATAAACTACTGAAACAAAAAGTTATGAGAATATATTTCGTTATATTTTTCTTTTTACTTATATTTTACACACCGAACTTGTTTCATGATAAAGAGAAATTGCTAAGAGTTCGATTAATTATGACAAAATTACCGAATTTTAACTTTTTCATTCAAGAAATTAATAAATAATGGTAATACACACAAAGTTCTGTAAAAGAAAAATTTAATGAGCAATATGTTTTATTTGAACTTGTTATATTTAGCTTCTTACTAATCTTTTGCACAAGAAACAATATTCGTTGTGACCAGAAATTAGTCACATTTCGATACATATTTAAATATTTACAAATTTTTAAAATTTTTATTCAAGAAATTAAAAAATATCCCAAATTTTCCCTTTTTTAACACAAAATAAATGTTTGTTTACATTTAATTTTTCCACTTTATCCGCCACTTTTCACTATGTATATCTGTTGCTTCTAACACACTTGCTTCACATATACTTTTAACATTTTTTTTTCTCCCTCTAGTTTGGCCTATGCTTTTATATTAAAAGCATTTTTCAAATGTCACTGCTTTCTATACTGATTAGCTGTGGATATGATGTGCTCTCCCAAGTTTGTTACGATTAGCCTGGCACTATTTATTAACCCATATTACTTCACTTCATAAAACAAACAATGCCATGACAATAACGACAATTAAGCGACCCTGTTTATTGCACTTGATCTAACAACTACTGGAAAGTATTGCCAAAACAACTTTTTACAACTTAATATGGATATTATATATAACTGACTTAGTAATAAACGGTATTGCCAGAATGGATTTTAATACATATTATATTATGTAGAACTGCAATACTATTAAGCGACCCTGTAATAATAACCACCCTAGAACAAAAACATATAATCATAATGACAATAGGATTATTATGCAGTTCTATATATAAAATATAATTTTTAGTAATGAAAATATTAATTTTTCAATTTCTAATTATTTTTTGCCATTAGTGTTAAATATAAGCTTTAAAATGAGATATCGTTCATTAAATTTAAAGCGGTAGTATGGGAGATAATTGCAACCGACAAAAAAAGTGCTTTAGAAATAATATATATGATTAAAGACTTTCTCAATGTCAATGAAGACTGCGAGGGAATATGCTTTGTCATCTTGGACCCTCTCTATATGCTGGGTGAATTCATGGAGAACTGGCTCCATTGAACTTTCGTTGGTGTAAGCAATTTGTTTAAATCTCAGAAATAAAATACCAAAAAATTTTGTGATTTCTTTCCAACACCAACACCTTAACACACTTTCCGTGTCCTTTTTTTACATCTTAAATCCATTTAAGTCGGGTCTCTTTTTTTACATTCAAATATTTAGAGCGACTAATGGTTGACTTTTAGTATGTCAGAGCATTAGAGCAGCTAACCTTTGCCTGTTTGACACACATTGGAAATAGAAAACAAACACAAATAAATAGTAAATGGAAATATTTATTTCTTAAATTGCAGAATATCTTTTTTTTCCTCTTTTTGTTTTCAATTTGCCACGTTTCTTGTTGATGTTCTGCTGTTTTAAAGATAAAATTCAAAAAAAAAATCTTAACAAAATATTGAAAAAATTAACGAAAAATATTTTTCAAAATCACTATCACCCTCACCGTCATTGCAATTGTTCTGAAAATGTGAAAGTCCAATGTGTTTTAACCTTTAGTTAATGCTGTAGTTGTTGTTATTATTGTCCTGGAATCATGTTGTTGTCCTTTTTGTCCTGAATTACGTAATAAGATTCTAAAGTTGCATAACAAAGTGGCAAATTTTCCTTGAAAGCAATACACACAATTTATCATATTTTTATGACAGTCCTTCTGTTCTTCTGTTCAGTGCAACAGAAATTTATAAAATATTGTCCTCATAATGCCTGCAGGTATAATTCCAAGTCCATGAACAAAAAATGAAAAAAAAATTTTTTTTTTCGTTTTTCAAAATATCTTTTTATGGCTTAGTGTGTATGTGTATTCGTGTCTATTCATTATACTTGCGTAAGTAAATTTAGAACAATTTAAGAAGGACATGACACCGCCATAAATTTTTAAAGCGTAACAAAAAAGAAAATTTTTACTTTCACACTTTCAGGTAGAGACGTTTCGTTTGACCGCAGTAGTAGTACGAGTATATTTTTATTTTTTTTTAGATTTTTGTTAATTTAAATTTAAGATTTTAATTAAGTAAATACAGTAAAACCCCGCTTAACGCTGCTTAGCTTAATACTGTTTCAGTATTACACGTTAGTTTGGAACTTCCCTGAATCGCGCATTCTCTTGATACTTGTGGCGCACTATATAGCGATGGTGCATGGTATGTCTATGTATCTTTTTCAACGCTTGTTTGTTAACCTATCCAGAATAAAGAGTAATCATCCAACAGATTGAAATTAAACCAAGTTAAACCAATATTTTCTTATGTTAGATCAATATCAGTTAATTTAAAATTGATATTGATTCATGTTGAATCAACATTGTATTCTGTTAAATCAAACATATACCATGATCGAAACATTTCGAACAAGATTGAAATAAAGTTGTTGAATTTACAATTAACATGAAAAAAAGTTGAAATGAATTGAAATCACGTTGAATTCTGGAAAAAGTACCGATATTTTGGAACATAAAAAACTTCTCATTCATATATTAGTAAAGCTTGAGTACGTATCTTATTTTCATTATCAGTTGGAAGTTCTAAGCTATCTAAGGTAAAGTTTGAAATTATTTATTTGAAATAGAACAAAAAAATTTAGTTTTGTGTCGTTAAATAGGAATACTATTTTATACCACGAGGCAAGGAAAAGCGAATCCAGGAGGTAAACTTTGGGATAAAGACGTTGACTAAAAGGCAAAGCGTGCACGTTCATCAGTTAAAATTGAAGAAAATACAGATGCTTTAAATTCCAACTCGCTGATAGTTAATTCTGGACTTGATGAATCAATTTTACTAGCTTTCGAGAGATTTTTCCAACTGAGATGAAATTATAGGTATATGGCAACGAATATTTTTGTTAAGGCAAAAAGAGTTGAAATCGTCTATAAATAATTATGATTTATTCAAACGTACGATCTTACGAACTGGTATGTTTAGAAAAATTGTGTTGAGATTTCATATTTGTGTATTATCATTTATTTTTTCTTCATAGATTAATAACGATTTCGTACTACTGTATTGTAAACTATTATATCTTATATCTTAAAGACAAAAGGTCTAAGAAAGTTTTTACAAATTCGAAGAATACTACCGAACAAAGTAATTATATATACATATATGTACTTATTTTTTAAATTTATATTTTAAACCACTACCTTATTTCCAGATTCATTAGATTATATATATTCTATTCTGCTAAATTCAGTTATTTTACCAACCGCACGTTTTCCGGATAAAGGAGAAAAGATTTCTATACCAGATGCAAACGAGAGTTTTATTGTTCATTTTACCACTATTAATGATTATGAAAAGGTAATATCAGAACTTGAAGACAAATATTATAATAGAAATTTAATTAATCAATCTTTCATAATAGTTGTAGGTCATAGTATTTATAATCTTGAAAAATTTTACGTATATTTTGATAAAACACTTGTAAAATGTGACTCATTCTTTAAAAGTTTAGATGCTTGTTTTAAAATAATTAATACGTTGTTTTTTTTATTCAAGAATACTTTTAAAAAATTAAACATATTAATGATAGAAAATGATCAACCCTTTACACCTTGTTTAACTTTTTAAAAGCCTGATTCATTTATTGATTTAATTAATTAATTTATTTAATTATTAAACCTTAAAATATTACTTATATACGTAATTATTTGCCTCAATTTGTATTTTATATAAATAGATAACATATTTTTAAAATGAAAATTAATAAACGATATATTTTATATGAAAACAAAAATTACTTCTTTTTATTGGGCGGGATTAATATAAACAGAAGGTCAATATGATTTTCATGTTATTACAAAACTAGAAACCTTTTGAATTAACATGAAAATTTATGTTGAAATAAAATGTTTGCATCTTATTTCAATATGAAATTCAGAGTTGAAATAAAGTGATTTAATGTTATATTAAACATACGATCATATTGATTCAATGTGAGAATCATGTTATCTTAATGCTAATTAATGTTGATTTGAATGGATTTTAAAGTAATTTCAACGTTATCTCACTTTGATCCAACAAAGTTCAAGTTGTTTTTAATTGAAAAATAGTTATTTTATGTTTACTGTAAAGTCATGTTGAATTAATATGAAACACCTATGGAGCAAAATCATAGCAGAAAAATTTTGATTTAACCTTGTTTTGGGCGTTTTTACAATGATTTTTTTCTGTGTGTACTTTTATTTAATATGACAGCATTAAATTATAACTCAGCATCTTCAATCAGCTGCTAGATAAAAAGAATCAAAACCATATTTTTGGTTTTTAATAAAAAAAAAATACTTTTTTTTGTTTGTTTTTAGTAAATGAAAAAAATTCGTAATAAACGAACTTTGCCTATAACGAACTATTTTTTCTTGTCCCACCGGGTTTGTCTGTATTTAATTTGTATTTTAAAAGAAAATATGATATTTAGTAGATATTACAGAAATGTCATCAATTTCATTTCATTATTTAATTGTAATTCTATCAATATGTTAACATTTATAATTTATTTCATTACATTTTTTTCTTTTTTCTCTCCTTACAATTCTCAATAAGTTGATATTGTTTTTTTCCAATTTTTTTTTTTCATTTTACGCAAAATAAGGAGAAAGATGAAAGAAATGCATAAAAATTATGATATTTTTTGCAATAACTACATAAATACATATGTAGTAAAGTATGTAAGTATGTATGTATGCATGTAAGTAAGTGTATGTGTGTATTAGTGTGAATTGCATAGAAACTTTCAAGCCAAGTTAAAAAATATTTCATTTCGTACGTATAAGACAAGACAAGACAACACAACTGTTACAAGTAAAAGAATAAAAAGCACCGTTAGCCCACTGCAACGTCAGTCAGTCACTTTATTTCTTACTTTTTTTTGTTTTTGTTTCGATTTTTATTTTTTCTGCATTAAAACTATCGGTCATTGGCTTAACACACATTTTTCATTTCGTTGCGGAAAGAGAGTGAATTCCTTTTTCTTTAAGCGATGAGGCGGCTTTCGCGCGAGTACTTTTCCAATGAGAGTTTTTTTTTCTTTTTTGTTTTTTTTATAAAATGTTATGAGAATTTATGCTCAAACTTTACATTGAGAATGATGAGACGAAAAAAAATATTGCAATTCTTCAATATAAACTTGGCTTACAAATACAATTGCAATGTGTGCGCATAGTGGCATTGCATTTAACTCTCGCGTTGTCTCCGCTCTCTCTCTCTCTATACTTTCTTTCTTTTGCTCTCTCTCTATAACACTCTTTTATTCTCTTGTTCTTTTGCTGTTGTTGTAGATGTGAATAGCATTTCTTTCTTCTTTCTTGCTGCCTGCATTCTATTTTCTAACGTTTGTAATACAAAAACAAAAAATAAAAATGGTGGTGGCAGGGATGGGAAATTGATCTTAACTAATTGTACTAACGTTCACAACACAAAAAATTGTACTATTTTCAGACCGATTGTACTAAAAATTCACTTTTTTCTTTTTTAGACTTTTTTTTTATTAAAAATTAATAAAAAAAAAATAAATGACAATTCATTTCATTGTGTGTAGTGTTAATGTAAAAGAACAAAAATAATAGAAAATTTTTCAAATTGTTAACACAGTTTTGACTTCAGTATAACAATTAAGGTTTTTAGTCTTTGCAAAATTTACCAAAAATATTTCTACTTAAAACTTAGTTAACCCTCCTTATTAAAGTAAATATTCGGTCTTTGATATTCTTATAAAGATTAGTTAATATTTCTCCATCTATTTTCAACCACTCTTCGATAATTTTTAATTTCAAATTTTTCAGCACTGGAAAATTGTTTGTTATTTTGAATATAATCTTTGGACAAGAATGGGGAATTCGTTTGGGAAAATGTTTTCAATAATATTCATATCAGGAGAGCAAGCTGGCCGGGATAAAACCTCAATAGATTGTTTACGGAACCATTCTATCCTCTGTCTGCTGACATGAATTTTGGCAATTATTTTCTCTCAAGAAGGGGAAAGCAAATTACAGCTAAGAACAGTAAAGTACTCTGTACTATATATTCGCGTAGATGGAAATTGAAATTCAAGGCAACCACTTAAAGAAATAACCCCCCAGCAATAGATTATCTCCCAAAAATTAGAATTTCTAAGTAATATCGATAGCCATCTGGTCTATTTAAGTTCCTCTTTTTTTCATCAGAGAATATGACCTGAAGACAATTCATTGTTTGTTATTATTGAAATGCTCTGGTGGTGCTATAATTATGAAAAGCACTTTATAATAGGTAAATTTAACAACAAACTTTAATACTTAACTATAAAGGAATAAAAAAGTTTATGAGATTTAAATTTTAAATCATTATTTGTGATAAATTTTGTACCAGCAAACAATTTGTTATTTCAAAATTGTCGCGAACACTAATTAAATAAATTAAATCAATAAATCCCTAGTTTGGATTAAATTAGAGACAGTCTGAGGAAATAGTTCGTTTGTCCTTTTGATTTTTATTAAATTTTGATATGAAAATATGCTTTCTACATTTGCA